>OY744523.1:148935681-149461554 GCA_963556195.1 Sepiola atlantica
GTCGATTTTATTTTCATGATTCTGCTAAGATCTTTGTTTTGAGCAAACAGTTTAAGCACAAGTGGTTTAGAAATAATACAACTTAAAATAGTCATCCTAAATCCCATGCTAAATAGGAATATATAACAAATTCAAATAGATTCATGACTGACTAAAATGTTTTCACACTTACATTAAACTTGTTAAAATCTATATACAAGAAGAAACCAGTCCCAGGACGGGTAAAATTAATTCCCTGAACAGAACAGTTTTTAATCAATTTGTGTCCTTATGAAGGTTAAAATCAACATGTTTTATGTCTAGAATCCTTATTTCAATTTTTATCAAAATCCATTGCATGATTTTGATTCTAGGAAAGGTCTAAAATTTTAAGCTAAAACTTAAGGGGTTTTAAGAAAACAAATTTAATTCAGGGAATCTCACTTAATTAGTGTCGAATGACTTTGCATCAAATTTAATGCAAACTTTTAAATAGGAGGTTGTGCCAATGGGTAATCAACAGTTTCCCAACAATCCTACGATCATATCAACTTTAAAAAAGAAAAGAAATTTCAGAATATATATATGAATATGTGGATCAAATCCTCCTAATCATCTATCATCAGATAGACTCAAACAAGTCCTTGTAAATTCATTTACACAGATAAAAGGGAGGAGGAGGAGGACAGAAGGGAGTTTGAATGTCTACCAGACACTATCCTCGAGTGTCCTCGGTCTCTCTGTACAAGGGGTTGTCAGAGCATCCTGCCCTACAGCCTCTGTCTGACAGAAGAAAGGTTGTTAGTCTTTCTTCACTCTATTGTAACTTTCATTGTAGGTGTTTGGCTAAGCTTCAATCTATGGTTTCCCCCCTGTAAAACATTCACAACAGAAACTCGTCTATCTATAACCACTAATTTTCCTTACTTTCTGTGTACCTAAAGTAAAACAGAACTTCCATGAGCAAAGTTTATTTCCAAGAACTACTCGTCTATGGAACACAATACCATGGAGCTGCTTCCCAGCTGACTACAACATGGTCGTTTTCAAGTCCGATGGTAACAAAATCTTGTTGAGCCGTTCTCTTCAATAATCAGATTCTGACCCGTTTCAACCATCATTACTAATCATCACGGTGGTGTCTCACCATCCACCTGACAAACTCATTAACCCTTATCCTCGAGTGGCCTTTGGGCCTTGATAAGCGGTGACCCATTAGTACATAAAAAATACTTCCTTTTAGAAGTAAACCCTGACCAAATATTAAAAAATAAACATAGTATTCGAAGTCCAAATAAGATGCCCTCAGCATGGCTACACACTGGGTCATTTGAAAAAAGTCACAGTGCACATTCTCCTAGTGATGCTGCCACAAGTAACAAGCTGGATACTCCACTCGACCAGATCAATTCTGGTCCTGGAATCCGACAAGGCCACAAGAAAAATAAACTCTAACATTGTTAAGTGGACCATTGGGAAGAAGAAAATTATTTTTCATTGCTTTACTTAAACATTCGATATCTAAGCTACCAAAGGAAGACATAATGCCTTGGATGATGGTATCAGGACAAGAGAACAGATACATTAACTGCAAAAGTAATGCCTGGGAGATTGATATTCTGACAACAAAATAGATACTACACTACACCACCACCCACCCCGAAAGAAAGAGAAGATAATTCCTGGGAATGACGAACATATACTACATTACCCCCAAAGGAAGAGATAATGCCTGAGAAGATGGTCTCATGACAACCGAACAGATATTATACTGCTGCCCTGAATTGAACTTTAAAAGATAGTACAATAATACAGCAATAGAAGTAATAGTACAGTTTCGGTTTCAAACAGACGGATACCAAATCTTCCTCTCTCTCTCTCTCATATATATATATATATATATAAGTATAAATTTTTATTTATACAAACATTATTGGTTACATATGTGCATACATGTTTCGGTTGCACTTTTCCCAGAAAGTCAACCTCATCAGACCAAGAATTTTCAAGAAATGGATGGATTTGAAGAATTTTCTCTCCTAAATAAATCTTTTTGGGGTTTAGTCATTTTCTATTTCTTATGAATTAGTATCGGATTACCTATTTCACTTGCTGACCTTTTTTGCTAGTGGTTGTCCCTTTTATTACCCTTTATGGCGTCTCCATCACCTTTTCCTATCCTTATTTTATTGCTCACTATTTTCTGGGTTTCTTTAAACTCTTTAGCCTACCCAGTTTTACAAACTCACTTCAGTATAAATATCTTATCTATATATCAAGAATCACACATATATAAACAAACTCTAATAGATACCCAAATACAAATAAATAAACAGACATTGATATACGTACACATCTAAACATGGACACACACACAGATCCACTATCAATCAAGCATATATTCAAAATACATACGGGCTTATAAATATATTCTAGATGTATATTGAATACAAAAATAAATATATTCTAGATGTATATTCAATACAAAAATCCATACGTCTACACAGACACACGCATATACAGCTATATGCACCTACACACGCATATCTATACACCCACACACACACACACACACATACATGCACATATATACAGACATACATATACATATATATATACACACGCATACATGCACATATATACAGACATACATATACATATATATATATATATATATATATATATATACATACATAAATCATACATGAGCATATTCGTAACATAGATATACACGCATACACACACACATACACTTTTAGTATAAATAGTTCCTAAAAAAATATGTACATATATGCACATATATATACATACACACACTGACATATATATATATATATAGACATACACATGTCCATATATATACATATAGACATACACATGTCCATATATATACATATAGACATACACATGTCCATATATATACATATAGACATACACATGTCCATATATATACATATATATACACATATACACATACATACATACATACACATACATACACAGGCCCCGACAGTTCACACATCTACATATATATCTATATATATGTCAGTGTGTTTGTATGTATATATATGTGCATATATGTACGTATTTTTTAGGAACTATTTATACTAAAAGTGTATGTGTGTGTATGTATGCGTGTATATCTATGTTACGAATATGCTCATGTATGATTTATGTATGTATATGTATATATATATGTATGTCTGTATATATGTGCATGTATATGTGTGTGTGCGTGTGTATATATATGTATATGTATATATATGTATATATATATGTGTGTGTGTGGGTGTATAGATATGCGTGTGTAGGTGCATATAGCTGTATATGTGTGTGTGTAGACGTATGGATTTTTGTATTGAATATACATCTAGAATATATTTATTTTTGTATTCAATATACATCTAGAATATATTTATAAGCACGTATGTATTTTGAATATATGCTTGATTGATAGTGGATCTGTGTGTGTGTCCATGTTTAGATGTGTATGTATATCAATGTCTGTTTATTTATTTGTATTTGGGTATCTATTAGAGTTTGATTATATATGTGTGATTCTTGATATATAGATAAGATATTTATACTGAAGTGAGTTTGTAAAACTTGGTAGGCTAAAGAGTTTAAAGAAACCCAGAAAATAGTGAGTAATAAAATAAGGATAGGAAAAGGTGATGGAGACGCCATAAAGGGTAATAAAAGGGACAACCACTAGCAAAAAAGGTCAGCAAGTGGAATAGGTAATCCGATACTAATTCATAAGAAATAGAAAATGACTAAACCCAAAAAGATTTATTTAGGAGAGAAAATTATTCAAATCCTACTAATTCTCGAAAATTCTTGGTCTGATGAGGTTGACTTTCTGGGAAAAGTGCAACCGAAACATGTATGCACATATGTAACCAATAATGTTTGTATAAATAAAAATTTATACTTATAAACAGATCTACTTGTTATTGAGCACTTTTTATAAACACTGGAGTTTCTACGGATTTACATTTACAGAAACTAATACAATACATGTACGATATATATATATATATATATATATATATATATATATATATATATATAATTGATTTCAGTTCTGCCAAAGCTAAAAAAATTCGTATCAAGTTTTTATTTTCAATTTTCTACGGTCATATAATCAATGGAACCATACAATCAAAGTTTAAATTTTACAGACAACAATGAATCTTCAGAAGTACAAAAGAAAAAAACGAAAAATTTGACTCACATTTATACAATTTGTCAATACAGAAGTCATAATACATGATGCATGTGCCGACATATTCATTTGATTTTTTACAGGTCGGCCATCTTTTATTTTTGGAATCAAGCCCTGTTCTGATGTAAAATCAAAGACCTAAGCATATTGAGTTATCTACTATGATAAACTCCAAGCGACTTCAGAATTAAAAATAATATATTATTTAGAGCGAAGGTGGATAATTCATGAAAATATACTTAATTATCTCCCTTAGATCATTTTTACAAAGATTTAAGTAAAAGCCTGAAGAAATTTGAAAACAGTAATAAAAAATGTTAAAAATCGAATGATTATTATCAAGAAAGGAATTATGCATTTAATAATATAACAAACAAAATACTGAACGAACGGGTCAGAGGTGATCTCGTATCATCACATAAATAAGGCAATTTTCTTTAAAGGAGAGAGAGCGGAGAAGGGGAAGAGAGGATAAAAACAAATGATTATTATCAAGAAATATATTATATATATATATATATATATATATATATATAATATATATATAAACAAATACTGACCCAACGTCTCAGCGGTGATCTAAGATCATTATATAAATAATGCAATTTTATTTAGAGGAAAGAAAAGGAAGAAAATGATTATTATCTAAAAAAAAGTATATCTATATAATAAAGTAAAGTCGATTTTCCCCTATCTCATTGGACATTCTAGGTTAAGAATTAAAGCTTCATATGCTAATCTGTTCCACCAGCCACTAGGCCAATTCTTCATGTGTGTTTTTCAAAAAATATGTGTACATTTCGTTTTCTTCCAAAATTTCTTACATTCTATTCGGGTAAGCTGTTTCTTCTAACTAAGTGTTTCACAAAGAAGGTTGCAGCCATTTTCGCTCTCATTAATATATACTCCTACATCCCTCACATTCACCAGGGACTTTTCTTAATAGAGGGAATTTTGGTTAAATTACCGAAATTATTTCATTTTCCCCTTCTTACTATTGTCTACATATTACACTAAATTTTACATCTAAATAATGAACGCTCCTTCAAATACACCCTTATTCTTCCAGACATATTGACAGTATTCGGAATAAAGGAATCTCGGATTGGATGTCAAATACATGGACTGTTATCCGGAGTCAGAACGACCATTAATGTCTTCTTATAACATTCTCTTCCTGTGAAACCAAGAATATTCACTACTTATTTAGCTTTAAACACTAACTTCTGTTGGACGTTATGCTTCCATATTCTGTATACATTTTTTCACATTCCAGAATAGAGCAGAATATTCCAATTAAACAGCTTGCTGCCGGCTTTTTGAGCATTTTCAATATGGCGTCTTTTGCTTGAGGCTTTCGCATAAGTAAATTATTAAGAGTTTATACTGCTTTCAGAATAGATACTACACTTTGATAATATTTTTATACTCCGTTGGATCATAAGAAAAACATCTCTAGACAAGCGCTAAAAAGAACATTAATACTTACTGTTTACTAGAATTAATCTATTGCATATGTTTTTATTAATGCAAATAGGTCACAAATTGAAAGGAAGTTGGCTTTTGAGAATTCGGTTGTTAACAAATATATACGAATTTTTTTCTACCTTTTTAAAAAAAGTTTTATTATTTTATAATTTTTCCATTATTTTTTTTAATTGCATTGAAAAAAAAAATACTGTAAAACATTCTGAATAGTCTGCTGAATTAATCCACAAGATAAATTTTTATACACGGTCTGTTTTTAGTGTGGGAAAAATATGGTTCCCTAAAAAGAGGCACTGGATTTGAAATAAAAAAATGCCTCCGTCTAGAAGCATTTCTCCTTCACTGACCGAGGTCAGAAAAGATAAATTGTAATATCAGAACAGATACGACACTTTGCTCTTATTTTAAAATTTCCCTTGGATTGGAACTTAAAATTGCCAGAATATTCTGCCTTTATTTAAATTTTTATTTGAGTAATCATTACTATTACCAACATAAATTATTTTTAAGAAAATAACGTTGGAAAATTAGTCATAAACAATTTATGATAGATTTTTTTACTATCAAACCCATCGTAGTTTAACTTTCACAAAAAAAAAAAAAAGATTCTACTTTTTGGAGACGATTACATGTAAACAGCCTTAAAAAATTTCTTCAAAGAAGGAAATTAAAAAAATACATTAATATTTTAGCTTTAGAGTGGAAGACACTTTCCTATATAAACTAAACATTAAATTTACCACCCACTTCTAAGCCAGTTAGCAATAAATGTGGCCGTGTAATCAATTTTTTTTTCAATTTTCTTTTTGAGGGAAAGGGGCTTTTATTACAATAAAATAACATGCAAAAACTATTTCAGGTTTTAGCGTACAAGAAAAAAAATAGTGTAGAAACTATTTGGAAAGGAGCATACTTTTTTTTTTTTTACTTAGCAAATAGTCACCCTGCTTTAAAAATAAATTAAAACATGTAAATAAATAAAAATGGAGGGATTGCATCAATTGTTTCATCACTCACAGAACTTGGTAGCAAAGTTTACTCAAATCTAGCCAAAAACGATGTGAATCCTAAATGGTTAACGCAGAGAGCAATTCTGGCTCTTAAAAATGGCATAGTACATGTTATCAATCAACAAGTGCTTGATGAAATTCCAAGTTGGGAACAAACTTCCGGTTCTCTGGATTCTACTCTCGATGATGACTCGATTATGCAATACTCTACAGAATTGTTACATTCATTAGAATTGCCTTGTATGCCAACATGCAAATTAAAGCTGAAAGCTAGATGCCTAATTATGTTATTTCGGAATTTTGATGCTCCAAGGTTATGCAATGGAACGAGACTGTTAAATGCATCCAGTGAAATTATGTTTTGCCATGACAATTAAAAAGTAACAAAAACAATCTTTGGCAGTGGTTGGTCTCAACTTTACTTCACCTTGCTTTAGCCATGGGCAATTTTATGTAGGATGTTCAAGGGTAGGGTCTTCACAATGTCTATACATATTGGCACCAAAAGGTAACACATCAAACATGGTGTATCCAAGAGCTTTGTGCAAATAACTTATTTCTGTGAACGAGGGACCTGTCAGAAAATATGTATCTACACGGACAATAGTTTTGGCTGCTTAACAACCATAACTCACCAAATGATTTTTGTCTCCAATTAATTGTATACAAAAAAAGTCTTAACATATAAGTTGTGATGCTGAAAACAAATACAACCTATAAAATTAATACATGGCTGCCAGCAATTTAAGCATATATTTAAAATTACATTTTCTAAAAGTTAAATAACTTCGTAATTCTAAACTAAAATACTTAAGAGAAAACCAATCGTAAAAGGTGAATGGGAAAGTCAATGGTATATGTGAAAATACTAATATTAGTAATAGGTAACAGCGACCCAAAAGTAGTGAAAATTCTTTTGGGCCGGCTATCCATAAACAGCTAAGCGTTTATATATATTTACACAAAGTAAAGATTAAAAACAAAAATATTTATATGGGATTCGAAGGGACAAAGCCCAAAGTGTGATTTATACTTTTTCTGGTTGCTGCTTTACATTAACATTGTGTGTGTGTGTGTGTGTGGGGGGGGGGGGGGGGGTCTGTGTAAGCAGCAAATAATTCAATACTTCAAGGCAATAGAATTTCTTGAGTTAATCTACTTTCCCGGGTAACGTCAGGACACGGGTCAGCTAGTATTTAATAATACAGTAGAACCTCACTATTTGCAAACTCAACATTCACGGTTTCACAAATTCGCAGATTTTCAGCATAAGCATTTTCTTCATAAATTCGGTGGAACTTACAAATAGGATAATCATTTAAGTCCAACTAAGGCCAATATGACAACAAAAAAAAACGCAATTAAAAACGTTAATTATTCTGAAGGCTCATACAAAAGCATTGGTAATCTAAATTTTCACAAATTTTAGACGAAACTGAAATATTTTTTTTTCTTTTTAAATCAACCAAATTGCAAGCAGAGATTTATGCTAATTTAGTGGCTTACATGCAAAACAACAAAAAACATGATTTTACTTAACTTTGAGGTATCAAAATCTATTCAGGGATTTTCGCTATTTGCGGGTGTATCTGGAATGTAACCCCCGCAAATAGTGAGGGCCTACTGTGTGACAAAAAAATACTGATCCAAGGAGAAGGTAATGCCTGGGAGGGTTGTATAATGATAAGAGAACAGGTACTACACTGTCCCTCTCTCCCCTCAAAAAAATATATTCAGAATTATGTTACTTTCAGATTTGTACATAGTGTGAAGGAGTAATTCCCCACCTTATACTATTTCAGTCTATACTATACTACCTCCCCCTATACTATCCATACTAAATTCAATGAAACAATAGTCTTAAATAGTATAGTTTGGGCTTCAGACAGGTACACAATCTCCATTATAAATAGAATTAATAAGCAGCCTTAATTAGGATAGGAGGAGGATGAATAATAGTGATAAATATATCAAATCAAATTTTCATAATAATTAAGTTCAACAATAATTGATGATTCCATTGATAGTTTCCTATCAATGGAAATTTAATTACACTCACTATCTACAATGTCTATCTTTACTAACAGGAAGACTCGGTGGTGTTCGGGATTGAATGTAGATCACTACTACAAACTTTTTCACTATGCTCATAACATCATATTACTTTCTTTGTTTTTACTGCCTCCCCCACTCACAGCTTTGCCCTCTAATATAGTCTGAAGAAGCTGAAATATTGGAAAACTCCCTGAATTAGCATCTTATATATATGGTTTAAATTTCATTAAATTTGGATATATGTATTTGAAGTGTTCTGTCTCCATGGGTCACTTTTAGGGTAATGTAGAGATTCTGGACCACTTCCATTGTCTTCCCCAGAAAATGTTATACATACGATTTAAATTTCATAAAAATAGGATATATTTGAAGTTTTAAGGGTGTTATGAAATCATAGTTTCTTTTCGAATGCCCTTAGAGATTTGGGAACATTTCCATGGTCTTCATCGATAAATTTTACATAAAAATATTATTTTAGATTTTATGTACATTCTCTAACTTTTAAGTATTGGAAACACACAAACATCACATACTCAGACTGAGTGTGTATATATATATATATATATATATATATATATATATATATATATATAAGAAAAGTCAGGTATGTTTATATGTTTACTAGCAGAGCTAGTGTCTCGGCGTTGCCCAAGGGAAATATAAAAAAATGATATAACTATAAAAAATAAATATTAGATTGTCACTTCTGAAAAAAATCAGAAAAGAACTCACTGTAAGTTATATAGGTGATTAAAATAATATTTAAATTGTTGTCCAAAAAATTCCCCCCCACCACCTAATAGAAATAAGGATTAAACATTAATAGATAACTTATGTGTTAAATAATCTGTATTACGGACAAAAATTCTTTTAAAGCAACTAAACTTGTGATATGCATCAAAAACATTTTCTTTCTTTACATATACATTTGAACTGGTAATATTTAATAGAATTTATGAGCCTTATTTTCGGGGGGGGGGAGACCTAAATTTCTTTATAGCAATTTAAATCCTATTTGAATCACATAAATTACTGACAATGAATTCCTTTTATGATTTTCTTTTCAGAGGTGATACTCTAATAGATATTGTTTTAAAGTTAAATCATTCTTTTATATTCCCCCGGGCAACGCCATGGCACGGGCCCTGCTAGTAAACTAAACTTAAGCAACTAAACTTTGACATATTAAATCATTCTTTTATATTCCCCCGGGCAAATAAATAAACAACTAAACTTTGACATATTTGCGATACTGCACATCATCTGTTCTATGCTCTGTCAATGAATGATCAATCCTTTTAGACTGAGGCAATTAGCAAAGCGGTAGTTTTTAAGAAATATGAAAAACAATATAAAAAAAAAATCGAAGAAAACATGAATATTGTTGTGTAAACATGAGTTCTCTGTGACCGAATACAGAAAAGATGAAAAAAAAAAAGAAAACTAAAAATAATCCGTGAAGGGAAAAAATACGTCAAAAAAATTAAAATTAAAATTGAGGGCAGTTGCGAGCATGGTAAGTTATGTTGGTTAAATTAAATATTACCAATGAAAACTGAAAAAAACACCTATTAAATGAATAAATATGCTAATGTCAATATACTAGAAGTAAAAATAAATTTAGTAAGTAAATATAATCAAGAAATAAGTGGAAAAATTTTCCGAAGAAGGCGTCTGAAATCTTAGCGGACATGTATCGGTTCTCAGAAATGTAATGAGTATCGTTAGTTTTGAAAGAAATTCGCTGATCTTCTTTTTATTTTATTAAATTATGAATAAAAAACGCTCGAATTTGAAATTGTTAAAAATAAAGATGATATTTATCTGAGTTGAATATTTGTGTTTCTGTTTAAGTTCGAAAGCAAGAAACTTACATGTGAAATGATGACATAGAAGTTGTTCTCTGAAAGTGGTCATGTGTTCATTATTATGTAAACCGATTAACTGGAATAGGTATCGAAACTATAAAAAAAAGTAATTCCTAACACTCAAACTCTGAATTTCGCTATTCCTGTATTCTTAGGAAGGGTGCGGTTATTATTTTGTTTTGGAATCTTGTATATTATGTAAAAGATAATAAGGAAGTTGAAATAAAATAATTACGGTGTTGTAAAGTAATTTCCCTTTTATTAAGAAGGATCTAGTGTAGAAGAGTTACATGGGAGTAGAAAAGTATTACGGTGGGAAATTGTTTGCTACCTTCTTTATGGAAGATGTATTTGGGAGAAGTAGATATCTTGGAATAAATGTAATAGTATTTGTCAGGAGACAAAATGTAAAAATATTTTCGTAAACCACACATTAGGAAATACTGTAGGGTTAATAGGTTAGTGGAAAAGATTAACATATGGTCGGTTATTTTCCTATAATGTCTGAAGTTACACGGGAAAAATCGACTTTATTATATAGGTATATTTGAAAGTACAGGATTCACTTCTATACTAATTAACCGATCATTATAAATTTTGGAACAAAGCTACTAGGCATGATAAATCTAAATGTGGGCTATAATTAGTTTAATTTAGTTTTAGGCAAAGGAGGTAAAAAACGGAGTGGAAAATCTTTGAGAATTCAGATACCCCTGAGTTTTGTGAAATTTTAACAAAAGGTATAAGACATCTCAAATTTCAGTTTCTTTGGAGTATTTTAAAGCATTTTTAGAGGGGGGGCATGATATTGCACAACTCTCATTGAAAATTCAAATATATCAAAATTGCATTGTATTTGATCCAAAGTCATTGGACAGCAATTAAGCAAGATTTGCTGAATTTCAATTTCTTAAGACCCCTTAAATTTGAGACACTTTCAAGAATGAAAATCATTTAATGGATTTTAATCAAAATTAGAATAAGAATTTTAGACATAAGGTTTAGTATCATTCTATCCTGATGTTATTCTTCATAAAGGGGCATAAAAGTGGTGCAAAACTCTTCTGTTAGGAAATTAATTTTACCCGTCCTAGGATGGGTATTCATTCTTCTAGTATATATATATATATATTATATATATATATATATACACACACAAAGTGCCAGACTGACCAGGGTATCGTTTTTCCAATACAATTGGGCCTCATATAAATTATAAATACAGAAGCAACTGTTTTAGTAATAAAAAGAATAAGAGAACAGGAGAAACATAAGCAGTGCATGAAACGGAATGAAGCAGACTTCCAAATGATTTCATGACAATGCGGCATTGTCATTAAATCTATAATTGAGTAATTACTAGTGTGCAGATAACTTAATAAACATTGAATCTTTAAGTTATTTTATTTCAGCAAAAAATATACATTCACAAGTTTTTTTTAAGTTATCTGCACACTAGCAATTACTGAAGTCCAAGGTGAACCCCTTTTTCCACCTGACAACCTATTTTTAAGACCCAGTCCACAACTATATTAGTACTAATAAATTAAAATCGTCACATAGCTTTCCGGCTTGTAGATCTAAACCACTTGAGAGTCTTACCCTCACAAATGACATATTTAGATCCACAGTAATCCCCAAAGCATTGTTTTTTTTGTTTTTTTTTACTAAGGAACCACCACTTAAAAAGGCCAAAAGCTTTTTTAAAAGGCCAAAACCTTAAAAAGGCCAAAACCTTAAAAAGGCCAAAAACCACTCATGAATAAAGTTTAACAAGATGGATGGATTGTCAGTTGAATAATGAAAAATATCATGAAAGAATTGAAAATGATGAATTGGATGGACAAAACTTGAATTCTTATGAGGACAGTTTATGGCAAGTATTTGTTGGCATTGGATTTGAAGATGACCATATTGTAGTCTGCAGGAAAGCAGTTCCGTGATAATATGGGCACCAGATGAGAAGCTATTGGAAAGAAACTGTGTTCATGGAATTTCTGTTTAATGCTAGGCTTGCAGAGGAAGGAAGAAAAGTTCTTTGCAATTGTGGTAAGAAGACGAGTTCCTACTGTGAATGTCTTACAAGGAGGATCGAGCAAATGAAGCTCAGTTGAGCACCTTTCATGGAAATAGCGATAGACTAAAGACTAGCAACATCTCTTCTGTGAGAAAGGGCTGTAGAGAACAGAAGAGGCCATCCCTGACTTTACTATTGTAGAATCTGGTCTAACAGTTAAAGGTTCTTACAACCAGCAAAATGGAAACTAAGTAAAGAGAAAAACCAGTACTTCTTGATGAAAGCATATGATCAAAGCATAATTGCTTGGTGATCAAATAATCAAGTAATTGAAGTGACAGTCATTACCAGTGTGGAGTGTGCGGTGTTGGCATTCAAACTTCGATTTTTTGCGAGGCTATTTCATCACTTTCACTAATACCTTTGAGAAAGGTATAAATCCATACGTCATCCCTCCAGCTATAGTTTGAATAGTAGGGTTAACTAGATGCTGAATATTTATCTTCTTCCCACGGCGAGAAGATGTGACTCAAAGGTCAGAAAGCGGGATTTGAAACCAGCGCTCCAGAAGAAGAGCACTCTGGCTGAACAATAATTGCCTGAGCAGTCCTGTCGGCAATCCCTGATAGGGGCGCCTCAGGTGATTAGCAATAAACGAACCCCTTCTCAAAGGGCGAGAAGGTAAAGCCTGGGAAGGTGGACCTCCTAGAACTGCACAGAACCATACCTTACACCGATAGAGAACTAGGAACACTAGAATGGCCAAGGGTCTACCAGTCTAATTTTAGTATGAAACAACCACCCGAAGAGTGAGATGCTCAAGCCTTGGTAAGGCAACCAGTATAGAAAGAAAAACTAATATGATACATGTTAGTAGGTCTCTGTCACATAGTACACATTATGCCACTGAAGTCATCACTTACTTAATGGAGAGAGTGGGTCGTTTTTTTACAAGGCACTATATATTTAAAAGAAATTCATATGTGTAAGGTAGTCTGATAATTTCAGATTCACCCTCGTGAGTGAGGGTTAATTATAACTCATTATTTGTAAGAATATAAGTTTTTTAACATCTATTTGTATACTAAATGTGAGTTCATCAATGTCTGTTTCCATAAGGCTATTTTTCATGCTAAAATATACCTTAGTTATGGGATTGAGTTATATTTGAAAAAGATTCTGCTTTAATTGTTCTTATCAACTGTAATTTATAATTAATTGAACAAGTTACTATCTATGTTTCTCTCACTGTTGATTCAACAACTATCTAATATTTCTTAAGTTCTGTCAGCATTTAGAGCGAGAGGGACTCATTTCAGTATGTCCATCTAATTTACATGTGTGTCTGTACACACCACAGACATGTATGTAAATTAGATGGAAAAATAAGTTTTCTACATAAGAATAATGAAGAAGAATAATCCTTTTATATAATAAGAAAAAGAATATAAAAGTAAAGAGAATTCTTCTTCTGTCATAACTAAAAATAATGTCTTAACAAATGTGAGAATTTATGAATTTTCAAATGAAATCAAAGTAGAATAAATAGTGATAATGCTTGTGACGCAATTGGTTACAAATACAAGTAATTCCAAAATCAAGTAAAAGTCAGACTTGATTAATTTAGTTAAGGAATAAAATATATTGGTATATAGATGACTAAATGGATAGATAAGTAATTAAAGAGTGGTACTCTTATATATGACGCACCATGTTTCCCTGACATCGCGTCGTCAATGTTCGGGCAGGTTTCAGAAGCGCCCGAGAGTTAACGAAACTATTAACCAATCTGTCAGCTCGTTGCATCTCCAGAAGGACTAATTAGGTTCTGCCAGCAAAGGTCTCTTTTCGCGAAACAAAAAAAAAATGCGATAAATGTCAACGTGTGCGTCAAAAACAAAAATAATTTGCTTATTCGGTGTTTATGTTAACAAGAAAAAAAATTGACAAAAAATGTAAAAAAAAAATAAAAAAAACATTATGGGAAAAAAAAACAAAAAACATTTGCTTAACTAATCAAACAAAATTATCTTTTGAAACTTTCCGGTGCACAAACAAAAAAACATTTAAAAAAATTTAACAATGGTTCCTTTGACAAAAAAAACAAACAATAATAAACATCTAATTAATAACAGTTGTTTAGCTATGGTTTGTTCGTTCTTTATTTTTATATATGTATTTAAGTTTGATTTTCTTTGTCATAATTTATCGGCTGCCAGTCTTCAATTCATCATTCGGCAGTTTTCGCCTCGTCAACTCTCGGGCGTTTCCATAACCTGCCCGAACGTTGACGATGTGAGTAACGGAAACATATCTGGTACATTTGTAGATGACGCACTAAGTAAATGAATCATCCTCTTTATTTTAACTGGGGTCGCATTCTGGCTGTTTTTATACAAAAATCCCATATCTATCGATCAGGTCAAAAATATGGAAAACATGTGAAATGAAGATTCTTTGTTTAAGGGCTACCTCTCATTGTGATATAGATCTGAAATTTGATTCCTTTCTTTAAAAAATGTCTGTTCTTATTGGTCAAAGGTGTTATGATGTCACTAACTGAAGTGCCATCTAACGTTTCAGAGAAATCCTCATAGTAATGTAGAGAACCAAATTCAGTTGAAACTCATAGAGAGTTGATGAACAGTCTCAGAGGTGGACTTGGTAAACGAAATGATGCCGGAAGAGAAACGTTTCAGATGCAAGTTTTTTTCACAATCATATCCGGGTTTTCTTATCAGTATCAGAAAGCTGTGATCCAATTTTGTTTTATTTACAGTATTTCTTTCAGTGGCAAAAAAAAAAACAATTGATTTTCAAAAGACTTTTCACATATGGAGCAGTTTGTTTTAAATTCTTCCTTCACATCTTTGGTCAATAAAAATAACAATGAGATCAGCAGTCGGTGCGTCTATTTCGTTTAGATCAACTTGTATTCATTGCCGTTTCTGGCATCAGTGTTTTATTTGAAAATGTCAAAAAAAAAAGAACTCAAATGGTACCTCAAACATGGTATCATCATCATTAATATCGGTTTAACGTCTGTTTATCATGCTGTCATGTGTTGCCACGAAATATGAAACAACTAAAACGATCACAAAGGAATACCCAACACATGTTACCATTTTTATGGTTGATATTTATTTTCTAAAATAAAGTAAAATGTCCTTGTCGTTTATAGTTGTTAAATATGAATAAGGACCCAATGCTATGATTGTAAAAAAAAAAAATTATACCATCATTTGATTCCTCATAAATTTTAGTTGAGAAAAGTTGTTTAATCTTAGTATAGGCTTTATTTTCAAATGCATATTGCAACAATATTTAGTCACTCTACTTGGAAGCAGATCGCTTTTTTATATTCAGATGGCAACCGGGGTTGGTGCAACTTCATTTTTTTAATAATAAAACAAAAATACTTATAAAACCTCTCCTTTTATCTTTCCCCTGCTTGTTGCGGTGATACAATGAAATGAAGCGAAACTGACAGGCATTTTTTTTTTCATCCTTTTGGTCATTCTTCTAGTTCAAATCTGTGTCTCATAATAAGGAACCATAAAGTGTCTGACTTGTTTGAAAATACTGTTAGAAATTTGTTGAAGTTTTAAACAGATTGTATAAAGTACACACAAAGAGGTAAAAGAACGACTCATTCTTTTAAGAAAAAAAGAGGGGCTTCTTTTTTAAAAAAAAAAAAGAGGAGTTAAGCAAGCTCTAATTGTGTGAGTGGTGGCAGCTCAAAAGTTAGTGAATCTGGTTAAGACCTGTCTGAGTAGCACAAACACTTGAAGGCCTAAGAGTACAGCAACCAAAATTTTGCAACAATTAAATCAATTCCAAATCAAGGCAAGTCTCAAAAATAATGTAAATTACTTCATAATCTGCTATAATAAAATTCAAATTCAATTGTTATTTGCAATCTAAAGGTTAAACCAGAATGTCCAGAAAAAAAGAATTACTCGATTCCATACCAGACAATTAATCATAAAGACAAATACGTAATACTATAATCTCTAGGAAATAAAACTTTCAATCAAGGATTTATAACTAAAAAACAATTATTAAATAACATATACATAAACATAAGGATAAGACAATTAAACATATAGATGATTCCGTACCAGACAATGATGTAGCAGTCTGAAATAGGAACTATTTCTTATGCGTCCACTGTGAGCAGGTTGGTCTTAAACTTACCAATCGGCTCACAGGGCATATTGATTTCAGCTAGTCCGTTGCGGACTAGTTGCACCCCTGTTGAACGGATCGTCAGAGATACCCTGGCCGTCAACCTAGAAGGAACTCTTCTTCACCTCTCTCCTGCCCCCTCATCCACTGGATTCCCGAGCACCGCTCCCCGGGCAGTAAAAGAACTTTGTTTCCTTCCACCGGACACCAGTCCTACCTTTTTCTATGCTATATCCCAACGGTATAGGATACCCAATAAAGATTTGTTTAATTTTAAAAGAAGCGTTGAGTTTTTCCTCGTATGACTACCGTCTACCGTGCTTATACTTATAGTGAGGCTACGACTACTAGCCTTAGCTATTATAATTAAACGTATGAACGATTCCGTACCAGACAATTAAACATTAAGACAATTCAGTCACAAACATTAGGTAATTCAGTGCCAGACAGTAAATTTTACAGAAATTTAATCTCACGGGAAGCAAACTAATATGCTGAGCAAAAATATTAGAAAAAACGATAGAAAGAGATAAAATCAATTGAATCAAATCAAAGTACAGTGTGTGGACAAGTTCAGTTTGCAGGTGTTGTCATAGGATAACCTGACTTCCCAATTCACGAAATAGATGGACTTGTCGGACTATAAGTATAAAAAAAAGTATAAAGAAAAAATTTGCTAAAAAGGAAGAAAATGTCAACATAAGATACTCCCAAGAAGATAAAGTATATTTTTTAAATTTCCAAGGTGGAAAAAGTTATTGGATTGATGGATAGATGGTATAATTCAGAAAATGATTGGCAAAGTAGTCTACACAATCAAAAGTCAAACATTTATGTGTAAAATACACATCAACCATATTAGACCACATTATTCTGAAGATAATGAAAAAAGCGAGGAAGAAGTTCCAATGGAGATTCTATGTGATGCTTTTGACATGCCACTACCCAATAGTGTACTCGAACCTATACATACAACTCCTAGGCCAGCCTTACGAGCTGAACAAAATTTATCTTTGTCTCAAACTGAAAAGGATCCAATTGTTAGGACTAAAAGAAAGAGCGCACGGGAAAAAACATAGTTGAGCGCTTCAGCCCGGCTCCTAAAGGAAAAAATATTAGAAGCAGAAATTTCAAGGGAGAATTTCAGCTTGGGGGGGGGGGGGGGGGGAATGGGCTAACCTAACTTCCCCATTCACAAAATAGATGGACTTGTCGGACTATAAGTACGACTGCAGCGTGCAGTCGAGACTTTCGAGTCAATACACATTCTTCTTGTCGGTTTCTTACTCTATTTTTTATTGCGATTTTTGCCATTTGTTCCTGTTATTATTGTTATTCGGACTCTCTTTTTTAGAGTCGAATTATTTTGAACACTCGACCTTTTTTTTCTGTGCTGTTTTTTTTTTCCGTTTTTCTTAAGGATTTGGTTTCCCTCTTCGGCCATGGCAGCTCTATATCCTGTGCCAAGGGAAAGTGTGACCAAAGAGATTGGGTCGATACCTTCCCCCCAACCTGGGACGTCGGGCTGGACGAAACCCCCGACAGTGACCATCAACCTGGAAGAATTTAAAACGAAAATAGAAACTTTCAAAAGTCAGATAACAGAGACCAGACTAATTATTGCTCTGTCAAAGTTGGAGGAAATACGAAAGAAGACCCTGACCATGTTCGTTGTGGACCGAAAAACTAAGAAAGCAACTCGAGCATCAGTCGAAATAGTAACAAAGCTGTTAGCGACGGTAGGGCCCATACCAATCAAGATAATCAAAACCAAAGGCTACAACTGGTCTGTTTTTTTTTTTCAACAGAAAGCGAATGCATGACACTTGCCAAGAAGGGGATTATTACCCAGGACTACGTACTAAGGATGGAACACTTAGGAAAACGTAGAACGACAATATCAGTGTTTCATGTTCCCTTCTATATCGAAGGCGCACACATTGGTGCATTTCTTACAAAATTCGGAGAATTAATGTCTGTGTCTTGCGACCAGTACCTCTCAATATGGAACTACGACATACTACTTGATAGCAAGGCTTTCACCAAAATTCCATACTATCTCGAAATAGGAGATGAAAAGTTACCCGTGATAGTCGCAAGCAGAAGACCTGCCTGCTGGACTTGTAATGCAGTTGGACACCTCACATTCGACTGTCCGGAAAGAAAAAAAACCATCAACAACCCCAAAAATAAAGTAGGGGAACATCTGGCCCCTAAAATTGGATATCCCTTAAAATCACCTTCAAAAGACACGATCATTGAAAATGAATTCCCTGAATTAGCACAACCAGAGGAAGAGGGGGGAGATGGACGTGAGTACAAGGGAAGAAAACACCTGGAAGACTCATCCTGGATCAAATGAGGAAAGAAGAGGAATACAAGGTGTCAAAGGATCCAGGGCGAGAATCATATGTAAACGCTGTACAGCTGAACAAACGTTTAAGAACAGAGATCCAAGCCAGCCCGAACTCTCCCCCAAGACACAGTCCAGCAAAGTGGCCTCGAAGTCCGACCCCAAATACAAACCTACAACATCGCCTGTTTCTCCACCCACAAAAACAAACTTATCCCACAAGATGCTGCCTCTAGTCATCGTTCCTATAAAAGAAATACAATACAAGTTAATACCACTGAGCCCAACCCCTAAAAAGGCCACGGTTAACACCCCAAGACCCTCTCCGTTCGTCTCACCACAACACACACCAAAACATACACCACCTGCTTCCCCTCAGAAAACTCCAGTGCTCCCTCCCCTGTTTCTCAAACACGCTCTAAGGCCCACTCCCCAATGAAAACCAACCTAACTACCCCACCTCTACCGCCCCAAATTTGTGAAAC
This sequence comes from Sepiola atlantica, assembly GCA_963556195.1. Classification (NCBI taxonomy): domain Eukaryota; kingdom Metazoa; phylum Mollusca; class Cephalopoda; order Sepiida; family Sepiolidae; genus Sepiola; species Sepiola atlantica. The sequence continues at coordinate 148,955,353 of OY744523.1, forward strand.
CACAATTGCCCCCCCCCCCCCCCCCCGTTAAAGGAAAGGGGAGGAAACGACAGCTATTTTACCTTGGTGAAGACATATGCAAGATATCGACGGAAGTCATCACCAGGGTGAAAGGATATCACCACACCGATTTGAAAAAGATGCTTGCTTTCAGAGAAAGGGGGGGGGGGGCTGGGGCAAATCAATCAAGGACCTATACAACTTCCCTGATGCCCCCCTGATTACTGACTGTCGTACGGCCTCGAGAAGAGGCAAAATCGGTCTGGAGAATGATCGAGGAAGCCAACATCACATTTGACATATCGCCACAGCTAGCAATTTACAAAAATTCCAATTTAAGGATTTTAAGAAAATCATGCTTTGGGAGGGTCCCCATACTTTTGCACCCCTCTCTGTATAGGGCAGTGAAATTAATCTTTCCCCTTGATGTCGGCGGCTTGTCCCATGATGGCCTCATCGACATTGCAATGTACACTTACTCTATGGGAAAGGCCGCCGGCATCTTGACTCCATCAATGTTCGTTGGAGAAACTCAACCCTAAGACACTACAATGGCACTGTTTCTAGCAAGCGTGAATGTCCGAGGTTTGAGGGCCGATTCTTGGAAATTGCGATTATGCCTGGACCTTCAAAGTCTTGTATGGCACAATGCGTGAGATTTTTAGGAGCTGAGAACTCCCACTGCATTCGTGGGCCTTGTGCCAAACTTGCACTGAAATTTCGGGAAAGCAAGAAAGTTCAACAAGAGAGATTCTATACTCTGTGTTATCGTGACATCAGAGCTGACAAGGAAATATAAATGTCAAACCAATTCGGTGACAGGTTTTAGTTGATGGGGTCAGGGATCAGACTGTATCGTTCGAGAAAATCGGTTATGAAACTCAAATATAAACATTTGACAAGGCGTACGCTGATGACACCAGTATTAACTCTTTCTCTCTCCCTCAGTCTCTCTCCTTCTCTCTCACTTCCCCCCTTCTCTTTCTTTCTCTAAAGAGAGACGGGATTTTGAATTCAGAAGATACGCACGCATTTGGCTGCGGTCTCTGAAAAGTTTTAAAATGTCTTCAAGAAAATAAACATATTTTTATAAGAAAACGGAGAAATGTTTTTCTTTCCTTATTACAAATAAGGTTCTTATTGCAGCACGATGGTCCCTCCCAGCTAGCCGGTTCCAGAAGAGAAAACGGCAGAGACGATGATTGCTCACTGGTAAGAACGGCGAGTAAATTATGTGCACATGCAGTCAGACTTCTCCCGTTCAACATTTCGCCACAATTCGTCCCTAGGATAAAAGATCCTACCACATGGATGCTGCGACAAGAATAAACGTTCCAAAACGGTCTCCCCCCCCCTCGTCAAACGTGTCACATTGGTTCTGTGACAAAGATTAACCCCACTGCACATGCCGGCCCGTCTAAAGGAGCTTTGCCACAGTGGATGCATGCTGTGTTCATGAAACTCACTTAATTCAAGGTAATTATTTAAGTGTGCTGTCAAGGGATTTTGATATCTATTCAGCGTAGATAAAGCGTTTCGATTGATTGCGGTTTATGCGACCAACTGCTAGGCTGAGTGTGTTCTCTTTTTTCGGCGATTCGAGCAGTTCATGAACACACCTCGTTCAGTTATTTTAGCGGGAGACTGGAATGCGGTCCTGGATCTCGATTTAGATTGCACAGGAATTCCTTCTAGGGGTACTAACAGAGATTACGATGCTAAAACATTTTGGGACTTTGTCGATCAGTTTGATATTATCGATAAATTTCAAAATAAAAAACCATGTGATATAGTATGGACTTGGACAGCTAGACGTGGCTCTGGTGCAGTACAACTCTCGACTTATATTGACCGGTTCTTAATTAGAAGAGTCGACGTAGGATTATTAGAATGTCCAAGTTTTCATAATATAGTTTACTCGGATCATAGACTTGTTCGTGTCCGTGTAAACTTAGATAACCGTAAACCTAGATTAGCTGGGTATTGGAAACTCAACAGTTCGATGTGAGAGTTACCTGGAACAGCTACTACTAACATATCAGCGGGTAATGACGGGGCTATAATTGGGAATAAGTTGTGGGTGAAATTTAAGAAAACCATTAGGTCCTTTTCTGCTGACTTTAGCCGACGACTCAACCTAGAATCTAGGGCAGCAAATGCAGCACTAGAATCTAGATTAAATCGGACGGTGGTGGTGGGGGATAGGACTAATGTTACTATAATTAAGGTGAAGCTCGGCTCTTTGACTACCAAGGAGAACGAAGCTTCTTTAATTAGGGCTAGGTTAAAGCGAATGCCTCAAGAGGCAACAAACATGGCCGCTGAATTACGTGCAGATGAACGTCGACGCGCTACCGATCGACATATCGCATGTGTCACATTGCCGGACGGACGTACCGTGACTACAAACGACGGTATTTTGGAGGCATTCCAGTCTCACTTTCACGGTCTTTTTACCAAGGAACCCGGTTTGTCTTTAGCGCATTTTGACCCCTATTTAGCTGACTTTTCTTGAAGCGGCTAGGTGCGAAGGTTGCATAACAGAGGATAAAGTCATGGAAGCCCTAAAAGGAGTCGGCCTGAATAGATATCCTGGGGTCGATGGTTTGCCCTACGAACTGTATTTGAGGTTGTCGCACATTTTTGTACCCTTGCTGACAGTTTTATTTAACGCTTGGTTTAGGAATGGATCAATACCTGAGTACTTTACCAAGGGGATTGTGAAATTGTTACGCAAGAGCAAAGGTGGTGGGGATGGGATAAATAATTTTCAGCCCTTAACTATGCTAAACACAGAGTTAAAGATTTTGGCCAAGATTTTAGCAAATCACCTGCAGGGTATTTTGGCTGGTCTGATTTTGCACACGATACGCTTAATCGTTGAGAAAGTCAACACAGAAGCCGTGCTTATCAATTTAGATCAGTCCAAAGCATTCGATAGGGTGGACCATTGCTACTAGGAGTCTGTTTTGTCATTGTCCGTTTTTGGCCCGCAGTTTCACTCCTGGATTCGCCTCCTTTATGAAACTAGCCAAGTTAGACAAGTCAGAGTAAGTTAGTGAAGATCAATCTTTACCCACCCCATTTTTTGGCATTGTGCCACATTTTTTAAATATTTTTTATTGCAAAATAAATATTTTCGAGTTAAGACACATGCAGTCTTAACATTCTGTCTTACATAGTCTCTAGTCGGTCTGCACTATTACATATTCTGTATTCTGTTAACGTATTTTTTATGTACAAGATATATATATATATATATATATATATATATATATATCCGGAAATAAACCTATTATTTTAAAGACCTTCCACTCGGGTTATTTGTCATTATATCCTCAACAAAATATATCAGCTGGCTTCGACGAATATCGAAAACGAATTCACACTTCAAAGGAAAACAAACCACACTTCAAAAAACGATGTCAGACGAACGTGGTGGATTTTTTTTTTTTTTTGTACAACTTAAAAGTCTTTCAAAGAGGAAACTTTTTTTTTTTTAAGTATGAAACTTTTACTGTTTAAATTATAAAATGAACTGTATATTCAACCGTGACTTAAATGCGAACGCGGTCTAGTAACATTACAATCTATTCAAGTTAAAAGTACTTTTAGAAAGTAATAATATTATGGCTGTAATTTTTTTTTTTCTAAAAAAAATAAAATTTTAATTATTGTTTGTCGTTGTGTGAGTTTTAAAAAAAGGAAAAATTTGCTAAAATGCTGTGTACGAGTTTGCAACAACAACAACAACAACAACAAGAGTTGCAACAACAACAACAACAACAACAAGAGTTGCAACGACAAATTCTACAACAAAAAAGTATCGAAAAAATTCTGAAACAGACTACTGGTGAAAGAAAAAACAGTTTTTTTCTGCCAAAGGAATTGCAAATTCGTTATCTGAATTTGTATACGAACCTATCGGATTGACATCCAAATAACTAAGGGGAGACAAGTACGACCTCCCTTTCAAAACATAACTACACCGGTTGGCCGTTAGGTGTCGCCTTTTCACCAACAGGTGGCGCTGGAAAGCGACACCAGAGTTATCTGCCCTTCGGACTATAAAAACCTTTGCAAACGGAAATCGCCCTCCTCTTCTACTCGACCAGCCTTGACAGAACGACACTGGCGTTTCGTCTCTCCCTCTTGCCTCCAGAATTTCTTCAGACAGGACGATGCGACGACTACCTGTCGTGTCAAATCATTCCTTCTCCCCCTTTTCTGACTGCTGGACACACATAGTAAGCTTGGCATTTTCTTTCTCTCTTTTCAATTACACACGCACACACTCACACACGTGCGTTTTTCTCCATACAAAACTTATTTAAAGAGACATTGCTTTAAATAACAAAAAGACACTATTTCTTTCAAGCCATCAAAGAGACATTTATCCCAAAGACGCTAAAAGATTTTCGTCAAATATGGAACATAATTTTTATGTGTAAAAATGCAAAATAAATTGTTGTTGTTCATATAAATGTTTGAATATTGGATATTTTATTTGCTCTTCATTTGTGTTGAGTGTTGACGTTTTCTTGCTCGTTTTTCTTCAATATTTAATAAGATTCCCACAATTTGGTGACCCCGTTGAACATTTATTTAATGAGATTCCAGTATTCAAACAACAAAAAGGAAAATACAAATTTATTTTCTGTCTCAACAACAAGCAGAAAAGGGAAGTCGCCATCTTTTTCTCTAACCACGTGGAAATGAAAATTCAAACAGGAAAAGAAAATACGAATTTATTTTCTGTCTCAACAACAAGCAAAAAAAAAGGGAAGTCGCCATCTTTTTCCTCTTACCACGTGGAAATGAAAATTCAAACAAAAAAAAAAAAAAAAAAGGAAGAAAATACGAATTTTTTTTCTTTCTTTTCAAGGGAAAGAGAAGCCGCCATTCTTTCTCTACGTGGAAACTAACATTCAAACAAACGAAAACAAAAACGTCATTCCTCGTGTGAAACAAATTATGACTCCATTTTTTTTCTTTCTTTTTCCTTTTCTACCCACGTGTTGGAAATATATATATAAAAGAAAAGAAACTACAAAACAGACAACACACGATTACAAACTCAGCCAAACATGAACAACATCAACAACTGCACAGATCCACTTGTGCTCATTCACCAACCACTGCACAGACTCACTTGTGTTCATTCATCAGCAGCTGCACAGACTCACTTGTGCTCACTCATCAACAACTGCGCAGACCCAAGCACCAAACATTCCCGGACAACACTGACAATTCAACGTTCGTTCATCAGCTCCGCATCACGCAGACTAATCAACATGAACAACGCCACCAACAAGTGCAAATTTGCTTGAACTCAACATTTTTCGACCGCAGACTCACTTGCGCTCAAACTTGATGCAGACACAATTGCATGCAAACAACACGCAGATCCACATGCGTTACAAACACTCAATTCCGAAAACCCACTTGCGATCAATTTCAATACAGATGGAAAAAACAGAAATATGTAGCGTGCACACTACTTTTTCTAATCTTCAACAGCAAAACAGACATACCCACAAAGAATGCTTCTCATCTACAACTGTACATATTGAATAATATTTTCAATATTTTTCAATCTGAGGGGGGTTTTATCGGATTGACATCCAAATAACTATGGGGAGACAAGTACGACCTCCCTTTCAAAACATAACTACACCGGTTGGCCGTTAGGTGTCGCCTTTTCACCAACAGGTGGCGCTGGAAAGCGACACCAGAGTTATCTGCCCTTCGGACTATAAAAACCTTTGCAAACAGAAATCGCCCTCTCTTCTTCTACTCGACCAGCCTTGACAGAACGACACTGGCGTTTCGTCTCTCCCTCTTGCCTCCAGAATTTCTTCAGACAGGACGATGCGACGACTACCTGTCGCGTCAAACTATTCCTTCTCCCCTTTTTCTGACTGCTGGACACACATAGTAAGCTTGGCATTTTCTTTCTCTCTTTTCAATTACACACGCACACGCGCACACACTCACACACGTGCGTTTTTCTCTATACAAAACTTATTTAAAGCAATGTCTCTTTAAATAACAAAAAGACACTATTTCTTTCAAGCCGTCAAAGAGACATTTATCCCAAAGACGCTAAAAGACTTTCGTCAAATATGGAACATAATTTTTATGTGTAAAAATACAAAATAAATTGTTGTTGTTCATATAAATGTTTGAATATTGGATATTTTATTTGCCCTTCATTTGTGTTGAGTGTTGACGTTTTCTTGCTCGTTTTTCTTCAATATTTAAGAGGAATAGAATGCGTTAGCATCCCCCACAAACTTGATTCTGGCATTACATTTCCAGCATATTTTAGACGTTTTGAAACAATATTTACTAAAAGGTGCCAACATTGGTCGGATGAAAAACGGGTAACCCTTTTATTACAGAAACTAGGGGCAGATGAGAATACTAAATATACGAACTTGATATTGCCCAGAAAACCTGAGAAAGTTTCATTTGAGGAAACTATAAATATACTGTCAAAGATATTCGATGAAAGAAATAGTCTTTTCCACACGCGATACAAATGTCTAAACATCGTTAAAATGGATAATAAGGATTTTTTGGCATATGCAGGAACAGTGAATTCTTTTGGTTGAACAATTCAAGATAGATGAAATCCCTAAGGATTTATTCAAGTGCCTAATTTTTCTTCAAGGACTAACCGCACCTAAGTACAAATAAATTAGATCTAGAATCTTAACAATGGTAGAGCAAGACACGAAAAAACGTTACAAAGAGTAATGGAAGAATGTCAGCATCTCATAAATGTTAAAAGGGATAATACTCAAATTGAGGAAAAAAGTGTTGACAAAGTTCAACACATAAAAACCAAAAAAACTCGTAAATTCAAAATGACACGAAAATGTGAGATGTGCGGAAATAATAAACATACTAAAGATGTATGTTGGTTTAAGAAAAAATTCTGTGAATCTTGCGGAATTAAGGGTCATAAATGGTCTGTTTGCCACAAGAAAAAGAAAAAGAATTTTGAAAATGTCAGACTTGTGTTGTCGAAAAAAGAAATCCAGAAAAGTAAAAATCGAAAATACGTAGATGTACGTATAAATGGTCATACAATCACTTTGTTATTGGATTCTGGTTCAGACATAAGCATTATTGACGAGGAAACATGGAAAAAAATTGGAAAACCCAAATTATTTGAAATCAAGGGGGTTCAGGAAAAAAAGTAAACTTTAAAGGAGAATTAAAGTGCGATATTTCTTTCTGTGGCAAAACTGCAAAAACAAAAGTATATGTGATTGAAGGGATTAATTCATGCCTTTTTGGGGGAAACTGGATAGTACTCTTTAATTTATTTGAACTCCCGATGAACTCTTTTTGCAACGAAAAGAAAAAAATTTATTAAAAATGGAAAATTCATGAATGAATTAAAAGGTGAATATCCCAGAGTTTTTTCTGAGGGTTTGAGTTCATGCACTAAGACTGAAGTCAAGTTTGAACTCAAGGAAAATGTCAATCCCATTTTTAAACCTAAGAGAAACGTCCCTTTTCCCTCCTTAGACGCAATTAACAAGGAACTTGAATTATTAGAAAAAGTTGGAGTTATATCTAAGGTAGACCATGCGAACTGGGCATTGCCTACCGTCTACATAAAAAAGAAAAACAGAAAAATAAGAGTGTGCGCCGATTTTTCAACGGGTTTAAACGATTGTCTGAAAGATCACAATTATCCACTACCTTCATCAGAAGACATTTTTTCAAAGCTAAATGGAGGTAAGATTTTTTTCACAAATCGATTTGTCTGATGCATACTTACAAGTTAAAGTGAGCGAGGAATGCTCAAAATATTTGTGCATAAATACACATAAGGGAATTTTAAAGCTAAATAGGCTCCCTTTCGGCTTAAAGATCACCCCAGTTTTGTTCCAGCAGATTATGGATACTATGCTGGCGGATCTTCAGTTTAGTATCGCCTATTTAGACGATATTCTAGTCAAAAGTAAGAATTTTAAGATGAAATACATCGCATTTAAAAAACATGGGCATGCGGATGGACTGTCAAGATTATTTCCCAAAAATGAAGAGATTTTAGAAGAGACGGTTATAGCAGCACTAATAGAGGAAAAAGAAATCTCAAGTCTGTTGTTAAACACTATCAGAGAATTACCTGTAACATTGGAACAAAAAAAAAGGAAGCCTAAAAAGATAATTATATATTAAATATAAAGAACCAGATGAGATTGAACAAAAGAAATAAAAAGGGAACTCAGATTTCATCTTTCTCAATTTGTGACAACACTCTAATGTACGCAGATAGAATTGTAATACCTCAATCTCTACGTACAGTTATGCTGAAAGAATTTTATACCGGTCATCCTGGCATGTCCCGAATGAAATCACTCATGTGATGCTACGTATACTGGCCAGGGATGGACAAGGAAATAGAAGGTTTTGTAAAACTGTGCAGAGGTTGTCAATTGGCTGCAAGGGCGCCTCTGGTCAAAAAGAATCCTTGGCCCAAAACGGATTTGCCATGGGCACGTCTACATATAGACTATGCTGGACCGATTAATGGATATTACTACTTGATCTTGGTGGACTCTTTATTGAAATGGCCTGAGGTATTCAAGTGTAAGCATCTTACATCTAGGAACACCATCAGTGCATTAGATGAAATTTTCAGTCGTTTCAGGGTCCCCCGGACACTTGTCAGTGACAATGGTACGACGTTCACAGGAAAGGAATTTAAGGATTTCTGTACTTCCTTTGACATTGAACACATTACTACACCAGTACATAATCCTAGATCGAACGGTCAAGCCGAAAAATTTGTTGACACTTAAGCGTGCTTTACTAAAAAAACAATATATGGACACTCAAGAAAAATCCATCCTAAATGTTTTAGGCTAACTCCTAATGAAAATAACGACTCAAAGTTGTCACCTGCAGAACTTATGTTCTCAAGGAAAATACGAACAATTTTCGATAGATTGATACCCTCTCCAAAGAAAAAAGTTGCTAAATAGGAATCAAATGTCAACATAAGATACTCTCCAGGAGATAAAGTATATTTTTTAAATTCCCTAGGTGGAAAAAGTTATTGGATGGATGGCATAATTCAGAAAATGAATGGCAAAGTGGTCTACACCATCAAAAGTCAAACATTTATGTATAAAAGACACATCAACCATATTAGACCACGGTATTCTGAAGATATTGAAAAAAGTGATGAAGAAGTTCCAATGGAGATTCTATGTGATACTTTTGATATGCCACTACCCAATAGTGTACTCGAACCTATACATACATCTCCTGGGCCAGCCTTACGAGCTGAACAAAATTTATCTTCACCTCAAACTGAAAAGGATCCCATTGTTAGGACTAAAAGAAAGAGTGCACAGGAAAGAAAACCAGTTGAGCGCTTCAGCCCGGCTCCTAAAAGGAAAAAATATTAGAAGCAGAAATTTCAAGGGAGAATTTCAGCTTCGGGGGGGGGGAGTAATGGGCTAACCTGACTTCCCCATTCACAAAATAGATGGACTTGTCGGACTATAAGTACGACTACAGTGAGCAGTCGAGACATTTGAATTAAGATACATGCAGTCTTAACATTCTATCTTACGTATTCTCTAGTCGGTCTGCCCTATTACATATTCTGTATTCTGTTAACATATCTTGTATGTACAATATATTATATATATATATATATCTGGAAATAAACCTATTATTTTGAAGACTTTCCACTCAGGTTATTTGTCATTATATCTTCAACAAGATATATCAGCAGGAATTAAAGAAGTAAACCTTTGCCAATTGAAGATCAGTAATTATACTAAACTAACAGAAATGCCCAGCCCTGCACAAGAATGAATAAGAAGCTTTTGTCTTTCTAAACTCAACACTTGTGTTATTTAAATTTATTCCCTCACTCAACAAAATCCTCTCAACCCCACCTCTGTAAAATTCTGGAGAATTTTTATGGAATGAAATTTAGAAAATAGATAAGATGGTAGATTAAATCGAATTAATTTTTTTTAAATAGGATTTTTTAGATTTATTTTCATTGTACACTATTTGATTTTTAATAAATATTTGATTAATAGTAAATAAAAAAATGATTTGATGTGTTACTATCAAAGTTATGTTAATATGATAAACACACACACAAAGTTGTTTCAACTTTATTAATATATATATATATATATATATATATATATATGATGGACTCTCCCATCGATTTCGACGTATGAGTGCCCCGCCAGATTGCACAATCCCTAACAACCGCTCTCCTGAGTCGGCATTGCTTGATTCTAATGGCAAGTAGTAATACAAAACGACTGGAAACAATGCCGAGATAAGCAGAGAGCACATACAGAACCTTGTATTCACAAATGGTCACCCATTCAGTATTGGCCAGACTCGACGTCGCTTAACTTCGATGATCTAACGGAAATCGGTTTGTCAACGTGATTGTGTCGTATAATATATATATGTGTGTGTGTGTGTATATATATATATATATATATATTATTTATGTTATAATTATCTTTATTTCATGACGTGATTGTGCCGTATATATATATATATATAATAATAATAATAATAATAATAATAATAATGGTAATAATCCAGGTAAAAAATATCCACAGGGTGGTAATCCAGAGAATTTTAACCAAGTTTATAAAAAGTGCTCAATATCAAAATAGAGCTTTATATATGATAATTTTATTTACACAGACATGTACAAAATCTGTGACACTGGCATGTCGATGTTATCGATCAACAGTTACTATAAACTGAGATCTCATCAGGCAGAGTTAGAATCCGATCTTAACCTTAGATCATATTTGGAGAGAATCAGTTTATAGTAACTGTTGATCGATAACATCGACATGCCAGTGTCGCAGATTTTGTACATGTCTGTGTAAATAAAATTATCATATATATATATATATATATATATAATCATTTTTATCTTTAAATATTAATTCTAAATCTATTAGATCTTAAAAGGTGGGAGCGATGCTCTTCCCTTGTCTCTGGAACCTAAAAAAAAATCAACTTTTTCTGAGGTATTATACATACGCGTGTGTACACCCATCAAAAATGATAGAAAAATAAAATTATGCTTTGCCCATGTTTGCACTAATATGTATTCATAAATAATGCCTGGATCGGTAAAGTAAAAAAAGAAAGAAAGAAACGTCTCAAACTGGAAAGGTTTTTTTTTAAAAAGCAAAGAAAAAACGTATTTATTGGTATAGAAAGAAAAAACAAATAAAACATCCCATTATGGAAATAGAGTGGAGGATTTATTTTTGAATTCATTTCAGACTGAATGTTGTCTCACTTGCTATTTGCATTTTCTCTTTTTCCCTAAATACTTGAAATGATTTCGTTGGGCACGTTTTTTACTTGCATGAAAGCAGTGGAGTAGATTTATTAATATATATATATATATATATATATATAAGCAAACATTATTAAATAACACAGAGTGTTTTTACTTGATAAGACTTTTTTTTATTTTTTCAATTTTCCGAATGGTCCATTTAGTGTTTCGGTCAAATTGCTGTATGTAAGTTCCATGTGTTTCTTGTTCCATTTTCTTTCCTTTTTTGCGAGTACTTTCGATTCGATTCATCAAATCATCTTCAGGCAGTGTTAATTTTGGTTTCTTAAAAAATATGTCTTTACTGTTGAGTTTGTTTTTTTATTATAACGGCCAGTAATTTACAACTTAAAATGAGCGTCTATAATATTGAGATGTTACATGAGAGCCTGATTACGTTCTAAGAGCGTGCAAGATTCAAAAGTTTGATTGCTTCACCGTTAAGAATTTGATTACGTTCTGAGCATGTTAAAGATTCAAATGTATAATTGCTTTATGAAAATGATTTGACGAATCAAATTGAAAGTACTCGCAAAAAAAGTAAAGAAAATGGAACAAGAAACACATGGAACTTACATACAGCAATTTGACCGAAACGCTAACTGGACCATTCGGAAAATTAAAAAAATTTTTTTAAAAGTCTTATCAAGCAAAAACACTGTTATTTGATGTTTGTCTAAATGAAAATATGCTGCCTAAATACACACAATATATATATATATATTATTTTTGAAAAAGGGATGTCTTTTCCCGAAATATCAAATAGTGATTTTTAATCACCCGGACATCACACGAACAGCTAAAACACTCTTGCTGTTATGTAAGAAAAAAAAAAAAAAGGAAAAAAAAATAAAAGGAAAAATAAATAGTAAGTCTTATATCGTATTCGATTTATTGTTATTGTTTTTGTTCCTTTCCTTTCAACTTGCATCTTACCCGGAATTGCATTGCCCACAGCCTTTCAAAAACTTACTAATATATATATATATATATATATATATATATATATATATATATATATATAGATATGTATGTATGTATGTATGTACATACACACAAATAAATACACATTGGTCTTTATTATAGAGTGGAGGATACATACAAGACAGAATTTGAACTATAAAAAAAATGGAATCAAATTCCAGAGGTTGCTTAAATTGCAGCTAATGGTAATGGAGACGAGTATAAAATACTTGAAACCATCTTGATCTGTTCACATTTGTCCGTTCAGAAGAATTGAAAAAAAAATATATTTTTAAAAGTTTCTTTATGAATGCTTTCATGCCGAGTTAATGTCTGCCACGAAGTTGGGGGTCTCCAAACTCCGGCAAGCTGACACCTGTGACACTTTGCTTATTTTCGACGCGAACATCTTTAATTATGAAACATATCATGCTGATAAAATATATCCATACGAAATCTATTTATACGTCAATATTACTTATTTCTTTTATTTGCCTTCTGAAAATATGCGAAATATTAACAATACAGTTGTCACGAAGATAAGTTTAGAAATAGTTTCTAGCAGTGAATATACTTTAATCAATCACTCGCATTTATCTGTCACGAACAGTTTTTTATTTATTTATTTACTATATGCCAGTTTGCATGACAAATATTTTCATAAATGCAAAGTAAATTAGAACTTGATATTTCGACTAGACAGAAGAACAGGAAAGCTCCTTTCAATTGAATGTTGGTTCGCTATTCCCTGAAGCCAATAGAATCATCTGAAATAATTTAATTACTGACCTTATAAAAGTATAACTTTAATTATACATAGAAAATAGTCTTGCTTGCTAAATAAACATATGTACAAGATGTAACAACAACAATGAATATACAAGATCTTATAACACTTAATGTACTGGATTATTACAAATGATTTGAGTCAAATCTAACAGCAAATTTCGTATTGCTTTATAGACAATATATTTCCAAAACTAGAATTTGAAATTAAAGAAATTTATTTTTAGAAATAAAAAATAGAAACAAAATAAATATAAAACATAGGAAGATAAAAATGATTTATATTCTGGAGTTATTTTAAACCCATTTAACGTATTAAAACAAAAAAATGTTTATGATTACAGCTTATCTTGTTTAGAAGAGAATTAATATTATTACATTTGGAGGGGGTAATTCCGGGGGCTTAACAATATATTTCTAGTTTTACATTAAAACTGCTACTTTAAAGACAATTGAAAAGGATTTATAAATTATTTTAGTTTTAAAAATTATTCATTTTCTCTAAACAAAAACTTAATTTTATTCGCCCCAAAACTTGTTATGCAGATTTTAACTAAAACCATTACATAAAGGAGGTAAGAAAAAATAAACCATACCTAGTTAATGCCCTTGTGTGTATCTTGACTTAAACACTAAAGGGTATGTTGATCACATGATTTGTCTTCTGGGAGGTCATGTGATCATAAACGAGATTCTTTCTGCATAAACCTAACAGGGTGGTGGTCGCATTTGCCTAGATTCCTACTCACACAATGCTGTGTGTAATCAAGTTTTCTTTTGTACTTTGCTCCTCAATCTTCTGTCACATACGTTTTTGTATTTTGTGACAGTGTTCATTTAATATGCATTAGAAACTGTATATGATGTATCATATTAACATCCTTTATAAAGTAAAGAGTAAAGTGGGTGACCAGAGTCGAGGGCAACACAAAAGCTGCTTTTGCATTACCTACTATACCGAGATGTAGTTGGGGGCACCACTCTTATCCCAGTATTACTCCACTTACACTTGATCCTCACTTTATAATGCTGAGTGTCAAAGAAAGGGGCCATCAAGTTTCATTTTTTGAGCCTATGGTATGACTCAACCGAGGATTGAACTCTCGTCTCCCGGCCCATTAGCAAACACCAACCATTATGCCAAATGGGCCGGACTCATCTTTTTTAGTTTGGATATAAAATGTTATTATTGTTCTCAAGTGTTTCATATTCGTTCTCTCTCAAATCGTACACCACCAATAACTGGTAACCCTACCTGCTCTGATACACACTTTAGCAAAATGTCAAATAAATATAAAAAGAAAAACCCTGCGTAAACACCTTTACCTGAAGCAAATTTAGTGGGTTCTTCTTAAGCTTGTGTAAAAGCAGGTCATCATCAAATGATCTCCTTTATGTCTTAAGCAGCCTTGGGCCATTTGTATCAATGTGAGACACACTTTGGAGCGTTTCGGATGACTGAAGGTAGGTGACATGGCCATTCCAGTTCAAACATTATTGTGCGACACAATTTCTCATTACAGTGAGACGGGCAATTTTCTCCATCTGATTCACTGCAACCAGGATCATATCATTTGACGTTTTGTTGTCGACCACATCTCACAGCAATACAAGATTACAGGTCGAACATCTGTGTTATATGCTATGTCTCTCACATATCATGGGGTCTTCGCATCTTGTAAAATATATACTGCCATAAGTAATCATGAGTTATCTCCATTGTTTTAGAACTCTCTACTCTATATATAACTAGCTATATCCACCCGGTATTGCTCGGGAATAATTAATGTCATTTTTGTTTTAATTTTTTTTTACACTTTTTAAAATTATTCACAAATAAAAGAAACAAAATTGTTGTATTTCAATCTATATTAGCTTAATAGTGTATAACATCTATTATCTCGAGGAACGTTTTCACGTGTTTATCCTAAGATTGCAAATGGCTGCCACCATGTTCTATATATGGTTATCTGCCAGGGGTAGATAACTCTGTCCTGCCTGACACAAGGACAGATCACTCTACTTTACGTTTTTCCACGCATTTGTGGAGATAAACTTCTTGGCGGTCTTACTTTTCGACATCAGGGTAGTCTTAACGGCAGGAGCTCAACTGGGCGTGTTTACCCTGTGTTTCTTCTCGCTACCTCTGTGGTGTCGTCCACCTCCATCTGTTCTTGTTCAGTTCATTGGGCGACATGACATTGACGTACATAGCATCATAAGGGGCTTGTTGCCATAGGGGTCGGAATTTATTGAATGGTTTGAGGTTTGAGGTGTGGAGCAATGTCGGCCATTAACAACTGGGTAGATTTTCTGGAGGAAGCGATGATTCCATAGCATTACCTAATTGCTCCCATCCACTCGCACCTGGTACTGTCAGTTGCCACCTGTTTCCATGACCCTCCCCATCTTTCTCCATTGACGAGGGTGGAAACCATCCTTGTTCTGGATGTGGATGAAATCTCCTACTTTTAGTTCCCGAAGTGGACGACAATGCTGGTTGTAGAACTGTTTGTTCCCCATGTGCCTTTTGGCCATCGCAACCTCCCTGAGTTCACTTATCTCTTTCCACTCCTTTTGTGTTTGGTACTTATCCTGTAGGACTGGAAGCTAATCCTTAATAACCCAACCATACAGCATTATAGCTGGGAACATGTCCAGGTCCTGAACAGGGATGTTGCGATGGGTTAGCAGTGCCCGGACAGCACAA
The DNA here is from genome assembly GCA_963556195.1 of Sepiola atlantica. NCBI lineage: Eukaryota > Metazoa > Mollusca > Cephalopoda > Sepiida > Sepiolidae > Sepiola > Sepiola atlantica. The sequence goes on from OY744523.1 coordinate 148,971,186, forward strand.
TCATGGCATTCATAGTTATCTGTATTGTTGGCGAGTGTATGCTTAGCTGTCTTTACAGCTACCTCTATGTACCATTGCTTTGAGGGTAGTACACTGATGACATTCGTTACCAAATTCAAAAAGGAGCCGTATTCCTGAGACTCAACACCATCCTAGAACACCAGGTACCACTTCTATTATGCCCAGTGCAACGTCCCAGTCAAGATCTTCTTTCACCTTCTTCCAATAATGGGGGACCGGTATTGGCATGTGAACTGCTGTCGGTGTCGTGCCGGGGACAAATGTGATATCCAATGGTTTGCCTGCCATAGTTTGTAATGGTTGGTGTGGCCATATATTGAATGTACTCGACTTGAAGTGTTCCACTATGAACCGTTCTAGTTGGTGTCTGTTGGCTTCCATTGGTTGAAATGCGATAGTATCCGGTTTTGATAGAATAAATGTCCTACGTTGACATGCACAGAACTTGGCTTGACCACATGAATGAGCTAAAAACTGTTGCGTACTCACCCTCCTTCTGCTTCATGTAGTGGAACTTCTGCCGGTGCACCTTCTTATGTAATCCGTTGGATTGCAATGAGTCGTATTTGGTCTAATAGGTGTTCCTCTGTGGCAGAATTCAGCATCTCAGGTCCTATTAATACAAACAGTAGTCCATTTGCTTCGGGCATACACGTGACTCTCAGCTCGTTTCAGATTACAGCTGGATCTTTCAGTCCACACATGTCTTTATATCAAGCCCATGTATTCAGAAACAATGCCCATTCATCACCTGTGGTATCAATGTTTTCTTTTTGCAACTCCACGAGTTGTTTCATCAGCTTCAAATATTGTTGGTCCATTATGCCTAGTGGTAAATGACTCCAAAGTATACAGTTTCAAATTGGTAACTTTCAAAGTTGATCCTGTTCATAGCGCCATGTATAAAATCTATTATCTCGGGGAACGTTTTCACATGTGTATCCTAAGATTGCAAATGGCTGCCACCATGTTCTATATATAGTTATCTGCCCCTGGCAGATAACTCTGTTGTCCTGCCTGCCACAAGGGCAGATCACTCTACTCATACAAATAGTAAATTTATGAGAATAATGTTTAAGTCATAACCAACACCACAAGTTGAAGCAGGAGTTATCTCCTTTACATTATTTAAGTTATTCTTATAAATAAATGATGCAGACACATCTTTCTAGGATATTACTTTTTTAATTGTCTCCATTGTTACAATCTTCCTAGCCGACATAAGTATTTTTGAAAAGAAACTGAAGCGGATTGCACATTTTTAGTGCAAAAAACATGTTGCAAGAATAAAAAAAAAAAAGAATAAAATATCGATTTGTCAGATGCATTACTATTTAGGTCTAATTTCGAAAATCCGACCGACTTAATTTTATATATTAGAATATACAAGACCTCTTATTGTATGAAGAGTAAAACTTCATAAGTTCTAACATGCTTTTATGTGTTCATTACATATACAAACTGACAAGCAAACACATCCCTTTATGCATTTGTCTTTATTTTATGTATTGATTAACATCTGTCATATGTCTCATCATGCTTCTCTCTCATAATCCTTAGTCTATATACTCCCCCACTGTTGGTAATTTCACTTATCACTTTCTGACAATACTATACCACCATACTAATCACAAGAATGTGCCAAACTAGTGTCCAGTTTGGCAGAAAAAAGGGAAAGCGGTCTGTAACTTAATACAGACCCATACTCAACCCAGTAAAGCAGTCATATGATGGATATTTATCAGCCACAGTTTCCACACAAAAACCAACAGCTAATCAGAACTCAGAGAATAAGCTGATCCAATTATCACATTTTCAGTCTACAGTTTTTCTATCAGTTCTTGCTCCAAAGTAGCTATCTGTTTCTTTCAAGACTAATTTGCATATAACACACATATGCACCCACTTTTGATCCCGCAAATAAGTGAACTCAGCTGTGATGAAAAATATATTAAAAAGAAAAATCTAGGTGCACCATCTTTCATACTCAGCAATTGTCATCCGATTTTTAAAATCTACGAAAATGTGGTCTATACAAACTTATACCAAGTAACCGTTGTTGGCATTTTAACATTTGTTTTACTTTTCTTGCTTTCCTCACAAAAGTCAATTTTGGAAAAGGAAAGCCATTGTAAACGAAAAATATCTTTAAAGTCTTTCAAAACCTTTCAATGGATCAAATATAAAAAAATATTCCAAAAAAAAATTTTTTTTAATTTAAAAACATGTTTTTTTGTTTAAAAAACTGGAGAATTGATCTAAAGTAAGTATTTCAGATTCAACTCAACAGAAGATATTTACTGTAACAAATAACATAGCATCTTAAACCAAATGCTCTCACACACACATACATCTTATATCTTCTTCTACATATATAAGTGAAGACGGTTTTCTCCTGTACCTTTGGCAAGGGTAAGAAAATAACCACATGCATCATAGGCTACTAAACTCACCAATCTATTCAACTTATTCACTAGAGCGTCTTTCAAGAAATTTATGACTATTTTCAACATAACAAAAATTGTTACTTTTCGACCGCCATCACAAACTTTTACAAAAACATATTCCATACAGATGGTAGCAAAAACTTTTCCTTTTAATCCTCATCTAGTCCTCCTCTCCCACTTAACGCCGGTAAATGAATTACATCGGATAATTTTTAGAATCATCACTGCAAATATTTGATTTCATTCTTCTACTAATTTCATACATTTCAAAATCAATTAATAACTGCTCCCTGACATTCCTTCAAAATTACAGAATATTGGATTATATATACTTATTTATCGTCCATCGTTACTTATAACTATTAAACATACACTTAAACTAATTCCGAAATTTCCGGTTTACATTAACGAACTGGATAATTTCCTTCATACATTGATTCAAAATGGCGTCACCTACATATCAATCTCCTCGAGAAAATTTATTTCAGTTGCGAATCTTCGATTGTTACACATAACATTACTTTTTATCAATCACTTATACTTTTAAGCCATAAACACTTAGGCAATTTCATGCTTAACACTTTCACGGCTTATAACTCAATTAAAAACAACAGTGTTTAGCGAACAGTGGTTCACGGTTTAAAAACATCCAATTGCTCATAGTAGTCTTATGGAGGCCCATAATAGCTTCTTTACACGATGCTGTCCAGTAATAAAAACCACACAAAACAGGTACATTGTTTCAATTTTGACCATCTGTACTTATCAAACATTATTAAAACAATCGCAAAACCTCAGAATATATGTTTCTTATTATTTTTCTTTTATATGCTTGCTTTCCTTTATTGTTCTCAAAAAAAAAAAAATCGATACTTTGGGTGCTTTTTATTTTAAGTAATTTCTTATCTTTTCTTTTTCACTTTGACCTATTACAACAATACGCTCTCTATGTCTCACTCACTCTATTTTTTCATTACAATAAAAAAAATCTCTTCTTTTAGTGAAGACGAAATCCTTCTAGAATGCGGCAATTTTTATGTAGATGAATGTAAGACGCCCCTCCCCCAACTATCACTCTTCTTTTCTTTATTTACTTACAACAAAAAACAAAAAAATTCATTATATTCGGTTTAGTTTTACTTATTCCTTTTTACGTTTCAAAATATCCACAAAATATAACAGTGTAGTATCTGTTAATGAATCTCTTCTCTCCTCTGTCAGTGAAGAAATCCTTCTACTGCGACAATTTAAAATTTTTTCCTCAGGAGATGAATTTTCAACACATTAAAAACCACCATTGGTTTTTATTGTCGATAAATTAAATCTACAATCAAAAAAGGACACTCCCGGTTGGAATAAAAATTGCATCAGTCTAGAAGGATTTTTCTTTCACTGAACTTGGAAACATTCACGCATATTTTTGGATCACATTTACTTATTTGGGGGAGGGGAGGGGTTACAAACAACCTGCTACTTACAATCGTAGGGGGAGGGGGCTGTCACACGAAACAGGAAAATATATTTTGTTTCATTCAAAACATTGATAAATCCTATTTTAATCACCTTACCACAGTCTAGAAAGATTACTCCTTCACTGACCGAGGAGAGAAAAGATTATGTATAGTATAACACACACTACATTTCAACGTTATTTTTATTTTGAAAAGTAACAAATAACATCAGACATGTTATATAATACGTTATTTGCCTATTTATGGTTACTATGCAGTTTACGGATTGGACTATATTTTAGATAGAATTTTCAAGTTAAATTCGATTTTGACGGTGTCTTTGGTTTATTAAATTGTTATGCGAAAGTATAAAATAGTTAATCAATCCCCCACCTCCACATGTTAAGAATGTCTTTCTAAATTATAACGTTATTATTTCAGCCAAGTCTGTAAACTGCATAAGTATCCTCTTCATAAATTTGTAACCGGGAGCCACGTTCAAGGAAGAATCTTCTCTTTAACTAAGTTAATTAATCGCCGACACTAACAGCCAAACATCAGATATATCAACTCATAAAAATGTACGTGACTAAACTAGGATTTACTAATAAAAGTGACTAAACTAGGAGATACTAGAAATATACCGATATTTGCTGTTTCTTTATTCGAAACTGCTTTTACACTCTATGCATGTGCAGTGTCCTATCTAAAACTACTTTGGGAGACCAACCGCATGAGCAATTATCAACTGTTCGGGATGGTATTGCACAACTAAAGAAAAAACAGATCCCTGACAAAACACTTTGTTGCTTTTCAGTTGTGTCTTAGAAGCATTGTCCAGGGAGGTCCGTATGGGTTGATGATTTACTACTTCTCTGTGAAACAATGGAAGACATACTTGTTAAGTTAAAGACTTAGATGAATGCCATGGAAAGCAAAGTTCTGAGAGTGAATGTTACCAAGACCAAAGTGATGATCAGTGGTTGTAAAGTTCCCAAAATAAACGTTCCTCAGCTTCGTTTTTGGAAAGGGAGTCGGGTGCACTTCAATCGTGTGGTACTTATAAGCATTAGGTACACAAGTGCAGTGGAATTACTAGTAAGTTAAGAGAGGATAACCAGTTTATGTGCAAGAAGTGTAAGACAATGGAAATGGATGAGAACTCAGATGTGGATAATGTATATCTGGATGGCGAAACTATTGAAGGTTGTAGAGAAGTTTTGTTACCTTGGTAATACCATAAGAGGATAGGGTGGCGAAGGTGCTAGTGTGATTGCAAGAGTTAGGTGTACGCGGAATACGTTCAGGCAACTTCTGCCATTACTAACCAGCAGAACGTTACCAAGGGAAGAGTCTATCAAACATGTGTACACAGTGTGATAATGGAAGATGGAAGCAAAACCTGGTCAGTGAGGGTTGAAGACATGCATTGCATGGAGAGCAATGATATGAAAATAGTACAATGGATGCGTAATGTTAGTCTTTTTTAAAGCAGGCTTAGTTCTGATGACTTCAGATGAAGATTAAACCTGGACAGTATAGAGAGATATGTACAGAATAGGCCACTTTGATGCTATGGCCATGTTAAAAGAATGTATGAGAGTTCTTGGGTCAGTAGATGTAGAACAGTTGAGATATTAGATCCAGTTCACAAGATAAAGCCAAGGAAAACATCGGAGGAAGTGATAAAAATGGACTTGAGAGGAAGATAAATAAAGACCTTTTTTCTTTTTTTTTTTTTTAACTTAGTTCACCCCAAACAAGGCAAGTTTCAACTCTAGATGTAAGGGGCTATTAGAGTGAAAGTTTAGGGGGTCATCCTAAATTGGGAGCTGTGCAGCAGGATGCTTGTTCACATTAGTTTTAAATTTCTGCATGTCGGTACAGTCAAGGAAACAAGGAGCAGAGAGAGAGTTCCAAAGGCCGGTAGCTCAAGGAAAGAAGCTATTAGAATAGAAGGCTCTCTGGCATCCGGGGACCTCCACAGTGAATGGATGGGATCTAGCTGATTGTAAGGTGGGTCAGGTGTATTTACGTTGAGGGGGTACCATTGAAGTATTTGTAAAATAAGCACAAGGGTGCAACATTGCGGCAATTGGACAGGGGCAGGAGCTTGATGGATCGTGAGGGACCTATTAGATTAGAAACTCTTTTCTGGACCTTGTCTAAGAGGGAGAGACTGGTGGATGATGCACCATCAATGTGACAACAATACTCCATGCATGAGCAGATGATGAATTTGTAGAATTATAGGATACTGTCAGGTGTGAGAAGTTTTCTAGCAAGGTAGAGGGAGTCTACCTTCTTTGCAGCAGCCTTGGCAATGTTTTCTATGTATTTGTTCCAATTCCTGTTATCTGTGAATGTTAGGCCGAGGAGTTTAAACGTTGGATTTTCAGTTAGACTGTTATTTGCCATGGCAATCCATGGTTAAAGAGGTTCCTTGTAGTTATTGAAGGAAAGGAGCTTTGTCTTAGTAACATTAAATGTTATCAATCATTTATTTATTGCCCCATTCCACTACAGACTGGAGGTCACTTTCTACGGATTCAGCCATTGCTTCGGATATGTGCGCATCCGTTTTACCTACGTTACAAGATTAGAGCATGGTGTTATCATCAAATATACCCATCTCAGACTTAATTTCATCATGGAGGTCTTTTAAGAAAATCAGGAACAATAAAAGTCCAAGGATCAATCCCTGGGGTACACCTGCATTTATATCATGTTGTTTGGATGAATGGCCATAGAGGAAAACCTGGATCTTTCTTTTGGATATGCAGGATCTAATTATATTAAATATTTGCTTAGTAATACCATAACTAATTTTCACAATAAGACCTTTATGCCAGACCTTGTCAAAGGCTTTGAATATATCAAGCGCTACCACTCTAGCTTCGCCTGCCTTGTCCAATGTATGGTATATGCGCTCAGAAATGATCGTTAAGATATCCACAGTAGGCCATGCTTGGCTAAATCCATACTGATGGTCAGAAAGAAGTTTAGCATTAACAAGGTGACAGACTATCGCTAGGATTCAAAGAGTTTAGTAAAGAGTGGGAGTAGACTGATGGGGCGATAATTCTGACGGTCAGTTCTATCTCCAGAATTCTTGAAGACTGGTACCACAGATGTTGCATAATGGCTATGAGGATGGACGCATCTATTGGAGATCCGGTTTGACTTGCGCGGTTTGTGGTGGAGTCATCTCGTGCAAAGCTGGGCGATGTGTTTCCCACGAGTTGCGGAGACAATGACGTAACCTTGAGTTCAGAGGTTAGGTCACATCTGGCGTGATCACGAGGTTTTGCGACGTCAGAGTTATTCGCTGTGAGAAAACTAAATTGAGATTTGATCAGTTCTTGCCTGGAAGCCAACGAAAGAACATCGAATGATAAAATGTAGCTGTTACAAGCTTAAAGAATTTTGAATCCCAACATAAGAGCCACAGAATGAATCTCCAATTTCCCTCCCTGTACAAGCGACTAAATAGTTAAGAAATTACTAGCGTAACCCCTCTCTCTCTCTCTCTCTCTCTCTAAAACAACGATCGCTCATTGTCGTCTATTAACTAGTAAATAAAAAAAATGGCTCGAATTAAAAAAGCAGTAAAAGCTTTGTTGAACTTTATTGAAGAAAAAGATTGATTTCAGCCCACGAAGAAACCGCCAGGATCGTGAGAAGAAACAAAGATTATGATGGCGGTGAAGGCTAACAGTGGCAGCGACAAAGGATAGCAGGCGACACAGTATCAAGCTACAGACAACAAGGTAGTACGAATAGTCGCGACAACGAAGCTGCGACACAGACAATAAGTTTAGTACAAATAGCTGCAGGCGGCGACAAATGACGGCGAGAAGAAACGACACATCACCCCATTTCGGATCAACGGACGAGAGCTCTTCTTCGACGACGCTGACATTACAACATATGTTAAAACCAGTCAATGTAACACAGAGACAAATTTCCAGCTATCAGGGAAGCAAGATTCAGTAAGGCATTTGGAGAGGACAGGGGCCAGTTCAGCAGAGCATTACTTTATTACTATTACTAGTATAAGATCAGGCCCACATACTTTGGAGGTGGCAAGGTTTCTTATGATGTCCTGGACATAGGTCAAGTGTGGCTTCAGTCCGCAATGAGAAATTTGGCACAGAGTGGTTTGCGGAGTTCAAAGTGGCATTTAAGGCAAAACGCTGGGTAAGTAGTTTAGCCTTATCAGTTGCCGTGCAAACGACATCATTGTGGTTGAATAGCGGGGGAATTGTTGATTGCCCATTATTCATCACACTATTTAAGATTTTCCAGAAATCGCAAGTACCTAGTTTCTGTGACTCAATGCATTTTCTGACCAGAGATAGGTTAGTTTGGAAGTCAATTTCTTAAAGCTGTCAAACACATGCCAACATGTAAAACAGACGTCAAACCGATGATGATGATGATGATGATGATGATATATAACTCGAAGAATACCCGTCCCAGAACAGGTAAAATTAATTTTATGTCCCCTCACAAAGATTAAAATAAAGATATAGTGATACTGAACCTTATATCTAGAATCCTTATTCCAATTTTGATTAAAATGTATTACAGGATTTTGATTCTAGAAAAGGTCAGACTTAAGCTTAAGGAGATTTAAGAAATTGAAATTCAGGGAATTTTGCTTAATTGGAGCTCACAATTACAACAGATGTACTGAAAAAACAGAATACCAATAAATGTTGCAGTTTATGTAACTTAAAAATAGAAAAGAAAAAACAGTAAAAAAAAAAACTTACTACAATTTGATAATCTGTATACCTCCATTTATATAAAGTTAGGTATGTGTATATGTTTACTTATTTGTATGTCAGGATTCACCCATAAACTAATTAACTGATAATTATGAATTTTGTGAACATAGATGCTCGGCATAAGGGGTCGTAACAGACTATATTAAGTGTAATTTAGTTGTATGCAAAGGTGGTAAAAAGTGGGTGGAAATTCAGATACCTCCGATTTAAAAAAAAATTTTAATAAGTATTAAACATTAATTAATAAATATTCATCAAATTTCAGTTTCTTTTAAGTATTTTAAAGGTTTATTAGTGGGCATAATATACGCAAATTCAGCCATTTGAAAATTCAAATATATCAGATTAGTATTGAATTTGATCCATAGTAATTAGACATCAAGTAAGCAAGATTCCCTGAATTTTAATTTCTTCTTAAGACTCCTTAAATTTTAGAATCAAATCATGTAATTGATTTAGATCAAAATTAGAATAAGGATTCGATACATAAAGTTTAGTATCATTCTAAACATATTTTAAATCATTTTTTGCTAAAAAAAAACTTCCAATAAAAAATGTATTTCCACACACGCAACGTCAGGTGATTACCGCTAGTATACAAATAAAATTGTAGAGATAGTTTGTTTTATTTCTTTACCAACGAGTCACCACTTATCAAGGACCGGGGACCATTCAAGGATAAGGGTTAATGAGATCGTCAATTATGAGCGCCTCCACACGAAGACTGGAAACAATGAGTGAATAGGCAGAAAATTACTTAAGGGGAATGGATTGTTTATGAGGACGGTTCAACCAGTGTTTGTTCGCATAAGACTTAAAAATGCCTATGTTGTAGTCGGTTGAGAAGCAGGTTCGTGGTATTATGTTCCACAGGCAGGATGTTCTAGGAAAGAGACTTTGTTCATAGAAGTTTCGTTTAGTTTTTTGTAAGAGAAAGGAAAGTTTATTGCTGTGGCTGTAGCGAGATGAGTTCTTGCTGTGAATGTTTTACAGGGGGTACCAGGTGTTGGAGCTCAGTTGAGCACCTAAATGTTTTATTAACATTTATTTTAAATCAGTGTGTTCTGGACATGAAGTGAATATTCCATCAAAAGTTTCGATCAAAGGAGGTTTACATCAAATGTGTGTAAGCAAGTTGTTTCTATGATATCATTACATCATCATTATCATCATGGACTGCTCTGCCTTCATAAGGCATTGGCGACTATGGTCCTCCACATTGTCCTATTATCCATTGAACGAAATAGTCCCATTGCATTCCGGTTTGTCCACCTACACATATTGTCCATAAATGTATACTTTGGTACCAGTAAGAACTAAATGTTCGAGTCCTTTGTGTCTGTATATATATGACCGATAAAAATCATTTGTCTTTTCATTAAAGTCTGCATTTAATTGACCAAGGTTTGTATCCAGATCGCCTCCACACCTCCTCATTGGTTACATGCGGCTTCCAGTTGATATTCAGCATCCGGTGAATAAACCATTCCTTAACAGAAAAAAGATTAGTTACTAATTTAAGACATATAGTCCAAGTGGCGCATCCATTTTGTATTTGTTTAGTGTCATTTTTTCATGGCTTTGTTGGTGTATGTGGTAACACCAGACCCAGGCTTATTTCACCTGTCATCCTGTAATAGTGTATTGTTTATCACATATGTAGAAATAACAGTGCACCACCACACAAATTGTATGTGTTAGATGTTTACAATAGAATATGTTAATCCGTATTTGTTTCAATAGCCTATAACTCCTCGAAACCAAGCATTTCCTATACACACATATCGAAAATAATGCTGAAGTTATACCATCGATTTTTCAAACACCATATAAATCGTGTAAAGATAAAAGTATACAGTGCATTCAAGAAGAAGAATTCCAGAAAATTGAGATCGAGACAGATCAATAATTATATTAGAAAAATATGTTCATATCCCCCAAGAGAAACTTATGAAATAACTAGCAGTGTTGCTCTAAACGGCCATTCAATAAGTTTAGCTTTCAATGTCTGGAATATTTATTTATATTTTTTTTTAACTTGGGTTAACAAGTGCAACTTCAAGTTGGCATTGTGAATTATTTTTAAATACTTTTTCCAATGTTTCTCGATTTAGGCACAATTTTTTTTCTCTTTTCTTTACATGCTAATAAGGATGAAGGAAATAAAAAGAAGCAACAAAACAATAATCATAAATAGACAGGTTCGATATTTCATTAACAATCAAACAATGTTTTCGAGAAATTTCCTTTTCGGAAAAGTGAAAATATGACCCACGTGTATCCGCAATCATTTCACTATTTCAATCCAACAAATTAGCCGGATTCAATAAGATTTAAGTACAGTTGGACAAATATCAACAAATTAATGAACTGGCCCCCGATCAAAAAAAAAATAACATTTAATCTCTGTTGAAACAGAACAAAAAACAATAGAAAACAAGCCGCGCGTGTGTGGTCCCCCTCTGTATGTCACTCGATGTGGCGAGTGTAAAATGCAATAAATTTGAGCAATTTGAGGCATTTTTACCCCCCCTTTGACCCCCTGGGGGCGCGAACCAGAATTTTTCTTAGGTCAAGGATGCTCACTTTATATCCAGAACAATTGCCTCTACATTTTGGCCAAGTTTCAGAAAAATTGAATCGATGGATCAAACGTTAAGGGAGAAAAGGGTCATTTTTTGCCATTTTGGGGGCTTTTGAGCCCCTGGGAACGCGAACCAGATTTTTTCCAAGGTCAGCGATACTGATTTTCTATTAGGAACAATTGCCTCCACATTTTGGCCAAGTTTCAGAGAAATTGAATGGATAGATGAAAAGTTATGGAGCAAAAAATGTCATTTTTTGCCATTTCTGGGCCTTTTGACCCCCTGGGGGGCTAACCAGATTTTTTCAAAAATCGGAGAATGTCACTTTCTAACCTGACCAAATTTACAACTTCATGCAAAATTTCAGAGAAATTCAATGGATGGTTGAGGAGAAAAATCCGGACGGACGGAAATGCCTCAAAACATAGGTCCACCGATTTATAAAATCGGGGGACCAATAATCGTATGTATATTTTACACCAAAACAAGTCATAAAATGTCTTTCTAACTTCAAAAATATTTCAGTAAGTAAAACTTGTTTCTTAACCGAATGAAATAAAAGCAATAAAGGATCTTAATTATAAAAAAAAGGTTTGAATCCTGAGGTTTAACTACTTTAATAAAGAGAAAAATGAGGACGGACTTAATTGAAACCTTGAAAATAATTCAATTTTTAAATATGGATTATACTTTTTTTTTTTTTTTTTTTTATTCAGACTACTGTTCTCATCTTATGCTATTATTCTCACAAAGTTTCCGCTGATGTAACCTCCGACCTTCCTCAAGTGCATCTTGTCGAACTCGGGAATCTTTATGTCAAACTCGGGAATCTGTACGAAATTCCATACAGAACACTTTACTTAATCAACGGGGGGTAGCTTGTTCTCGTTCTGTCAGCCATGACTGAGTAGAAGTCATAAGTAATTCGTAATTGTGTTCTTAGTATCGCCCGCACTGATGATTGAACCTTCAACCTCCAGAAGACTGTCACTTAGAACTGATTATACTTAGCACTTATATCCATTACGCCACAGATCCAAGATGAGAACAGTAGTCCAAATAATCCAAATAATCCAAATTATCAAGCCTCATTTAAAAAATTCCGAAACATGGAATATACTTGTTTCACCACGCACTGGAAATTTATTGGCAAGAATGATTTTAAAAACTAAATCTCCCACAAAATTAGAATTTTTTTTAATAGACTTTTGGAAAAAATTATATATAATTATAATCATGTTGACACCTTGATTCCTGTATGATCACAAAAGTTAAGCAACGTTGGGTCTGGTCAGTACTTAATAGGTGACCATTTGGGAGTACAAGGTGCTGTATGTAAAAATTTCTTCAGAGCTCTGGTGACAGATGGTGCAACTCATCGATCAGAGTACAAATGTCGAAATGAAACAAATTTCAATTGTAAAATTCCAGTGCGCACCTCTACTTCAGCGGGATAAACGCAGAAGAAATAGCAAGACTTTTGGAACAAATTGCATAATCAAATTGCAAATAGCAAAACTTATTTAGATTATTTTTTTAAATAAGCTGAATATATTCAGAAATGATGGTAAAAGACACCTTGGGGCTCTTCCGTCCAACTATAAAATAATATTTGTTAATGTGTGTTGAATTTGTGGAAAGCGTGTTTTTTATCATTTGTTTTCACATTTCCTATACATCTGTGGAACACATTACCATAAGACTGGTTCCCTGCAGACTATAACATGATCATCTTCAAATCCAATGTGAAAAAATACTTTTCATAAACCTTCTTCATAAGTAATCAAATCTTATTCATTTCATTCATCATTTTCAACCTTCTCATAAAATTGGTCATCTTTCAACTGACAATCCGTCCATCTCGTTAAACCTTATCCTCGAGTGGCTTTTGGCCTTGATAAGGTGACTCATTAGTAAAAAAAAAAATTTTAAACAAAATTTAAAAAAAAAAAAACTTTAATAAATAAATTTTTAATAAAATTTTTTAATAAATAAATTTTTAATAAAATATTTTTTAATAAATAAATTTTTAATAAAATATTTTTTAATAAATAAATTTTTAATAAAATATTTTTTAATAAATAAATTTTTAATAAAATATTTTTTAATAAATAAATTTTTAATAAAAATTTTTTTTAATAAATAAATTTTTAATAAAAATTTTTTTAATAAATAAATTTTTAATAAAAATTTTTTTAATAAATAAATTTAAAAAAAAAACTTTTTTAATAAATAAATTAAAAAAAAAAACTTTTTTAATAAATAAATTAAAAAAAAAAAACTTTTTTGATAAATAAATTAAAAAAACAAAACTTTCTTTATAAATAAATTAAAAAAACGCTTGTGTAAAATGGTAACTTGTTCTTTTCAATAAAATGTTAAGACTAGAAAAACAATCAGTTCTTTGAAGTAATTGACAGAAGTATTTATGATCCAGGAATGAAACCTCTTAGCAGAGAGCAATCTGGATTCACTATATTTGGTTAATTCAACAAATGAAAGTCATGTTTCATGGTTAAACCATTAAAATACATGAAACAGGAAGTCAGAATATCAGTCTCTTTTGGAAAGACAAAACAAAAGCGGGTAAATTCAAATAGAATGCACCAAACCAGAAATGGATCAAAACAGAACGAAATTCCTATACAATATGTTCAAGCATTGATTTGGGATATTATTCTATATTAAGGTAAGCCCACCAGAAATGGATATCACTACAGAGGGAATTGTAATGGCAGAGACGTCAGAACCATCTTGTCTTTCTGGCTAATCATAGGGAAAATATTTTAGTCATATTTTTTATAACAGCTTTACTTTTCTTGTTTTTCATTCAAAATTTCATCCTGCTGTTAGCAATCCAGGAAAGAGTACAATCATTTTTAGATGTTAACCTTGTCCAACAAAAGCAGCACAAATGTAAAAGTGTTACCGAGAAAGTATTCTTTCTTACTTATACAACAAACTATTCCGAGGAACATATCAACGATGCCAATTCTAGCCTCAAAGAGTACGACTGTAATACCAGTACAGCTTGGATGTTCTCCGTATCCACTACAAGCCCGTTACCCAACTTGTAACTACCTATTGCATTGTTTACATACAGTAATAAACCCTTTTATATTTTAATGTTGCCCGTTCCAGTTATAATTAAATACCTTTGCAGAATATTACAAAGAAAAACAAACGAAAACCTGAATTTCACAGTAAAATTCTCACCTTTCCACATGCCCAATGCAGGATTAAGTAATCTAGAGCTTCAGGCTGCATATTCTCAAAGCCTCATTTTAAAAATATATATTTTCACAGATAAAAAGAATTTTAAAATAAACTTCGAACAAACATTTCTGTCATTGACAATTATATGCATTCAATATATAATTATCAATGGCAGAAATGCTTTTCTATGTGATAAATGAAATAACCTAATAAGTGAAAACTAATTAAATGTTGCACAATTTTGGTTATTCGAACTAGATTTCTCATCTTGAGTGGTATCATCACAAGGTTTCGGACGCTGTAACCTCCAGCTTTCTTCAGGTGTATCTCTTCGAACTTGAGAATATTTCTGTCAAACTTGGGAATCTGGGCAGAATTTTGAACGGAACCCTTTATTTAATCCACGGGAATAACATGCTCTCGTTCCGTCAGCCATGACTGGGAGAAAGTCTTCAGTAATTCGCAATTCTTCATATCGTATAATTAACTGCTGTAATCATTAATAAGTTTGTTGGGGCGCAAGAAAGAGCTGGTGTTAGAGCAAGAGTCCAGAGTGGACAAACTAAGATCAGAGAAGAGACTATCAGGCATGTGTATGCAGTGTGATGATGTATGGAAGTGAAACTTGGCCAGTGAGAGTTGAGAACATGTGTTACTTGGAGAGAAATGATGTGTAATATGAGTCTTAAAGACAGGCTTAGGTTTGATGACCTTAGAAAAAAGATTAAATCTGGACAATATAAGGAGGTGTGTGCAGAACAGGAGACTTTGTTGGTTTAGTCACGTTGAAAGAATAAATGAAAGTGCTTGGGTTAGTACATCTACAACAGTTCAGGTAGCACGGTTAGTTGGCAGGGGAAGGCCAAGAAAAACATGGGAGGAAGTGATAAGGATGGATTTGAGAGAAAAAGGGATAAATAAAGACCTGTCCAGAGATATGTTAGTTTGGAAGTTAATTTCTAAAAGCCATCCAAAACATGCCAGCATGTAAAACGGACGTTAAACCAAATATGATGAACCGTGCATTATTTAGATTACTGTTCTCATCTTGGATGTTATTCTCACAAACCTGTGGCGCAACAGATAAAGTGCTAAGTAATAATCAATTCTAAGTGACAGTCTTCTGGATATTCATAGTTCAATCCTCAGTCAAGGCGATATTTATTAATTCATAATTACTTAAAACTTCTATCCCATCATGGCTGACGGAATGAGAATAATCTATCCCCATAAATTAAATAAGAGGTTCTGTTTGAAATTCTGTAGATTCCCGAGTGCGCCATGATGCACCTGAAAAAGGTTGGAATTTACATTGGCCGAAACGTTGTGACAATAACATCCGAGATGACAACAAAATAATCCAAATTATCAATCCGCATCTCCAAAATTCTGAAACATAATTAGATGAACCATGTATAACTATTTTTTGATATTTCATGCACATTTTTTATATAGAAATTTCATACAGTTTAAAGCTCCACCAGGTGAGAATTCGGTTTTTCAAATATCTGTCGTTTCTCTCCTCCCAAAAAATTCACACATTGTTCTTACAATCTACAATATATTTTCAGCTAATGTAATGCCTTTCCTGATGTTGATGGTTTCCATCTCTGAACAAATTCTGCTTTAGAATATAATTGCCAATCGCATTCTTATAACTTTTAAAAAAAAATCTTCCTCCATAAATTATGCAATTATAATTATTTTTATAATAACACTTTAAAAAGCAATCGACTTTTTTTTCCTCAAATATATTCTATAATAATTATTATTTACAATGCCTAACAAAAAAAACTTCCTCTCTCAAACATATCATGCTATTGTAGGACAATTGTCTATTATGCTAAAAAAACATGTTGATCACATGATTAGTTCCCTAGAAGATCATGTAACCGTTACCCCCCAAAAAAATCTGATCGCTTTCACAATCTTTATGTACCAAGTCAGCTTTCTATGTGCTTCGCATTTCTGTTTTCTCTATTCATGAAGTCATATTTGTAACACTGTGCATTGAACTTTCATTGGGACATTCATATTATATCTTTGCAATTTTTGTCTATCATTGATACACAAATACAAATATTAAAGCTGTGGTGAGTGAGAATAATTTCCACTCACCGCATTTCATAATTATAATAATAATTATTGATCTTTTAAAACCCAAGAAAATTAGTAAATGGTCAAACACAAACATCGCTGAAATAAAAATGTTGAACAATTTCTGAATTTAAACGTTTTAAATCTTGGCTCAAATTTCAATAAGAAATCGCTCACCTCGTTCCAATTTTGGTGGAGGTCTGTATTTAAAACCTGACTGGCTCCAAAACACAGGCACTGATCCTCGAACTTGGACAAAGGAGACCAAATGTGGTGGGAATTGTATGATCTAAAATCGACAAACAGAAAGAGAATCTTAGTACTGCACATTTTTCAAATGATTATGTAATTTAGAAATTTTAAATATTAACTTGATTTAAGTGAATAAATAAAATTCACTTAAATTTTAGTTAACAGTTAAAGTTTGAAAAGAAGTTTTAACACCGTTTTCATTCAAGTATCTCAATTATTCAGTGATTATTTGTTCAGAACAGTAGATAATTCAGGAAATAGTGTAATGAACAGAATTATATTTTGCAGAACAGTAAATTGTCATTTACTGTCTAAAACTCAGAAGAAACTTTTGTTCAGAAAAGACTGGAACAGAACTACCAAAATGCTCATCCAACTGCACAAATCTCTTTCTCGTCTGTTCAAATCTACCTACGGGTTCCTTCTGCCTCACTGTCGTTGTATCTTTCCTTTTAAAACAAATCAGAGTTCACACATTCAAATCCTGACACCTACAAAAACCCAAACACTGAGAATGTGCTTTTGGCCTTTTTCAAATGGCTAATCGATAAGCAAGGCAACACAAACACTTTGGATCCGGTAAATGTGAATATCTATTCTTACATTCTCCTGATTGTATGATAACACGGGTGACAGTGAGAGGTTGGTTATCTTAACCTAGCACTTTCTTGCATCATTTTGCACTGGTTGTGGTCAGTTTTATGTTAACAGAGGTATAGATAGTCGGGATTGTTTTTAATTAGAACATTTAAGTCTTTATCTTCTATAACCATTTCATTCAATTAATCATTGAAAGTTTAAATAAATAAATAACATTTTAAAGTAGGTTTGAACAATATTTCGACTAATATTAACTCTTGGAAAGACAGTCTTTAATAATAAAAATCAGCAATAAAGTCAAGAAAAAAAAACGGTCCAACTATATATAAATACACAGGTGAAACATGGCAGTTAAAAATGAATTAACAAGCCAACTCTTTTGATATACTTATATATCAAGCAAAAGTAGATATCTACACCAAAAATTATGGAAAATTATCGAGTAGAATTTTAATTAAAAATATAAATCAGTTTTATCGTATTTTCTCGATTCTCCATTACCAGGCTAACTTATCTCCCTTGTTTTACGTAACTTTTGCATTCATGCCAATGGAGATTGGGAAAATACGATAAAACTGATTTATGTTTTTAATTAAAATTCTACTTGATAATTTTCCATAATTTTTGGTGTAGATATCTACTTTTGCCTTATATGTAAGTATATTAAAAGAGTTTTCCTGATAATTTATTTTTAACTCCCATATTTCACCTTTGTATTTATATATAGTTGCACCAAAATAAATATCAAAAAAGAAAGAAAATATATAATGACATGAATTATTTGTCCTTTCGAGTTTTCATTAACATTATAAAATACCTATCACAATTCAGGACAATGAAATTTATTTCTATAATTGATACGCATGGAAGAATTAAATATGAACTTTTAAAATTATTATTATTTTCATTGTTTGTCTTTGTGTTTTTTAGTTAGTCAATAATGTCAGTAAAAGTCACATTAATCTGAAAGAAAGTTTGAATTTTCAGTCAAAGAAAAATATTTGCCAAAAATATTACCTGTTCTGTTTCAACATAGTTTGCGCAGGAACCGTTCTCATCAAGTCCACGTTTTTTAGATCTTGTTCCTGTGAATAAAAAAAAGCATTAAAATCAAAAATATCCATTAATAAACATTTGTATCTATTATAATAAAAAAAACATGCAAATTGCCCTTTTTGTTGTATCAGGGGTATCTCGTATGTTTGTTGATCATCAACTTATTAATTTGTTTGTGATGTGGAGTAAGCTAGTACCGCTTCCTGAGGTTGGAGAATGAGATGCTCCAAGGGAATCAAAGAGAAGCAACTCTCGTCACGAAGAGAGAGAGATGTTATCCAAGTGACCGTTTGAACTGTGTACGACTCTCGATATATTCTATTATGTGTTACCCGACCTTTTTCCAAAAGAGGTCTAGTCAACATCATAATAGTTTGGCTGTCGTAGATATATTTTACCAAACAGAGATTATACTTTTTTTCTCTTAATATTTATTTTTCATGGTATACTTAGCATATTTTATGTTGTAATGTAAACATCATAATATTCGGTTTAACGTCCGTTTTACATACTGGCATGAGTTGGACGGCTTTAAGAAATTGACTTTCAAGCAAATCAATCTCTGACCAGGTCTTTATTTATCCCTCTTTCTCTCAAATCCATCGTTATCACTTCCTCCCATGTTTCCTTGGTTTTCCCCCGTGAACTGAACCTGCTACCTCATCTGTTCCACATCTGCTGATCCAAGAACTCTCATCCATGCTTTAAATGTGGCCATACCATCAAAGTCTCCTGATCTGCACACATCTCCCTATAGTGTCCAGATTTAATCTTCATCTGAGGTCATTAGCAAGAAGCCTGTCTTTAAGACTCACATTATACATCCATCGTATCATTCTCATATCATTTCTCTTCATGCAACACATGTCCTCCACCCTCAATGGCCACGTTCCACTTCCATGCATCATCACACTATGTACACATACCTAATAGACTCTTCCCTAGGTCGATAGTGGTAACGCTTTGCTAGTTACTAAGAGCAATGTTGTAATGTAATGATCAAAAAAATGTTAAGAGTGAAAATAAAACTAAATAACATTATCGACATCAGATAAATTTAATATCGATATCAGTGAATGAAGTTTTTTCATTACTGTTACTTCATCTATGTTCAACTTACTGAAATCCTGTAATTTAATCTGAATTCATCCTTAACGGTTACATGAGAAAACAAATATACAATGCTGTCAGAAATGGGATAATTATAAACATTTCATCCAAATACAAATAATAATAATACTGTTCTAACATGTATAAAAACAAATGAGAAAAAGATATTACATACACAACTAGATTGTTTCCCCTTACTAACTGTTCTTCAGTTAACAAAGTTATTCTATTATTGTTACTCCGTCCCTTGTCTACTTACTGCAATTCTGTTATTTAATCCAAGACAATTCTTAAGTTATGCAAGAACGTAAATATAAACTTAAATTAACAAGCCTATGATTCTATATAAGGAAATAACAAGTGATAACTCCTGTACTAATATAGGAACAAGGCTATTATTATATGAAAAAAATTTAGATATAATTTATGTTTATGAGTAGTGAATTGAACTCTGACTGCCTCAGTGAAAAGCCACAACCTAAATCACTAGAGAATAACAATAAAAATTAAGTTACATAAATAAAATAGTCATCTACAAAAAATGTTCATGTATAATTAGATAATCATATCTTTTTTTATACTATCAGTTTAAAATCATAAAATTATTTTTACTTAAAACAA
Source organism: Sepiola atlantica (assembly GCA_963556195.1). NCBI lineage: Eukaryota > Metazoa > Mollusca > Cephalopoda > Sepiida > Sepiolidae > Sepiola > Sepiola atlantica. The sequence continues at coordinate 148,991,435 of OY744523.1, forward strand.
TTCATTTAAAAGAGACTTTATTTTTAATTACATATTCTAAGTTTAATACAAATCCATGTTGAAAACATACACTATCAGTAATGTTGGGAGCCTGAGATTATTAAGGATTTCAAATCTTGCAACATCACATAGAAAACCAAGCTGATACTGATTACATGCCAACATGCTCGTAGCCACGACTAGTTGACCGATAAGTGATAGTGAAGCACCCACTACAAAAAGTTTGCATGTCTAAATCTCGGCTAAGTTTTGCATGTCTAAATCTCGGCTAAGTTTTGCATGTCTAAATCTCGGCTAAGTTTTGCATGTCTAAATCTCAGCTAAGTTTTGCATGTCTAAATCTCCACTTATGTTTCTTTATTCATAATACTTATTTTTATTTCTTATCCTATTTTGTTCCATTTATTTCTATATTTTAATATCAATCAGAGATTCGCTTGGCTTCTCGGGCTATACAGATGCAGCTGGTAATGTGCTGATAGTAAAAATGTATATAATCATTGGAAATCTAATGTGTTGTCAGTTCTGTGAATGAGGGTGTCTAAAAATGGGATAGTATTGTTATGTTTTTTTTCTTGTAAAATGTATGTCTTGTAAAGGAGCAAAAATTAGCATGTCGTCAATATATCTGTGGTATGTGGTGTTGGCTGGGAGTTTGTATTTAAAGGGGTCGGCTTCTAAAAACTCTAGGAATGAAGATGCTAAAATGCCACTAAGTGGGTTCCCCATAGTTAGCCAAAATCTGTGTTTACAGAAATTGTTATTAAATGTAAAAAATGTCATGTTATTGATTTTTACATGTGTCGATCATGCATTTGATAGGCAAAGATGAAGAATAATTGATTTTTTTAACAAAGAGCTTTGCATTATTGCTAATGACAGAAAGCGATTTCACTTCCTGCAGTACTACAACCAACAAATGGTTAAGGGTATATGTATATATATATATATATATATATATATATATATATATATATATATATTCCATGAAAAATGACAGTATACTGAAATCATATGCCCTTAATAGGGTTAAGATGAAAATTCATATACACTAAATGTACAAAAGCAAGGAAATTCACAAATTTGTACACTTTTATTGTCATTACGGGTATGCGAGCACAACAGGGCTATGTATTTTATTGGTAGGAATTTTTCTTCAGAGCACCTCACATACTTCATCCACTCATGCATAGAGATTTATACTGTAGTGATGTGATAATGAAATGGTTTGGTTGATATGTAGGCATACCCTTAATTAATGACAATAAAAGTGTAAAAATTTGGGAATTTCCTTGCTTTTGTACATTTAGTGTATATGAATTTTCATCTTAATCCTATTAAGGGCATATGATTTCAGTATACTGGCATTTATCATGGAATGTCACTACTTTTGTAAAGGCTATGCCTCAATACAATGGTCATTTTTAAGGTTTTTTTTAATTTTCCGGAAAACTAAGGTATATGGTAAACTGAAATTAAAATGCCATCAACTAGACACTAGAACCTCTATCTGCCAAAAATCAGCTGAATCCATCAAATAGTTGATGAGATACAGGTCGGCACATACGTACGTACGTACGTACACACAGATAACATGATTTCATGATTGAATTTTATGGATCTCTGGGTTGCCTTGACTAATGATGCTGAAATTCTACACACTTATAGAACCTATCAAATAAAAATTTTGTGCAAAGTTTTAATTTGGTTTATTGGTTTTTGAGTTATGATTAATCAAAGAAATGAGATTTCCAGCATAGGTCATTCGTAAAGTCTGTTAAGGGATAGAGCGCTCTCGCGCCTCCCTTGATATAAAGTCAGGCTATCAGCATTTATTATTTTTTTTGATTTGTTTTATTTTATATTTAAAAATAAAATGTAAGTTTGGTGTTTAAATTTCTATATAACACCTCTTCAAGCATTTGTTGGTTTGAAAATATTTCTTTTTATTATTAAAAATTTTGTGTCTGCAATATGCATGTGTGTGTGTGTGTGTGTGTGTGTTTGTGTGTGTGTGTTCTTTCCCTTTCTTCCCTTTCCTTCTGAGTCATCAGTACACTTCGAGGCATTTTATCTGAATTTGTTGAAACGTGTTAATTAGTTGGTTAGTTTTTCTACATAGAATTAGTGAATATAATTTATGAGGGGTTATTATTTTTTTCTCATGATCCCTGTCTTATGTATGTATGTATGTGTGTGTATATATATATATATATATATATATATATATATATATATATATATATATGTATGTATGTGTGTGTATGTATATATTTCCTTCGAGGAGGGTAGATTTTTGAATATCATCAGCTAGGATCTCATTAGATGTTTTGCTCCACTTTTCAAACTTTGAGTAATGGTAGCAAAACAATAGCACCTTCTTTTGTGCAACAGTCCATGGTTGGGCTTTTAAGCCTCTTATGTTTCTTTTTTTTGTTGCTGCATTTGATGGAGATAGGGGCCAGGACCTTTTGTCTCAAAGCCTGATGGCTGACCCTGGTTAGCCTCTGTCATGGCTGGAGCATAATTTCCAGAGGCAGGAAGGTTCACACCATTGCTTACATCTTCCCGCCTGGTGTATGAACAGGTTGATGGGCCCTTTTTATCCTGGGTGCCGGCCTGCCAGTATTTATTTTTGTTTTTATTCATATGTTTTATCATTCATTTCCTCTTTGTCAACGGCTTCTAATTCATTATTCGAAGCTGCCCTCTATTAATAGAGGGGGTGCCCCCGTCTGCAATTCGGGAGACATGCTGGATATCTTGAGGAGACAGCATGCCATTTTTTTTTAATATTTGGTCAGGGTTTACTTCAAGTAAAAAGTATCCTCATGTCAGAGTCTCTGACAAACCCCTGTACAGAGAGACCGAAGACACCCGAGGGTGGTGTCTAGTAGGCATTCAAGTCCTCCCCATGTTTGTGTGTGTGTATATGTATATATATATATATATATATATATATATATATATATATGTGTGTGTGTGTATGTGTATGTGTATATATATATATATACACACATATATATGTGTGAGTGTGATGTGTATTTAGGTTAGTGGATCTGTTCTGGTTTATGTATGTGGATGCATATATGCATGTGTGTGTATGTTTTTTTCTACACAAATACATACACACACACATTAATTATCATATGTATGTATATATGTGCTCTGTATGCTGTGTATTTGTGAGTGTTATTTTATGATTTGTTCAATGCCGGTGTGAATTTAGTTATAAAGTATTTTTCTTGTGTAAGGGGGTAAGAATAATCTTCAGTCTGATAGATTGGCATGAATTTAAATCTACCTCTACTGCATATGTAAATATGTTGTGAAACAAATAAATTTCTGTTGTCTGGGATTTTTATGTAACTTTTGTGTAGGGCGACTATTGTTAAGTGTTTTTGGTGACGCCTATATAGGATTTGTCGCATGTTGTGCATTTTAGTATATAGACAACATTTTTGGAGGTGCAATTTAAGTCATTTTATTATTTTGAATGTTTGTGTTAGGTTTTTGAATGGGTACAGGTCTTTCTCTATTATTTCGTCACAAACCCCACACATCTTTTTTGTTGCATTTTGTGACCTTTGTGTTGTGTGTTGGTTGAGTTTCGATGAGGTTAAAATATGTTTGAGTTTTTTTTTTTGGTTGACGTTTGCTTTTTCTTATTTTGGTCGTTTTCACTCTGTTGCTTAGTTTGTTGTTTTGGTTTAGAAAGTCCAGGTTTCTTGTTATCTCTGAATAGTTCTGGATTGTTTTTTTTTGTGTGTTAAGACATATGTTAACATCTGTTCTTTGGGGTATCGTAGTTGTTCTAATGGTATTTTTACTGCTGGTTCTATACATTTGTGTATTAGTTGTGAGGGATATCCTTATCGTCAAGGTATTTTGTAGTTCAGACCATTTGGAGGTGTTTGTCAATGACTATAGTGCAGATTCTGTGTGCTAGGGAATAGGGTATAGGCAGCTTCAAAGATGATGGCTTTTAAATGGAGATATTGTTGGGTGTCTGTGGGTTTGTGGTAGATGTCTGTGATGATATGATTATTTCTAATTTTAACTAGTATATCTAGTAATGGTACTTCTGTGTGGCTGTTCTAGAATGAATTTAATTTTGGGGTGTATAGAGTGTAATTCTAAAATATATATATACATATATATATATACATATATATATATATATAGCATAATATAAAATGAAATAATCGATGCAGTAAATGACATACACCTTGGATACATTTTTCACTGTCATTTACTGCATCGATTGCAAACAGGTTTCCCGCTTGGATAACTTTTTCGTTTTTGGACTACTATTTACCACCTGGATCACTTTCAATCAACATCTTGGATATCTTTCCTGAATATGTTTTAAATTGGATGACTTGGATGGACTGTATAGCTTTAACAAAAAAGTATGTTTTGGGCTGATATATTTGATGTTTTATATACTTTTATGTATTTTTATATATATTTTTCTATATTTTCAAAGTTTAATTTTATTACCTGCAGTAATGTCATTGCGGTAATGGTCATCAGGAGAAGAATTTTCTTTGAAAACTCATGAGTTAAGGACTTTAAGGTACTTTGCCTGAACATTGAACTGTAATAAAATTTGATTCGCACCTTATTTTATTATTTCATTTTATATTATGCTATTAATGCTCTATCCAGTATATTGAGCTTCAGTTTTATCCGGATGTTCACTAATTAATGATATTAGTTGCCTCTTATATCTTTTGTTGGATTAACTTTATATATATATATATATATATATATATATATATATATACATACACACACACTGTATGTACTCAACTACCTAACGATTTTTTGCAATGAATGACCCCTAATTTACAGTTACAAAATTGTCTTTTTGATCCTATATTGGATGTAATGAATGACCCCCTAACTTTTGGATATGCTACAAACTATTTCTCCCACAACCAATAAACATGAAGAGAAACACTTATATTTCCCAAACTCCTGCAATCAAAATCAAGGCAATACCAAAAATAAACAATGCCGTCTAGACCATTGCTGATATACAATAGCATAGAAAATGTAATTATATATAGAATTGATTAAGTTATTATCTTAACTAATAGCCTACGTATATGTATAGGCTGAGTGGCATGACTTTGGATTGAAGTCATAGCAAAGTTTGGCCTAGAAACAAGTTAAGCTTTCATGATTTAAAAACTATCTTGTATAATTAATCCTTAAAATATTGCTCATCACATATACATTATATATCTATATATAAAGTTAGGCATGTATATATGCTTATATATTTGTAAGTACAAAATTCACACTTAAACTAATCAACCAATCATTAAAATTTTGGAAAACAGCTGCTAGGAATAAGAATGGATAATGTGGGCTATATTCAGTTTAATTTAGTTTTACTCAAAGGGGCAAAGAGGGAGTGAAAGCCCTTTTTGAAAATTCAGATACATACAATTTTTATGAAATTTTAATAATAGGTATCAGACATCAATTAATAAATACTCTCCAAATTTCAGTTTCTTTGAAGAGTGTTTAAAGAATTTTCAGGTGGGATAATATGGGCACAAACTCCAATTTGAAAATTCTAATTTTTCAGATCTGCATTAAACTTGATACATAATCATTAGACACCAATTAAGCAATATTCCCCGAAATTCAATTTCTTCTTAAGGCCCATTAAGCTAAAATTTTTATATTTTCTAGAATCAAAATCATGTAATGGATTTTAATCAAAATTGGATTAAAGATTTTAAACATAAGGTTAAGTCTCATTATATGTTGATTTTAATTTTGTAAGGGGACATGAAAGTGATGCAAAACTATTCTGTTCATTTTACTCATGCTGGGAGAGCTTACTTCTCATATAAATGAAAACAGAAATAAACGCTATCCTTGTGACTAGATATCGCCATCCTATGTGAATTTTTTTTTTTGTTGCAAAGGTATACCATATTACCCATTAAAAACTAAATTTCACTAAATTATTGAATTAATTTAAAATTGATTATTTCAAAATTTTAATTAAAATTTTTCTGGCATTTACATATTTAGTTCATTTTTATTTCTTTAAAATAATAAGCATTTTCTCCCAAATAATATAATGACGAAATAAAATATCGATAATATTAATATTAATATAAATTTGGAGATTTAGCTTTTACAGGTTTTCTAAAATTATTAAAAATTACATTTTTAAACCCGATTCTATCTTTTTTTTTTAAATTCCAAAAACTTAGTTAAATTAAGGAAAAATGTAATTAAGATAACTATGATCTAAAAATAGCTTAAACTTTGTTTAAATTCAATGAAAATAAAAAACTATTTTAAATTCTTTATATGAAAGTTTTAGAAAATTGTTACAAAATTGTTACAAAATTCTCAAAGAATTAAAAGAATATTTATTTTTTAATTTTTTTGCACTTTAACTACATTTTCCAACTTCCAGTAAAACTTCAGGATTTATATCATTTGTTCAAAGTTAAGGATAACTGCCATCTATGTTTCAGGATTTTTGAGATGATAATTGACAATTTGTATTTGGATTATTCGGACTACAATTCTCATCTTGGATGTTATTTCGGTGTCACATGGCACAGCGGATAAAAATAAAGACGTTAATTAACAATTAGTTCTAAGTGACAGTCTTTTGAAAGTTCAATCCTTACTACAGACAAAAATAACTAAAAATAACTTAGTACTTAACACTTCTACCCGGTCATAGCTGACATAATTTTGAACAATCTACCCCTCCTCATGGGATAAAATAAAATAGCTTTAACAAACTAATTTGTCACAGCCAATCCTATAACGGATTTACCACAGCCAATCCTATAACGGATTTGTCACAGCCAATCCTATAACGGATTTGTCACAGCCAATCCTATAACGGATTTGTCACAGCCAATCCTATAACGGATTTGTCACAGCCAATCCTATAACGGATTTGTCACAGCCAATCCTATAACGGATAGCCTTCGGCTTTGCATATGGGATAAAGCGAATAGATATTTAAATAGAAAACTCATTCTGAAAAGGTTATCTGTCCTTGTTATTTTAAGTATCACCTATAGTGTTTCTTTGTAGTTTGACCATTTGGAGGTGTTTGTCAATGACTATAGTGCAGATTCAGTGTGCTAGTGAATAGGGTACAGGCAGCTTCTAGGGTGATGGCTTTTAAATGGAGATATTGTTGGTGTCTGTGGATTTGTAGTAGATGTCTGTGATGACATGATTGTTTCTAATTTTAACTAGTATATCTAGTAATGATACTTCTGCGTGACTGTTCTAGGATGAATTTAATTTTGGGGTGTAGGTTCTGAAGTATAGAGTGTAATTCTAAAATATATATATATATTAGTCGTAAGTTTTTGAAAGGCTGTGGGCAATGCAAATTCCGGGTAAGATGCAAGTTGTAAGGAACAAAAACAATAAATCGATCGAATACGAAATATGACTTACTATTTATTTTTCCTAAAATCTTACATAACAGCAAGAGTGTTTTTAGCTGTTTGTGTGATGTCCGGGTGATTAAAAATCATTATTTAATATTTCGGAAAAAGAGACTTCCCTTTGTCAAAAATAATTAAACCAGAAGAAAAATTTCTCCGACTGTACAGAGAATCTTACAAAACAAAATGGCTGCCAGATGTAGAACCGCAGCGAAAAGTCTCGCAGGGAATGTTAAATTAAATTTTATTTTAAGGTTATGTTACATATATGATTGTGTGTTCAAAAATATTTGTGTAATGTTGGTTAAGTGTATGGTGCTCGATAAACTGTTAGTTTTAATAATATATATAATAATATATATATATATATATTTCTTTTTTTATAATTTTTTATTTATTTTTATTTTTTTTTATTAAGTTTATATTTGATTATTTACTTTTATTTCAGTGTGTTTTATCTTCATATTTTTATTTTTTATCTTTCTTTCGTATTTTAAGAATTTAAATATAAAGTAAAGTAATTAATCTCTCATTTTAAATATTCTAGATTTATTAAATTTATTGATTATCATCTATTTAAGAAGTGTTATTAATTGTGAGTTTCGTCAAATTAGTTTATCGAATTAACTTATTTACTATAAGATAAGGGGAAATAACTTATGCGAATTAATTTATTTTATGGATTCTTTAGGTGGAAATCTGTATAACAATAATAGTATATATATATATATATATATATATATATATATATATATATATATATATAAAACATATATACACATACATGCATATATACATATATATGTATACATACATATACACACATATATATGTGCATATATGTATGTATTATTGTTTGTTTAATTCTTTATTTATATATTCTTCATTGTCATCTTGTTTACATATTTTTTTATTATTATTTCTTTTATATATTTTTTTATATTAATATTTAATTTATTTATTTATTTATTCATTATTTATTTATTTATTCATTATTTATTTATTTATTCATTAATTATTATTTATTTTTTTATTTTATTTTATTTATTTTTTTATTTTATTATTTATTTATTTAATATTTGCATGTTATTTGTATACATTTTATATGTGTTTGGATTAATTAACAATGCTAGGTTATGGGGTGACTTATTTTGGTGGGTTAGAGGAGTATGTTGAATATGGTTTTTGGTTTGTGGTTGAATGTGTGTTAGGATGGAAGTTCATATGAGGAGGGGCCTATTTGATTGTTTGGGTGTGTGATTATTTAATATAGGAGGTAAGTGATGAGTGAAGTGGTGGAAACGGAGTATGATCATCATCATCAACCGGTTTATTTGTTGAATCAGGCCACAATTAATCCTCTGATGAGGGTGGGGCCTGATTGTCTAGTCTTGAAATCTAAGTCTTCCTCTCCACTCCTGTCTTTGGCAAGGCTTGATGGAATCCATACCCATGGCCTTCCTATCACGTTTGACTACGTCCTCCCAAGTCAACTTGGGTCTGCCAGTGGTGATGTTCTCTGCTGGCACATTCAACTGTCGGACTTTAGCAATCCAGCCATCGCTACGCTCAATGTGACCCAACCAACGCAGTCTGTTCTTTCGCATGATGTCCGCAAGGCTTTTCAAGTCGACCTGTGAGAGCAGGGATTCAAAAGAAACGTACTGTTCAGGCCTCACCAAACAGATCCATCTGACCATTGCCCTGTCATTACGGTGCAGCTTCCTTAGTATGCCAGCAGAGACAGCCCAAGATGATGAGTGTTAGATATGAGGGTTGGTCGGTAGATATTATAGAATGAACGGTGAGTGGAGCTCGTGACGCTGATTGAGTGAGGGGTTTAATCTGGAGATGAGGATTGATTCTGTGATTCTAAGGTCACTAATGTTTCTGACAGACGCTAAGATGGAGACATGAATATCACGCTGAGTGTTTGAGCAAATCTCTGTGTGTTTGTTGAGAGAGGATATACGGGTATTCAAGTGCTCCTTTATGCGTAAGTGTAGCGGTCTTGTAGTGTTACCGATGTAAAATTTGTTGCATTTATTGCACTGTAGTTTGTAAACACAGTTTGTGCAATGGCACAGACCTGTGTTGGGGATAGGGCAATTGGTCAGGGAGAAGGGTTCGGGTGTGTGATTAGTACGTTTATTAGAGAGATGTTGGCATAAGGAGGTGCCAGTATGTGTTAGTTGTATGTCAAGGTTTTCCTTATGTATTGCCTTGCGGATGGAGGTGGTGATCTTATCGCTGAAGAAAGGGAGTTTTAAGAAGCATGTGTTAGAGAGGGTGCGGTGTCTAAGTGTTTTGGGCTTATTTAGGTGGGCTATGGTGGGGGCGGGGTAGCCATTAGTTTGGAAGGTTTGGTGGAAGTTTTTAGTGTGTAATATTTTGTCAGCAGCAGAAGAGCATTTATTTTGTATTCGGGTGATTTCATTATGGGCATAACTTTATTTAGCTTTTGTGGGCAGGGCAGGGCAGACTTAAAGTGTATGAAAATGGTTTAGAACTTCTATAGGAAACCTGCCTGCAAAAATCCTCATTTGCCCTCTATGTGTTTCCGTGTTGCACTTGCGCATAGCACCGCTTTCATCTTTCACCTTTATCATCCCCCTAACAATGGAGTTACTGTCATTGAGCAAATCTCTGACAAAACTGACAAGATCCTGACCATTCACCCCTTTTCTTAGCATTCATGTCCTTGGTAACTTTAATGTTCACAATGTTGAGTGACTAGTCCACTCAAACCAGACTGACAATGAAGGGAGGTTTTGTCACTTATACCTTGTATATGAACTTACTCAAATCATTGACCAGTCAAATCACATCACAAGTGGTGACCCTTTGGTAAAAAAAAGAATGTTCAAAATACCATATGGATTTGCTGAATTCGATAAAGATTCTCAAGTTTCAAAAGATGCACCTGAAGAAGGTTGGAGGTTACATCGTTCGAAACGTTGTGAAAATAACAACCAAAAAGAGAATAGTAATCCCAATTGCCATTTCAATTATTTTGAATAATTTAAGTCTGAAACTAAACGAAAATGCGGGTTATGAGCTGTTGAAGTGTGTATAACTTTTATTAGAATATTTTATATTTCATTATGAAACACTAGCTGTACCTACCCGGCGTTGCTCGGGAATAAAAGAAAAAATGACTAACTTGTTTATGACCAAAATGGAAAGTAATTTTGGCGACTTTAATTTTATAAGCAAATTATTTTGTGAAACAGAAAATTTTTAAATTTGTGTTACTGCTTGACATCAATGGATTATTAGTCAAGAATAAATAATGTTTAATGTGGAAAGTTCCCTTTAATGTTTAAAAAAATAACGTCTTTATATATTTACTTTTGCAGTAGTCAAGGGGAATAATTCCTGACATGATTACTTCCCTTTAATGCATAAGACTATTTAGTAAAGGAAAAACTCTTCACTCTACAAATTTTCTTTTTCAGAATAAGTATTTTCAGAAAGAAGCATATGCAAACTAAAATATATGCACACCAATAACATAGTGGAAAGGAAGAAACGAAAAAAAAAGACTTGTTTGAATCAAGAATTGATATGTTAGACATATTGCTATTTGGGTTTGACTTTGAAAATTTCACAACTTCATAGATTAGATAAAAAAATATATTAGTAAAAAAAAAAACAATTTCTTCTACATAATTGTTTTAAGTTTTCTATGCTTGATGAAAATTTAAAAACCAGCAGCCAACGAAATTCAAAAGGTTAATGTCTTTCATATATCTGACACTTGTGTTTAGTCAATGTAGAAGAGTCATTACAACAGATTAGATTTGGCAACTGTTCTTCAATGGATCCAGCTTAGTTTATGTAATTTTGTGGATAATAAAGCCAACACAAACAAAGCTTTTCGCAAGGGCTTTTTCTCTGTGGGACACATTACCACAAGACTGTTTGCCTGCAGACTACAACTTCGTCGTCTTCAAATCCAATGCTAACTGATTCCTGTTATGGACTGTCCCCACAAGTATTCAAACTCATTAACCCTTATCCTCGAGTGGCTGTTGGCCTTGATAAATAGTGACCATTTTTTAGTTAACAAATTTTTAAATTCCACAAAAGCCAACCCCACGAAATAAGGCAGCAACAACAAAAGAGAATGAAAAATAATAATCGCAAACTTACCAGCTCTGTGGCGACTTCGCCGTGAAATGATAGTCAACCAATATTTCAAAGGATCTTTATTAAATCTGTTGATATTCGCCATCATCATGGCACCAGTTGGAGTCAGACTTAGATTCTCATCAAACTCCATTAAACAAAGATTGTTCTCAACAAATCCTTGGATAATTGCTACAATCCAATGGCTTGACAAATCATTCTGCAGATGAAAGCAAAAGAGATTTTGTTTAAATCATACAATGAACATATTTTTCGAATATTTTCAAAGACAAAACAATCATTAAAATTATTAATAAAATATTTAATACTTTAATGAATGAATATTAGAAAAAAATGTTTTAATGGCTTAAAACTCATGCATATAACCGTGGCTTATATGTATAAAAATAAAACAATAAAATTAGAAAACAATATAGCAGACTTATTTAGTGAAACCGAATTATTATAATAATTATATAAATTTGACAATCTACTCTGATAAGTATCATATATATCTATCTGTATCTCTATCTCTATCTGTATCTCTATCTCTATCTCTATCTATCTGTATCTCTATCTATCTCTATCTATATCTCTATCTGTCTGTATCTCTATCTCTATCTATCTCTATCTCTATCTATCTGTATCTCTATCTCTATCTATCTCTATCTGTATCTCTATCTCTATCTATCTCTATCTGTATCTCTATCTGTATCTCTATCTCTATCTGTATCTCTATCTGTATCTCTATCTGTATCTCTATCTGTATCTCTATCTGTATCTCTATCTGTATCTATCTGTATCTCTATCTGTATCTATCTGTATCTCTATCTGTATCTATCTGTATCTCTATCTGTATCTCTATCTGTATCTGTATCTATCTGTATCTCTATCTGTATCTATATCTCTATCTATATCTCTATCTATCTGTATCTGTATCTCTATCTGTATCTATCTGTATCTCTATCTGTATCTCTATCTATCTATATAAGGACGGCTGCTGATGAGTGCCTGAGATCCAATTCCTCAGTGTACGAAATCGCCGGTTCAACCGTCATGGTAGTTTCTGATTTAATAAATAAATATATATATATATATATATATATAGAAAGAGTGAGAGAGAGAGAGAGAGTAGAAGATAATGCAGCATCAGTGCAGTTCCAACGAGAGAAAAATGTATATTTAAAGAAGTGAGGCTACCAACATTTGTAAAAAACTTTTTTCAACAATTGTTTGTTATTTTATTATTTTATCATTTTTTAATTTTGTGATTTTATAACGCGTTTCGAGCTTTCATGCTTGCTCTCTTCAGATCTATATATATATATATATAAGTCAATGTCTGTGTGTATGATGTTCGTGTGTTCACTATAGAAAGAACATCTCAAAATGTATTGTTATATAAAATTTACCATGGAAGATAATGGAAGTGTTTCCGAATCACTAAGTGCACCCCTAAGAGGGCTATGATGGCATAATCCTATTTCTTATGAAATTTATATCCTATTTCTTATGAAATTTATATCCTATGTATACAATTTTCTGGGGAAGACAATGAAAGTGGTTCCTAAATCTCGAAGTGCCCTCTTCACCTAAGGAAGCTATGGGGGCCAAACATCTTTTAAAGCTTCAAATTTTGATAAATTTATATCCTACTCCCGACGTGGCCCAGGTTAGAGTGACTATATATCGAGATCTATTTATATATCCTATAACTTCTATATAATAAAAGAGAGCGCTTGTGTGTGTGACTGTCAGTAGTCCTGACTCTCTAGGTGCCTGATTAAGAAAGCTACGACCCCTTTCCAACATTCTGCACATAAAATACGAATTTACTTATGCGGGTTATTTTAAAAGACGACTTAACAAATGTCTGCCTCTCTCTACCTATATATATATATATATTTATATGTGGTCTGATACTAGCGCCATAGCCCAACACTTAACGAACAACCACTCCTGCCCCCGATCGGAATTCAGAAAACTCTTAGTAGAAAATACCAAAATCTTAGAATTTAGTACTAACAAACAAAAACTCCATATATTAGAAGCCGTATATATAAAAACCAAAAATCCCCTAATTAATAGAATTAACTTTAATATCAGTAATAATATTCTAAAATGTTTATAGCTCCAATATAGTTTCGTACTTAGTACATAATTCCCGCCAAAAACCTTCTATAAATACTAACACATGGTCTATACCTGATTAACCTCATTTCCCCCGAAGATGGACCCAGATGGGTCTGAAAGAATATAATAGAAGTAGTTTGGCATCTCTAGCTGCCCCTTAAAAGAGCTAATAAATGACAGTTTTATAACATTTTACATGAGGAAATTAATCTATTTATAAGCGTTAGTTTAAGAGTATTAACATATATTTGAATAGCTCAGTGGTTAAGATACCTTAGCCGACAACATCAAGCTTACTCTTAATATGATGTTTCAAATGATTCTATCCCACACTCTAACCTGGGCAACACCGGGCAACTCTGCTAGTATCTATACTCATCATATGCGGTTTAACGTCCGTTTTATATGCTGGCATGTATTGCATGTTTTTTATGAATTCACTACCAAACTAACCTATCTCTAGCCAGGTCTTTATTTATCCCTCTTTCTCTCAAGTCCATCCCTATCATTTCCTCCCATATTTTCCTTTGCCTTCCTCTGTGAACTAACTCTTCTACCTTAACTATTCTTCACCTACTGATCCAAAAACTCAGTCATTCTTTCAACATGGCCACACCATCGAAGTCTCCTGTTTTTTTAAGCCTCTCTTTAAGACTTACATTACACATCCATCGTATCATTCTCATATCATTTCTCTTCGTACAAAGCATGTTCTCAACTCTCACTCGTCAGGATAGAAATAACTCAAAACACCATGTCAGTCGAATGTAACAATTAATTTCACCTGCAATGAAGGGTCGTCAGACATTGAACTGAATGTTTAAGTAACTAGAACTAAGATAAATGGAGATGTTCACATCCATTTTTGGAAGGGGGGGGGGGTTAAGGATCTCGGTCTTTTAGAGTCAGTGGAATTTTATAGACATATATATATATATATATATATATACACACACACAAAATAGTCATGCACAGACAGCTGTTTCATATTTTCAATACTCATCAGTGTGGCTAGACACATTGAGATTCAAAACCAGGATGCCAGTGGTTGGCATCCGGTGCACTACCAACTGGGCCACCAAATCCCCTGCTGATAGTGGAAAGAATTACATTGTATTAAATGAAAGTATTTTCTTATTTACATTTTTACTTTTATATTTTTATACAATACTGATAACCGAAAGGCTTCGATTTCCTTTTTAGAAGAATCTTGCTTTATTCTAAGTGGAAACCATAATTTCCTCACCAGAGTACTGCATCGATAGGAATGCACATCTATATACATATATAAAATATAGTCATCCACACACTAGCAGGGTTACCCGGTTGTTGCCTGGATAAAATCACATGCAACAATATAGTAAGCACTAAGGAGTCTTTTGGGGGTATTCATTTTCGGGGGGGTGGGGTTCTACTCTGTTTTCTCTCCTCAAAAATAGCTCATTACACTCCCTTTTATGACTACTATGTTCCAATTTTCATCAAAGTTTTTAGGTCCATGGGTGCATTTCATAAACATCTGTCCAGTAGTTTGTATTCCTAGAGATGTACAAACAGACAAACAGATGTTCATCTTTTTCAAGTTATTCCTCCGGCCAACACTGGATTTTGCCCACTCTTGTGAGCAGGCAAGTAAATAGGGACACTATCCGACATTAACTTCTCATTCTTGAGGGGGGTGGTTACCTGTTGCCTGGGACTTCATCATTCATAAGGTAGTGTCGACAGGACTATACAGGTAGTTTTGTTACCATTCAATTGTTCAAATTTATTTTCTTATATATTTGAACAAATTAAATTAAAATGAAAATAAAAATGTAAATGTATCCGTTTGATGCACCATAATTTTTTACATGCTGTAAAATTAGCCTCTTTATATTTTAACGTTATTATCATTTCATTTTTAAGTTGAAAAATCCTTCACTTATGTAAACTTTGCATTAATACTTTTTTTTACGATGGCCATACCGAATTAGAATGTCTAAGTTTTGTAAGTATCTTCCTGTGTAGTTTCCAAGATTACCGTGGACACACACACGCAGATGGAAGACATGATTTTTCTTCATATAATTTATAAATACAATGTCTACAACATTGGTATGCCCCAACATGTACAAACAATTACCAAAACAGCAGTAATCATTAATTTGACTCTACATATTTTTCAATTTTCCATCATTGGAAATGGCTCAAATTGCCTCCGCAGATGTTGCACTGATTAAAGTTCCCATCATCTTGGAGAAAACCATGCAAACAGTGCAGGATTACACAGAAAGCTTAATAACAATCCAATGCATTCTTTTCTCTTAAATTATCTGAATAATGGTCTACATTTGATTGGGAATTAGTAGCTGCATATTTAACAGTTTTACATTTCAAACACTAAATTGAAGAGAGATATCCAACCATTTCATTTTGTTAGATACAGAGGGTCCTTAATTAGGAACGGAAAGAGTGACAGTTGGATAAACTGGGAATGATTGACAGCTGAGGAGTCAGAAGCTGACCTTAGTGAATAAACCGAAGTTGAGAATCGGAAGTCATTTACTGACAAGGGGAGTGTGGTCTCTTTCCTGGCAGATCTTGAGGTGGGTAGACCCAGAAATCGGTACTCACCCCAAAACCTTGATGGGGGTGGGGCGAGCAAACAATGTGATATCCTCAGCATAAGGTCATCCAATGCGTTACTATGTCTATCTCTTAACCCAGTGAATACTTTTATATACGTCTCTCTTTCGTATTTTAATGTGTTCTTCATGCTAATAAATCCTCCATCAAAAAGAAATCTTGCATGTCCAGTGAACTCATCAAGAGCGGAGACGAGATGACACATGGGTCACAGCTGCAAAAGTGCATAAAGGTCACATATGCATCAAGAGGTGAGTCAATATATAACACATAGAGGGTGATCAAAGAAAAGTATCACCTGACCTACTCCTTTTTTTGGCAGTGCCCTTATTTGGGCTGTGATGGCCCTTTTCAGTTCAGAAATAGTTTGGAGATTGGTTTGATAGATATTATCTTTGAGATAACTCCAAATATAAAAATTGGGAGAGGGGGTCGGTCCGGTGAGTACAAATCCAATTTAAAATCAAACTTCTTACTGATGAAACGATCACCAAAGTGTTCCTGCATCCATTCCAACGAGTAATTTAAAGTGTGTTGAGTTTCCCCATCCTTTTGAATCCATTGCTCATCCTTTTGTCTACCCAAAACATCTTAACGTTCAGTATTGATCAACACAAAAGTGCACATTTGGAGCATATCATTGAACGGTGATACAACAAAGACTGAAACTTGATGGACAAGTCAGGTATGCACTGCAATTTATTTGTACCAAATATGGTTGTATTGCAGAATAAATTGTCAATTTTATTAACGATTCTATAAGTGATACTTTAGGGGGAGGGGGCGATCACCCTGTACACCAAGCCTTTTGTCATTGACCTTTCTTAAAAAAATTCTAATGAAGTCTAATGAACAGCAAAGACATTTGGTATCAATAACTGCATGTTAAAAATATCTTTTTTTACATTCGTGTAGAAAAAAAAATTTGTTTTATGGCAATTTAATCCTTTTTAGATTATATAATTCGAATCCTATCATTTTGGTGCAGGTTTTTATGTTTTGACTTTTAATATGTTCAAATATTAATTCAGGGTGTTTGATTTGACCAGTTATTCATGATGGAAATTTATCTTTATACAACCGGATACACTTTCATGCCATAGTCAGTGTTAAATATAAATTTCTTTTAGGAGATAAAAATCGTGAGAAAGTCTGCCCATAATATCGAGTCAGATATGACAAAATTAGTGGTGAATGTCATTCTAGGAATTTGAGGGAGGTGACAGAGCTGAGAAGACGTATTGACAATGGTCTAACAGAACGCTAAGTAAATAAGCTATGAGCTTACAATCAGTCTAACTTTCTCTTTATTCACCCTTTATAACCTTGGCAATCATGGCAAATAAATCATGCATTTTCTGTTTTTTGATTAATGAAAAATAATTGATATAAAAAGCTGACGATCGTTTATTACAGCTAACGAAATTTATGGTGGCCAGAGGACATATTGAGTTGATTGAAACATTAATGATTTAATGACTTTTTTTAAACTAAATAATTACATAGTCTTAACTTGGTTTCAATTCGCTTAGGCCATGTAAAATAAGAACAGATTATATTTTAACCTGAGATGTGACCCTGAAAGGTATGACCATTTGGGGTCAGAGTAAACCTAGAAGTAATAACAACTAAAGTGTGAATCCCCAAAGTTCACAAATTGAGGTCTGATCGGTAATGCCGTTTTGTGTCACACGCAGGACAAAAAATATCGTTTAAGATTTTTTTTGTAAATCAAAAAATTAAAACTTGAACTAAAAGAATCTACTGAAATTACGTCTTATGTACATTGACTAAAATCCTAGAATTCAGATGATTTATAATGTTATTCGAAAGTATTTAATGATAACTCGAACGGCCAACGTACAAATACAAAAGTGAGCAATGTAACAGGTAGTTACAAGTTTAATAACTGGCTTATGATGTCCTCTTTCGACCCCTTAAAATACTCAGATGGTCGTAAAATTTAGAGAATATTTCCTAATTAGACTCTCATACCTACGATTTCAGTTTTACACAAATCGGAGACATTAGAATTTTGAGTGACACCCCTGCAAAATGATCAAAACTGTGATTAAGACATCTCAAGTTGCTGATTTCAAATATGTCACTAATTTTATGAGAATATCAACTGTTAAAATCTGATGGCTGAACACGCACACACATTTTCTATATATACGGGATGCGGACGATATTTGTTCGTAATTTTCAACTGCTAATTTTATAGATATTTAGTTTCACAGATTATATGGATTTCAAGCTCCCCAAAATAAGCACCAACTAAAAGAACACTTTTTTCAGTAACACCGGTTTTTAACTTTTACTTCCGGTTGAGTTGAATCATAAACAGAACAATACACACTTTTATAACTTTTAGATTTTTATTTTAAGTTTTAATATTAAAAAAAGGGGTTGTTTTACAGTTTTATTTACAAAAATGATTTTAATTAAAAATGTGCATATAGTAAAACGTGCTTTTAAATAAAACTCTGTATTTGTAACTTTGCCATTGAACTTGTAAGCAGACGGAAATGCATAATATCCAAAACATTTTTTTTTTAAATTAAAACTATTCTGTGATGTTAGTTTTTCATATTTATGGTAAGAAAAGAGAATTTTTTGTAGACTAAGGCAATTTTTATTTTTGTCCCAATCCAGAGTGGCCTTTTTGGGGGAAGTTACATTAAAATCCGACCTGAGAAATTTATTTTTTAAAATAAATTTTTAATAAAAAAAATGTTACAACCTTTTTGCCTACCCACTAGGGCAAATTAGACACAGGTCGGTTTTTACTGTAGGGATAATCCAGCTCCCCAAAAACGGGGCATTATGGATCAGGATGAAAATTAAAATTGTCTCAATCTAGACAGATTTTTTTCTTCACTGACCTATAGGTCAAGGACAATTTTGAAAAAGATATTTTCTGTGCAGAGATCGTGTCTCTATTTACTTGTCTCCCATGAGGGCGGAATTAGGCACATGGTCGGTTTTTAATCTCTCCTTACATTAAAAACCGACCTTGTGTCTAACTTTGCCCTCGTGGGGAAGCAAGTAAATAGCAAAGTTTTTTTTATAAAAAATAAAAGTTATAAAAAGATTTGTAAATAAAATTATGTATTTGTTAAATGTTATTTCATTTTGCTTAAAATATGTTTACAATTCTTTTTCTGTCTTCTGTAATTTTTACAAAATTTAAACGAATAGTTTTAATTAAAGAGACGCATCATACATTAAAAACCGACCTTGTGCCTAACTCCGCCTTCGTTTAATTAAAAAGAACTTTTTGTAATTAAAACTGTTTGTAAAGGAAACTCTTATTTTTGAAGATTAAAACTTTTTTCTTTAATAAAAATCCGTGATCTAACAGTTATAAAAGTGCATATTGTTTTGTTTAGGATTCAACTCAACCGGAAGTAAAAGTTAAAAAATGTGGTGTTACTGAAAAAAGTGTCTTTTTGGCCGGTGCTCATTTTGGGCTGCTTGAAATCCATATGATCCGGTTTTACTAACATTCCCAGCCCCGTCTTCATGAAAACAGTGACTATATTTCCTTTCTTTTTTCTTTTCTTTTCAGAATAATTGCTTATAGACAATTTTGCACCTCCATATTTGTGTAAGAGACACCACATACTCCTTGGAATCTGCACCAGAACAAATAAGGAGATTTCAGACTTCCTATGCGTCAGCAGAAGAATGGTAGAAACGGCTAGGATTTGACTATGAGTTGACATCAAAACGCATGATCAATGATCTGGTGCTATTAGAACATCTGAGTTTGTCAATGAAGTAAACGGGTTCATCGACAATGAACCCAGCAAGTCCATGCATGACATTCTAAGAGAAAAGGCATAGATGGAAAGCTCATTAGGCTGTCGGTGCAAGAAGACATCCGCTACATTGCATACAAGATGATGAAAGGATAATTTCTGTCAAAGGTGATGCAAGAAAAGTGACTGAAGCGCATAAAGAGCCAGACATCCTGTGATTCTTCTCTAACAAGATCAAAAGATCAACTATCAGAACAGTAGGGGGGGGGGGGGCTTTCTGCCTCATCTGAAGACATGTCCAGAGTCATGCAGACAGAGTATCCAATGACAACCATGGACTTTGGAGCAGTCAGTGGTTAAGTGGATAATGACTTGGACTTACAAACTGGGTGTACCAATTGGAATCCAGTTGCTTCCAGAACATCACTTTCACTTATGGATGTTGGCAACCTTCACATGGCACGTCCTATAAAATGTAGGACAAGAAAAACTACTGCCAAGACAAGAAAATACCAACACCCAGAAAAATAGGTGACTTTCTGCTTCATCCAAAACTGTGCCCAGAGTCATGCCGACAAAGTTCCTAGTAACAACTCTGGCTTTTGGTGTCATCAACAGTGAAGGTGACTTCATGCAACCTCACTTCTTCCCTGAGCAACACGTTCTGAGCATGCTAATGAAACCCTGGATTGGCCAGGTAGCTGCATGTATGCCGTACATGAGGCAACAAGATTTAGCACCCTAACATATGATACCAGCCGGAAGACCCAGCCTTGGTTGTGAGAGAACTTAGTTAACCACACTTCACCCGACTTCTCAGCTTGCCTAACTGCAACCCCCTTGACTTCTTAGTGTTTTCTTCTACCATGCCTCACACAAACAGAGACAACTGCAACATGGAAACCACATTGATTACCAGGATCACCAAAACCTTCATGGCCTAAGTTCAGAGACGGTTATAAAGGCCTGTAACCAGTTCCGAGGCCACTTTGAAGTTGTTATCAAAGTCAGAGCCAAAGGCAAGTTCATTGAATGAAATCCACAGAACAAGTCATGAAGACAAACTGACCAAAGTTTGAGGAACAAATCAACAAATGAAACTACTCTTTTATTTTTTCAAAGACAGTAATCTTGTAAACAACTATCATCTGCATATATATATATATATATATATATATATATATATATCATCATGGCCTCTGTTCAGTCTTAAGAGACAAAGGGTACCCCTGTAAGGGTGGCTGCATGTGTAATTGTGAAGCAAGGGTTGCGCAATCTTCAACCACACCTCTCCTAAAGCACTGCTTGATTCAAGTCCAAGACGACTGGAAACAATGCTGAGCAGAGAGCACATACAGCACCTGTTATTCCCAAATGGTTATCCATTCAGTACTGACCAGGCTTGATGTCGTTTAACTTCGGTGATCTAACAGGAACTGGTGTGTCAATGTGATTATGCTGTACATATATATATATCGTCAGACCTGAGTGTATCAGATCCACCTCTTCTAAGCAACGGTTGTCTAGACTTAGTATTTTTGACATTGAATGAATAATTAGAGAGAAGACTGCGATGGTAGGACGCGCATTTCAACGATCTGATGGAGCCATCAAAGATACCCTGGAACTATCCGTGGATGGTTACCACTGACCTGGCAGACCCAAGAAGATTTGGTGCAACGTCATCAAAGACGACATTGCTGCCTCGGGCCTCAATAATTTTGACCCCATGAACAGACCCAGCTAGAAATCTGGTTTGAAATCAGCCATGCATGCAGCAAGTCAGTCATATGGAAGGATAACCACCAGCACAGAGGATGTCTTCATCTCTGCACGATAATCAAGAAGAACCACTAATCAACCAGCCATATATATATATATATATATATATATATATATATATATATATTCTCTATTTATAAAGTTCTGCCCTTTATCAGAGTGATAATAAATTAAAATACCGAATTCAATTTCAAAATAAAAGGACGATAGCTTTATAATATAGTGATCATGTGTATTCGATTGATGTACTAAGGTTAACTAATTTATACATTGCTTTGCAAAAGGACATCTCATTAATTCTCTATTCATTCTTATTGTGTGTTTTTTAATCCAATGTTTGCATTCGTTTTATTATTACATATAGTTCTATTTGTGCCTATTTTTTATATCATTGATAGAAAATTTGTGTGAAAATAGTCTTTCCACGCTTTTCAGGTGAATTCAATTTTGTGAGTTGAGATCTGGTTCTACCTGGTAAATTAAAAACACCCCCCCCCAAAAAAAAACCACACACACACTGCGACCAAGCAAACAAATCAGTGAATACCTGATCCCACACACACACACAAATTTCATTATGAAATTAAATTCCACCAATAATGGATTTCGGTTCATTTGTATACAGGTCAACCATTTCATTCTTTTGTTAAAGTAAAAACAAAGCCCCCCCCCCCCGACCCCCCCGACCCCCCCCCGACCCCCCCCCCCAAAAAAAAAAACCCACACATACACACTAATGTTCGGACGATTAATCGGAGTTGAATCGGGAATCTGAACTTTTGGGGATATCGGAATCGGTATCAGAAAAATTTTAGCCTTATTTCCGATCTCAAAAACGATTCTTTTAATTACTTTTTCGTTGACAGTAAAAAAAATGAAACAAACACAATGTATTTATTTATTAGTAGATTGTTTATTTACAACATAAGACTAAGGGCCACAAGAGCAAAGGTTAGGAATCCAATTCCCAGAATTAGCATTGATTCTCCGTGTCTGATGTAAATTTATTATTCTGTCAGGATGTCTGTCTGTCCGTCCTGGAGAATTTTTGTAAACGTAATTTCATAAATAAACAATAAATAATTTAAGCACCGAAGCCACGATTCGAACACCAAGACAAGTGATGTAATCCTATTAATTTTAAATGATAAAGAATTCGTTTTTTTTTCAACTTCTTCCAATTACAAATGAATGATCGTATAACTGTTCATTGGAAATACATTGGGGTTTGCGTTCGCTCTCGATTTTTTGGGGGGGGCGACACAGTTAAAATTGTTAACTTAATTTTCCCACTTGAAGAAATCCGGGGTTTTTTTCAGATCTCTCATTTAGCAATGAATGATCGTATCATAATTGGTTCTTTTTTATACTTTGGGGTATGCGTCTGCGCTCGATCTGTTCTCGAAAATACATTGGGGTCTGCGATTTTTTCAGAGAGGGGGGGGGGGTCCGGAGGGGGGCTCCAGAGGGGAGGGGGGGGGGGATTTAAATTTTTTTTTTTTTTTTCCTTTTTAAACAAAAAAGTATTCGGAGACAAATTTTTATTTTTATTTTTGTCTCACCACCCAAGAATGCGTCAGCTTAGCAAAAAAATAGACGACCATTAGGGAGTCTATTTTCGCTAGTCTATAATATAAAAGGCAGTAGTCTGTGTGTATGACTTAGATATACATCGAAGATATACATCGAAGTTGGGCGGGGGTGAGGGAGACGACCCGGGAAGACAGAGATAGTACTTTTAGTAGAAATATGTTACACGTTTGCCTTGGGTGACAGGAAGGGTTGGGGAGTGTTGTTGAAAGGGCGACCAGAGAGAGGGGGCGGAAGTGAGGGGGCGACCGGGCAAAAGAGAGATTGTTACACTTTTGCCCTGGGCAACGCCGGTAACCCCTGCTAGTGGTAAATAAAGTAAATATTTTAGAATTCACTTGCCTATTCTCTTATATAACCTCCTGAAATGTTCAAATTTCTTTTTGCACCTATTTGCTCAACGTCTATATGACGCTTCTGTTCAGTTGAGTATTAAAATCCCGGGACAAGTTATTTTATTTTGCTGGTGCCACTCTAACCTTGGTCGTTGTCTGGTCACCGTGTATAAATCGTCGGATTAATGTTCTATTGTATTTTTTCGGTTTCAAATTCTTTAATCCTAATGCTTATTACCCTTTTAAATTAATTAAAACAATTTTCAATTCATAGAGAATTGGAAAAAGTATCTATAATTTAGTTATTTTCACTAAATTTAACTAAAAATGACACCGGTAATATTGGCACAAGCGAATAAATAGAAAAAAAATCAAGTTAAAAATATAGATGAAAATCTCAATGAATTTATCAAAATCTTAGATACTCTTCTTTAGGAAAAAAGGCTACTCAGCTTGTAATTTTCACACAATTTTGTTGCTCTTTGCTGACCTCTTTTAATTTTGTCATTATCTCTGACATATTAGTGTATTCTTGCGGCGTTTTCATATTCTAATATTGACCTGATTATAGTTGTGTATAATTTCTTTATGATGATCTTGTCACAACTAACAAACTTTCTTTTAATCAGTCCTAAAACACGATTCGCTTTTCTGATTTTATCAACATGTTGGCGAAAAGAAAGTTTATTGACGTGCAATCCCAGGTCTGTTTCTTTGTCGGATTCCTTTAGGTCTCTAATTTCACTGTCCTTCATTGTGTATGCTGTTCTGTTGTTGCAGTGCCCGAAATGCATTACACTACACTTGCTTGCATTGAACAGTGATCGTCACTCCTCCAACCACTTTGATAATTTGTTCACATCACTTTGTATTGCTGCTGTGTCCTCTGATGTGGTAGCTTTGCCGTACATCTTTGTACTGTCAGCGAAAATACACACAACACTATTGACAGCATCTCGAAGATCATTAATAACTCTAACAAAGAGTACCGGCCCAAGAAGGCTTCCCTGGGGAATCCATCAGTCCACTTGGATTTGTAGCCATTTACTGATACACATTAAATGCGGTTCTGTTTATCCATGTTTTAGTTTTGCCTTTAAGGCCATAGCTCTCAAGTTTGTCCACCACCCTCTTGTGTGGCACTGTGTCGAAGGCTTTTTTTAAGTCCAAGTCGACGATGTCTACAGGGTCCTCCTGATCCAGCATTTCAGTCCACTTGTCAAGACAAGTTATCAGTTGTGTCATACAGGATCTACCTGGAACAAATCCACGTTGTTCACCACAGAACAAGTTGTTGCTGATAAAAAGTGACATAACCTCTCCCTGACGATGCCTTCCAACATTTTGCACAGTACTGAAATCAAACTCACTGGTCGTTAGTTGCCCGACATATTTCTGTCCTTCTTTTTGAAAATAGAGGTAATCTGGCCTTGTTTCCATTCACTTGGTAGTTCTCCTGATTCCACAGACCTATTAAAGATTGTCAAGAGGGGCTTGGTGATGTGGGGGGCAATCTCCTTAATGAATCTTGAGTGCAATCCATCTGATCCGGACGACTTACTGACTTTAAGCTTTCTCAGTTGTTTATCAATATCTTTCTCTGTCATGGCTATAGTAGATAGCTCAACATTGCATCTGCCTCCAATTGTAGGCACGTTTTCCAGATTTTCTTTTGTGGAGACACTGCAGAAGAAGTTGTTAAAGATGTCAGCCTAAGACACGTCATCAGCGTGCATGCTACCATTGCAATCCTTCAAATCACTGACTCCTCTTTACTGTGGTCTTCGATTTTGTATATTTCCAGAATCCCTTTGGATTTTCCTTTGCTTCATAGACTAGTCATTCTTCCAAAGATTTCTGGTGTAGTTTCGCACTTTATTTTCTGGCCTTACAAAATTGTTCATAATCATGCAGATCCTGTGCATTTGCCAAGCTTTCTGTTTTGCTTTCGATTTTTTCATGGCTGTTCTGTCAATATACATCTGGCGCTTCTTGTTTTTTCTTTCCCCCCCCCCCCCCACACTCCCGATGTGTGAGCTGGGATGTGTTTTTTCTATTGTCTTACTAATAATTTCAGTAAAAGCATTCCACAATTCTTGTGTTTTTGTTCTCAAACTGCTTGTGGTAAATTCTTGGTGACAAATATATTCAAACACCAAGGTACAGTAGTCACTATTTCCTATCAGTGCGAGATACCTAGTCTCTTTTACCACATTTTATTTGTTTGTTAACACTAAGTCAAGGATTGATGGTCTTTGTGTGCTACGGTATCTGGTGGGTTGATCAATGTGCTGAATAAGGAAACTGTCTTTCAAACACTCCAAAAACTGGTCACACTCTGGTTTCTCCCTGTCTGTTGCAACACTTGTATCCCAGTTCACATGCAGGTAGTTGAAATCCCCAACTATGATAAGATTCTGAAAGTTCTTATCTGAGACTGCGTTTAATAATGCTTATAACTTCCTATTGTTTATGCCATCACTTGATGGGATTCTGTATATGCAGCCAAACGCCACAGACTTATTTTTTCCTACTTTGAAATTTAACGAAACTCTCTGAAGCTGCGCAAATTTTCAGTCTCAAGATTAAAAACCTCCACCATATATAACTGTGGAATATATACACAAATCCCCGTGCTTCCTCGTCCAGATTGTTTACAGGTAGGTGGATTTTTTTTTTTTTTTATCATAGTTCACCCCAAACAAGGCAGGCCGCCATCCATGACCAATTCCGTTGCATGTAGTTTAGATTTACAATTCTTTGGTTTTACTTCAGTGAGTAAACCCTAACCTCTAACCCCATTATGTCTGGTTTTAAACTGTCTATACTCTATTCAAGATCAATCATTTCTGTTGTAATAACATCAATACAATATATAAATGGAAACATTTAGAAAAACAATATCTACATTTAAGAGTATCTCCTCCCCCCAAAAAAATGAGATTCTACTTTTTTAGGCGATTACGTGTGAACACACGTAATTATTTTAGAATTTAGAGTGAAGGGTTATTTGTGCATATAAATTTAACATAAAGTGGTCCCCCATTTCCGGGCCATTCTAACTTTTGAGGGCATTAACTATTTTTTTTACCACTAACCCTAAGTCTGACCGGCAAAGTCATAAAACCACATGTAATCGTTTTATTTTACGTATTACCACCCGGACTTAGGGTTAGTAATAGGAAGGAGGCGTGTTTTTTATTACTTTTAACAATGACATATTTTATAATAACGTTTGATCAGGAACATTAACATGGCCAAGATTTAAAAAAAACAAAATTGGCGAAAAAAAACAAAAGAAAACAAGCTCCGATAATTTCATAAGAATGTAGTATCTACAAAGTACCAGAATAATGTTTAAAAATGAACTAAAAACATTTTTGTCAAGAAAAAAATTTACTGCAAAACATTTATTGATAATTATAAAAAAATTAAATATAAAACGATTTTCATTTGATTTTTAAAAATTAACCCTTAAATGCATTTTGTTTCAAATATGACACATTCCAACAAAATGCCTATTCAATATAACATTCAACGAAAATGTGCCAAACTGCAACTTGTTTTGTTTCACATCTACAACAGGCCTGTTGGCAAGTGTGATTAGGTATTAGTATGATGTTGTATCAGCACACCCGCTAAATAGGTAATCAGTATCTTTGATGTCACGGGCGAGTGTCATTGATGTGCCATCTGCCTAATTTAAGAGGCTAAACTTTTAAATCTAATAGTAAGTAAAAATTATAAAAAATATTTAGTAGTGTTTTGTTATACATGTAAAATTTTATGCCATTTGCAACATCATATATTTTTGTTCATTTTTTTTTTTTCCCAAAATCATTTATACTGCTTTATATTACCCCTATGAAACGCGTTTCACTTTTTTCAAACAATATAAAAATAAAGCATTTAAGGGTTAATTCATTTTTTTGTTGGTGGGCTCTTGTTCCTGTTTGAATAATTTTGATGGGCTTTTGTCCTGTCATTGCTAAATCATCCCCGCCTAAAAATTATTTGAAAATTTAGAGTGGGGGATCACACATAAATTGAACGTAAAATGTGCTCCCATTTCTTAAACATTCTAGCGTTTTAGAGCAGTTAACCAAACATTTTTATTTTTCTCTGGAAGATAAATTCTGTGCATTTATTTGTGTGTGGGGGGGGGGGGTCGACTTTTTCTTAAGCGAGTACACATTATTTTACGACCTTGCTAGTTGAACAGGATTAGCGGTAAAAAAATTTAGTAAAAATCCCTAAAAAGTTAGAATGGCCCGGAAATGATCGTTTCACATTAAATTTATATACAGAACTGATCCCTCACTCTTACTTCTAAAATAATTGTTTTTTTTTTTTTTCTGTCAAGTTTTTCAAGGTGTTCACATGTAATCACCTAAAAAAAGTAGAATCTCTTTTTCTTTTTTTGGGAGGGGGAGGCGATTTAGCTGAGGATGTTAATCTACAAATGTGATAGTAGTAGTAGTAGTAGTAGTAGTAGTAGTATTACTATTATTATTATCTGTATCTTGTTTTGTTTTTTTTATAGTAAAACAAATCAATCTACAACATGTCTGTTATATTGACAGTAATATTAACCAACCAAATCTTTATAATTAGGATAAAAATATGAACATTCTTTGATAGAGACAAGGCACAAACTAGTTAACAAAGTCCCCCACCCCGCCACTCTCCTCATGTTAAGAAAGGTTTTCTAAATAGTAACATTATTATTTAGAAACTCATTTTTAACATGGGGAAGAAATTTTGTTACCTATTCTGTTCCTACACAGTATTCTTATTTTCCATACCAATCCTCAACTATTATAAATCGTCTATGAAAAAATGCAAATAGGATTTTGTCAACTAACGGCGAACTAATGAAAATCGGTTTTGTTTTAAAAGAGAAATAAATCTTTAGTTGTCTCGCAATTTTCAATCAATTACAAGGAAAACATTTGAGAAAAAATATTTAGAAAGATCTGCTCCTTAAGTGTATCTTTTATGTTTGCAAGAATATATGCAGACATTACACAGGGGTTTTACAGTAATTTGAAAATTAAAAAAAGCAACAAATCTCTAATTAAATATTTGGAAATTTAGAAAGAATTGGAAATTGTGTCGGAATCAAGAATTTTGGAGTCGTTTCATCAATAATAGACACGTGCAGCAGTCAAGCAAACAAGTCAGTGAAGGTCTCCTCCTAACTTAAAATTTAAAAAATTATATCGTAGATAAAGAAAGGTCTTTCTGGTCCTTTCCAGTCAATTTACTTCTCAGGTTGTGATTCTAGATTTCCTCAATTTTCCTGGACAACGTCGGTATACGGGTTTTTACAGTATATACATGTGTGTGTGTGTGTTTACTAGAAGAATATTCGTCTCTGGACAGGAAAAAATAATTCTCCAAACAGAGCAGTTTTGCACCACTTTTATGCCCCCTTACGAAGATTAGAATCAAGATATAATGATACTAAACCTCATGTTTAGAATCCTTATTCTAATTTTTATCAAAATCCATTACATGATTTTCATTCTAAAAAATGTCTACCGCTAATATAATAACATGAAAATCACCTTCTCAAATCGGAATAAAAATGAATAAAGACAGAAACATTACACACCCAAATGGCTCGATATACATTCATATAGAGCTTTATAACAATAATAAATGTGACTTTACTACAATTTCACAGAAAATCTGATCGTCAAAAATGTATTATTGAAGTTTTTAACGTCTTTATACATTTGACTACAAATCTAAACTTTTATTAAAATGTATAAAGAGGTTAAGCATTTTATTAATGGATTAGTAAATGTAGAACAATTGAGGTAGCAGGGTCAGCCCACAGGGGAAGCCCTAGAAAAACATAGGAGGAAGTGATAAGGATTGACTTGAGAGAAAGAGGGAAAAATAAAGACCTGGTCAGAAATACATTAGTTTGAAAGTCAATTTCTAAAAGCCGTCCAACACATGTCAGCATATAAAACGGACGTTAAATCGAATATAATGATGATGATGATTTCTTATAACCGAATGTTCTGTGAAACTGCAGTAAAGTGTTAAGATTTATTACTTATTATTATCTGTGTGTGTGTGTGTGCAGTCGGTGCTACCTAACACCTACATCCGCCATGACTGAAGGGAATTCTATCCAGAAAGGATAATATCAACAAAGTTCTGAAGACTTTTTAGCATTTACATAACTACGATCTATTTTTTTTGTGCTAGCATGTTTTTACTCACGGAGTGATTTATATGTTGTTTGGTAAGAACACACTTGTGCGTAGAAGGCAACTTACACCCAAACCTTTTTTCCCCACTCTAAAAAAAACAGTCAGAGTTGAAGCGTTTTCAGTTGACAAGACGTCATATCTTTTTCTTGACCCTAGCCATGACTTGGGCGAGAGACGAGATGAAAGACCCAGACTCAATCACACTTGTATAGGACATGAATGTGTACTAACTCAACTTATTTTTGTATTCTTGTCTATGTAACTGTTTTTCCGATCATGTCTGTTGCTTTGATGGAACTGTATAAATAAATTGATTTGAATTGTAGAAGAAGTTTGTCCTTTTAACCAAACTATGATAACCCATGTTTCTTCATATCCCACAAGGTCAGAAGGATGGATATCTATGCAACAACTCTTTTCCTTCATACAACTCAAATTAGTGACTCAGACTTCGAACTTTCCGCCTTTTTTGAATAGTGCCGTCTCATATTTTCTGACGGTTTTATGATGGAACTATTTAACAGCAGAAACATGGGGAGTGCTGAGGTTGAATTTTCACCTCATCTGACCGTCGCCAGGTACTTCCAAAAAATAAAAATTAATGCATAGCTGATAATTCTTTTTTTCTAGGGATTACTATAAATATATATATATATATATACTTTGCTGCCGGTTACGTACAGTCTTGCCATGGTTGAAATCAAAACATAACTACTCGATAATTAGAAAATTATAAATAAATTGAATAAATCAAAATAATAATAGTATATGATTCCTAAATCCTCCATATTAAAAAATAAATAAATATTAAATAGATAATATGAAAAAAAATTAATTGAATAACACTTAGTATATAGACTAGCAGTTATCCGCCCACCCCACACACAAACAATTATATAGAGATATATAGATATATATATATAGATATATATATATAGATATATATATATATATATATATATAGATATATATATATATATATAGATATATATATATATAGATATATATATATATAGATATATATATATATAGATATATATATATATAGATATATATATATATAGATATATATATAGATATATATATAGATATATATATATAGATATAGATATATATATAGATATAGATATATATATATAGATATATATATATATAGATATATATATATATAGATATATATATAGATATATATATATATATATAGATATATATATATATATATAGATATATATATATATATAGATATATATATATATATATAGATATATATATATATATAGATATATATATATATATAGATATATATATATATATAGATATATATATATATATAGATAGATAGATAGATAGATAGATAGATAGATAGATAGATAGATAGATAGAGATAGAGATAGATAGAGAGAGAGAGAGAGAAAGAAAAGTATAAAAAAATCCGACGGGATGAAATTAAAAATGGAACAGTGGAAGACCCATGAGCTCAACGTTTCGCCCGATGTGATGTGGGCTTTTTCAAGAGTGGATGAAAAGTGTGCTAAAAATGATAAAAGACGGGAAGGTCATATAATTGGGGAATATACATAGTGCTAGGGTTTGAATGGAGGGAAATATATGAAAATATGTAAAGTGTCAGAAAGAAGTGTGAAAAATGTCAGCATATAATTATACATACATATATTTTTTTTTATATATATTTAAAATAAATATATATAGTCATATAAAAAAGAAGGAGAAACTTGAGAGAAGATAGGGGGAAAAGAAAAAAAGAAAAAAAAAAAAATAATAATATTCAGGGAATCATCAAGTGTCTAGACGTATCTTATTTTCGTTTAAGATTGTTTTAGAGAGGTTGGGGGAGATACAGTAGAAACCCATTCTTTGTCTGATTTTGTTTGTAGTAAGGGCTATTATATGGTGTATCGACTCTAGTGTGAGCACATAGGGCGTTAAGCATGTTGTTTGTTTTAATTGCTCTCTTATGTTCATGAATACGCTTGTCAAGGCTACGTTGTATTTCTCCAAAGTAGAACTTATTACAGTCTTGACAAGGGATGGAGTATATGCCAGTTTTGATATTGGGCATAATGCTGGATTTAGGTGTTTGGGTTAAATTATTAACAGTAGCTGAAGTTATTTGAGCTATGTTTATTCCTAGTTTGTTAAGTTTAGTATAAATTATGTTGTTATTATAGTTAGTGGGTAAAGCAAGGTGTCTGTTTATTATTGGGCTAGTTACTGTGTTATCTTGTGTTTTATTTGCGTGAATCCGGAGAGCTTTCCTTTTATAGTTATGTATAAAGTACATTGGATATTGTAAAGTTTTGAGGGTATGTTCGATGCATTTGAATTCATCATTTAAATATTCCTTGCTGCAGATTCTTAGTGCTTTGAGGAAGAAGCCTATTATGACAGGTTTATTTATGCATACATATATTTATTTTTAATATAAAAAAAATATATATATATATATATATATACACACACCTTTATGTATAATTATATGCTAACATTTTGCACACTTATTTCTGACACTTTACATATATCTCCCTCCATTCAAACCCTAGCACTATATATATTCCCCAATTATATGACCTTCCCATCTTTTATCATTTTTAGCACACTTTTCATCCGCTCTTAAAAAAGCCCACATCACATCGGGCGAAACGTTGAGCTTATGGGTCTTCCACTGTTCCATTTTTAATTTCATATATATATATAAATAAATAAATAATTTAATTTAAACAAATATGACAAAATCAATTTTATCACTTAAATCGATTAAAGGAAAATTTTTTTTAATTATTAATTTTGATTTTATTCCATTTGCTGCAGGCGACATTGATATTTACTGTGGAATAACCATATAACAATATTTCCGTTCTACACGGATTTAACAAGATTTGAAACACCTAATATTTAATAAAGTGGTCTTTTCTTGAAATATATTATGAAACACAATCACACACATTAGATCATTGTGTAGAAATCCTGACTAATCAAGTAAGTTTTACTATTAAAAAAATAAAATAAAAAAATTAAACACTTGTTTTTGTCATACTTCTCAACAACGACATATTTCCATTTATTGCATTGTGATAGCTTTCTAATACTTATATATATATATATATATATATATATATATATAATTTATTTAGATACTGTATATTACATATTTCAGCAATGTACCGCGGTTTCATCCAAAAGGGCGCGGTACATTGCTGAAATATGTAATATACAGTATCTAAATAAATTATATTAGCTCTCTTATATGATCGAGCACTCTATTTGATTTCTTTTCATATACAACCTGACACACACACACACACACACATATATATATATATATATATATATATATATATATATATATATATATATATATTAATACCCGGCGTCTTACATAAGTAAATGCATCTTTTTTTATATTTGGTTTTCAGTGTTCTCTTTTTTATCGGAGGAGAATCATTATTTTAGCTTGTACATAAACTTATAAAATAAGAGATTATTTTAGGGAAAAAGTAATTTAATACTAATAAAATTAAAATAATTTTCAGTCGATGTAAACATTTGAACCACTTATTTCCAAATTAATGATGTCCTCACCATTTTTATTTATTCTACCATGTGCTCCGTCTTTGGCATTAAATACGCACCATATTTGTCTCTCAGTCCTTCGCACATCAATTCAAGATGGTGTCATGGATTTTCGTTGGTTAGAAAAATTCTGCTAAAATAGGTTAAAAGAACCGGACATACTGAGAGAATGGTTTTTCTACCTCCCCCTCCCACAGTATGACAATTAAATCACTTTGGAGCTCAATTTAGTCTTTTTTTTTTTTGCCACATGATTTTTTTAAGCAACTTTATACATTTTTGAAAACTTTTTTTAAGCATTGCTTATCGAGAATTCCTTATGAAAGTTTAGACATTCTTTTTTATTCTAAAATTTCTGTCTGAAGTATTAAGTTTTATATTTCTTCGCTTTTTTCCTATCATGAATTTTACTGGGAACTCTTTTCCTATGGCGATTTCTGATAGTGTTGCTGAAGAGTTAGATACAGACTCCATATATGCAGACATGTCGAAGGTAATTCAGCAACTAAAGAGAGAAGTAGTGATTTTACAGTCACCTTCTCAATGGCATTGTCATCATTCATCTTCACCGGCTCATTATAATGCTGGCCCGCAAAAGTTATGTTTTTACCAAAGACATTTATGTAAAAGGATCTACCATTGCTTTCATTTCACAGAGGCAAACTAAACGAAAGTCAGGAGATGTTAATATGTCATCTCCTCCTCAGAATCTATCTAACTATCATTTCTTTTTATGTAAAGGATTTTGTATTCCAATATCACTTATTGGTTGATACAGGTGCCGCATGTAGCATTTGGCCCCTTAAGTTCTTTAAAAAGAAACCACCAGCTTCAATGGTTGTACTTCAGGCTGTGAATCACTCTCCCATACCCACGTTCGGTCAAGTTGCTCGCAGATATACCCTACACTATCTTAGGTGCTGACTTTCTCCACCATTTTAGCTTGCTGGTGAATATGCATAGACGCAAACTGATAGATTCGCATACTAAGCTATCAATACACGGTATCGAAAAATTTTAGATCACTTACTAGTCCTGTATTTATAGCATCTACTGAAGTTCGTTATCAGTGTGTAGTAAATTCTTTCCCAGATTTGACCAATTTGAATTTTGAAATAAACCAGCCTGCTCACTCTCCGATGCATTTAATTCAGACTACTTCTATCTGTAGTTTTTCACGTCCTCGTCGCCTCTCTCCTTAGAAGTTAAAATCAGCAACAGCTAAATCACATGCTCCAGCCCTTGGGCATTTCCTTTGCATATGGTTCTGAAGTATTCCGGGGATTCGTGTCCCACTGAGATTTCTGTCGTTTAAGCACAATTACTGTCCCCAATCGCTATCTTTTCCCTCATATTCAGAATTTCTCTTCATTTTTGCATGGCTGTAAAATTTTCCTTAAGTTTTATCTGGTAAAAAACTTATCAAATTCCGGTTAATCTGGATAATATTCCGAAAACTGCAGTGACTACTCCTTTCGGTGCGTTCAAATTTTTAACCATGTCGTTCAGCTTACATAATAGAGCTATTACTTTTCAGCATTTTATGGACGAAGTAGTATGTGACATAGATCTCATATATAATTATATTGACAATATCTTAATAGCTAGTTCCTCACTTGAGGAACATTTGGTGAATCTCAGTCTTCTCTTTGAACGTTTGCATGTCAGGATGAAAACCTTGTTAAATGGATTTTTGATACTACAAGACTTGTCTTTTTAACACAACTGTATGAATAAATTGATTTGAATTGTAGAATAAGTTTGTCCTTTTAACCAAACTATGGTAACCCGTTTTTCTTCATACCCCGTCAAGCCAGAAGGATCGATATCTATGCAGCAACCCTTTCCCTCTTACAAGCAGAACCTTCTGTAACTATTTACAAATTCATTAGTTTTGTTTGTCTACGTTAAATTGTTGTTGGAAAATTTATACAAAATCGCCCTGAACAGTAACAATATATATTAAAAAAAAAAAAAAAAAAAAAAAAAAAAAACGTTATTGTGCATCTTAATCTGGCCCAAACGTAAATTCAAGCAAACTTTCTATTTTTTTTTTTTTTAAATCACGGTGTCAAATTTGAAAAATCAAATTTGGCCATTTATCGCACTGACAGTGAGGTTAAAATGACAAATTCATATTCAAAATAAAAGAATTTTAGCTTTCTAATATATTGTGCATGTCTATATGATCAACATACTATGGTTAACAAATTTGCATATTGTCTTTCAAAAAGACATCTCATTAATTCACTATTCGTTATTATTGTTTTCTGATTCAATGACTGTTTTCATCTTATTTTTAATATAGTTCTATTTAGCATATTTTTTAGAACGAAGATAGGAAATTAGTATTTGAGGTGAAAAGAGTTTTTCTATACTTTTCAAGTCAATTTCCTTTCTCACGGTTGCGATCCAGTTCTACACTGTAAATTAAAAACAAAGCCCTTCCAAACACAAGTAATTGATAATTCCTCTCACATTAATAAAATTACAAAATTAAATTCCACCATAATTCATTTTGATATGTACACAAGTCAACCATTTTATTCTTTTGTTAAATTGTAAATTAAATACAAATCCCCTTCTTGATGCACACACACACCGTGGCTAAACAAACAAAACAATGAGTAAAAACCTCCACCGCTAACATTTTATAAATATTTTTTATATCATGGACATTTGGGGTGTGAAGAGTCTTTTCAGTCAATTTACTTCTCGGGCTTCATGATTCTTGGTTTCTTCAATTTTCCCAGGCAACTCCATAACACGGGTCTGGCTGGTTCTTTATAAAATATTTAATTTATTGAATAAATACTGAAAACTTCATTCAAATGAAATAATTCTGATTTTTTCCAAAAAATAAAACAGTTTGTTTACGAAGTCAGTAAACCCCTTATGGGGGGGGGGATTGTATCATAGATTGAAGAGAGGGAGGAGCGTGATCTCCCTAGCACCGGCACTGTATGTATCTGTTTTATTATTATTATTAATAATAATAATAATTTTTTTATAGATATTACTACATTCGCAAATGAAATTTATTTAAATCAAGAATGCTTAAATTTGGAGCAAGGGAGGCTACTCTAAACTGATCAAAGTATAAATTAACCAAGAATAGCCTCCCTTGATTACTTGTAGTTTCGTTTCGAATTAAACATGTCGGAATTTAGCAATGGAATATCAAGCAAATAGGTGCACCCTCCCAGGCTTTGCCTTCTCACCCTTTGAGAGAGGGTTGGTTTATTGCTGGTTGCCTGGGGCGCCCCTGCCGGGGAGTGCCGACGGGGCTGCCC
This sequence comes from Sepiola atlantica, assembly GCA_963556195.1. Lineage (NCBI taxonomy): Eukaryota > Metazoa > Mollusca > Cephalopoda > Sepiida > Sepiolidae > Sepiola > Sepiola atlantica. Next base: position 149,028,366 of record OY744523.1, read on the forward strand.
AGGCAATTTTTAAATTGCCAGAGTGCTCAAATTCTCGAGTGCTGGTTTTTCCCCACTTTCCCAACCTTGTCACATCTTGCCTTGTGCGAGGAAGATAAATAGAAGCAAGCAAATAAAATACACCATCCGATTCCTTCGACTGTTGCAAGCTCATCGTAATTATTTTAATGTAGCTTTATTTTCTGTTTTCATACACCAAATTAACTTTCAAATTTAGTATTCATTTTATCTTGATAGTAAATGTCTCCATGAAAATTATAGTAGTTCTAGTCTCATATCATCTGAATGGTTAAAAGTGCCGACGAGACGGTTGAGTTTCAATATCGGCTTAAGGCGCTTGCTTTTCTAGTCAAGCTGAGGAGCTGTGATACAGTGAAACAATTTTTCTATGGATGACTATATATAATGTATGTATAAAAAAGTAATATATGTGTGTGTTTTTATATTTTTGTATTTTATTTCTTTTTCGTTGACGTATAGGAATATAGAATTTTTTATTAACAGAATTTTCGGCTGCTTCCTGCTACCTTCTTCTATGTTATATATTATTGGAAATTATTATAACGCAGTAGTTTTTTATGTGCCCTGTGATTGGATGAAAATCAACCAATCACAGGCCACCTTTCCCCACCACTGCCGAACTGACATCAGCCAATTTTTTGAAAGCAACATCCTCTTTTTTCCAGCCAACTGAACAGGTTCGGATTTCCCTTCTTGCGGCGATCTGCGCATAAAGACACAAATCTCTGTGTCTATACTAACCATGCTTGATCCAACAAGCATATATGTATATTGAGTGTATTTTGCGCACTTGAGCGAAGAAAAGCTCCCTTATTCAAAGTGTATTTAAATATTTCTTTTCAACAAAGACCACATCTACGAGGAGACTGTTCAGAAGATGAGACTACAAAGTCCGCAAATACTACCGTATTTTGCAACCAACATTCTTCTTCCTTTCTTTTTCTTTCTTCCTTTTTCTTTAGTTATATAAAATCTCTATATTAACTAAACTGTTGTTGTTTTCTCTTTCTTGTCATGTTTTAAGCCTTTGTCTTTCCTACACTGTTGACCAGAGGTTTCATCCCTCGTTTGAACGGGAAAAATCCCAACAATATACAAGAATAATCACATTTTCATTCAAATATTCTGATATAATAACAGTCGTTTATGAATTTGTATTCATAAACCAGACGCTGCTGTCAGTACAATAATGCTAATAGTCACATTATAATTATGTAGACAGTAGAGGTATAAGGTAATGATGGATTAGATGACTTTAGTTCATTCAACAAAAATAGCTTGCTTGTTTCTTTTCCTGCTTCCCAATTGTCTTTTTCTTTATTTGAAATTTTTTTCCTGAAACTAAGTAACATATATATATATATATATATATATATATATATATACACTTGTATCAGCTATCACCCTGGTCGGATTGATTCAGTTTCCTCTCGACCAAGTGCAGCATCTGCCTGACTATAACAGCCCATTTTTGCCAAACCTGAGCTAGGTCACACGATAGATACATATAATATAAACAGTTACTACTACTACTACTACTACTGGAGAGTGTTCAATTTGTGTTTACAAAGAACTTTGCATTAACTCTAATGGTAGTTGGTGATATCACTGAACCACATTGCTCAACCCAAGAAGGGGGCGAGGAGATATATCGTCATCTGCACACGGACTGTTTCGCTGTATCACAGCTCTTCAGTGTGGCTAAACAGGCAACTGCTGCAAGCAAGGATCTAGTTGAGAGTTGGCGATTCTAAATATTCGATTGTCAGGCAGGCACTGTTAGCAAGTGAAATCTATCAAATGCTTATATAAACATTTACAATTAGCAGAGACTGCTCCATTTATCTTTATGGCAATGGTCAGATGGATCTGTTTGGTGAGGCCTGAACAGTACGTTTCTTTTGAATCTCTGCTCTCACAGGTCGACTTGAAAAGCCTTGCGGACATCATGCGGAAGAACAGACTGCGTTGGCTGGGTCACATTGAGCGTAGCGATGGCTGGATTGCTAAAGTCCGACAGTTGAATGTGCCAGCAGAGAACATCACCACTGGCAGACCTAAGTTGACTTGGGAGGACGTAGTCAAACGTGATAGGAAAGCCATGGGTATGGATTCCATCAAGCCTTGCCAAAGACAGTAGTGTAGAGGAAGACTTAGATTTCAAGACTAGACAATCAGGCCCTACCCTCATCAGAGGATTAATTGTGGCCTGATTCAACAAATAAACCGGTTGTTGTTGTTGATGATGATGATGATGATGATGATGATGATGATGATGATGATGATGATGATGATCGACAGTTCTGTTGTAGATTTATAAGTCTATAAAAAATATACACGACAGTCAAAGTTTCAACTACAGATCATTAGCTGTACAAAAACTGTCTGATTACGTTCAAAAGATTTGTTGAGTGTAAGTTTTAACTTTGTTTTGTTTGGGACGGGTTATTACATTTCTTCAAAATGTTTTTATTAGTCGGTTCAGCTGTCATACCTACATTTGAAATAATATTTTTGTCTGTCATACCTACATTTGAAATAATATTTTTGTCTGTCATACCTACATTTGAAATAATAATTTTTTCTGTCATACCTACATTTGAAATAATATTTTTGTCTGTCATGCTCAAGTTTGAAATATATTTTCTTGGGTCTGTCATACTTAAGTTTGAAATAGCATTTTCATCACTAAAAACGTGCAGAGTTGGATGTATCTTAAGAATTTGCGTTCTTGTTTCTATGAAATGACTATTTTAAAAAAGGAGCAACGAGTGGTGTAATGGATACAAACAGACTATGGAATTGGCCGAGTCCAAATCCAATCAGACATACACAAACACACTGTAATAATATTGGGGATCGGTATGCGCATCCCTCACCAGCTATGGATAAAATAGCAACTTGCATTCAATTAAAGTTTACAAGGAATCGTTATCTATAAGGTTTCAGCATTAAATAATCCAAAAAGAGTTTATATGCCATAAAACGGACAAACTCAACCAGATTTATTTCTGGAAAAAAAAAAAAAAAGTGCTATTACAAAAATCAAAAATTTTTACTTACACCAGAATCTAACAGTTCTTTTAGTAGGTGCTTGTTCCAAAAAAAACGTTCATCTGCCCGTTTCCATAGAGGTTCTACAGATTCTGTTTCAAATGTATACTGTCGCTGGATTGTGTTAGTTAAATCCAGTGTATGACTATAGTAAAAGGAGTTGGATTCATTAAAAAGTTTCAGCAGTTCCTGAAATTAATAAAGATATACATATATATTTTAATGTAAACAATTTTATCAGCAATAAAAAAAAAATAGGCATCATTTAAATAAATAAAGTCTTGCTAAATTTTCTCTCATTTTAGAAATTCTGCAAGTAATTCTAATGATGTACTTCTATCTTCACACCAAATTGTTAATCATGCAAATAAATGTCAACTGACAGGTAAGTATTTATAGACATATTTTAATGAGATCTAAGAATGGCGCGATTTATTTGTGCCAACCTGAGGAATTACTATTCTTATCAGTTATCTTTGAAAAATTTTGTAAAAAGTGTTAACAAGTGCATTTATGCTCAATTCCCTCCTAACAGTTCTCTATCAAAGAACCAAACTGTACCATCAAAAGTTTTAAGAGCTTATATTGGCATCAACAGCTCAAATGTAATATGTATATAAAGGAAAATTTAATCAAATAACCTAAAGATTTTTTTTTTAATTTCTTTTAAATTAACAGAATTATAATTTATGATAGCAATAATAAATATCTGTTTACTTTTTACTGGTTAATTTTTTTTTTTTTTTAATAATTTTTCTGTTCATTATGTTTTATTCCAAAGTCGTATAAAATTATGATGCTACAATTTTTATTTTATTAATTAATATTTTAATGGTATGATTTAATAATTAATAATGGTATATTTTAATAGTATAATTTTCTTTCACTATATATCCTTCTTCGTCTTCGTGTGTTTTTTACTTATATTCCAGTTACTCATTCAGGCTTTCGATATACCCTCCCTCTCCCCTAGCCGGAATTTTTTCCCATGTTCATTTGCATTTTGATTCTCTTCCATCTCCATGTTTCCATTCCGTTTCTTATTGTTCTTCTTTCTCTTTGTCTCCAGTGTCTGATATCTGGTTTAAAAGGTTTGTGACTTGTGTGTATATGTATGTTTATATATTGGTTAGTATTCTGAGTGATATTGGGCATGATGAAACTTTTCAGAAAAAATCAAATCACTTAGAAAATATTGGCTCATTTATCAGTGATTTTATTATATGACCGTTATCGGTCATATCGAAAGCAGTACTGGATATTAAATTTTAAATTCGGGTATTGTATCAACTGTAGTATATACAAGAAAACTGAACATTTGAATTTGAATTATTTTGAATTTTAAAAAATATATACTTACTTCGTTGATTCTTCGTTCAAATCTTTCTTTATCTTTAACTTCCTTCTACAAAGAAAACGATAAACATTTTATTAAAAAAAAAAGAAATTGATTGACCCTCAGTAATGGATTTCATTAATATTTCAGATTGTTATCCTCGTGTTACCAACTTTTAGTTACTTCGTCTCTGCTCCCTTGTATCAGACAATAAATGTTCAAAGCTTCACAAGTTTCAGATTTTCCTGATCATCGTCGAATTTGAGATTACCAATAGGTTCTGTCATGATACACACTAGAGATAAATTCAAAATATCTATGTGAATGTGAAGCCCTGTCAAATAAGGAATATATCTGTCTTTTCTATCTATTACTGATCAGTAAAAATCACAAAGACTGAAAATTGGTACTTATGAGAAAATTCTTCATGTTTCATGGCACAAAATATGCCAGACTTAAAAATCCCAATTCGGAAGTTATATTGTCTGAAGTTTTGGAATGATGGACTGTCATTCTCGATTATGTTCCAAAATTTCCAGCAGATCACTGAAACAACACAAATTCCTGAAAAGAGATCTTCCATTTCTATTTGTCCAGCGTGTTAACCAATATTCTCCTTAATATCGGGCACTTTTTATAGACAGCAACCAAGATATTTAATCAAAACTTGTTGAAATAACAAAGATATTTCAGTTTGTTATCTTTTGTAAAGTTCATCTCTATTCCTGTTGACGGTTTTGTTGCAATTTCTCTTTTCTTTTAAATGAAAATAAAATATGAATTCAGAGCCTTGAAAAAACATACCCATCTTCTTTAAAATCAAAACACTATAATACATAAATTATTACTAACTCGTTGAAAAAGATTTCTTAGTTTGGAGGCGGGCATTCTAAAATTTCAGATGTCTACATCTAATGTTCCAGCTACCGTCTCCACAGACCTGAGTACAATAACAACTTTTGGGAATTAATAGTAGAATCAAGATTCTAAAGTTTGATTTAAAATATTTTGATTCGAATTCTGAAACAAAAATAATGTCTTTTAAAGAAACTACTAATATAAAAACTGGAGATGATATACAATATGTAAATTGTTCAAATAATTCCATAATTAAAAATACTACACAACTAAACTTTATTATTACTCATAGTTCACGTAATCGATATTTTTGTCACGATTAATAAAAGAAAATTCAAGTTTTAAATATTTTTTTAAAATCTGACAAAATTAATTTCGAATAATTTTATTCGACATCAGAGTTATGTCCCTTAGATTGTGTTGAGAAAACATCGTCAACGACAAAAAATAGGCAACAAAATTTCAATAAGTGTTTATATTTGCTAAAGTTTGCATAAGGATTTTTATTTTAAGAGAAACAGCATTCCCAAACTCAAATTATCAATAGCAGAAAACGTTGTATATCTCTTGTTAGATTATTATTCTTTATTGTATAGATTTCTTTAGCAATTTATATAAATAGCATTCAAATTAGTTGTATTAATTTGGATCGGTTCTAAAAGTGCAGAAGAAAAATTATTTACTGCCAAATTTGCTCCTAAAATATACAATAAAACAAATGGATTAATTATTATATTTTAGACTGTAACGGAAAATGTTTATAAATGATTTTTTTTAATATAAAAATTTCTACAAATTCAATAAATTAAATATTTTTTTATAGTTGAGTAGAAATAAAGAGTTTGCTTTTTGTTTTTGTTTTTAGAAATTTAACAACTAGCAATGCCTGTGTTTTACGAAAAAAGTTTGCAGAGAATCCAAGTGAAGCATATTTGTCTGCATACAACTTCACTATATTAACGTGTGTGTGATTAGCAGTAGTAACACAATGGTATGGCAATATTCATCTTGTTAATTTAAAAACTTGACTGTTCGGGAGAAACACAAATGGTTTAATACAGAAAAGCAAAGGATTATAAACGAAAAGTGATCGATCAGTTGTTGCATACTTTAGCAAACTTTCTTTTTCTGAAGAATGATTAAATTAGAATAATTATATATTTATAATATATACTAGGCTTGAATATGATTTATAAAATGATTAAATTATGGATTCTCATTGATTATGAAAATATTTTATTTTTTAAAGTAATTTTTAAGGGAAAAGATTAAAATAAATGATGGAACCTTTATTTTTTTGGAGGGAAAATTTTAATTGTAGCCTGCAAGTAAAAACAGAATTTTTTTTTTTAAATTGGTTAAAAAAAAAAAAAAAACAATATTCCTGTCCTGATAGACTGTTTTCACACAAATATAAAAAAAATGTTGGCTCTATAATACCAAGACTTTCGCAATTGGTTCAAGCAATATGGAGTTATAAAGTTATGCTATATATTAGAACAAATATCTTAAGTGATTGCATTAGTATTAAACATACACTATATAACTTGAAGAAAATCGTCTCAGTAGTAATAGTACAATATATAAAGTATCTTAGACAAATAAAACAAAAAGTTATACAGGGTGACCAAAAAGTAATGCCACCCATGGAATCGTGAATAAAATTGACACTCCTATCTGCAAACAAACCATAGTTTATACCAAACATGGTTGAATGCAGAAAGGATTGTGAATTTTATTCGTTATTCCATGGTGGCATTTGAGAGGGGGGGTCTCTATAATAATTAATATTACTTCATTCTATTTAAAATATAAAATAGAAAGCACAATGTAAATATCACAAATAAAAAAAAGAACATTCATGTATTTATAAGTTAACTTTTTACAGGATTTTTTAAAAATCATAGAATATAAAATGTATTTATATGAAGATCTGAAACTTAAAAAATTAGCATAAATGAGTGAAAAATAGTTTTAAATAAATTTTTAAAATATAAAGATGAAAAAGATAAAAAAAACAAGAATTATTTCAAAGAAAAATGCATTTACGAATATAGGTGAGCACAAAAACATTCCTTGATTCAAATAGTTATATCTAAACTTATTGAAATATATATATATATATATATATATATATATATATAAATTAGGAAAGTTGATTTTATAAAGCATCTTTTGAAAGTTAATATAAATATAGAGGCAAACATGCCTTCAAAAAACCATGTATTAGATGCGAGTAATTAAATCAAAAGAAAAAAGAAAAATATTTTAATATATATATATATATATGATGATCACAGATTTATTAACTTATACTTTCTTTTCTTTGCAGATGACTGACCGAACAGTTTTTGACTTTTTCTTTTGAAAGTATGTGAAAGGCAAAGTTTAAATACTTACACTACATGCAACCCTGGATAATGTGCAAGAATGCCTTGCTGAAACAGTAAACTTGATCACACTGCATGTGGTGCAGGTAGTCTGAACAGAGCTAGATTATTGTATTGATTTGGATTCTTCAGATTACCATTCTCATCTTGGTTGTTATAACTACAACATTTTGGCCGATATAACCTCTAACCTTCTTCGAGTGCATCTTTTCGAACTTGGGAATCTTTATGTTGAACTCTGAAATCAGGATGGAATTTTGGACTGAACACTTTATTTAATCCCCAGGGGTAGATTGTTCTCAATCTGTCAGTAATGATGTGTTCAATTATGTTATTCCTTAGTTTTTATCGTCTATCTTAAGGAGTATTACATTTTCAACCTCCAAAAGACTTTCAATTAAAACTGATTACTAATCAACGCTTTAACCATTAGGCCATATGTCCATGTTTGAAAAGATGCACCTGAAGAAGGTTGGAAGTTACATCTGTCTAAAAATTGCGAATAACCAAGATTAGAATTTGAATCATCAAAATAAGACAAAGTATCCTCATCACAAAAATTCCAAAACATAATATTGAATCGATGTTTGCCAAATAAGAGGGGGAGGGGGGATGCACATCAAGTATTCGTGATATCAATCAAGACTAAATGAAACTTTATGAAATCATACAACTGTGTAGCTACCGATGGGTTAGAATATTGCAATAAAGTTGCATTCTATGTTGGAAATCAAGGAGTGTTTTTGCCCCTCTCCCTGTATATTCAAACAAGTCAAAACGTGTTCAAGAGAAAGAAAAAGTATCAGTCGAAATTTAGTGAAGTAAGAGGGAGTGAATGTCATGTCAGACGGATGGGGATGAGAAGGTCAAATCAAACAGGCAATAAAATGAGAAATATTGGAAAGAGAAAAGATTTTTTTTTATTTCCATGAATCATGCTGAGAAGATGTGATTCTCCACATCTCAAAAAAATGTGCAGAAATGTTAGTATTCTTTTGTCACATCATTACAAAATGCTGTGTCCATTAGAGTAGTGAAAAAAATGCATTTCAATGAAACAAGAAAAAGAGAAACTGCATTTCAATGTAAAAAAAAAAGAAAAAATGCATTTCAATGAAAAAGAAAAAATGCATTTAAATAAAAGAAAAGAAAAAATGCATTTAAATGAAAAAAGAAAAAATGCATTTAAATGAAAAAAGAAAAAATGCATTTAAATGAAAAAAGAAAAAATGCATTTAAATGAAAAAAAGAGAAAAAATGCATTTAAATGAAAAAAGAAAAAATGCATTTAAATGAAAAAAAAGAAAAAATGCATTTAAATGAAAAAAAAGAAAAAATGCATTTAAATGAAAAAAAAATGAAAAAATGCATTTAAATGGAAAAAAAAAGAAAAAATGCATTTAAATGGAAAAAAAAGAAAAAATGCATTTAAATGGAAAAAGCATTTAATTGTATTCAATTGCAATTCTTTTTTTAATAAACAAAATATAAGTGACCTCTGACATGATTTCTTTTATCTTATATCTAAAAATAATTTATTGCCACAAATGGCAGCCAAATGTGGAAGAGAAGAATATTCCATATCATTAATGTATTATTTTTAAATGCTGTAACAAATTATTTCCCTAATTTTGAAACTTTCCTTTATGAGAGTTAATTGACTATTTCTAAATCTCCCCACAAGGAGAGGGGTATAACACAAAGCAGATTACATGTAAGAGTCTCAAGTGCTTTCACACACACAAGACAGACAAACTCAACCAGTTCCCTCAAATGCCAAGAGCCTCTACCAATCTCTCAATATAGAGTTTTGAAATGTTTAAATTTCAGAGCACAAAATCTAACATCCATGAGGATTCTCCAAGGGTACAGGGAGTGCAGGTATTGAAACAACATACATTATAGATCTGAATAATTTATTGAATAAAAATGATACTTCACGTTAACAAATCGCTTCATAAAAAGGCTATCAAACAGTAAGCGTTCCAAAACAGTAAGCGTTTATTGATAATAATATAGCATCAACCATTCTAAAGCAGGGGCGGACAACCTCCGGCCCGCGGGCCACATCCGGCCCACGAAGGCTTAGCGTCCGACCCACCACCTTGCTATGCTTTATTATTGCAATCTGGCCCGCGGACTACCCAGTAAAACTCATATCATTTTTTGACAGACGTAAAAGTAGGTTTCAATTACGATTTACAGTGGGATAAAAATGTATAAACATCAGCGAGTGATGATGCATGCATATTTCATTTTTCTTTAACTATTGTTTCAAATCCTTGGCCTGAGCTGAAAATAGAAATAGAGAAAGAGAAAGACAAAGAGGAAATGAGAGACGAGGAAAGGGCATGAAACATTATTTTTCATTATTTTTTATGATTTGAAAATAGCTCTTCGTCGCTGCCTTTTATAACATCACATACAGAAGTCTCTTGAGAAAAAATATCAGATTTGTAAAGTGTTCAATGCAATTTTTCTACAATTTATTCATGTTAACAAAATATAGTAATTCTGAGATTTCGTTTTTCACTCCGTCCCGCGATCTCCTTCCAAAAGTCTCATCTGGCCCTCACTCTGAAAAGGTTGCCCGCCCCTGTTCTAAAGCAAGGGTCGTGACCTGCTAGGATGAAGAGTCATGTGAAAATTGGTAAAAGTCATCAGTAACACTCATATAACTGAAAAAAAACATTTTTTATTTATATTCTTGCTATAAGATCATCATTTATTGGTTATTATAATTTTTCTTATTGAAAAAAAAAGGAACAACTTTGTACAGAAAGACAAGTGGAGTACTAAACAATATCAAGTTAATTTACGATGTCGAACATGAAATATTTGGGTGATGTTGTTTTGCCGCCAAAATTGAGATGTTATTCGAAACTCAACTTTTACCCTCTTCACTTTCGAGGTCAAAACAAAAAGTGGCTTTTGTGGTACAAGTGGTTATTCCGGTGTTTTAGCTTATTTTGTTTGTTTTTAAATCTAATTATACAATATCCTGAATATATACTATTAGACATCTTTATGAATAAAAAGAAAAAGGACGTTCTGACTCCAAAATCGTGTCTAAATTAGATTTTTAACACTTTATTAAAAAATTAAGCCCCAAATTATCTATCTCTCATATATATATTGAAGCTCTTGTCTATCTTTCCACATTAAGGAGCTGTGATACAGCAAAACTTTCTATGGATGACACACATAATTATTATTTAATATTTTTTATATCCACAGACATGCATGTTTCGTCTTCATTATGACTCATCAATGTGGCTATATATAGCTGATGTGACAGCCGTGCAGCACAAACTTCAGTCAGCATTGACTGTTCAGATCCAACATCCTAGCTGACATGCCTAACAGAGATAACCGCATGAATACAAAGAAAATATGTATTTGTTTTTATAATATACTAGGTTTCCAAGAGGATTCAACTTCAAGGATATATATATACATACTAGCTAAAGTATTCGTCTTAACTTTTCTTGAATTTTATAGCCAAAATTAGAAGGACATCTATTAAATATTTTTCATCCATTTTTTATTAAAGAAGAAAAAAGTATTCAGGTTTATGATGATGATCGATATCGCCTAAGTAATAACTATAATGTTATACTAAAAAAAAGAAAGAGCAATTGTCTAGTGTGAGATTTGAACTTAAGATGGCATAAAATATTGGCACTGAAAGTAAACACTTTATCTACAAGTCCACTGATCTAACAAAAATATCGTTTTTTTTTAAACTACTGAAATCAGTTCGACATAAGGATTTTTACCTCTCCTCATAGATCTAAAATAATTCGATTGTCTAAAATAAAGAAACAAATATAAAATAAAAACTTTTGCAGATGCGGTACATGAGCCAAAATTTATTTTTAGAAGAGTTCCAATGGTGTAAGGGGCAGACAACTCTCTTTTTAGTATATTGATAGAACATTTATTGAAGAAAATAGAATTTTGGAAAATGAACAGTATATTTTTGCATTTCAAAACGAACAGTCCTCTTGTTTGGATTAACAGATTTTTAAATTTTTTTTGTAGTTTAAAATATTAAATTAATGCAGAAATTAAAATTTGTAAAAATCAACAGTTTCAAGGCATTCACGTCGATTACGTCCATTTTCGGAGAAGCTAGAAATTTTTCACAAATTTTACTTTCTGCGATGATTAATATTTAAAAAAAAAATCTGTTAATCCAAACAAGAGGACTGTTCGTTTTGTTGGTTTTGAAATGCAAAAATATACTGTTCATTTTCCAAAATTCTATTTTCTTCAATAAATGTTCTATCAATATACTAAAAAGAGAGTTGTCTGCCCCTTACACCATTGGAACTCTTCTAAAAATAAATTTTGGCTCATGTACCGCATCTGCAAAAGTTTTTATTTTATATTTGTTTCTTTATTTTAGACAATCGAATTATTATATATATATATATATATATATATATATATATATATATATATGTGTTAAACACACAATTAGTTTAAACGACCAGCCACACTTACAAATCCGGTCAAATTCCCTTAAAGAAACACTGAGTTATCAAGCCAGAGCGAAAAAAGAAAGAGAGAGAAAGAAAGATATAGAAAAGAAAGGGAAATCTAACGATTACATGCGTGTCAAAGACCTTAAGTCAATCTGAATTCGAGGAGAAGGGAATCTTTTTAAATTATGATCTAACTATTATCTAAAACTATACGCATACACAATCTATTATACACATGTAATCATATATACACACACACACATATACACATACATATATATATATATATATACACATACATATATATATATACACATACATATATATATATATTGTGTGTATTTAGGCAGCATATTTTCATTTAGGCAAACATTATTAAATAACACGGAGTGGTTTTGTTTGATGCGACTTTTTTCTATTTTTTCAATTTTCCGAATTGTCCATCTAATGTGTCGGTCAAATTGATATAAATATGATCCATGGCTTTCTTGTTCCATTCTTTTTTCTTTTTTGCAAGTACTTTCGATTTGAATCGTCAAATCATCTTCAGGCGGTATTAGTTTTAGTGTCTTTACTGTTGTGCTCATTTTTGAATTATACCGGCAAGTAGTTTATATTTGAAAACGCGTCTGTAAAGTTGAAATGTACATGAGAGCGTGATGGCGTTCTACACATACGAGAGATTTAAAGTTTGACTGTTTAAACCGTTAAAAAATTAATGACGTTAAATAAAATGCATACAAATCAAACGCATAACTACCTAATGGCTAAGAATTTGGTAATGTTAATTATTATGCTAGACACTTTAAAATGTTGCGACTAGTTTCATAATTGACATTATTAATTGTGGGATGTTTAGTTTTTATGTAGAGAGCTTCGAGTATTTTTAATTTTTTGATATTGGTATCATGGTGTATTATTTTGGTATTGTTAACAAGGATGTTTCTATATTGGGAGGGGTTGCAATTATGTTTTTTTAGGTGTTGGCATATAGAGCTAGTGTCGGAGAGATGTAGGGTGAGTCTTCAGGATAGTGTTGTGGAAGTGAAACCTATGTAAGAATTAGTTTTTTTTATTGTTGTCGGAGATACATTTTCCCATAGGGCATTGGAACTGATATATTACATTGGTTCTTCCTAATGTATTTTGGGTTTGGGAAGTGTTATTTTTAACAACATAGTTTGATGTTTTCATTTTTTTATAATAAATGATAAATCGTATTTCATCATCAGAATTGGTGGGGGATATATAACGATGTATTATATTTTGAAGAGCTTTTTCATCCAATTTAAAGTTTGGATGCATTTGGTTACAATAGAATAGATTTATGTAATGGGAATTATTTAGCTTATTAGTAGGATTATCTAAATTTCTAATCATTAATTTTATTTGTTCATCAACCATATAATTGGGAAAATGATTATTAATTAGGACTTGTTTTATGTTTTTTAATTCATTAAAAAATATTTTTTTGGATGAAGAGATTAATTTTGCACGGTTTAATAGATTTTTGACCATAGCAATTTTATATCTATATGGGCATTCACTTTTAAAACTTAAAATACAGGTGTTAATAGATGTAGGTTTTTTATAGGGAGAGGTGATGAATGCATCACTGTTGGAGTCAATGAGAACATCTAAAAACAGAATTTTATTGTTAACATTAAGCTCATGAGTGAATTTAAGAACTGAATTATTTTTAAAATTATCTTGTAGTTTTTTTATTTCATCTATACTATTTACTAAAATAAGAATATCATCAACGTAGCGGGCATAAATGGAAGGTTTAGTGATTATATTAAATATTTTATTTTCGAGGTCGGCCATGTAGAAATTACTAATGGTCGGTCCAAGGACAGATCCCATAGAAACTCCGTCAATTTGGGTATATATGTTGCCCTTATGGTCATGGAAATATATATAAACCCACCTATCCACACGCATATATGTCTACCAGAAAACACACTTACACCACACATATACACACAATCACTCTATATTCTTATTGCCAAATATTAATACAATATAAAATTATAAAAATATATTTTATGAATAGAATTATGAATATTTACGTCGATTAATTTCTTTAATAATTTATTGAATTAATCTGTGTTTATATATTATTCTTATATTATTTTATATTTTATATTTTCGATTAATTTTATATATATCACTTAATTTATGTCTAATAATGTCTAGTGATAACATTTAACATTTACACTTATTCTAATTTTATAATTTGGGCAAAATGAAACTTATTTTATTTTAAATATCATCTAATAGTTACTTTTATCCGATTTCATTACAATTATGATCATGCCGGACCATATCAAATTATCACTCCCGTAGTAAAAGCGAAAAAAGTCAATAATCGGGTGCCCAAAATCATGCTTATCCGAACCTAAATATCTACTACATATTGAGCACTTTTGCAACAATTTGGCTTTGTTAATTCTCCAAAGATATTTGAAACGATTCAGTAATACACCTATATACATATACATACTTATATACATACATACAATATACAACCATACCTAAAAATATACATACCTAAACACACATACACATACCAACATATAGACAACACACATGCGTATATACATATATACGCAATTAATCTATATAACTATACCCATATACTCATATATACACATAAAACCATATAAATATCTACGAATATATATATATATCTACAAATAATACGATTTAATATTCGTTTTACTAGCATGTTATCTGCAGAAAAACCTCTTAAAGCTATCTTATTCTAAGTAAATTATCTGATTATATGACCATAAACACTTCCCACCAATTAACACATACAAACACATATATACGCATATAACCTAATACACCAATAATATATATCGACAAGTCGATAATTATGTGCCCATAACAGATACTTATATAAATACTTATGAAGGGGGTTTAAGGGAAATAATAATCTAGTCATATTCAATTTGGTACCTCCACCGTTACAATTCTAGAGGTCCATCGGATTTCGAGTTATTGGTTATTTTAAATTTACATTTATGTCTGCATTTGGCCATTATATATATATAACATCATGTAAACCTTAGTTATTCAGAGAAAAATTCCATATATACTTCAAAAATACCTAGACAGAAATGTTTCTACTCATTTCACGAACATATTTCTATGATATACAAAAGATATCACTAATATTCATGAAGAGGCTTCATCAAATATTCCACAGTCAGGCTGAAAAATGAAAATGCATCCAAAATTTTTTTAATTTGCACATATTTCTTTTTCACTTAAAATTCAAACGTAAACTTTATTTAACTTCTTTTTTTTTTATATAAATGTTTATTGAAATGAGTAGGGCTACATTTATAAGCATCGGTGAGGTAAAAATATGAAATCAGATATAGCCCAGATTAAACGACGCAAGGTGTTTATAAACACCTTGTGTCGTTTAATCAAAGTGAACAAAGAATAATTATTTATCACCAACCGCAGTAATTCATATTGAAGCCTTTTTCTCAATCTTTTTGTTTTCTTTTTTTCTTCATTCTTACTCATTTTTTCTTTTTTTTCTTTCTTTCTAATAAGGGCACCAAATTCGTGACATAGCTGTCCATCAATCTCATACAAATCACTTCCGGTCAAATTATAAACAACTTCTATAGTAATTAATTTGATTAAATTATTCATTATTACTAATTTATATTCTATCATATTAGGGCATGCATACACATTATAATGTAAAAAATACAAATAAAACTATGTAATTTAATATTGATTCAGTTTTTAAAATAAAGGTTTATTTTCGTATCTACCACTAGTCCATTAATACGGCAATCATTAATCATTTTATATATATATATATATATATATATATATATATATATATATGGCCATAAAATCCAGATACTTATTGAGTCTATCTCACCTATCAATTACATGTTGGTAGACATTTACTGCTTTGATTTACCTCCATTTTATCAAGTATTATTACTGCAGCCTCACATACATCTCGTAATAGCCAATGAAAAGGGAGCCTACAGATTGTCCTTGACTACAGTCGATTCATTCATTTATTATTACTTCCTGTGATCATTTATGAATTATGAATAATTACTAGTGTGATCATCTCATAAAAAATGACCGCATACTTTATTCATTGCTTCCGTTTACTGCATAATTCACTGCTATGCAGGTGTGTGTGTGTTTAATTTACCATTAAATAATGTTATTAATGAATCATATGTTGTCAAACTTGTTCACCCAGAAAGTAAAGAAAAGAAAAAGAATAACATTATTAAAAGAAAGCGTTTAATGAACTAAATATATTAGCATCAGTGGATTGAAATATTCCCTTCAAAGAAAGATCTGTAGGCAGAATTTTCAATTTAAAAAATATTCCAAAATGTATTGAATTTATAAATCTGTTTTATATTATTTTTATACATTCTTCCTCTACAAATTTTGCTTCCCAACTTGACTACAACATTTATAATGAAATACAAAAAAAAAAACAATTGTCTTGTTTGATTTTGCTTGATTGTATACTGAATTTGAACTGGTTTACGGTTTCCACTTCTTGGTCGTTGGCTGTTATCGTTGTTGATAATGGTTGTCCACTATTCGTCATCAGCTTCGTTTTTTCAGCATTAATCTCCATTCCGTACCTTGTGGATGTTCAAATACCTTAGCGCTATACTCAGCAACAAAGGATCCAAGACTGAAATCCTGGCAAGAGCAGCACAAACGGCAGCAGCACTTGCAAAACTGAAATCAATCTGGAAAGACAGAAACATTAGTCTCCGTTACAAACTGAAGCTGCTGCATACACTAGTATTATCCATCTTTTTGTATGCATGCGAGTCATGGACCTTGACAGCTGAGCTCCAAAGAAAGATTCAAACGGTAGAAATGAGATGCTACAGAAGAGTGCTTGGCATCTCTTACTCAGACCGGGTCACAAACGAAGAAGTTTGCGCGCTCATCAACGCAAATCTGAACAACTACGAAGATTTACTGACAACTGTAAGAAAAAGAAAGCTTGGATGGTATGGTCACGTAACAAGGGGCAGTGGTCTCTCCAAAACCATCCTTCAGGGAGCAGTGCAAGGCAAGAGAAGGAGAGGTAGACAACAAAAAAGATGGACGGGCTACAACTTCGCTACAACCCAGTCCATTGCCCATGACCGTCAGAAGTGGAGACAGCTGGTGTGAAGTTCATTGATGCAGCGCCCCTACGACCCAGGAGGGGGTTAAGGGACCAAGTCAAGTCAAGTCATACTGAATTATTTCCCTTGATTTTACACACAAAAGTATATGTATACATATGTGTATATACACATATATATAATATATATATATATTAACAAAATATTTTAGCCATAAGGAGAAAAACACACACACACACACACACACACATACAGCATATGCATTCAACATTAATAATATAATGCAGGCCAAAAACCAAATACTTTCTATAGACAATTTACAAAAACAGCCTCCACTGTTAAAAATACAGAAGCCTTCCACTCTTGTGTATTCTTAGTAACAGTGATACTATCCTAACACTGATATACGGCTTTCAAGGGGTTTGAATCCTTGGGATACTAACTAAATCCGCATATATATTTTATCATTATATGAAAGCTGAGTTAATATTTTAATCACACAATACATTCTAAAACATTCCTTATTCTTGGGAATTGTTTAAAAAAAAAACTTCCATCATATTTATTTTAATTAGCCACACTTTGCAATTACCTTACCAATCTCTAACTATATTTCTATCTATTACTCCCACCCTCTCTCACTGTATGTTGTTTGACCCCATTCTACTCTTATTATATATGGTAGCTATCATTCTTGCTTCCGTCTCTGTCTCTCTCTCTCTCTTTATTAACAGCTAAAGGTAATAAAGAAAGCAAAGAACACACAGATTGGAATAGCCCATTATAAATAAAAAGGGAATATCACCACAAGTAGTAATACTATTTAATCCATAGCTGAAGCGAGAAAGCCCCGTCTTTCTGGCTTCAGCTATATAGTTAGTAAAAAGTGACCTTTTTTTTATTTTGTCTATATTTCCTTTTTAATTCCATTGGCTTTACAAACACTTTTTTCCTGATTCAAACAATCTAACCATCGCTGAATGGGTTGCCTAATGGGTCGCATTTTTTTTTCCTAGTAGCTACGTACATATTGAAATAGACAAAAAGCATATCATTGTTGATCATTAATATCTACTGTGGATTATTACCGGTTATTTTAATTTATAATTTCAGTGATTATTTCCTTTGTTGATATACCACCACATACTCCGATTTTGTGTAGTTTATTGCCACAATTTTTCCTGGTTTTCTCTGGTGATTCTTGTATATTTCTATTGACTTTAATTTTATTTCAAGCGTGTGTAACTGTATCAGGTCTTAAACAGATTCATTCGGTAAAAAAATGGCCTTTAAAAGAGCTTTGTATTCTTTTTGTCTCCTTTTATTTAAAGTATCCTCCTTTAGCAAGCAGAAACACAAGATAGTGTGATAATATGACCGATAGAATGGTACAAGAAATACATGGCATTATCCGAACCTTCTTTGAGAAGCGAAAGAATATTCTCATTGATGGCATTGTGTTAAAACCAATAAAAATGAAAACAATAGTCACAATAGAAAAACTGAACACTAGTAATCTATTTCTTTAAAGCCTTTCAATTTCCAAAAATCTTTCTATTATCTATCACATATAGATAAGTCGGTCTCTTTCTCGATTTTGTCATCAATAAATTTCTTCAGAGAAAATCAAGATACATTAGTTCTTTTGGTGGATCGCTGTTTAGAAGAATGAAATGTAATTAGATTTAATACTTTCCACAAATACTTTTCATATGGACGCCATCTTTAAAAAGGGATGTAACTCTGTATTCGTTAATACAGAGTTACATCCCTTTGGAAAAAAATATTTTGAGAAAGGTAAGTTAATAAAAAAAGAAATTGCAAGTAAAAACACTATTGGGCAATGCTGGATATGTACAGGGTGATCCCATAAAACGGGTCTCACACTTTTTGTCATAACTTTCATTAATTACATTTAATTTTAAGAACATGTGATAACACAACTAGATCTCAATGAGAGCTTCAGCAAAAATATACTTCATCAAACATTACTACAAGACAGGATTGTTCAAGAAAGTGAAGGGCACTTTCATGCATCAGCTCAAATGTGAAAAAGACCATTTTAAGAGCAGAATTCAAGACTGGGTGCACCACTTTAAGAATTATGAGACAGCGGAGAACCTTAACCCAGTCAATGACACCGTCCAAGCCATTTAGGATGCCCCAGGAAGAGTAGGGAGGCGATGTTCAATATTTCCAATATAAAAATATGGAAGTAGCAAGATACATATTGAACTTATTTAAATTTGATGAAAATATTGGTCACAAAAATGGTTTACTCCGGTTGACAGTGAAACAGTCTGTTAGCTATGTGTATAAGCTATCTTTTCATTTCTAATGACCTCCACGTGTCACTAGACTGCAATGTTGGATTTCATCCTCCTTATGGACTCTCAAAGAAAGACAATGACAATATTTTGAATTTAGAATATATTTGATTCTTGTTCAATTTACTTGGCCAGGCAAAAAGTATCTCATCGATTTTTGGGTTGTTTTTTTTTTTTTTTTTAAATGGGCCAGTTTTTTTTGAGTAAATACTGCAATAGTTATAAAGTCTTCAAATCTGAGGACATTTGTATGAAAAAAAATAAGTAGTTTTCAGCTTTTTTTTTTGCTTTTTTTAATTTATAATTTTTTATTTCTTTCTTCTATGCAATCCGATTTTGACAATGCTACTTTTTGCAGGTAGCGGTGTCTGATATTTCCAAATTGTCACCCATCTGGTACTGAGCAAGCACACCATTTTCTTTTTATGTACTAACGAGTCATCGTTTATCAAAGACCAAAGGGCACCTTAGATCAAGGGTTAATAAGTTTCAGATGGACGGTAAAACAACACCGTGAGAATTGGTAACGTTGGTTGAAACTGGGCAGAATTTTATTATTTAAGAGGACAGCTCCTACATACAACACTTGTTATTCCTAAATAGTCACCCATCTGGTACGATCCAGGCTTAACGTTGCTTAATTTCAGTCATCCAAGAGAACCAATGTGTCAACATGATTATGCCATATATTACTCATTACATGATATAATTACAGGTGTCACAATTCTGCTGTCCTCTGTATAAAACTGTCAGCACGAAAGGTTCACTATTCTGACGTTTGTGTTTTACATGAATCTACCAAACGTCAAGATTTGTAATTCCATAGGTTTGTACAGAGGCAAGCAGAATGGTGACACTAGTAATAGTATTATCTAATAAATTAAATAAAAGAAGAAAAATTTTTAATGGAAAGAAGAAACAAAGAATATTCTTTACTTATTGACCTCCACCCTGATTATAATTATTATTGATGTTGAACTATCTTATTTCTTTCTTCATCAATTGGCATGTCATGCCCACGTCAGATGTGGATTACGCATTGGCCATGGCAGTACAAAGTGATTTTCTCCATAAAATCCTATCAGTTACATCAGTTTTGATGTGCCATTGCTTGAGGTAATTTTTTGACTGTCACTCCAAGTCTTCTTTGGTCTACCTTTTCCTCAGTTACCCTCAACTGAGATGTGTGTATATCCATTTATCTATCCAGAGTTTTGTTCAGCATGTCTACACCACCGTAGGCAGTTGCAATGCACAGCTGACTCCAGTCTGGGCACCTTCAGTCTCAATAGCTTTGAGTCAGAATTAACTGTTGTCAAGATGCACACAACAAAGCCACCGAATCATAGCCCTTTCATTCCTGTCCCCAGAAAGACTGAGGGTATTAGTAGGGGCCCTGCAGTCACTCACATGTAACGTTGCACTTTGGACATTTACGCTGTTGTAAACTCGACTCAGTAATAAGTAAAACTGAACGACAGTTGTTTTAAAAAAACAAAAAACATCTTATGATCTTAGAATGTGGTGTTCAGTCGACATTATTTTTTGTAAAACTAAGATTTTTTGAGAAACTAAATTTTCAAACTATAAATTTATAGATTATTTAAAAAGCGCATTTTGGGGAATTATCAGATGAAATATTTAATAGAATTCGACCTATATATTGATAATCTGTAAATTTGGTGCTAAATCTAAACTATTTTTGTGGTACTACGGACATGGTTGTTGTTAACTCGATCACAAGTAACAAGTGAAAGCAAATAGCAGTTTAAAATGGAAAGAAGCTCATGATCATGCTAGATCAGCATTCCAAAAATCGCCATAGTTAAAAAAATTAGATACTATTTTCATGTTAGTGGAATTTTAAAGAGACATTGACAGTTCATATTTAAGATTAAGGAAAAAAAGTAAATTTTTGAAACATGAAAATAAATAGATGGGGGGAAAAAAAAGAAATAAAAAATGGCAAACATAATAAACAGTCAATAACTGATACCGGCTCAGATCAAAGTGTAGCATCTGTGCCAATATTTGATCCTGTCTCAACAGGGATCTCTCAAGATTAAGGTGAGGGAATGCTGAAGAGATAGGGAAATTTTAAAAAGTGATCCCAACTATCGAAAAGAGTTGGTTCCCCTCACCCACATTAAACTGACCTTGTGTGACATCTTGTCTGAATGTGAGGATAATATGTGATTGATATTTTTATTTCTTATATAGATGAGCAATTGTAATTTAAATAAATTACAATTTTTCTCTGGTGTCATCATTTTGATTGTTATTGCAACATTTAAAGCAATGTACACTCAGGTCTTCTTCTTCAGGTCTCCGTTATACTTGATTAACTTTTAGAAATTTAAAACTGAACCGTTCACTATAATCTGTACTGAACAACACACCAACTGGAAATGAACCCGCTGCTTCATCTTAAATAGTTTCAATAAGGTTTTGTCATCTCAATCCTTCACTCTAGATGTCCCCAGATGCCGGGAAACTTAATGTAAATGTAATGTGAATAAACATCTTGCTACACAACT
This sequence comes from Sepiola atlantica, assembly GCA_963556195.1. Lineage (NCBI taxonomy): Eukaryota > Metazoa > Mollusca > Cephalopoda > Sepiida > Sepiolidae > Sepiola > Sepiola atlantica. Next base: position 149,050,535 of record OY744523.1, read on the forward strand.
CCCCACTTGGTCTAGCCCCTAATAACAGTAGCCATTTCTGTCTCAGTGGAAATATACCTTGTTTTGGGTGAACAAAATTGTATAAAAGAAAAGGAAAAAAAGAAAAAGAAAATAAAGAAAAAGAAAATAAAGAAAAAGAAAATAATTATCAAGATCAGAATGACAAAAATAGCTACCATTTTGGCTGCCTAAGCATTAAAAGATTGAACCAGAATCGTAATAAAGTCAGCTTGCATGATTTTTTACACCTTTTTCAGAGCGTCCACAGCCTGCTGAATCAGTTAAAACGGCGGGGAGTTTCGGGTACTCCAGTCTTGATAAGGTTAATTTGCATCAGTAAATTTTCTTTGAATAGGTCTCGTTTGTTATTTCTCAATTCATATTTTGCCCCAATTTCTTATTTCTTTGATCAGACTATTCTTTCTTCGTACTCTTTTCTAGGATAACAGTCTATAAATAGTGTTGTATGTCAGCAAATGTACAGAGTGCTATCCTCCAAAATCGTAGAATACTCTAAGCCATGCCAAGCAGTGAAGAACATCAATTTTCCTCTCCCTAATTGACTATTTAACTATGTAATAGCTTATCTTTCTTGTGGTCTTTTTTTGGTTTGGTCAGATTCCAGGACAGGAATTCATCTGTGCTGTTGGAATATCCAGCTTAGTGCTGTTACTTGGGTTAACATCATTCTTCGTATGAGCCAGTGCATAGTCATGTCGAAGGGATCTTATTTGGGCACTGAATACTATAACATTTGGTCAGGATTTACTTCTAGGATGAAGTATCCTCATGTCAGGTTTTCCTGACAACCCCCTGAACAGAAAGACCGAAGACACTCGAGGATGGTGTCTAGTAGGCATTCAAACTCTCCCCCCCCCTTCACATAGACTGTATGTATGTGCATAAGTTGTATGAGAACATGAATGTGAGCATGCTATATTCTAAAGTGTACAAATGAGCTGTATGCAAGTGTGCATGATAAATAGAATTATTCAGTACACGCATGGCCAGATTATCACTGTTTGGGAGAATCCCCATTAGACAAAGCCATTCTCCTAATCTCATTAAATTTTCTTTATTTTTTTTGCATTATGAAAATATATTATAAGTTAGAATATCTATCTTATAATTGTCAATAGAAAATATGCACGCTTGAACTTGAGTTGAGCATGGTTCTGAAGAAGAGAAGAATTCCCGAAATATTATATCATACCGAGTTTCCACCAGACCATCTTGATACAGGTATTACATCACATTGTAACATTGTGTAGATACAGATATATGTGTGAAAAAATAAATAAATATATATATATATATATATACATATATATATATATATATATATATATATATATGTGTGTGTGTATGTATACATTGTATTAAGGGTGAAACTATTTAATTTGTTCCACCATTATATGTCTTATTTGCTCCAACTTGTGTCTATCCATCACACCTCTGCATTGTATTGCCTTCTAAATATCACATTTCCAATAGAAAATATTCTTTAAGAAACAGCAACATTTTAATATTTGTTGAAAACGAACTTATTTTAACACAACAATCAAAATAATTTTGTATTATTCAGATTACTATTCTTAGTTGTTATATTCACAACATTTTGGCCAATATAAACTCCAACCTTCAGGTGCATCAAACTCGGGAATCTATGTCAAACCTGTACAAAATTTCGAACTGAATCCTTCCTTTAATTCAAAAATATTGTTCCCATTCCATCAACCATGACCATGCAGATGTGTTAACTTATGTTATTCTTAGGTTATTATCACCTGTAATAAAGATTGAACCATCAACCTCCAGAAGACTGTCACTTAAAACCACTTGTTAAACAACGCTTTTAATCATTGAAAATGGTAGTAAGCAAGACTAACAAAAATCAACACTTTTACGCAGTCGTGGGGCTACATCAGCCGTAACCGTATGCATATAACAACCCAAATGAGCATAGTAGTCCGAATAACCCAATATAAATTATCAATCCTCATCTAAGAAAATTCCAAAATAAGCAAAATAAATATGAGTTACTAACACTGATATGATTTTAATTCATGGAACTATTTATTTAAGGATGTGGGGACCACAAGTTTATGCTCTTAAGCTTGAGGTGCCCTCGGCTGCAGCCTATATTTCCATCCCCGAGTGCACTGTACAGCGATATGCAAATTGTACTGAGATGTGTTTAAATGTTAACATGCTTTTACAGACTAGTAAGAGTTCTGATAGATTTCAAAGAAGTATTAAAATTTTGTAACCACTAATTTACCTTGAGAAAAACTAACAGAAAAACTATGGCCATGCCGAACGTCAGGGTAAACCATTATGGAGGTGGAGGTGATCCCTGGCTTTGGTATTATTATTTTGGGGCAACAGTAGCGTCATCTTGGGTTTAGCCAGGAACCACTCCGTCCATTTAACATTTAAAAGGAGGAAGGATAAATGTTCTATTATAGCGAAAGAAGACACATTCGTATAAACAACATGTGTACATATTAAAGGAGGAAATACATGGGAGAGGTACATTTAATAACAGACAACAGGATTTTGTGAATAAAAGTGAGAAAAAGACATTATTATAATAACAAACATTTATATAACTAGTTTTACATGAATTCAAAGATCAGTTTGTGTGAAAAAAGTGTTTATTGAATTGTTCATTTTTGGTTTATGTAATTCTTGGTTTTGGTAGAAAAAGTTCATTGAGTGTACACGAGTTTTGAGAAATGTCTATATATATTTCCTAGTGTGAAAATGCGGGTGAGTGTACAGAGACAATGTAGTACAGTGTAAGTATGTGTAAGAGAGTGTATATAACTAAGAGTTATTATGGCATCGTATATGCGTGGCCTACCTTGTTCTGCTAGTGCGTGTGTTGTTGACTTGTTTCTTAAGTCGTGCGTGAGCATTGAAGGCTTGTATGCGTGTTTTTTGAGGTTTTTTTAGGAGTCCTTTCCGCTCTGCCCAACCGGACAAAAAGCATGGTGGGGGTGAGGGGGTAAGTTTCGTTGAGATTTTCACTTATATTGGGGGTCAAGCACTTGACGCAGGCTTGCTATATGTTTTGGGGTTTAAATCGACCAGGGCTCAATCTTATTGGCCGAAATTCTTATTTAGCCAAAATGCGTTAAAAGTTTCTTTGTTTTTATAAAGTGAGGAGGAGAGTGTATATCCAACGAACCCAGGGAAAGAAAGAGAGTCGCTCTTAAAACTATCTTGCTGTTTGGTGTTTGTTTGGAACGTTTGCAGATTTCACCACAAAACTACAGAATTCAAATTGTGATAATTTTTAATTAGATTTTTGCTACAGCCTAAAAGTACACAAGGATTAAGGAGTTTTTATGTTAGTCAGACAAGATGAAATTTCAATCAACTGTTGATGGATGAATATTTGATACTTTCATTTGCTTGTTGAAAGCCAATGACGATCACATGTTCTCACTACAACATTTGATCAGTCAAATTTAAGCGACATGTTAAAACCTCAGATAAAAACTGAACATTTTTATATTCATGTGGAAGTAGAGTGTTCAAGTTAACTCAAAGTTATTATATATCCCAATCTTCAATTTAGCTACATCAAAACTAATTGAATAGAAAAATATTTTTTTAATCCAAAAACCGTTAGCAGTCAAACACACAGGAGATAACATATTCTGCCTAATATAGTTTCGCAGTTCCTAGAAAAAGGATTTTAAAAAAAAAAAAGTGGGAACAAAATATCGAGATTCATTATTTCTCACAAAAATTCTAATTTTCTAAATAAAAACAATTTGCAGATGAAAAGGGTGTTTGTCCAAGTTGATGCCGGGTTTGATCCTGTCTAGCAAATGCCTGAAATTTTATTTTGGATAATAATAGCTTTTATAAAATCTGCTCATGGTGAAGAATAAAATCCAACAAAAATGGAATTTTGTTTCGGAATATTAGAGGAGGTGACCATCAATTATTGTCAATCAAAAAAGCTGTGGTAAAGAAGATGGGGTGGCGTGGGGGAACAGAGAGGGTTTAAGCGTTAAATTGTCTTATTGATACACACAATTTGCACCAGCCTCAAAGTTAACTAGTTAATACTCTGAATTAAGTTGAGAATCAAATTTTTGTTCCAAGTTGACGCTACCCCCCCCCCCCCCGACAAAACTTTTATAATTTTTGTTGTTGTTATTCGCTGTTAATAAACCCATAATTTCTATGAACCAGACGCTGTTAACTTTCAAATCTTTTCACACTACTCCTGATTCCATTCCTCCACTCTACTCTCCCAAGTGCACTCGCTTCTCATGTTGTGTGATCAATTCCACACCTCTTCATATCCTCCTTCAAACAATCCTTGTACCACTTCTTCTGTCCTCCAACCCTCCTAGCTTCCCACATTTAGTTCGGAATAAAATATTTTCTTAGGATAGGACTGGTCGCTCATTTTTACGTGACCAGCCCATCTAAAACGATTTTTAACAATTAAAGCCTCTATATTAGAGCCACCAGACTCTTCCAGGACACTGATGTTGGTTCGACAATCTTCCAGTTAATTTTTTTAAATTTTCGTAAAAGTCTTTGATGTAGTTTTTTCGAGTGCTATGAGATGTCAACAGTATGTCGTCCAGGTCTCCGATGCATATAAGAGTATTGGAAGGACAATGGCTCGATACACTAGTATTTTGGTATCAAGCCTTAAATCTTTATCATCAAAGACTGAGATGAAGTTTGCCGAAAGCAGCACTTGCACACCTAATACGATATTGGATTTCGTCATCAATGGTGGCATTGGAAGCGAGGTGGCTACCCAGGTACGCGAAGCGATCCACGTTTTCTAGCAATTCGCCACCTAATTAGATATTAGGAGGGGTTTTGTTGTTATCTTGAGGTAAAGGCTGAAATAACATCTCAGTTTTTCGAACGTTGATTTTTAGTTCTAGTTTAGAGTATGCATCAGCAAAGGTATTAATCGAGGTTTGTAAGTTCTCTTCAGTCAGAGCACAAACCGCGTTCTCATCTGCATATTGAAATTCAATAAGAGAATCAACATTTGTTCTAGTTCTGGCCTTGAGACGTCTTACGTAAACTCCACCATCCATTCTGTAGTTTATGGATATACCAGGTGGAAGTTGACCATCCATTAGTTGCAATACAGCCACAATAAAGATTGAAAACAAGGTCAGTGCAGCTATACAGCCCTGTTTGACCCCAGATTTTACCTTGAATGGATCTGTAGAGCTGCCATTTGCGATTACCGTTGCAGTCATGTCGTTGTGAAGCAGTTTCATTATTTTGATGAACTTCTCTGGACAACCAGCTTTTGATAAGATTTTCCAGAGAAGTCCACAGCTTACACTATCAAAGGCTTTTGTTAGATCGAGGAAAGCTATATATAGAGGTTGCTGTTGCTCTCAGCATTTTTCCTGAAGCTGCCTTAGACTTAATATTACGTCATTTGTGCCACAAGCTGATCAAAAGTCACATTGTGACTCAGGTAAAACAGACTTAGCGATAGGTGTTACTCTCTTTGTTAAGATACAAGCCAAGATTTTTCCAGCTATTGATAGTAGTGTAATACCTCTATAATTTCCACAGTCAGTTCTTTCTTCGTTTTCTTGAAAATGGTTGTAATTAGACCATCCCAGAAATAACTTGGTATTTCCTCCTGTACCCATATTTTGACAATCAGTTGAGGCAGTGGTAAATACAGGAGTGGTCCACCCGATTTATAGATTTCAGCAGGGATGTTGTCTATACCAACAGCCTTATTATTTTTCAAAGCAAAGACAGCAGTCTTGACCTCTTCATGAGAGAGAATTCTGCTCAGTGAAGTGTCCACAGGTCGTTGCGGTATTTGATGTATCGCATTGTCGTCGACGACTGGATGTCGGTTTAACAGATCCTCAAAGTGTTCCTTTCACCTGGCTAAAATTTCTCCACTACTTTTGAGAATTCGAGAGCCATCTCTACTTTGCAAAGGAGCTAGGCCTTGTGTGCTGGGACCATAGAGAATTCTAGTTGCACTAAAGAAATTCTTCATGTCGCTTTTATCAACATATAGTTGTATTTCTGTAGATTTGTTCATCCACGAGTTGTTGATAGCTTTTGTAGATGTTTGTACTTTGGCTTTTAATTCTGTGTTTTTGCTTTTTGGCTTTCAAGATCGGGTCAGAGAGATGTGACGCAAGCGCTTTTCTTGTTTGCTCGATTAGATCTTTTATTTCTTTGTCATTTTCGGCAAACCCGTCTTGATTCTTAAATTTCTTCAAACCAATCAGCTCCCCACATGCATCCAAAATGGCAGGCTTCAGCTTTTGCCAATGTTGTTCAGCACTGGCGGGATGTTGGCCAGGTAGGTGCTGAAGAAGTGATTGTTGTAGCTGGAGCTGCTTCGTCGGATCCCGCAGTAATTCGACGTTAAATTTGAGCCTCTTAGGTGTATTCCGGTTTTTCTTCCTATGCTGCAGCTTGATTCTCATTATTGAGAAAACTTAACGATGGTCTGTCCAGCAGTCCTCGATGACTAGAGCAGCTTATGTAATTAGAACATCTCTCCTATCACATGCGCAAAAAATAATATAGTCTATAAGATGCCAATGCTTTGATTGCGAATGTTGCTGAGTGGTCTTGCATTTTTCTCTTTGTCTAAAAAGTGTGTTAGTTACAATTAGATTGTATTCGGCACATTTTGAAAGTAAAAGTGTTCCATTCGAGTTTATTTTACCCACACCCTCTTTACCAATGGTTCCTTTCCAATTTTAAGAATCCCTACCAACCCTCGCATTAAAATCACCAAGAAGAATGATTTTATCTTCAATCGGAACGGTGGAAAGCAGTTTGTTAAGGTCATTGTAGAACGCCTCCTTGGTTTGTTCATCAGCATCGAGTGTGGGGGCATATGCGCTGATTACTGTGGCCAGTTTGAACTCTAAGGGTCATAAGGCGTTCGTTTTTGCTGCCTGGTAATTCACTGAGTCTCAACACCAATGTGTTCTTTATAGCGAAGCCGGCTCCAAGTATTGTCATGGTCGTAGCCCTTCCAGAAAATTGTGTAGCCACCACCTTCTTCATGCAGATGTCCGTCACCTGAAAGGCGGGGTTCTGAAAGTGCTGCAATATCGATGTCGAGTCTCTGGTATTTGTGTGCGACTCAAAAATGGTTGATATAACATAAAAGAGACATACTAAACCAAGAAAAATATATACAAAAACAACAAATGAAAAAAATGTAACCTTAAATTTACCTACAATTTAATATTGCAAAAATTATGTGATTTCATTTCGATGGATAATAGCATTTTTTGTTTCTTTCGTAGATTCATACAATCGAATAACATTCCACAACTATTCAACACATAAATGTTTAACACAACACAAAAATAAGAGTGATGGAGAGAGTGGCAACGATAGAGAGAGAGAGAGACAACAAGAGATCAAAAAAAGAAAAAGAGAAAGAGAGAAGAGAGAGAAAGAGAAAGAATAAAAGAGAGAGAGAAAGAGAGAAAAGAGAGAAGAGAGAGAGAGAAAAAGAGAAAGAGAGAAAGAGAGAAGAAAGAGAAAGAAAGAAGAGAGAGAAAGAGTGAAGAAAGAGAAAAGGGGGAAGAGAGAGAAAGAGAGAAGAGAGAGAAAGAGAGAAGAGAGAAAAGAGAGAAAAGAGAAGAGAGGAGAGAGGAGAGAGGAGAGAGGAGAGAAGAGAGAAGAGAAGAGAGAAGAGAGAAGAGAAGAGAGAAGAGAGAAGAGAGAAGAGAGAAGAGAGAAGAGAAGAGAGAAGAGAAGAGAGAAGAGAGAAGAGAAAGAGAGAAGAAAGAGAGAAGAAAGAGAGAAGAAAGAGAGAAGAAAGAGAAGAGAAAGAGAGAAGAAAGAGAGAAGAGAGAGTGAAAGAGAGAAGAGAGAGTGAAAGAGAGAAGAGAGAGTGAAAGAGAGAGTGAAAGAGAGAAGAGAGAGTGAAAAAGAGAAGAGAGAGTTAAAGAAAGAATAAGAGAGAGAGAAAGAGGGGGGCGAAAGAGAGGGGTGCGAAAGAGAGGTGGGTGCGAAAGAGAGGGGTGCGAAAGAGAGGGGGGCGAAAGAGAGAGGGGGCGAAAGAGAGAGGACGCGAATAAGAGAGGAGGCGAAAGAGAGAGGAGGCGAAAGAGAGAGGAGGCGAAAGAGAGAGGAGGCGAAAGAGTGGACGAAAGAGAGAGGGGGCGAAAGAGTGGACGAAAGAGAGAGGGGGCGAAAGAGTGGACGAAAGAGAGAGGGGGCGAAAGAGAGAGGGGGCGAAAGAGAGAGGGGGCGAAAGAGAGAGGGGGCGAAAGAGAGAGGGGGCGAAAGAGAGAGGGGGCGAAAGAGAGAGGGGGTTAAAGAGAGGGGGGAGACGAAAGAGAGGGGGGTAGAGAGGGGTTGCGAAAGGGGAGGGGGTGAAAGAGCGGGAGACGGTGCGAAAGAGGGAAGGGGGGGGCGAAAGAGGGAGGGTTAGGGCGAAAGAGGGAGGGTTAGGGCGAAAGAGAGAGGGTTAGGGCGAAAGAGAAAAGGAGAGAGTGAAGGTAAAAAAGAAAAGGAGCGCGAGAGAAAGGGAGAGAGAGAGCGAAATGAAAAGGGAGTGAGGGTTTAAAGATAGTGTAAGAAAGAGTATGAGGGAGGAGGGTGCAATGGTTAAAAAGAACGAGGGAGTTGAAATTTAATGAGAGCGGAGGTAGGAGAAAGGAGGAATGGAGGAAGAGGGAGAGAGATGAAGTGTTTGGGGAGATTAGAAAGAGTAGGTAGGGCAGAAAAAGAGAAAGGAGCCAGAAAAGACAGATGAGAGAAATTTAACAGTGCATTCGACAATCATTTATTTGACTATTAGATAAAAACAGACATGCATCAATTAAACTCCATGCTTAAACAACTTACCAAAATGTTAGATTTGTTTTTGTTTATTTAATGAAAAGTGCATTCAAAAGTCATGTGATCAAATAAAAAACAGACGAAAAAAAACTAACTAGTTTACTTATTATTTAACTTATTTTGTCGAGAGTTAGTCAAGAAAATGTTTATTGACAATTCAAAATCTTTATATCATAACATCATTTCTCAGGGTTCTTTGTAATTTGCCAAAAATCAATTCACAAATAGAATTTCCACTTAAAAAGACAAGCAGAAAATGTTTGAGAATATTGCCTTTTTAGTTCCCATTTTAAAAATGTATATTATTGTAGATAAGTCACAATTTCAATCAAGAAAATGTCACAAAATTAAGATAGTTACCTCAGTACCAATGCAATTCTCAAATATGTTTTGTTTCTAAATTCATTTTAGTATACACACAAAAATGTTTTGGACCTTGATGAGTCATCAGCTGCGATTGAAAGTTTCTCAAGGATATTAAAAATGGTGGAATTTTATTGGGTAATGTCACATGGTGTTTTAAAACATGTTAAGACCCCACCACCTTCTTCGAAAGTTCGATTAATAAACAAACTTTAATATGCACTCCAAAACGACCTATGGGGCTCAAAAGTGCTTGGGCAGTTTTTGTTCAATTTAGAAATTAAATCACAAAATGACTTGTCCACAAACTACTGGACTAAGAATAAAACTTTGATTAAGTAGCCTTTGTATAAGAAGTTCATTTTCCTAGTGCAGTCCTCTTTTTTTTCTATACTTGTTTGTTGAAACTACAGGGGAAACATAAAATTTGCTCTTTAAATACTAGTGCTTCATATGTATAAGAAACAACATTTTTTAGTCAAATATTCATTCTTGTGCCGCACTCTAACAAGCGTGGTGAATATTAAAAAAGTATTACTGATTTTCTAGGTAACGAGGTTCTAAAATACAGGCAAATTAGTACAATAAAACTGTTTCTACTCTTATTATGATTATGATAATTATGTTATACAATTTTATTGAGAGATAAGCTTCAAGATAACACTGGACTTCAGAACGTGCTTCTGCAGACTTGTCTATTTTGGACGTAAACATAACAGTTTTATGTATTAGCATTCAATTGGAACATGGAATAGCTGGGGGTGTTTTTATAGTAATTCGTTTTGTCTCTTCCACTCTCTCTCAATAATTTACATCATTCGCCTCGTCCCATTACTTCTTATCCCCTACCTTTTATTTAGATTATTTGCTTTTTGTAACATCATCCGGTGTGCACAAGAACAAGATACAACACTATCCACAGAGTCTGGAAATTTGTTTTGTTTTCATTTTTTATGGAAGTCGCTCCAGACAAGGCCTGAAGCCACTTGACATAAGGAGCTAATCATCATAATAAAAAGGGCGAGGAAGGTAGAATCAGTTCAAGACGAACCAAGATTGAAAGAGACCCACCACCAGCGTTCAATCTTCTGGACTTCAAACAAGCTAGCCAAAAAGTAGTAAGTCCTTCAAGAGCCCAATAGAGAAGGAAAGGGTTACTAGGTTGGCTGACAAAAAAGTCTACCCCTAAAAGGGGTTGAATTCAAAAGTTAAAAGGAGAGATTCCCAAAGAAGCATAACAAACAAATATGAAACAAATAGCTGAAGGTCGGGATATATATTCATAGCTTTCCACAAGGAGATTAGTGAAAGCAAAATAATATTGATGGCAGAAATTGAACATCGAATGATGAGTCCACAGTCTGCTCTGCTAACCACCGGCACTTGTTTTGCATTTGATTGGTAAATTAAAATGCCAATTTTGTATTTTGGACCGACACAAGTGCGGCAACTCAGTTTAATTTAGTTTTCTTCCATATTATATATCGACTTTTAAGCAAGAGAATCACTATAAAAAGCCAGTTTTTTTTTTTTCTTTTTCTGACGTGTCATCTTTCAAAGCTATAAAATGAACAATTCCTGGAAACTAGTGCACACACTTAAAATATGCGTAAATACAGAAATATAGGTGAACATTACTTTATATGTGTAGACATGTATTCATGTACAGATACAGTGGCATTTCAGTTCCTTTTTATATGACAGAAAACCAATATATGAATAAATACACATTGGTCATTATTGTAAATTTGATTCGTAACTCTCCCTTGTTCCATCCCACAACTAAAATAAATCAATCTGACAGGATAATGGATTCTAAATATCAACGTCTTTAGGAACAAAAAAATGCTAGCTTATTTCCTGACGACAAAAATATTAGATATTAACTGAATTACTCAAGCAAAAGATTTTTCAAATATTTATTATGTTCGACCAGAATCGTCCATAACAGTGCTGTTGGAAATACATGGAAGAAAATATTGCTTTTTCCGTAACCGCGTATGTCACAGGGAACAAGACTCACCAGTGAAATGAGACATTGAATAGACTGGAAACAGTCACACTGATGTTATCCTTAGTAAAAAAATACTTAAAATAGACCTCTCCAAAATTCACGGCTGGCCAGACTCGAAGAGACCGTTTGAGGTCAAAATAATTGTCTGCTATGCGTTGAGGTTTGCTGATTATATATATATATATATATATATATATATATATATATATATATATATATATATATATATATATATATATATATATATTCTTTACTGCTTAGGAAGTGGAAGAATACTTTAAAAAAAAACAGTGCTGTTTCTATCGGCAGAAAAAAAATATATATATATAGTAGCAGAATACCCATCTCGGGATTGGGTACAAGAAATAAATATAACATTAATTCTATCATTATACATTCAACAAGGCAGGAGAAGCTACGGCAGTAGCGCTTGATATATCTAAGGCCTTTGACAAGGTATGGCACAAAGGGCTTCTCCTGAAAATACGCTCATACGGTATTACTGGGCAATTACTTAATATAATTAGATCCTTCCTAGACAAAAGAAAAATCCAGGTTGTCCTCGATGGCCGTTCATCTAAGCAACATGACATAAATGCTGGTGTACCCCAGGGATCTATCCTTGAACCCTTGTTGTGCCTGATCTATATAAACGATCTCCCTGATGACAGAGTCTGAGATTGGCTTACTTGCTGATGACACCACGCTTTACTCTCGCCATGTTGGCAAAACTGACGCGATCATATCCGAAGCAATGGCTGAATCTTTAGAAAATGACCTCCAGGCTGTAGTGGATTGGGGTCATAAATGGTTGGAACTTTTAATGCCGCTAAGACAAAGCTCCTTTCCTTCAATAACTACAAGAAACCTCTCCAACCACCGATTGTCATGGCAAATAACACCCTACCTGAGAGTTCATCATTCAAACTCCTCGACCTAACCTTCACAGGGAACATGAATTGGAACAAATATATTGAAGACATTGCCAAGGCTGCCGCAAAGAAGGTTGGCTCCCTCGACCGTGCTAGTAAACTCCTCACACCTGACATTATTCTGTATCTCTACAAAGCCACCATCCACCCATGCATGGAGTATTGTTGTCACATCTGGGCTGGTGCATCATCTACTAGTCTCTCCCTCCTTGACAAGGTCCCAAAAAGAATCGCCAACCTAATAGGTCCCTCACTGTCAACCAAGCTCCAGCCTCTGTCCCATCGCCGCAATGTAGCATCCTTGTGCTTGTTTTACAAATACTTCAATGGATTATGCTCCGATGAATTGGCTACTCTGGTGCCCCCTCGATGTAAATTCACTAGATTAACTCGACAATAAATAAATCTCATTCATTCACTGTGGAGGTCTCCAGATGCCAGAGAGCCTTCTACTCAAATAGCTTCTTTCCTCATACTGCTGGCCTCTGGAACTCCCTCCCTGCCCCCTGTTTCCCCGACAGTACAGACATGCAGAAATTTAAAACTAATGTAAACAGACATCTCGCTGCGCAGATCCCAATTTAGGTTGACCTTCTCCCCTTTTCTTTTTCTCAGTAGCCCCTTACGTCTACAGTAGCGGCCTGCCTTGTTTGGGATGAACTATGTTTAAAAAAAAAATGTGAATGTTTTGTTTTCTTTCTTGAGGGAAGGGAGGGGGGTATAGTACGGTTTCGGTGGCACCCCACTAAATTTTTTCAAATTTTTTTTTAAAAATAAAGATAATGTGCCCACGTTACATAGTCTGTTGCCTAGAATACATATTCCATAATAAGTTCAATAGTTTAGGATTTTATCAAGCACGTACATATTGATTCTCACGTGCATGCACCAATCCTTTTAAAAAATGTATTACTTAATATTACTCAAATTTGATGTAGAGCAATTGCCTTCTTTATTAAATCTTTTGTATCTAGCTTATTTAAAAAGTTTTTTGAGGGAAGGTGGGTGCACCCCCTAAATGGTAAAGTTTACAAAAAAATAATGTGCCCATGTTACTCACTGGGTTGCCAAGAATATATATTCCAAAATTCATAATGATCTGTTTATTAATTTAGGAGATCACTCTGTACATATAATTATATATATATATATATATATATATATCAAAGCCATTCTTATTGTTTAAATTCAGTAGCAAGGAAAAGTCCAACACACCTGGGAACAATGCTGGAATAAGCAGAGAAAGAGTGGTGCTATTTTGGAGTTTTCTTTCTTCGAGACTTGTTGCCTAACCAAGGCTTGAAAGTCTAATCTACTTTACTATTTAACATATAACTGATGGGGATATACATGGATTCATATTTTTTCTCAAGAGTATTAGTGAAAGTGGTGAAGTAGCCCTGATAGAACTCGAATAAGTAAATATGAAGTATAAAGTTTCATTTCAGAAAATTGGGATAGGATAATGAGTATTGATTTACTCCTCTCCAGGAGTTAGGCACAAGGCCAGTTTTTATCTTACTCCCACAAGTAAGATGTGACCCAAGGTCGGGTCGGGAAAGTGGGATTTAAAAATTGCCTGGGCAGCCCCAGGTAGTAAGCAATAAACTTACTCCTCCCCAAAGAGAGGAGGCAAAGCCTGGGAAGGTGGACCTCCCAGAACTGCATAGGACAGACCCATTGACCGGCGTAAATCAAGACCTGAAGGCCAAGACAACACCAGTATGAGGTGCAGTATCCATCGGAACAGATACTACACTTTGATCTTAGCCAAAAGGCCAAGGAATGAGCAGACAAGAACGAATATTCTAAAGATGCATCGATTCAATCTGCATATTTGTTGATGAAATTATTTTAAGCTTAAGCATGACAGAAGGAACAGAGCTTCTTGGACACATCTAAAATAAAATATATCCATTAAATCATCACAGCGGTGAAAATGCTATTCAAAATTGAAATGTGGCAGACGAATCAAGCCTCTTATCTTGATGTGTGATTCACATGTAAAAACTTACTGTGCACCACATTCATAAATTAAAAAAAAAATGCAATTCGTTTTTGCTGGTATTTAAATTAGGGGTTCATTTGATTTATAAACCACAATTTTAATATCTATCAAAAAAGTTATTGGAGAGATTTGAAACAACTAAAACATACTAATTGTTAGTTGTGAAATTTTACATTTTGTACAATAACAATCTATAACAAATAATTGTGGATAGTGATTAAAATAGTTCTGTGTAAGATCCAGTAAAAGCAAAGAAAGGCCTCATTTTATGCCATTTTTTGTAATTATATGCTTGTAATTTTTTACTTGTATGAGATAAACAAGGTAAACAAAATTTTACAGGGAGATAATTCCTCATGGAACATCGGGAAGTTACATTGAATGTCCTACTGACCTAGCAGGCTCAAGGTGTTCCCTCAAATAATGACAATGGAGAGGCGTTTCATAAACTATAAAAACTTAAAATTCCAGGTGTTTGAGGAATCATTTTTATTTAACCTAAAGATGAATAAGAATAGATATATTGTGATGTGGCCATCATACTCAGAAAGAAACTGCTTATTTGGAAAATCAATATTCAAATTAAAGTTTTTATTTAAGCTAAAACACAAGATGAATGGAAATAGAAAGATTGCAATTTGTCAATCATTTAAGTCAGGATTCCTTCCAATTCTTGCAAAAGGAAATGATTAGGAGGTCATGTCAGAGTTTGTGTGCCTTGTGTAACAGAGTAAATACTGACAATTGCCACCTTTATTCATCTCGACTTAATTACAATCTAATAATAGATTTAGAACCAAACATAAGTGAACAATAAGCATCCATTGAAAATTCAGATTTCAGTAAAAAATTCTAGCTTTTTGTTAGATTCAAAACACAGCTGAGCAAAATATAAAGTTATTTCAATTTATATACAGTATAAAACATATACTTATCAAATCGTCTGCCAGTGTAACACATTAATTTTTAATGATACATGATAAACTGTCAGGTGGAGAGAATAGATGTGATTACCTACTTTAATAGATATCTGTTTCGCTTATATTTTTCTTACAAATCCCGAAAAAGAAAAAAATGAATACTTTTCTAAAATATAATCCAGCACAGACGACAGTGACAAGAGGACAACAGCTGAAAGTGATTTCTTAAATAGAAATATCATGGATTTATATTGAGCAGCAGATTGAACACAGACAAATCTAACAGCATTGGTTTCTAGAGGTATCAAGTTAAATCCTTGTGTTAGGAAATAAATAGATCCAATAATTACAAGGATCACTTTTAACGATATCTATATTGAAACAATTACTAGAATAAATTATCTGTTTGGCAGACATTGGTGGATGCATCTAATTAGTAATTAAACTATTTCTCTAAACATGAAAGCATATTCAAAATAAATCGTATCAAAACATCCACTTTTGTTTTCAGATTAAGATATCAACTATTTGAGAAAAAGACCCAAACAGTGAGGAACCCAACACATTTTATGATATAAATTTTTGAATTGTCCATCGTAGATTGTAACTTTTATAGTTTCAGATGAAGAAATAAGACTACTAAATTCATAATTTCTATTGGGAAGGGACTTACCTGGAACACAGATTCCTTTTCAGGTTGAACAATATTATATAAATCTGTCAGAAAAGACTGAACAAAGTTTGTGGATAAAAATTATTTTTTTTAAATAAGGATAATAATTTTTTTTTTTTTAAATCAGCTTAATATCAAACAAACATAGTATTTAAAAACATACAATAAATAAAGGGCAGCTACATTGGTTATATTTTTAGCGATCAAACTTTAAAAGCATTAAGGTCATAAGCAAACAATTAAAAATCTACAAAAAGTAATTTATAGGAAATGTAATTATAAATAATTAATAAAATACAGTTTTTAACAAAAATTGTTAAACTAATTCCGATAAATGTTAATTATTTTACCAACAAATTTTGAATTAATTCAAAATATCTATTTATACATTTTAAAACAAAATAATCAAATCTCAAAATCTTATATTAGAGGGTTTTTTTTTTTTAAATTATACTACAATTTTTAAAAATTAGTTTTGTTTTCACTTTTTAAGCACAAAATAAAACTTTCAATACTAACTAAATATTGAATGAATATAGAAAAAGTAACAATACAAACTAGTTAAGTTCAAAGAAAAGAAAAAAAATATTAACCCTTTAACTACCGAAAAATTATGTTAAAAAAAATGTCAGAAATAAACTCTTCTATCCTACATTATAGGTTTATCAGAAAAATGTTTTGAAAAATCTCTAAAGATTTGATGATATCAGACGTAAAAGATTTAAGGAGCATATTGTTCCATCAATAATTTATAGTGAGCACTGCATATCCGATGGCATTGAATTAACTCTGGTTCAAATAAATGGTACTAAGATATGGCATGTTCCATCTAAAGTATTTTTGTCATAAAACATTGTAATGCTTCTAAACACAAGGAAAATAAAAGGCCTAACTTGAAATATGTTTTATCTTCGCTGGTGTTCATGACAATAGTGAGAGAAGCAAAATGATTGCCAAATTTTTTATATGACTATATATGGTTTGTGTTTTTGTACTATTTTCCGAAAGTATTTTATAATAATTCAAACGGCTAACATACAAATATAAAAGGGCTCATTACTCTCAGTGAACAATGCAATAGGTAGTAATAAGTTGGGTAACTGGTTTGTAATGTATAGCCTCACTGTATGCATACTACCGTTGTACTTAAGGCTACTATTGTTGTCATTGGTAGTCCATTGTATAAATAAGGGGTGCCAATACTAAAGGGTTAAATTACCATTGAGACAGCCATTTAATTTGAAACAAAATTAAGTCCAATGTTTTTCTAAATACCCACTGGAACATTAAAGCAATGGTAGTCAAAGGGTTAAAAAAAAAACTTCAGAGGAAACTAAATTGTTCATGAGAAATAATCAATTATTTTTATAATAAATTAAATTAGTTAAAAATAACTTATTCAAAAAAAATGAAATAACAACAAGATATACAAGGTCTCTTTAATTTACAATTTCTACATTGTAAAACACTTCATAAAAAAACAAAATGGAGAAGTAAACATTGTTAATTTAACTCACTAGAAGAAATAATCAAGTATTTTTCTAGGCTGAATTTGTTATTAGAAATATTACTTGAGTAATTTCTGTAGGATTTGATCCTGTGACTGTTCCACTTGGATTCATCTGTGATTTCAGTGAATATTCTTCACATTCATCAGATGTTACTGCTTCAACCAAACTAGTTCTCATTAGTTTTATGATAAGGAAGTAGTAACTTCGAGAAAGATAATAATCTCAACCTTTGTTTCTAAGTAAACTTGTCTAGATTGGTTTCTAAGAAAACAATGAAAATTGTTTGAAGTTAAACATTTAACTCATCCACTCTATAGAAAAACTACATTTTTCAGTTACAAAGAAAGTAGACAACTGTCATCTATGCTACGGGGAATGGCTTAACAATTGGAAATAAATGATAGGAGGAGGAAAGACAGGCGAAGAGAGAAGGTTTTTAAAAAAACAACAAAAAAAACAGAAGATAGCAGAGTAAAGAGAAAGAATTACCTAGAGTTGTTATTGGAAATTGCCCCCCCCCCTCCTCTCTTGAAATATAAGCAGATATCTGCCAATAAGTTAAGAACTCACATTGAACACTGGATAAAAAATAATCTACTTGTTTATGTAATAAATAAATAAATAAAAAGTTCCAAGTCATCTCAAACGCTATCGGTTATATAGAAATAAACTATATAACCGATAGAGTTTGAGATGACTTGTAAAGTCAATCTAAAATAACTCCCTCAAAAATGCATTAAAATTTCCTGTCTCATCCAAGCAAAAATTAATTTTGTATTTACATTTGTTCAGCAAAATAAAAATCACATAAAAAAAATATTCTGTCAAATATTTTGAAATTATGAAGGAGGTTAGCTTGTCAACTTTGATAAACTGATGGATATGAACAGTCTTGGACAGGAATTGATGAAGATGAGTGGATATATGCAAAGATATGACTGACCCAAATTGATCAAGAATGGTGAACCTATACAGGAACATAGAAATAGTCTGAGATTGAAAGATAACTGGAAGATATGAATAAATATGAATACAAATATTTTTTTCATGATTAGATAAATCAATGAATTAATGCATAATATTTAAGATTATATACATATATGGTAGAAAAGTCTGTACTCATAAACAATTTGTTATATAACAATTTGCAATAAATGTTCAAACTGATGTCTACCTTCTTCCAAACACTTCCTTACTTGGGATACACATGATCGTTGCATATTTTAGTTATTCCCGCTTATGATTTTAATCTCTTTTAGTGTTTGTAAAGTTCTTGGTTTACTAGCATAAACCACTGATTAAAGATTTCCCTATGAGAAAAAAAATCTACAAGACTCAAATCCAGAGATTTTGGTAGCCATTCAATCACTTTCACATCCAATCCATTTTTCTGGAAATGTGTTAATCAAATATCTGCACACATCATTCGCTTTAAACCACATCTTTCACAGAATTTCTAATGGTATGTCATCTAGGAGAGATAATAAATAAAATTATAAATGATGCTTACATGATTAAAATTATGTTAAAATTTAAAATAATTTATGTAGTAATTTATCTATGGATCCAGACTTTTTCACCACCCTGTATATATACATTGTGAGCATAACTAACATTTTCACATCTATGTGTGCTTAGAACTGAATGACATGAGGCAATTTGTTCCAACCCAAATTTTCTTTTCCATTCAGTTACTCACAAGTTCTCTTCTTATTTCGACCTCAAATATTTGATCAGAGTCGATGTGTGGTTTACCATTCCTCTTAGTCAAAAGTTGGATAAATTAAGTCCAAGACACAACAACTTTTGGAAAAATGTTTATTCACCTTGCACTCAGACTTGTGAAAGCTTATTAGAATTTTGAAAAGAATAAGCAACAAATCTAGATATAGAATGTCTATCTTGTGCAACGAAATATGCTTAAAAAAAAAATGAACGCTGATTAACTGTACACTATACAACGTGAGCAGAAAAACACTCATTGATTTCAAGTAGTTATAACATCTAGACTTTTTCAAATATAACTTTGAAATTTTAGAATCAGTTAACATGACGCAAGATTTGGTTAAACAAATGAAATATTTATTAAATCATTTTTTTTTTTGAATGATTTAATCAATATTTCATCTGTTTAACCAAATCTTGCGTCATGTTAACTGATTCTAAAATTTCAAAGTTATCGTTTCAACGGCGATTCTAAGCTGTAGTAAAATTTAAATCTCATTTTTTAAATATGTTTATAAATATGGGGGTGATGTTTTCCTTTCGGGTTACACGAAGGGCAAAATCCATGTACCTCCACAACCCACAATTCTGAAGCATCTTCAGCAATGCTTCACTGAAGCAGAACACTTGAACACGATGGATATTCTGTAGAGTGTTTGGACAGAGAGAGGGTTAGAAATTATCACATCGATGCTTTCCATGTTATGAGAAGAGCACACATCGCAAGCGATACCAATCAATACAGCATGAAACTAACAGATCATGTAATTGTAATTAGCAATGTGTAAAAATACATTTAACTTACATTCTATGTCTGTTGTAAATTAAGGAATGTTTTTGTACTCACATTTATAGTTGAGTGTCATTCCTTACCCGTCACTCCTTCCTTAATAAACATCACTCATTTGAGAATATATTCTTTAAATATATTTCTTTGTTTCAGACTTTTTGAGATGAGGATTTATTGCTTATATTATTTGGTTGTTTTATTTTACAGCATATAAACCTCCTTTCGGGTCATTTAATGCTGAATCCAGTCATTTTGGTAAAAGTTTTTATGCTTCAAGTTCTTTACATCTTCAAATATTTATTCATAGTGTTTGGTTTGTTTCGTAGAGGAAAAATGTTTTTGTTTTTAGCTTTGCAGGACATGATTGAGTTTTGCAAAGGGAAAGGAAAAAAACAATAACATCAATGTTTGGTGTATTTTAACTCAGAAAGCCCGTATCTTCAGACGGCCTGAACTGCACCAAACTGTATTATTTGGACTACTCTTCTTATCTTGGTTGCCATTTTCACAATGTTCCAACTGATGTAAACTAACTTTCTTCAGGTACATCTTTTCAATCTTCCATATAGGTTCCAAGGTTTGAAAAAGATACACCTGAAGAAGGTTGGAGGTTATATCGACCAAAATGTTGTGAAAATAACAATCAAGATGAGAATAGTAGTCGAAATAATTCAAATCATACATATATATATATATATATTTTTTTTTTTTAGATAGATCACCTATCTGTTAAATGTCTTAGCTAATGAGATCGCAATATCCCAATTGTTTTAAAAATTATTTTGTCTAAACAAACCATCGACTCAAAACCTTGGCATTATGGATATATATATATATATATATATAGATATATGAGCAATTACTAAAATAATATGTTAGACAAGAACTCAATAAATTCAAAGAATTCAAATGTTTTATATAAATTTAAAATGGTCTTAATATTTCAATTCTTTTTGTCTTTAAAACAAATAAAGTCTCTTAGAGTTCCTTCATTTTTATCAACATAAATAATAGTAATGAGTTGTTGAAATTTTGTTCAACACAATTAGCCATATTATTATTCCAGTGTCCATTCTGTTACTCAAATTAAGAATAAAAAAAGTAGATGAAGTAGTACCCAGTTTCCAGCAAAAAAAGGAATCACAGAACTTTGTTACTGACATCTGCCTGGTATTGCACTGACTTGTTATATCCCCAGTAGAGCCTGTGTCACTTAGTAATATATCATTTAGTTGCATCGTTTATTTCTTCTAAGGTGGTGCTTTGTTTCCCATCATAGCAATGCTGGCTTACTAGTTGAGATGGTATGATGTTGAAAAATTTAAAACAAGCGAAGCGAGCACACCACATATGACTCATCTTTCAGATGCATTTCTCAATATTGTTTTATTACTAATTTTACTTTTCATGGTGAAAAACATCAACTCATTAATATTTTGTTAGAAAGTAATATAGAAAGTGTATTAGGGAAACATAATAAAATGTACATAATAAAATGGAAATAAATCCCAAAGGAGACTTCCAACCCAAATTCTACTTTCGATATTACTATTTCAATACTTTACCGGAATTAGAATTATAAATAAACTTTTTGATCTATATATATATATATATATATATATCTTAAGAACTTCGATTTTCGAATTCTGAAAATAAATGAATAATAAAAAATAAAAATAAAAAAATAAATAAATAAATAAAAGGATAATAATGCACAAACCTTTTTTGGCTTCACATTTTCAACAGCAGATTTTACAGAATTCCAAGTTTTTTGCAAAGGTTTACTGCTTTGTCCCATTGATGATGGCACCCCCTGTTTATCGACAAATGAATGTTTCGGGCATAACTAGAAAAGAAAAACAAAATGTGAGCACATAAGACTTTTCTAAATCCTTTCATAATAAATTTGAATTTCAAATACTAAACAACTGAATCTAAATCATGAAAGTCACCCTAAAAAATCCTAAGGAATTTTATGAAATAATAAAACCTTGTCAATCATGTACATAGTACAGAGTGACCATGCTAAAAACAGAACCGATGGAGTTATTTAATAAAATTCAGAATCCTTTCTACAGTCCAACCATATTTGGTACAAATAAACTTTTGTTTATGCCTGATTTGTTCAAGTTTTAGTCATCAATGTCCAACAGTGTTTGTATATCACCTTTTAATTATATGTGGGGACACTTTGATGATTGTCTCATCAGTATTAAGTATAATCCTGGATGGGATTTACACTCACCAAACCTTCACCACAGATTTTTATCTGCTGAATTATTACAAAGAACAATCCGCAGACTATTCCCAAACTTAAGGCCATAAAAGCCAAAATCAGTGTAGAGAGGAATGTGTCAGAGTTATTAACAATTTTGTACATCATATCCAGATGTACTTATCATTGAACGGCGTTAAAGCAAAAACTGTCGTACATTCATAACTGAAACTTGGTGGGCAAGGCAGCCATCGACTGAAGTTTATTTGTACCAAATATGGTTGGATTGCAGAAAGGATCGTGAATTTTATTAACGATTTCATCATTGATACAGCTATGTACTGTATGCAAACGATAACACCATTGGAAAACCGAGATTTAAGATGGAAGCCGCAGGAAATGGCCAAAAGGACAGCCAAAACAAAGGTGATAAGAGAGTCCTATTGTCAAAAGATTTTATTTAATGATAATTTTAAAAAAATCAAATGATTATAATTAAATTCAACATTTCTAAAAATTTAAATTTAAAACTAAAATAGATACATTATTATATTCATGCTTAGCAGAAAATAAATTAACTCTTAAGAATAGAGTAATTTCTTAAAAAATATCATATTTAAATTACAAAATATTGTTAATTGAATTCCAAGTGCCTTTTTCAGATTCTTTTTAATGAATATTTACATGAAAAATGTTTTATGGGAATAGGTAGTGTATTCCAGTTTGGCACGAAGATAGGAAATAGAATTTAATGCATATTTATTTAATTTACTAATCAGTGCTCAACTGTCTGATCAGTTGAGCTACAAACAAATAAACCGAAAAGAAAACCAGAAAGCCGGTTTATAAGAAGGCTGGAATGTTCCATTATGCTCAGATGGGCAATTCCACCCACTAAGTTCCGACACAATCCACCAGGAAAACTCTTGCATGAACCAAGCAACAATCGCACATAAACTATTAAAGTAATCATCAATTTGATTCTACAATATTGAAAACCTTTTCTGTGTCTAAAACAAGTTACCATAAACAGACTTTAAAAAGTAATAAATGAATAGGTTTACCTCCACACTTATTCCATATCCAATACAACATTGTAACTGCATATAAAAACTTTGTGAGGACGGAAATATTTTATTTTCAAAAACATATCGCATGTTTTTAGAAAGTTCCAGAGATGGTATTTCCAACTCAGATTTCCATTCAATAAAAGACCTACAGATTAAACTGTTTTAAAACATTTTTACCATTTCCGTTCAGGAATTTGTATACCTCAGTAGCAGCATTCAGTCAGCGGAAAGAGACATCAAAATCCACAAAGACCAGGCCTGGGAAATCCTTGATGGACTGCGCACCATCTGGAAGTCCTTCGTCTCTGACAATCTTAACAAATTTTCTAGGGCCATAGTGGAATCTGTCTTGCACTATGACTCAACAGTTTGGAAACTGATGAAACAGCAAGAAGCATCACATATACAAGAATGCTATAAGTTGTATTGGACATAAGTTGGAGGAAACATCCAACCAAGAAACACATATGGACACAGAAATCAAAACTTGTGAGAGCCACCTTCCTATGAAACCAATTATGTGGCAAAAGATCAGTTGGAAAAGCTTATCACAACTACATTAACCAAGTTGTAGAAGACCCTGGATGCTACCTGGGTGATCTCCCGACAATGATGTCTGAGTGAACGAGTCAAGAGAATCCGGGAAAACCTGATTGATTGATTGATATTATTTCCAACAAATCTTAAATTTGATCCACGTCTCTATGCTATTTTTATATTTTGTGTACAACAACATTTATTCATATATTTGAAATTTGATATCAAACATTTAGTTAAATATGCCTTCATAATGAGATCCTAATTAGATACTGTGATAATACAAATAAATAAATATAAAATTTATTGTTACCTCAAGAGCGAGATCAACAGGCTCTTGTGCAGATAGGCTAAGTATGACGACTTTACTTATCTGGTATATGTCATGGACTTCTGCTATCTGTCCAACATTGGTCTGGTTTTTTATTAATATTAGCTTCCATTCAGAATCTGAAATAAAGAAAAATAAAAAATCGAAAATCAAAATTCAATTATGAAAATGACTGCAACAGAAATCAAAGACAAATAGGATTTAATCTTAAATTAAAAAATTTTTTAAATCATACATTAAAACAAAAGTTTTTCAATTATGAATCACAACTTCAGACATTGATGACATCTAAAGCAAATTTCCATCTTTAAATTTATAGACATGCCAAAAAATGGACTATAAAAAAATCTTTGGTAATATATGCAAGGAACTTTCTTGATCAGTCATTCAAAATCATTTGACATACATGAGTTCAGTTTATTTCTACCAGATATGTGGAGTTGGAGTCTGATTGATTTTTTCAAAAGGGGGGAGGGGGATACTTGATAAAAAATATCTCAAGCAAAAAAAAAAAAAAAATTATCAAAATCTTTGTGTCCTAGTTTGCTTTCTTAAATAATAACAGAAAGATTTTGATATTTTTTGCTGTTTTCCATCATGTTCCACTTTTTCTGTTTGTTTTTTCGTTTTTGTTTTTAATTCCATTCAATACAAACAATGTTAAATTTACAAGCCTTGAAAAACGTGCGTATCCTCTTTAAAATCAGAAATCCACAAATATATAGTATACATAAATTATTACTAACATAAGACTTTTAGGCTGGAGTTGGACCTTTCAAAATTTCAGGAGTCGAAGTCAAGTGTTTTAGCTACCGACTCCACAACCCTGGTATACTACACAATATTTTACCCAGTATTATTACTTTTAATTCTTTGCAATATTTACTCTTCTAGTAACTCTTTTCTTTGGCTGATTATTGCGCTACAATAGCTGGTTCCTAAACATTTTAAGTATATTGTTATTGTGTTAGAACATTGATATGTGAATCCAACTAAATGCGACCCTGCCATATTACATCCGGTTAATTAACTGTCCATAGAAAACTAACTTCCGTTTTGTAGTAATGACCTACATTACGGTGGTAATCCAACACATCTACACCATAACAATTGTGATTGCATTTTATAAACTTAAAAGCCACACTCTGCATGGACTTTAAAGCTTGTTCCCGGCAGAAAGCTACTTGAGTCATAGGTCCATATAACTAAGTTCAAAATATCTTTTTTCAATTAATGAATAACAATAAAAGATATAAAATAGAACTATTACATAATTATATATATTAATATAGTTGTATGATTTGATATATTTATGAACATAGAGTGCTCAATATTGCTGATATAGTGTATGTCAATCTAAGTTTGGAGACAAAAGTAGATGGCGATTGGCAGTTTCTCGTCTTGCATTCTCCAGACCATGTGGTACCTCCTTTACGATTGCAACGGATGAAACTATCAATGTTTCTAAACTACACACACCCACAAGGCCCGTATACCTGCGTTTCTATGGCAAAATTGAAGAAACAACAAACTCCTGCTCCCACCCCTGAACCCCATATTACTATTTTTATTCAATTTTTTTACTTTCTATAAGTATCAATTTTTAAGATATAAAAGAAAGTAAACCGTTTTCTTTGTTGTTCATGAATGTCTGTCACAAACCAAGAACCCAGGATATTACTGTAAAACCTCAAACTGAAGAGAGAAAAAACAACAGTATTTTCTGAATTAAATTGATATATTTTCTGTAATTGAACCAACTAATTATGTTAAAAAAATATTTAAGCAACAGATATTATAGGGAATGGGGCTAACACAAAGTAATTCATTCTTTTTTCTTTTCAACTATTAACAAAAATAAAATGGTTAACTTGTTTACAAATGAATCAAAATGAATTTTGGGTGGAATTTAATTTTGTAATGAAAGTATGTTTTTACATCGGATTTTAAAAAGTTATTTGTGTGTGTGGGGGGGTGCTCACTGTTTGCTTGGTAGTGGTATGTGTGTCGATGGTTGGGGGAGGGGTATTTTTAATTTACAATTTAGAAATGGATCGCAACCTGAAAAAGTCAGCTTCCCAGAGGTAAATTTACAAGCAAGGACAATTCTAAGATGTTTTCCAGGATATAAATAAAATTTAAAAAAATATTCATAAATAGAACCACATGCTTTATAAAGATGCAAATCATCTGAGAAAACAATAAAAAATAGATAATGATATGTCCTTTTGCAAAGTAATATGCAAATTAGTTAACTTTACGACTTCAATTGCATAAACATGACCAGTTTATTAGAACAGTATTGTACTTTTATTATGTCAATTATATTTCACTGTTAATGCGAGAAATATCCCAATCATATATATATATATATATATATGTGTGTGTGTATATATATATATATATATATATATATATATACCGGTCCTATTCACAAGTGATATGAAGAAGGCTATTTCCAGGATTGAAGTCTAGTAAAGCAGCCAGGCCATCAGGTAAAGTAGTATAGATGGTCCGAGCTGCTGGTGACACAGGTGCATCCATGATTTGTGACCTTGCATCTACCAACTGGGAGGAGAGTTTCATTGTCTGTCTCTACAAGGGTAAGAGAAATGCTCTGGACAGAGGCAATTACTGAGGTCTCAAGCTGATGGAGCAGGTCATTAAAGTCATTGAGAGGATCATTGACAGTCTGATTAGATAGTCTGTTTGTGGACCTTGTGAAGGTGTTTATTCGTTTTCCCCAGAGGTTCATCTGTTGGGTACTATGGAAACTTGGTGTTGAGGAGTGGATTGTGTGCTTGGTGCAGGGGTTGTATGCCAATACTCACAATCGCATCCCTGTCGGTAACAGCCACAGTGATGAGTTTGCTGTGGGGGATGGTGTCCATCAGGGATCGTTACTAAGTTCCTTCCTCTTTATTATCGTGCTTGAAGCTCTGTCACGCGAGTTCCTTGGGAGGGTTTATGCTGACGACCTGGTTATCATTACTGACTCACAGGATAAATGCATTGGGAGGCTCCTGACATGGAAGAATGCTATGGAAATGAAAGGGTTGAGAGTGAATGCTGACAAAATAAAGATCATGATCTGTGGTACTGGCCTCGACTAACTTCAGGATTCAGGCAACTTCCCGTTTGTATGCTGTTTGTCACACAGGTGTGGGCAGCAACAGTATTTTGTGCAGTAGCTGCAAGCACTGGGTGCACAGAAGGTGTAGTGGAATCGAGCGTTTGATCGAAGACCCTAACTTTAGGTGCTCTAGATGCCGGGAAACTGCTTGCTCATTTGATGGTTGACCGCTGATTGGTCAGGACAACTTGAAGGTAGTTGACTCTTTCTGTTACCTGGGAGATATACTTTCAGCGGGTGGCGGCTGCAACCTTACAACCATGACGCATGTGAAGACTGCTTAGAAGAAGTTCAGGAAGCTGCTACCAGTTTTCACATCACGCCATCTGTCATATAGGACCTGTGGTCAAGTGTATAGCACTTGTGTGCAGAGCGCTATGCTCCATGTCAGTGAAACCTGGACACTGACAAGGCCAGGCCTACATCTGCAGCGCAATGACAGGTCAATGGTTAGACGGATTTGTAACCTCAAGCCAAAAGATACTTCCACTCTGCAGACAAGTGAGTTGCTGGGGAAACTTGGTCTCGCAGACCTCGATCTCATCTTGAAAGAGAAAACTGTACTGGTATGGCAACGTGGACAGATCCAGCAGTGAAATCAACTGTGCACTAAACCTACAAGTCTCTGGTAGGTTTGGAGTTAGCCGGCCAAAGTTATCTTGGAGGGAGCTGACAGAGGGAGAGAAAGAGAGACCGCAGAGACTGGAGGCTCTTAAACGCTGACCCTCAGGATCGACAAAAGTAGAGATCTACGCTACGGACTGCCATGCATGCAGCTAGCCAGCTGTCTGGGGAGAAGGTTCACTGGTGTGGACATTGTCCCCAATCCTGCACGATAATAAAAAGACTGATGATGATGATGATGATGATGATTATATATATATATATATATATATATATATATATATATATATATATACACGTACTAGTAGAATACCCTTTCCAAGACGGGTATAAGCAATAAATATAGCATTAATGTTAAATTTTAATGGTTTTCTTTCTTTGGGGGATATGGTACGGTTACCCTAAATTGAAAAAAATAAATAATATTCCCACGTTACTTACCTTGTTGCCTAGAATACATAATTCTTAGTGATAAGTTATATTAAGGAGAGTTTAGTTTAACAGCAACCTTGATGTTGTCAGCTAGATATCTTACCCACTGAGCTATTCAGATAGATGTTAATACTCTTTACCTAACGCTTATAAATAGATTAAATTCACTGTGTAACACATGAGAAAGCTTCTTTAAGGGCCAGCTAGAGACGCAGAACTACTTCCATTACGTTCACATGTAAATTGTACATGTGAATACACTTATTTTTAAGGTACACTCCATAATATGTCATCCTTTTTATTGACAGACATGCACACAGACAGGGAGGTATTTTTTATCATTATATATATATATATATATATATATGGACCGAGAGAGACAGAGAGAGAGAGACAGACAGAGAGAGAGAGACAGAGAGATCTAAGTATATATAGAGAGACAGAAAAAAGAGAGACGGACAGAGAGGAATTGTGTACTATACCAAAATTCTTCACTTACATTAGGGGTGGGACGTAATGGGTGAAAATTTCAGATTCATGCGAGTAATTTTTTTTTTTGTTCATTTATACATAAATAACACTAGACAATCAAACATTTTGAAAATTTTGCAAAATTCAGAAGGTGCAGGTGCACTAGTTTTTGGCTATTTTACATTCAGGAAAACCCTTTCACAGCCTGAAAATGGTCCTAAATTAAAGTACTATATCAGATTTAACCATCTATATCCCTTCATAGCTTTTGAGGATGTTTTAGGACCTGCAATGTTGCATGAAACCACTTTTTCACCGAAAAATGATGGATTTTGAGTCCCGTGGAGCCCTAACGGCTATTTTTGGCCTGCACCTTCTGAATTTTGCAAAAATTTTCAAAATGTTTGATTGTTTAGTGTTATTTATGTATAAATGAACACAAAAAAATACTACTCGCATGAATCTGAAATTTTCACCCATTACGTCCCACCCCTACTTACATTTTATTATATTAAAAAAAAAAATATATATATATTCTTTGATTTCATATAATTTTATTTTAAAATAATCAGGGGAGGGGGCAGAATCAAAACCGCACACTCGATGTTTTCAGTCTGATACCTTTCTAACTGAACAATTCAGACATTTGTTAAGTCAACTTTTAGTTTTAGAATAACACTCATAAAAAAATGGGATACACGCATTTGAAATTTTAAGGGGGTTCTATCTCTATGGCTCACTTAGAAGTGAGTGCACATAGATATTCGACATATAGAGGGTAATGTAAAAATTTGGGACTACTTACATTGTCTTTCCCAGAAAATTTTATACATATGATTTAAATTTCATAAAAGAATATATTTTAAGTGTTAAGAGGGTTATGCCCTCATAGTTCCCTTAGGGGTGCATTTAGAGATTCTAGAACACTTCCATTGTAAATTTAACATAATACACTTTTAGATTTTATGTAGATTTAACCTTTCTTTCTATAGGGAACACACAATCACACACAGACATTGTTTAATATATAACTAGCGGGACTACCCAGAGTTGCTCGGGGTCATAAAAACATTTAATCCCCCCCCCCCCCCCGCCGCCACGAAAAAATATTTTCATCCTCCCCCATCAATATAAATATTTTTAATCAAAAGGAAAAAAAAAAAAAAAATTCAAAAAAAAATTTTTTTTTGGTGGGGGAGGGCCCCACCAACAAAAAATTTTTTTACCCTCCCCATACATAGAAATATTTTTAGTTTAAAAAAAAAAATTTTTTTCAATCCCCCCCCCCCCAATTTTTTTTTTACCCTTCCCCATACATAGAAATATTTTCAGTTAAAGAAAGGAAAAAAAATTTCCGAGGTGCCTCGGTCATATCAAAGAACCATACTGCAGAAGCCTCCGGGTCCTATATTGTAGAGGCACCCCCGGTGTTGGATCCTATTCTGTAGAAGCGCCCCTGGCCCCTATACTTTAGAAGAACCAATGGTCCCTATTCTTCATAAGACTCCAGGTCCTATATTGTAGAAGCAACCCCGGTGCTTGTCCTATATTGTAGAAGCACCCCCGGTGCTGGGTCCTATATTGTAGAAGCACCACTGGTCCCTATATTGGAGAAGCACCCATGGTCCCTATTCTGCAGAAGCCTCCGGTCCTAAATTGTAGAAGCACCCCTGGTGCTGGGTCCTATACTGTAGAAGCACCCCTGGTCCGTATACTGGAGAAGCATCCATGGTCCCTATTCTGCAGAAGTCTCTATGTTCTATATTGTAGAAGCACCCCCGGTGCTGGGTCCTATACTGTAGAAGCACCCCTGGTCCCTATACTGGAGAAGCACGAATTGTCCCTATTCTGCAGAAGCTTCCGGGTTCTGTATTGTAGAAGCACCCCCGGTGCTGGGTCCTATACTGTAGAAGCACCCCTGGTCCCTATACTGGAGAAGCACCCATGGTACCTATGCCGCAGAAACCTCTGGGTTCTATATTGCAGAAGCACCCTCGGTTCCTGGTCCTTTACTGTAGAAGCACCCCTGGTCCCTATACTGCAGATTCCTCCGGGTTATATATGGTAGAAACACCCCCGGTTCTGGGTCCTATACTGTAGACGCACCCCTGGAGAAGCACTTATATTTGTAGGGACCGTTATACTTTAGAAGCACCAACATTCCTGGGGTGGACAATCATACTTTAAAAGCACCTATATTTCTTCATTCAGGATATTCTTCATCATTTTCAATCCCCCTCGTGACATTCTTCGTCATTTTCAATCCCCTCGTGACATTCTTTATCATTTTCAATCCCCTCGTGACATTCATCATTTTCAATCCCCTCCTGACATTTTTCATCATTTTCAATCCCCTCCTAACATTCGTCATCATTTTCAATCCCCTCCTGATATTCGTCATCATTTTCAATCCCCTCATGATATTCTTCATCATGGATATGTATCATGTATATATATCCATGATACATATACATATACATGATATGTATCATGGATACGTATCATGTATCATGGATATGTGACATGGATATGTGTCATGTATCAAGGGTATGTATCATGTATCATGGATATGTATCATGTATATGTATCCCTAATGCTAACTCTCCCTCCCTCAAATTTGGCCTGAGGCGCCCCACCGGCGAATGCCGACACTCCCCCTCCCCCAAATTTGGTCCGAGGCGCTCACACCGGCGAATGCCGACACTCCACCCTCCGCAAATTTGGCCTGAGGCGCTACCACCGGCGAATGCCGACATTCCTCCTCCCCAAATTTTGCCTGAGGCGCCCCACCGGCGAATGCCAAGACTCCCCCAATCCCTAAACTTTGCCTGACGCCCCCACCGACGAATGCCGACACGCCCTTTCCCCAAATTTGGCCTGAGGCGCTCACACCGGCGAATGCCTACACTCCCCCCTCCCCAAATTTGGCCTGAGGCGCCCTACCGGCGAATGCCCCCCCCCCCAGTTTGGCCTGAAAGGAGGAGATAATGCCTGGAAGGATTATATCATGATAACAGAACGGCCATAGTGAGGAAGAAGGAATATTACCGGCACTACCTTTCTGACGTCATTTCTGGTTTATCGTGACTTGGCATTATTTCTCAAATTATACATGATAGCATTGATTTTTTCTCAAATTAGTACTAAACAACGTTGAAAATCGAGGAAAAAGCCACCCCCCATCGGAGAAAAGTGTTCAGTCAACCCCGGAAGAGTCAACTTTTTTTTCCGGTTCCGAGATATTACAAGTGTCTGGGCTGGCCGGTCGGAATGATGTCACCCGTGTGACCATTTGTTGGGTACACTCGGAGGAGAAACTTTACATACATACATACATACAGGTGGGATTTATATAATAGACTAGCGGGGCTACCCGGCGTTGCTCATGGTCATAAAAACATTTAATTGAAGAAAAATCGCGTGTGTAACATCTTTATATTAAAACTTCAATTTCTCTCCCTCTCTCTATAGCCGTCTCTTTATCTTTCTACTTTTCTCTTCCCTGGTCGCCTCATTTCACCGCTACTTTTTAATTTTGCCTTTTGCGAAAGCTGTTTCTTCCCCACCATTTCATCCTACGTTTCCCGGGGCAATAGTATGACTTATTTCCATAAAAAGTTCCACCTCTGTCTGCGCTTTCTATATAGGTACTTATCTCTGCCCCGGTGTTCATACTATATACGTATCTATCGCCACCCAGGTGCACATACTATATACATACCTATCGCAACCCCGGTGCAGATACTATATAAGTACCTATCACCGCCCCGGTGCAAATGCTAAATACGTACATATCGCCGCCCCAGTGCGAATGCTAAATATAGACCTCTCGCCGTTCCGGTGTGCATACTGCATAAGTACCTATCGCCGCCCCGGTGTGAATGCTAAATACGTACTATCGCCGCCCCGCATGCTAAATACGTACTTATCGCCACCCCGGTGCGAATGCTAAATACGTACCTATAACCGCCCCGGTGCCCGTTATATATACGTATCTATCGCCGCCCTGGTGCGCGTGCTGCATACGTACCGATCGCCGCCCCGGAGAGCATGCTAAATACATACCTATCACTGGCCCGGTGCACATGCTATATACATACTTTTTGCCGCCCATGTGCACATGCTATATACGTACCTATCGCCGCGCCGGTGCGAATGCTGGATACGTACATTTTGCCGCCCCGCTGCGCGTGCTACATACGTACCTATCGCCGCCCCGCTCTGCGTGCTATATACGTACCGATCGCTGCCCCAGAGCGCATGCTAAATACATACCTATCACCGGCCTGGTGCACATGCTGTATACGTACTTATTGCCGCCCATGTGCAAATGCTATATACGTACCTATTAACGACCTAGTGTGCAAACTACATATGTACATATCGCTGCCTCAGTGCGAATACTAAATATGTACATATCGCCGCCCCGGTGCGAATGCTAAATACATACCTGTCGCCACCCCTATACACTTCTATATACGCACCTATTGCCACCCCAGTGCACATACTATGTATATACCTATCGCCGGCCTGGTGCGCATACTATATACTTATCTATGTGCACCCTTGCAGAGATAGGTATGTATTATGGATATGTATCAAGTATCATGGATATGTATAATGTATCATGGATATGTATATGTATCGTGGATATGTATCATGGATATGTATAATGTATCGTAGATATGTATCATGGATATGTATAATGTATCATGGATATACTTCTCTATGTGCACCGTTGCAGAGATAGGTATGTATCATGGATATGTATCAAGTATCATGTATATGTATCATGGATATGTATCAAGTATTATGGATATGTATCATGTATTATGGATATGTATCATGTATTATGGATATGTATCATGTATATATATTGTATCATGGATATGTATCATGGATAATTATTATGGATATGTATCATGGATATGTATCATGTATCATGGATATGTATCATGTATCATGGATATGTATCATGTATCATGGATATGTATCATGTATATGTAACAGGGATATGTGTCATGTACAATGGATATGTACCATGGATATATATCATGTATATGGATATGTATCATAGATATGTATCTTAGATATGTATCAGAAATGTATCATGGATATGTGTCATGGATATGTGTCAGGGATATGTGTCAGGGATATGTGTCATGTATCATGGATATGTATCATGTATCATGGATATGTATCATGGATATGCACTATGTATCTTAGATATGTATCATGGATATGTATCATTGATATGCATCATGTATATGTACATGTATAATGTATCATGGATATAGATATGTTCATGTACCATAGATATGTATAATAGATATATATATTATGTATCATGGATATGTATCATAGATATGTATCATGGATATGTATCATAGATATGTATAATGTATCATGGATATGTATCATGTATCATGGATATGTAGCATGTATATGTATCATGGATATATATTGATATGTATCATGTATCATGGATATAGATATTGTATCATGGATATAGATATTGTATAATGGATATGTATAATAGATATGTATCATGTATCATGGATATGTATCATGGATATTATCATGTACCATGGATATGTATCATGTATCATCAATATGTATCATGGATATGTATCATGTATATGTAACAGGGATATGTGTCATGTACAATGGATATGTACCATGGATATGTGATATGGATATGTATCATAGATATGTATCATGTATCTTAGATATGTATCAGATATGTATCATGGATATGTGTCAGGGATATGTGTCATGTATCATGGATATGTATCATGGATATGGATATGTATCATGTATTATGGATATGTATTATTGATATGGATATGTATCGTGTATCATGGATATGTATCATGTATCATGGATATAGGTCATGTATCGTGGATATGTATCATGGATATGTATCATGTATCGTTGATATGTATCATGGATATGTATAATGTATCATGGATATGTATCATGTATCATAGATATGAATAATGTATCATGGATATGTATCATGGATATGTATCATGGATATGTATCATGTATATGTATCATGTATCATGGATATGTATCATGTATCATGGATATGTATTATGTATCATGGATATGTATCATGTATCTTAGATATGTATCATGTATATTATATATATGTATCATGGTTCATGTATCATGGATTTGTATCATGGATATGTGTCATGTATCATGGATATGTATCATGTATATGTATCATGGATATGTGTCATCAATCATAGATATGTCTTATGGATATGTACTATGTATATGTATCATGGATATGTATCATGTATCATGGATATTATCATGGATATGTATCATGGATATTTATCATGTATTATGGATATGTATCATGGATATGTGTCATATGGATATGTATAATGTATCATGGATATGTGTCATGTATCATGGATATGTGTCATGTATCATGGATATGTATCATAGATATGTATCATGGATTTGTAACATGTATCATGGAGATGTATCATGGAAATGTATCATAGAAATGTATCATGGAAATGTATCATGTATTATGGATATGTATCATGGATATGTATCATGGATATGTATCATGTATCATGGATATGTATCATGTATATAGATATGTATCATGTATATGGATATGTATCATGTATATGGATATGTATTATAGATATGTATCATTGATATAGTATCATGGATATGTATCATTGATATAGTGATATGGATCATGGATATGGATCATGTATGATGTATTATGGATATGGATCATGGATCATGGATATGTGTCATATATGGATATGTATCATGGATATGTGTCATGTATCATGGATATGTATCAGATATGTATCATGGATTTGTATCATGTATCATGTATATGTATCAGATATGTATCATGGATATGTGTCAGGGATATGTGTCATGTATCATGGATATGTATCATGGATATGTATCATGTATTATGGATATGTATTATTGATATGTATAAGTATCATGGATATAGATATTGTATCATGGATATGTATCGTGTATCATGGATATGTATCATGTATCATGGATATAGGTCATGTATCGTGGATATGTATCGTGGATATGTATCATGTATCGTGGATATGTATCATGGATATGTATCATGTATCGTGCATATGTATCATGGATATGTATAATGTATCATGGATATGTATCATGTATCATAGATATGAATAATGTATCATGGATATGTATCATGGATATTTATCATGGATATGTATCATGTATAATGTATATGTATCATGATATCTATCATGTATCATGGATATGTATCATGTATCATGGATATGTATTATGTATCATGGATATGTATCATGTATCTTAGATATGTATCATGTATCTTAGATATGTATCATGTATATTATATATATGTATCATGGTTCATGTATCATAAGTATCATGGATTTGTATCATGGATATGTGTCATGTATCATGGATATGTATCATGTATATGTATCATGTATATGTATCATGGATATGTATCATGGATATGTATCATAGATATGTGTCATCAATCATAGATATGTCTTATTGATATATACTATGTATATGTATCATGGATATGTATCATGTATCATGGATATTATCATGGATATGTATCATGGATATTTATCATGTATTATGGATATGTATCATGGATATGTGTCATATATGGATATGTATCATGTATCATGGATATGTATCATGTATATGGATATGTATTATAGATATGTATCATTGATATAGTATCATGGATATGTATCATTGATATAGTATCATGGATATGGATCATGTATGATGTATTATGGATATGGATCATGGATATGTGTCATATATGGATATGTATCATGGATATGTGTCATGTATCATGGATATGTATCAGATATGTATCATGGATATGTATCATGTATATGTATCAGATATGTATCATGGATTTGTATGTATCATTTATCATGGAAATGTGTCATGGATATGTGTCATGTATCATGGATATGTATCATGGGTGTGTATCATGTATCATGGATATGTATCCTGCATACGTATCATGTATCATGGATATGTATCATGGATATGTATCATGTATCATGGATATGTATCATGTACTATGGATATGTATCATGTACTATGGATATGTATCATGGATATGTATCATGGATATGTATCATGATATGTATCATGTATCATGGATATGTATCACTGATATGTATCATGTATCATGGATATGTATCAGTGATATGTATCATGTATCATGGATATGTATCAGTGATATGTATCATGGATATGTATCATGGATATGTATCATGTATATGTATCATGGATATTTATCATGGATATGTATCATGTCTCATGGATATGTATCATAGATATGTATAATGAATCATGGATATGTATCATGAATATGTAGCATGTATATGTATCATGGATATGTAGCATGTATATGTATCATGGATATGTATCATGTATCATGGATATGTATCATGGATATGGATAATGGATATGTATAATGGATATGTATCATGGATCTGTATCATGTATCATGGATATGTATCATAGATATGTATAATGTATCATGTATATGTATCATGTATATGTATCATTGATATGCATCATGTATATGTACATGTATCATGGATATAGATATGGATATGTATCATAGATATGTATAATGGATATATATTATGTATCATGGATATGTATCATAGATATGTATCATGTATCATGGATACGTATCATAGATATGTATCATGTATCATGGATATGTATCATGGATATGTATCATGGATATAGATATTGTATCATGGATATGTATAATGGATATGTATAATAGATATGTATCATGTATCATGTATATGTATATGTATCATGATATCTATCATGTATCATGGATATGTATCATGTATCATGGATATGTATCATGTATCATGGATATGTATTATGTATCATGGATATGTATCATGTATCTTAGATATGTATCATGTATATTATATATATGTATCATGGTTCATGTATCCTGGATTTGTATCATGGATATGTATCATGTATCATGGATATTATCATGGATATGTATCATGGATATTTATCATGTATTATGGATATGTATCATGGATATGTGTCATATGGATATGTATCATGTATCATGGATATGTGTCATGTATCATGGATATGTGTCATAGATATGTATCATGGATTTGTAACATGTATCATGGAGATGTATCATGGAAATGTATCATGAAAATGTATCATAGAAATGTATCATGGAAATGTATCATGTATTATGGATATGTATCATGGATATGTATCATGTATCATGGATATGTATCATGTATCATGGATATGTATCATGTATATGGATATGTATCATGTATATGGATATGTATTATAGATATGTATCATTGATATAGTATCATGGATATGTATCATTGATATAGTATCATGGATATGTATCATGGATATGGATCATGTATGATGTATTATGGATATGGATCATATATATGTGTCATATATGGATATGTATCATGGATATGTGTCATATATGGATATGTATCATGGATATGTGTCATGTATCATGTATATGTATCAGATATGTATCATGGATTTGTATCATGTATCATGTATATGTATCAGATATGTATCATGGATATGTGTCAGGGATATGTGTCATGTATCATGGATATGGATATGGATATGTATCATGTATTATGGATATGTATTATTGATATGTATATGTATCATGGATATAGATATTGTATCATGGATATGTATCGTGTATCATGGATATGTATCATGTATCATGGATATAGGTCATGTATCGTGGATATGTATTATGTATCGTGGATATGTATCATAGATATGTATCATGTATCGTGGATATGTATCATGTATCGTGCATATGTATCATGGATATGTATAATGTATCATGGATATGTATCATGTATCATAGATATGAATAATGTATCATGGATATGTATCATGGATATTTATCATGGATATGTATCATGTATAATGTATATGTATCATGATATCTATCATGTATCATGGATATGTATCATGTATCATGGATATGTATCATGTATCATGGATATGTATCATGTATCTTAGATATGTATCATGTATATTATATATATGTATCATGGTTCATGTATCATAAGTATCATGGATTTGTATCATGGATATGTGTCATGTATCATGGATATGTATCATGTATATGTATCATGGATATGTATCATGGATATGTATCATAGATATGTATCATAGATATGTGTCATCAATCATAGATATGTCTTATGGATATGTACTATGTATATGTATCATGGACATGTATCATGGATATTATCATGGATATGTATCATGGATATTTATCATGTATTATGGATATGTATCATGGATATGTGTCATATGGATATGTATCATGTATCATGGATATGTGTCATGTATCATGGATATGTATCATAGATATGTATCATGGATTTGTAACATGTATCATGGAGATGTATCATGGAAATGTATCATGGAAATGTATCATGTGTTATGGATATGTATCATGGATATGTATCATGTATCATGGATATGTATTATAGATATGTATCATTGATATATTATCATGGATATGTATCATTGATATAGTATCATGGATATGGATCATGTATGATGTATTATGGATATGGATCATGGATATGTGTCATATATGGATATGTATCATGTATCATGGATATGTGTCATGTATCATGGATATGTATCAGATATGTATCATGGATATGTATCATGTATATGTATCAGATATGTATCATGGATTTGTATGTATCATTTATCATGGTCATGTATCATGGATATGTATCATGGGTGTGTATCATGTATCATGGATATGTATCCTGCATACGTATCATGTATCATGGATATGTATCATGGATATGTATCATGTATCATGGATATGTATCATGTACTATGGATATGTATCATGTACTATGGATATGTATCATGGATATGTATCATGGATATGTATCATGTATCATGGAATATGTATCATGTATCATAGATATGAATCATGTATCATGGATATGTATCATGTATCATGGATATGTATCATGTATCTTGGATATGTATCATGGATATTTATCATATATATGTATCATGTATATGAATCATGATATCTATCGTGTATCATGGATATGTATCAAGTATCATGGATATGTATCAGATATGTATTATGTATCATGGATATGTATCATGTATCTTAGATATGTATCATGTATATTATATATATGTATCATGGTTCATGAATCATAAGAATCATGGATGGGTATCATGGATATGTGTCATGTATCATGGATATCATGGATATGTATCATGGATATGTATCATGTATATGTATCAAAGATATGTGTCATGAATCATAGATATGTATCATGGATATGTACTATGTATATGTATCTGTATCATGATATGTATCATGGATATTTATCATGTATTTTAGATATGTATCATGGATTTGTATCATGTATATGTATCATTGATATGGATATGTATCATGTATTCTGGATATGTATCATGGATATGTGTCATATATGGATATGTATCATGGATATGTGTCATATATGGATATGTATCATGGATATGTGTCATATATGGATATGTATCATGGATATGTGTTATGTAGCATGGATATGTATGGATATGTATCAGATATGTAACATGTATCATGGAAATGTATCATGGAAATGTATCATGTATTATGGATATGTATCATGTATTATAGATATGTATTATAGATATGTATCATAGATATGTATCATGTATCATGGATATGTATCATGTATATGCATTATAGATATGTATCATTGATATAGTATCATGGATATGTATCATGGATATGGATCATGTATATGTATCATGTATTATGGATATGTATCATGGATTTGTATCATGTATTATGTATCAGAAATGTATCATGGAAATGTATATGTATCATGTATCATGGATATGTATCATGTATATAGATATGTATCATGTATTATGGATATGTATCATGTATTATGGATATGTATCATTGATATAGATATTGTATCATGGATATGTGATATGGATATGTATCATGGATATGTGATATGGATATGTATAATAGATATGTATAATGGATATGTATCATGTATCGTGGATATGTATCATGGATTTGTATCATGTATTATGTATCATGGAAATGTATCATGTATCATGGATATGTATCATGGATATGTGTCATGTATCGTGGATATGTATCATAGATATGTATTATGTATCATGGATGGGTATCATGTATCGTGGATATGTATCATGGATATATATCATGTATCTTAGATATGTATCATGTATTATGGATATGTATCATATATCATGGATATGTATCATATATCATGGATATGTATCATGGATATGTATCATGGATATGTATCATATCATGGATATGTATCATGTATTATGGATATGTATCATCTATTATAGATATGTATCATGGATATTATGGATAGATATGTATCATGGATATGATGGATATGTATACTGGATATGTATCATATATATAATTATGTATCATGGATATCTTTCATGTATCATGGATATCATGTATCATGGATATGTATCATGGATATGTATCATAGATATTGATATGTATCATGGATATGTATCATGTATCATGTATATGTATCATGTATCATGTATATGTATCATGTATCATTGATATGTATCATGTATCATGGATATGCATCATGTATCATGGATATGCATCATGTATCATGAATTATGGATATGTATCATGAATTATGGATATGTATCATGGATATGTATCATGGATATGTATCATGTATCGTGGATATGTATCATGCAGCATGGATATGTATCATGGATATGTATCATGTATCATGGATATGTATCATGGATATGTATCATGTATAAATATGTATCATGGATATGTATCAGGTATCATTGATAATTATCATGGATAGGTATCATGGATAGGTATCATGGATATGTATCATGGATATGTATCATGGATATGTATCATGTATCATGGATATGTATCATGGATATGTATCATGGATATGTATCATCTATCATAGATATGTATCATCTATATGTATCATATATCATGGATATCATGTATCATGGATACGTATCATGTATACTTATCATGTATCAAGGATATGTATCATGTATCATGAATATGTATCATAGATATGTATCATGGATATGTATCATGGATATGTATCATGGATATGTATCATGGATATGTATCATGGATATGTATCATGGATATGTATCATGGATATGTATCATGTATCATGGATATGTATCATGGATATGTATCATGTATATGTATCATGGATATGTATCATGTATATGTATCATGT
Source organism: Sepiola atlantica (assembly GCA_963556195.1). Taxonomy (NCBI): domain Eukaryota; kingdom Metazoa; phylum Mollusca; class Cephalopoda; order Sepiida; family Sepiolidae; genus Sepiola; species Sepiola atlantica. Next base: position 149,092,522 of record OY744523.1, read on the forward strand.
ATATGTATCATGTATCATGGATATGTATCATGGATATGTATCATGAATATGTATCATGGATCATGGATATGTATCATGGATATGTATCATGGATATGTAGCATGTATCTGTATCATAGATATGTACCATAGATATGTGTTATGTATCATAGATGTGTATCATAGATATGTGTTATGTATCATAGATATGCATCATCTATATGTATTATAGATATGTGTTATGTATCATAGATATGTATTATGTATCATGTATATATATCATGTATATGTATCATGTATATGTATCATGTATATGTATATGGATATGTATATGGATATGTATATGGATATTATCGATATGTGTCATGTATCATGGATACGTATCATGGATACGTATCATGGATACGTATCATGGATACGTATCATGGATACGTATCATGGATACGTATCATGGATACGTATCATGGATATGTATCATGGATATGTATCATGTATCATGGATATGTATCATAGATATGTGTGTTCAATAATTGAACGTTTGTCAACCAATTAAATCGTAGAATGGATTTGTATATTTTTTTATCAGAGTCCATTTCATTTGGCATTACATTAGATGCTCATGGTAGAGATGATGGCTACCACTGACTTATTACACATATACTGACCATCGTCAATTTTTTTATACTATTGGGTAACCACTTATCGAGGCCAAGAAGCACTCAAGGATAATGATTAATCAGATGGAATAATTTTCAGCCGAAAGTTGAGGCGCAAGCAATGATATGAACTAAATTTGATTACTTATGGGGAGGTTTATGATAAGTATTTGTAGCCATTCGATTTGAAGACAACTATGTTGTAATCTGCAGAGAAGCAGTCCCGTGATAATGTGCCCCACAGACCGGAAACTCTTTCAAAGGAGCTCTGGCCATGGAAATTATGCCACACACTATGCACATGCAAGAGGAAAAGAAAGTCTTTATTGTAGTCCTCACTAATGTCATATTCACCACTATTTAAAACTCTTCCGAGAAGATGTTTTTTTTCTGAACATATATACACAAATTAGGCCTGTCAAAATTATCAATACTTCGATATTTTTGAAAACATGTGTTTTTAAAACGATACAATATGCATTGTTCATACATTCGATAGAGTAGGCGTATAAAATCACTTTTTCAACCAAAGATTGCACAGATGACATAACATCGAAGAAATCAACTGGTCCCACACCTGTGGCATGTCTGACTACTGGTTTGGATTCAAACAAAAGGAAAAGATTTTAACTCTAGTGTCCTTAATGCAAACCAGGTGACTTATGATGCTATAACTTTAATAAAAATATGACATTGATTTTGTAGAAGTTAATATTTTAATGTTCATATCTTATTTCTTTCTATCATTTATAGTTTGTACTTGTATCTTCCAGTTAATTTGGGGAAAGAGAGCAAAAAGAGAAGAGGTGGTATGAGAAAAGATAGGGATGAGAGAGAGGGCACAGATAGGAATGAGAGAGAGAGACGGAATGAGAGAGACATTGATTAGAGAGAGGGAGGAGGGATGAGAAAGAGAGTAATAAAAGGGACAGAAGACAGAGGGGAAAGGGAGAGCAAAGACAGGGGAAAGAGAGAGCAAAGAGAGGAGAAAGAGAGAGCAAAGAGAGGAGAAAGAGAGAGCAAAGAGAGGAGAAAGAGAGAGCAAAGAGAGGAGAAAGAGAGAGAACAAAATGAAAGCAAAGAGTGGAGATCAGACTTTTTATGTGAAATTAACAGCTAGTTTAAAAAAAGAACCTTCCAGGAAGAAAATAAGAGGGCTCAATAGGAAAACTGTTCAAAACATTCTTACGATAGAGAAAGAAATTGGAAGGAAAAAAAAACGTAAAATATGTAACTCTGCAAAATAAGTCATTTTTTTTTAATTTATTTGTAACATCATAATTTTATATAGCTACAGTATTAAACATTTATAATATATTGCATTTCTTTTTAAAGATTTATGAAGAAATTGATATTTTTGTCAATTCTAATCTTTTTAGCATTTCCCCAATTACTGGGGGGGGGGGGGGAAGAGATCCGTGTGTACGTATACATATGGTAAGTTAATATCCCAAATCAACAAGTCACAATACTTACAAAAGAGTATTTATTTACTCCTCTCCAGGAGTTAGGCACAAGGTCAGTTTTATCTTACTCCAACAAGTAAGATGTGACCCAAAGTCAGGTCGGGAAAGTGGGATTTGAAAAGCCAGCGCCCGAGAAAGTGAGCACTCTGGCCATTAAAAATTGCCTGGGCAGCCCCGTCGGCATTCCCCGTCGGCAGTAAGCAATAAACTTACTCCTCTCCAAAGAGGGGAGGCGAAGCCTGGGAGGGTGGACCGCCTAGAACTACACAGAACAGACCCATAGACCGGCTTAAATCAAGCCCCGAAGGCCAAGACAATACCAGTCTATGGGGTGCAGTATCCATCGGAACAGATACTACATTTGATCTTAGCCAAAAGGCCTTCAATACATTTATCTTATGTCTTTATTGTTGATTGAAATAAAACTCCTGAAAGAAAAAAAAGGGACAAAATAAAGATAAGAGTAAAAATTATTGTTACCATTTTAATCGGGGACTGCAATTAATCTAAATCATGTTCTTTCTCTTTCCACACATGCAAACCTCCATTTAATCTTATCTTAATCGTCTCATATTCCATCTACAAGCGGCATCCAAGACGTAGACTGACTCAGAATTAAGCTACAATCAAAGAAGTCAGGTAATTTACCAATTCTATCCTGCTTAGTTAGATGCAAAGAGATGTAGGAGACAAATACAAGAGTGGTTACTATACTTTCTCACATCATTGAGTTAAAGTGTGCTTTAAATGTGTACAATTCATTTGTGTATTAATGTGTCATAAATGTCTCCCTTAGTTTGGTCATGCATTGATAAAAGATTTCCTTCAATTCAAAAATACACCTAAAACTAAAAGATGAGTTCCCAGTAACGTACTGGTTCCATCACTGGTTTCCGGTTTTCAATATGATGCAAAATTCGGCATTGCTCTGATCTGAAACAGGCACCCACCTCAAAAGAAACATCTTATGCAACTAAATTATTTGGGGAACTTAGATTCGAGGAATATAAACATTTTGGGGTGATACCGGATCTCTCACTTCCACTGTTTTTTGTATCTTTGACGGGCAGCTTTTTTCTTTTATATACAGTAAAAACACAAAATTCACAATCAAACCAAAACATACACTATAATGTTCTCGCTTGTCAATTGTTATGTGAATCTATTAATATTCGGCTAGCGACATAATAGACACTTATACATAAAATGCGAAGCGAGAACGTAGAATGAATAAGAAAGAGAGACATGGTTTGATGTTTACGCTTCCGAGACCTTCTACTAAAGAGAGCGATCTTCGTCAGCATTCGTTTATATATGCAAGAGAAATATACAAAGGGAGACAATTATACAATGTAAGTGAGGTAACTATGATACACGTCGTTGTCTCCAAATGCAAGACACTACATACACAATCCAATCAAAATAAAATTCACAACAGAAAGTTCTGTAGCCAATCAAACGTAATCAGGCCTAACCGTAACCTGTGTGAACGTTGCAGAATACTCTTCCTGCTCTCTCTACCTCCTCTTTCTCCTTCCTTGGCTATAATAACATTGATTAATTCTTGTTAGATCACCGAAGTTAAACGATGTAGAGCCTGGTCAATACTAGATGGGTGATCGTTTGAGAATACCAGATGCTGTATCCTACTCCCCTCTGGCTACTACAAGAGTTCCATGAGGTCTCAACTAGCCATTTGTTATGTCTAACTGCTTACAAATATAGACGGGAACTATTTTTGCAAACTCTTCTATCATCCCATTACACTCCCACAAATTTGCTGCTGCAAATTTACTTGGAGTCGACTCAACCATACCCTGGATAAATTCCATCACAGATCATATCATATCAAACCATTCACCGTAAAGTAGAGATTATATTTTTCGAGAATTCGTCCAGTTGTTTGGTCATCAGCCTAATGCACACATCCAGGTTCATTATATTTCAGTCTAAATATACATGACGTAGGCAATTCTTCAGTTCTTAAATCTTTATTGAAAGTTAACTTGATTTTTACCTCTGTTACATTGTCGATTATTAACTATATTATTACACATTGTCTACTTGCAGAAACGTTTCATACTACACTCGACTGAGTGAGGTGAGGGTCAAGTAATACAAAAAATACAAAACTATAAACAAAGAAATACTCAAATAATAAAAAATAAAAATATTTTAAATAAAAAAACTATAAATAAAAAATAAATTAAATAAAATAAACACTTAATAAATCAAACCCAATAAAAATATAACTGATACCGGTACTTTTTTCAAAAGGGACACTTCAGCAAGACACCGGCTAACGGTGCTTCCAAGTGCCAATTTCCCCCTTTGTTTACATTTCGGAACGCTGATGAGTCCTTATGGGCGATAGACGGTTTGTTTTAATTTAAAACGCCGGTCCATCTGGAGGAAACCGTAGTACGACTCTGAAATATGTAACGTATAGTTTTTTAAATAAATGATGACAGTTTCCGGTGGCCGTGTGGATATGGTAACTGCTTGCAGATTCTAGGCCGACTCTGAACCATGTTCGCGCCTCTCGCCCGTCTGAAATTGTTACTTTCCCGTCACTGATGAGAGCAACAAGCTTGAAACGCTAGCATCTGTAGGTATTAATAATTTAATATTTATTTATAAATATTACAATAAGCCCCTTTAAGAAATTAAAGTTTCGGGAATGTTAAAAATAGACTGTCAAAAAGCTCTAATACAAAGTTCCGAATACGTTCGTCGAACACTCTCGACTAGTCTTCTATCTGTGCCTGCTTCTAGGTACATATCGATCTTAATTTCCCTTAATTACGTGACAGTTTCTAGTGGCCGAGTGGATGTAGTGACTGCTTGCAGATTCTAGGCTGACTCTGTGAACCAGGTTCGCGCCTCTCAACCGTCGGAAATTGTTACTTTCCTGCACTGATGAGAGCAATAAGCTTGAAATGCTAGCGTCTGTAGGTATTAATAATATAATATTTATAAATATAATATATGATGGATTCTCCCATCGATTTTGACATATGAGTGCCCCGCCAGGGGCTGCCCGCACGTGTAATTGTAATTGCAAAAGTTGCACAATCTCCAACAACACCTCTCCTGAGTCGGCACTGCTTGATTCCAATGGCAAGCAGTTCAAGACGACTGGAAACAATGCCGAGATAAGCAGAGAGCACATACAGCACCTGGTATTATCAAATGGTCACCCATTCAGTACTGGCCAGACTCGACGTCGCTTAACTTCGATGATCTATAATATGTGTGTGTGTGTATATATATATATATATATTATTTATGTTATAATTATCTTTATTTCATTTAAATCTGTCTTTTTTTTTACACACAATTTTAAATAAATTAGTTAACACGCTTATAAATTTAATTACTTTTGGAAGAAAAAACGTATTGTTTAGTTCTAAAGCAGTCTAGACTTCAGATTTATCGCTCTTGCATCAATACGAGATAACTGTGTTTAACTATACTCAGTTATCTTGCCTTTTTCGGAAATCTTTGTCATCTGTTTTAAAACATCGGTATGTACCCATAAGTAACCGATATTTGCGTTTTTTACTTTCTCCTTCAGATTAGTTTTTATTTGTATCTTGGTTGTTTTTTTACTCTTTGGTCATTTTCTCACAGCCATTGCTAAATCTTCTTTTTGGAGTGAAGGATGAACAGACTTTTGATCCGGCTGTTTTTTTCGTATCTGCATGTGACGAACTTCAATTCTCTATGTTTACATTTTCTGCCAGGATTCTGAAGAGAAAAATTTGTTTTTATCGTAAACTACATGGATTTTTGTTTACTGTACGGATTTTTGTTTACTGTACAGATTTTTGTTTACTGTACAGATTTTTGTTTACTGTACGGATTTTTGTTTACTGTACAGATTTTTTTGAAACAATTGTAAATCCGATACTTGGTTTGGGTATAAATCATTACAAAATGATACAATACATCTTGAAATAAATATATAGATAAGCTCTATTGAATGCTAAATATTGAGCTTGTGTCCTTTGGAATTAACATTCGATTCCTTTGTGAATCATTTTGATCCATATAAATTTAATTTATATTTTCATAATTCAGATATATATATATATATATATATATATATATATATTGGTTTTAAATATGATGAACGGAGTCATAGCGAGTCGAGGCACTATCACAAGAAAAAAAAGATAACTCACAAGTCCACGAGTCATCCATTGGACAGCACTTGTATGATAATAAAAAATGTGGTGAGGTGTACTCCGATGGATGTTTTCGCATTGTACACAAGGCCCGTTCCAAACACCATCTCAAGGTGTTGGAGGCAGTGAGTGTTACAATGCGAAAACCATCGCTCTGTAGGCAAAAAGAGTTGCCTCACAAATTAGACTTATTTAGAGACTTCTAAAAAGAAAAAAAAAAATACTTTGCCTATTATGTCCATTTATTCCTCTTCGGTTTAATGGCGTTATCTCCCCTTTTTTTTTTCCTTCCCACGTTACTCTTTTCCCCGTTTTTAAGCGATATTCGCCGGCGTTTCTCTTGACAATGTGTCGGCCGAAAGGTACCTTGGGAATTAGTTTTTATTTTGTTAATTTTAGTCGATCTTTTTATTCTTTTTAAAAGTTTTTAATCGACGATTAAACATATTATTTAATATTTCCTCTTTTTATTTCTTGTGATAGTGCCTCGACTCGCTATGGCTACGTTCATCATATTTAAAACCATTATATAATTCTGTACCACGAAAAATGTGTTCATTTATATATATATATATATATATATATATATATATGTATACATACATACATACACATATATATATAATGTGTATATATAAAAATATGGTCATCCACAGGCAGCTGTTACATCTTTTTAAGATGAATCAGTGTGGCTAGATGCAGTGAGATTCGAAATCTGGGTGCTAGTGATTGGAGTTCATGCCTTACCAACTTGGTTACCAAATATGCTACTTGAAGTGGATGAAATGATATCCTATTAAATGAAAGTATTTGTTACATTTTTTTGTTTGTTTATGATACTGATAACTGAAAGAATCTAATTTTTTTAAGAAAGAATCTTGCTTTACGCTAAGTGGAAACCATCATTCCCTCGATCAGAGTGCTCCATCCATAGGGGAGCATATATATATATATATATATATATAAGAAATACAGCCATCCACATGTGTATGTGTGGAGCCAAAAGGTTACAAGGCTGCAGTCAATCAAAAGATACCTTTGAGCAATAGATTGTTCAACGATGATATTCGTAATGACTGCATGTTTACTGATGCAAATATAGTTGTGCAGCAAATCCACACAGTCCTTAGAAATATATAGCAACAAGACAAAGTTACGATCAATATGTATACAGACTAGAGTAATACAACGTTTAATGTTAAGTGAATAAATAATCATGTGTATACATTGTTCGGTTGACTTGACCCATCAAACCCGAGGGATATCATTTGATGTGTCCGATCATTTTTCTCTAGACTTTTGTCTTTGCAGAAATGCACAAGTGCGTGGGTGCATATATACATATATAATTTTTGGGTTTGTTTGGTAGAAAAAAAATCAACAGTGTGCTCGATTATTTCATAAGAACATAATATTTATTTATTTATTAATAACGCTACAGATCAGATCAACATGGTACCATAGGTTTCAAGCCGGGAGAGCAGACCCAGATTAAAAACAGTGTTCTTTTGAGTTTTATATCTATAAATAAACCCCCTTCGCCGGCTCTCTTTAGCCATATTTGATCCACCGTCTCGTCTTGAAACCTATGGTACCATTTTAATTTGATCTGATCTTCTGTGATATTATTAATAAGTAAATATATATAATTTAATAAATGTTCTGAATTTGTTTTAAAAAAAACATTTTAATTCATACAATTATTTCTGCACATTTTAAAATATACATTCTCTTTATAACAAACTCGAGATGCTTTCAAAAGGCTTCAGTGAATTTTTACCATCAAATTAAGACAAAAAAAACAGAGCATTCAAAATATTTCTTTTCATTTAACTTATTTGTTCCTTTTTTTTAGACAAATGAGAATTCTGTAGAGAAACGTCAAAACTATAAGCTTACTTTCTTTTGCCATTAGTTCTATTAATTAATAAACATTTCGTTTTTATAGTATAAAGAATGAACTACATGAAGGAAATTGGTGCAGCACTATGGTAGACCAATTTTTCGATCCCAGCAGATTATGCAGACAGCAACTCATCACATCAACAACAGAATTTTTGTTGCATAGATGACACATAGCAGTTCATGTCTCTGCTCTTCTTTTCAATCGTTGTTAACAGTTGTCATACGTGATGCATGTATACCTTCATATTATATAATACCCCATGGGTCCTCCCCTAACTCATCCTCCGGAGGGGAGGAGCAGCTGTCCCAAATGTGACTACTCTGTTTTGGTGATCAGAACAAGAGGAAGCTTATCTGCTACATGTCACTGGCGACTTCGTGTCTATGAATCAACTTCCTGTACAGATAGTCCTTTTTCTACTTTTTAATTTCTAATAGAATTTTTTTCTTTCTCCTTACTCTAACCTTATGTGAAAAATTCCGTTTTTAACATTATTTTTACACACCCACACCTAATCTGGTTTCCGAGTGACATTTTAAAAAGATCTGAAGTTAATGGAGGTTATGTGAATATGGTAGAGAAAGAAAAATGAGAAACAAACGAAAAAAAAAAATTTTCTTTGTTTTTATGTTTGTGCATTTATTTTCATTTTTTCCTCCCCAAATGTTTTATGGCGCATACATAAATAAATGAATGATAAGAAGAACATCAATCTCACACAAAATTGCATGCCTAATTCTAATTAATGTTAAGTCTGTATTGTCCCAATAGTGCTTCTCTGTTCATTGTTTTCAACGTGTTAAAATATATTTCTTTCACTACAATTGGACAACACTAAATAGTTAAAGATGTGTAGAGCGATTTCTACATTTGGAAAAATTTACTCCAAACTAGGATTCCCTTTATGATAAAATTTGTGTTATCTATGAGATTATATATCAGTTTTGACGAATGTCTGTTTACAAACGATAAAATTGCAATTCAAAGGCATCTTTTGTGGTATCTATGCGATTATATATAAATTTTGACGAATGCCTGTTAACAAACGATAAAATTGCAATTCAAAGGCATCTTTTGTGGTATCTATGCGATTATATATCAATTTTGACGAATGTCTGTTTACAAACGATAAAATTGCAATTCAAAGGCATCTTTTGTGGTATCTATGCGATTATATATCAATTTTGACGAATGTCTGTTAAGAAACGATAAAATTGGAATTCCAAGATGTAACACCAGGCTGATACTTCAAACTGATGGAAGGAGAGAGACTTTATGGCAGTATGCAACTTAATGACCAACTATTATAGTTCCCAGTTAATAGTAGTGTCAAAATCAACAGTGTCATCAATTACATTCCAGTAAAATGATGACACTGTTTATTTTGATACTCGTAACTCTCGCTTCTCTTATTTTGTCTTTTAGTCCTCACATTCCAGGAGGACCGTTTCTGACAAAGAGGGGAGTATTGCTGTTTACTGGTTCATAATCTATCCATCTAACACTTATCGTTGGTTAGTTTTTGACCTTGAAGTAGTTTTTTTAGCTCCTTACATCAAGTGGCTTCGTGCTTTATCTGGAGCGATTTCCATTAAAAAAAAGAAGAAACTATTATGAGTTGCATAATATCTGCTATATTCTTCGCTTTGCCCATCAACAGCCTAAGTAGAATGTTGACATCCTTTTTCTAAGTCAGGTGTTCGTCAGCACTCAATAGAGGCTTATATAGACAATTTGACCATGACAGCAACATCCGTCACAGGAGGCAAGTGGTTTTTGAGAGAGCTGGAAAAGAGCATGATCTGTGCCAGAATGAATTTTAAACCAGCAAAGTCTACGTCCATCATATTAAGAAAAAGCAAAGTCTACGTCCATCATATTAAGAAAAGGCAAAGTCACAGATAAAGTGTGATTTACCATTATACGAACAATGATGTCAAACCTGAATGAAAAGACTATCGACAGGAGTTTGAAGGACACAATTTTTATCCAAAACCTTAAAATGTTAACCAAGATTTACAAATCAGGATCGACAGGAAAGTTTAAAGCATGACTTTTTCAGCATGTAGTAATGCCGCACCTATTATGGTTATTACTTTTGTACAAATTTCCAATAAGAATCATTTGAGAAAACAGCTTGGTTGACCAAGATGTCTAAGTAGTGCAGTCCTCTATGGTAAAAGCAACAGTGCAGCTCTCATTTAGCAGCCTAGTCAAGGAATTTATGGTGAAGAGAACAAGGGAACAGCTGCAGTATACAACATTTAGAAATGCCTGTTGAATACAGTCAACAGACAAAAAATGGAAAGTTGAAGAGAGCTGCAAGTGGCGAAAGAGAGACTTATGCTAAAAGCTTTTCTAAGAACAAGAGCTAAGGGCAGGGTGGGATTGGAGCATTTCCCACACTCCATAAATAAAAAATGCCAAAAGAAAAAAAAAGATCACAACTCATTAAAGATGAAGTTCACATGGGTGCAGAATAAGATCGGCACTGTATCATGGTCAGTCTGTCAGCAAGGGGACATGAACTAAATTGGATGGCGTAAAACAAGAGAAAATCACCTGGTCTGACTGATACTGGTCGAATTTCAGCATTCGTTCTCATCCTATTTGTGCATGTCGCCCCTCTAATCTCAAGATATGGGAAAAGTGTGAGATCTCCAACTGCTAAGAAAGTAGCATTGCAATACGTCCTTAGCAGCTTCCCTATGATCTTAACTAATTTGGTAACACTGGTGCCTTGACCAAGTTCTTAAAGCAATTGTTGCTGATGTAGTGAAAGCAATAGCAAACATAAACCAGGAAAGAAGTTTGTTCAGATTAGCTTCATAAAAGCGGAAGTTGAAATACACAAATGAACATGGTATGGAGGAGGGGGGGGGGAACAAGCCTGCTGTCATCTGCAACTGACTGGCAGTTGGTAATGGACCTCAAGACCCAGCTAAAGTTCCCTAGTCATATAGCAACAACATTGCTTAGACCAGACTTGATAGTGTATGCTGACAGTACCAAGCAGTGCATAATTTGGGAGCTCTCCATGTCGTGAGACAAATATCACACTGGCGAATGAGAGCAAAAGATAAAAAAATCCCAGGAGTTAGTTGAACAATATCGTCTGAATGAATGGTTTGGTTTCGTTTGGTTTCGTTTGTTTTGTTTTGTTTTGTTTTACGGCATATCAACCTCTTATGGGTCATTTAATGCCAAAACATTAGTTTTTAATGTTTATGTATTTTGATATCATTTTTGGCGTTTGGTTTGGTTGTTTTGTTGCATAACGCTTTGTGGGTTACTTGATGCCGAATCTGGTCATTTTGGTAAAATTTTTAATGCTTCAAGTTCGTTATATGTTTAAGTATTTATTCATGGTGTTTGGTTTGGTTGTTTTGTAGGAGAAAATTGTTGGGATTTTTGGGAGCTCTGCAGAACATGATTTAGTTTTGAAAAACGAATGGGAAAAAAACAATAACATCAATGTTTGGTGCATCCTTGATCAGGAAGCCAGTACCATTTATATTGGTAAAAGGATTTTATGCTTGAGGTTTATAATATTTTGAAATGTTTAACAGATTTGGATGAATTTTTTATATGTGCATATTTCTTGAGTAAACAGCTTACAATTGATTAATTTTTTCCGAGAGAAGTTTGGTTTATTGAACTTATAGATATTAAATTTTGGGGTATAAACCCACCATTTTCAAGAAGAACATTATTATTTCTACTCTGATGTCTTTAACTAGTTCCTTCATAGTACCAACATTGTAGTGTTTTTGTTGCATGGGAGCAAAATCAACACATTCTAACACAAAGTGCTTCACTGTGTACAGTACTTGACAAGTCGCACACCATTGTGGCTCCTTCTGCTCGAGCAGGAATTAATGCGTAGCTTGTGTGGCCAATACAGAGTCGAGAGAGAATAACTTCCTCCCTTCGTGACTTTCTACAGCCCTGTCTCCATTCTCTTAGATCAGGTTGTATTGTCCACAATTTATTGAATGTATTACTGCTCCATCTAGACTGCCATTTCTTACGGATATATGGTTAGATGTTTGTCTTGACGTCTGTGTATAGAAATTTAAATTTGTTGTTGAGAGACTCTTTTGGGTGTTTTGGCTTCTCCAGTTATAGTCTATGTATACAGTTGGGTCGCATATTGTTAAGTCTATTGCTGAGAGAGTACCTGTTGCTGGATGTAGGTATGTGGTCTCTTTATTATTGAGCAAACATAAGTGGTTTTGGTTTAGTATTGTTTCAATAATTCTGCCTCTTTTGTTGTTTTTTTACTACCCCACAACTCATTATGGCTGTTAAAATCTCCCATTAGTATGAAAGACTTTGGTGGTAGTTGTTGAATTAATTTATTTAGTTCTGTCTCATCCATTATTTCATTTGGTGATATATATATAGTGAACAGAAGGTTATGGTTTTATGTAGTGTTGTAGTTATTGCAACTGCTTGCACATTTGTTTTTAAGTTTATTTCGCTTTGTGGAATATTTTTATTGATATGTAATGATGATCTACCAGTGGCTATGTTTGATTTTTTGTTTATGTAGTTGTATGGTGAGTAATGTTTTATATTGATTGTGTCATTCCCTTTTAGGTGAATTTCTTGTAGGCAGAAAATTTTGATGGGGAGTATTATTTCTTCAAGATTTATTTGTTTTAGTTTTAGATCTTGATTGTGATGTTGTGTTTGGGCCTGGGGGGGGGGGGGGTGATGGTTGCTTCATTATTTATTTTTTTTTTTTCTCTCTTGAGCCAGTGATTGTTTGGTTCCGGATGTGCCAGGAATTTGTGGTGGTTCTATTTTTGTTTTGTCTGATGTTTTGGTTGATTTTTTTTGTTTTGGTTTATCTCGGGGTAGGCATTCGTATTTGTGATATTCATGATTGTGGGTTTGATTTCACTTATAAATTTTGGCCAATCATCTGGGCCCAGGTTCAGTAATATTTTAACGAGAGTGTGATATTTATTATTTTTTCAATATTTTTTTTTTTGGTAATTTGGTGCATGTGTCTACGATTCTCCTTGCTTCAGGAAAAGAGATGTTTTGTTTTTGTTTTACAGTTATTATTTCTTTTTCTTTCTTCCATACATCGCAGATTTTTGGATCATCCAAGGTGGAGATTTTGATTTTGTGGATTCATGGATATGTGTTGTGTCTATTTGGGCAGATGTATAGGCTGGATGATCTTCTCCACAGTTTGCACAATTGCACCTGTTTATGCATTCTTTTGTAGTGTGGTCGGGGTTTTTCTGAGAACATCTACCGCATACTGGCCGGTTATAACATGTATCTTCATGATGTCTGAACGTTTAGCATTTATGACACCGAAAAGGGTTTCGTACAAATAGTTTAACTTTTTCTATTGCGTATCCAATTCTTATCTCTTTTGGAGCCTTTGGTATATTGAAGGTCATGATATAGGTGTTTGTTTGTATGATGTTTTTGTTCTTTTTAATGGACACTCTTTTAATATCTAATAGACCGAGATTTCAATTCTGTTTTTATTTCATCTATTGTGCAGCTGGAGAATTCTTTACTCCAAACTACACGTATTCATTTTTCCATGTGGATAAGATTTTTTTTTTTTTTTGTTATGGAAATTTTCAGTTTTTAGTAGAGTATCGGCATATCTTTTTTTTTTCAACCTCTACTAACATTGTTCCTTTGCATAAATTTTTAACGATTTTGGGTGTTATGTTTGTGGAGATTACCTTTTGGATTAAGAATGGAAATAATTTTGTTAGGGGTGTCATCTTCTGATTTCAGAAGAATAAATCTTGGAAAGTTCTCTTTTTCGGAGTCAGAATCAAATTCCGTGTGTGGTCTCTTGGTTGATTTTCCAGCCAATTTTTTGTTTGTAAACTTTCATTGTCCCTGCTCTCCACCCGCCACGGAGTCCAATTTAATGGGAAATACTAGGGGTGGAACCCATTCGCCCTCGTAAGACAGAGATACATGGGCGGTATACTCATATTCGAAGGGGTCTGTGAGCACTTGCTCTTCCTTCTTGTTTCACCACCCAAGAAATAGGAAAACATATGGGGAGTGGGGGGGGGGGGGGTACAACCATGCCACAGTCCTTTTCCTCCAAACCGATGGACCCTACAGCCACCGCCTTCTAATTCAGCAATCTGGGAAACATTATTTGTGGTATATGCATGCGTTATGCAAAGTGCTGATTATGTCTTTTGAATTAGGACTTGTCGTGACCAACCGATTGATCGGATCGAGCCTCTCTGACCACCCATCTAGCCCAGGTAAGGGCCAAAGTGGTGTGTTACATGGCCATGTTCTATTTGTACCCAGGTCATGGTCTGCTCAACCACCAGGATTTCGTCCTTAAGCGTCATGGGTTGCCAACCACTGCAAACTGTTGGCACCGTTGGGAGAAAAAAGGGGGAGATTGAGGTTAAAGGGGGAAGAGGGGGATTGTTGTTTTATGTTTTGGGCTTAGCAGAACATGATTGAATTTTGCAAAGAGAAAAAGAAACAATAAAACATAAATGTTTGGTGCATTTTGGGTCAGGAAGCCAATATTTTCAGACAGCCTGATCTGGTAGCACCAGGAAAAGGAAAGAAAAAAAGGAAAATAAGTAAAAGATAAAGGAACAAAAAGGATAAAAAGTAAAAGATAAAGGAAAAAAAAAGGAGAAAAAAAAGGAAAAAAAGAGGGAAAGGGGGGGGGAAAGGGGATAAAGGAGAGAAAAAAGGAGAAAGAAAGGAGAAAGAAAAAAAAGAAAAAGAAAAAGAAAAAAAGGAAAGAAAAGAAAAAAGGAAAAAAAGGAAAAGAAAGAAAAAAGGAAAAAAAGAAAAGGGGAAAAAAAGAAAAGGGGAAAAAAAGAAAAAGGAAAAAAAAGAAAAAGGAAAAAAAAGAAAAAGGAAAAAAAAGAAAAAGGAAAAAAAAAAAGAAAAAAAAAAGAAAAAAAAAAGAAAAGGAAAAAAAAAAAGAAAAAGGAAAAAAAAAAGAAAAAAGAAAAAAAAGAAAAAGGAAGACAACGGGAAGAAGTTTTAAAAATGCTAGATAAAGGAAAGAAAAAAAGGAAAGTAAAAAGAAAAAAAGAAAAAATTGAAAAAGAAAAAGGAAGCTCTTTTTCTCGTTTTATCATTTTTTTTAATTTAAAGAACGAGTTTAATATAAATATAAAAACAATTTTAGAATGTTTTTTATATTTTTGCTTATTTTATTACAGCCACCATGAAATGATTAGGTAACCATAAAAGAATATTATAAAATTTTAAAAAAAAAACTATGGATATCAAGAGGCCATGCAAGAATGAGGTAAATTGCTGGCAAATCATAACAATGGTTGATAGTAAAACGGAATGCTGTATCTAATGCTAATGCAATTTAACATAATACAACTCCGTTCAATAATGAACAGTGTATGCATTGCATAGGATGTTATATTTTTCAACCAATAAGAACACAACTAGAATATTATGGCATTAGTTAATCTGATCCAAGAAAATCACCATTAAACAATAGAAGATTGGGAACAGGTCATCTGGTCAGAAGTTTTCCTGATATCAAGCAAACTGAATATGTGAAGCTGCAGATGCAGCCTATCTGCCGAGTGTTGTGCAGGTCATCATGGCTTTGTGATTGTGTTAGATATGTTTTGTGGCTATTTTCAAAGACCATAATTTAAAGTCATATATGTTGATAGTAATAAACATGTCCACAGTTTATGTGCACTATATCTCTCACATAAGTTAGATGCATGGAATAATAAGATTTAAACCTCCATTAACAGTGTATTAGGAAACATTATAAAATTTATTAAGTTTCCTGCAGCTATACCTATAGATATTTTCAGATATTTTATTTGCCCCAGTGTTAAGTAGAGCATTTCTACCTAGAAAATAATGAGACATATTAAAGGGGGATAACTTTCCAGAGTTGCTTCCCTTGGTTTAATTGCAGAGTAATGCTTCCTTTGGATTCCAACAGAGACATACATTTTGTAAAGACGTTGTTGTATCAAGCTCCGACATAAATGTTCAAAATAATTAGTAAAAATCTTCTTTCAATTGTAAAAAGTAAACAAATAATTAATTCTTGACTATACTATGTTTTCTCATTCAAATTCTTTCTCATATCTTTGTTTATTAACTCGCATTCACATATTTAAATTTACACCCACTCAGCATCGCTTCAATAATGGTCAATTCACCCAGTAATGAATCAAACACTTAATACTCTATGTCAGCAAATGGGAGTAAGGCGTAAATAATATATAAGAGAGCTGCAAGCCCAAAATGAAAAATTAACTCTCACCCCTTAATGAAGTGCCTTTGGTATTTTTTAAAATATTTTCTTTAGGTCTGTAAGTTTTATATATTCACTCTTGAAATTTCATTTTATACAGTGTGATCCCCCAAAAATGCAACCAATGAAAACGGCTGTAAAATCTTTAATAATCGAACAATTACTTTAATATTTTAGGTTTATGAAAAAGAATTATTGCAAGGAAGATTAAAATAGAATAGTTTATAAAATGCCTTGGTCAATTCAAAAAACAAAATCAATGTTGACCATGCAAGTTCACTTCAAGAAAAAAATTTCCATGTCGTCAATATTCAGACAAAAAAAATACATGGAGGTCCACAAATCCAGGGCCCATGGAACAATATTAAACTTTAAGACGAAGGGAAATAGAGCCACCATTCAGTGTCAAAAGAGTTATTGACCATTTTGTGTGTCATATCCAGGTGTGGTTGCAATACAAATGTGCACATTTGGAATATATCATTGAATGACAATAAAACGAAGACTGTTGCACATTCATGACTGAAACTTGGTGGATGAATTAGACATAGACTGAAGATTTTTGTACCAAATATGTTGGATTGCAAAAAGTTTGGTGAATTCAATCGATTAAATGTGTGGCATTTCTTTTGGTCACCCTATACTTTCAAAAATATGTTTCTTCCTGAGAACGATGTTTTTAACTTTTTTGTAATTTACTTGCTGTCGGAAATCTTAGTGCTGAATCACATAACAAAGAGTGATGTTGGTATTCTGCCATTTTATCAAGCTGTACACTTTATCTCGTTGATAATTTATGAAATCTTGTATTTTGTCTGCATTATTCGACAATAAAAAATAATGCATATTGAAAATTTTATTACAATATCAGAAATATTTGGAGGTTAAAAGATGAAAGGAGATGTTAAACATCTCTCACCACCACCATCATCATCAGAAAAAAAAAACCCTCTCCAGTGGTTGGCAAGGTTAATATCACAGTTACTGTTGCAAAGGCTCAGGGATTTAGCTATGTTTTTTTTAGCATTTCAGCTGAGAATGAGAGACGTGTTCCATTTAGCTGTAAATGTATTTTAGTCCGACACTTGCTAAATTGGTTTCAAAAATAAAACTGATTTTCTACTTGAACATATCAATCAATAATAGCTTCATTATATTTTTATAGTATTTTTTCCTATTTGAAAAGGAAGAATCTGTTTTTTTTTCTTATTCTGTCATCAGCTCTCTATTCAAGAAATACTGATTACATGAATGATATAGAAACATCTGAAGCATTGCTTTCCATTTTTTATTACGGTTATGCATTAAAGTTTACTGCAAAACTGTGACTAAGATAACAGCTAAATGGATTCCATACCTAGAAGAGCTGAAGCAAGTCCGTAAGCAGCAGGATTTTATCATTAAACTGAAAATTAGTTCTCAAAATCAAAAGTAATCAGAGTCCTTCTTTAATTCAATTATAAATTGTTTTCCTTCCAAAAATCTTGTAGGCTCCAGCTTTAAATATTTTAATCTTTTCCCTCCAAAATGACTTAAATAAAAACAATTTGTAACCAATGCGAATCTCAAATTTAATAATTTCAGGAATTCTATTTTCGAATCTATAATCCCTTATAAATAGAAAAATCATCTTAGTTTAATCAGTCTAAAAAAATAACAAAAAACGTGTGGTACATTTTTGTGCATCGCGTTTTGAGTGGTTTTCTTCTTATAATCTTTTTCTCTTTAATAACTTTCTAACTGAACAAGATGATTAAAAATATTTCAAGAAAAAATTATCATTCTCTGAATTTACTTTTTGTGGCGAACAGCTAGTCTCACACTTAATAACGTGTTATACATAACATCTCGTACATATTACACATACACATTAACACCGCGAAGATCCACACACACACAAAAGACATACTTTTTCTTTGGTAATGCATAGAGATTACTTGTTAAATTTATAAAAACCAGAAGAACTTCATTAACTGTGTTTTACACTCAACAATAAAACAAATCTTTAATAACATTTGTTGAATTTCATCATCATCTTCCGGTTTTTGGTATTTAAGGTGGTGCGAGTGTCCTGAACTCTGGGGTGAGCAACATTAGACAGCATCTCATGTCTACTCTCCATGAAGTCCAATCCATAGGGTTGATACCAGCAGTCAAGTCACTTTGTACACACTCAAGTCAGGCTTTACTCGGTCTTCAATGCACCCGGAGTATCCATGCATGTTATTGAGTTGATGCAGGAGGTGGCACATTGTACATGGGCAAACCACCTGAGACACTGAGCTTGTAAGCCATCTAAAATCCCACCAATACCAAGCTTCTGATAGTGCACGTCTGAAGGGATTCTTTCCTCTAGTTTGCTGCCACACATCCACCTGATCATAGCAAGGTCATTATGCTGAAGCCATTGCAAATCAGAAGCATTTGGGGCTCAAGTCTCACTGCCATGCAAGATGGGGGAGCGAACATAAGCCGAAAAAACCTTGTCCTGAGTTCTGAAAGAAATGTACCTAGATGTAAGGATTGGCAGAAGTTTCCTGAACCTTCTCCGACATCTAACAGTAATAGTGTTCTTAAGTTTCGGGCAGTAGGTAGCAACCCGAAATAAAAATAAATTCCTTCTTCTTCCCTTCGTTCTCTCTCTTCTTCCTTCTATCACTTTAGACGACAGCACTACGTGTTTCTCAGGCAACTGCCCCGCCGCTCTTACCCAAACATTGATTGCTCTTATAGTGCAGCCTCCTTCCCACAATCCGTCTCCGCCGGAAGTACTTCCTTCCCATAAAAACGCATTGCTCCTTCTCTTCCTTTTCTTTCGTTGTGCCCGGCTCCCCACACGAGGTAAGTTGTACGTTTGTCGTCATCTCATTCAAATATACAACATCACCCCCTGATCTCTGATCACATTACATAGTCTGAAGTCCACACTGGAGGTCGCCGGCTTCGCTGTGATCTCTGTGGTGACCCTTCACGCACACCTCCATTCAGATCGGTCGCTGTTGACCTCTCTCGCAACTCCGTCTCATGCCTCTCCACAGGTCTTAGGTCCAGAACGTGTCTCGGCACGCCATCGACATTTCTTTCGTTGTGCCCGGCTCCCCACACGAGGTAAGTTGTATGTTTGTCATCGTCTCATTCAAATATACAACAGTAACAGCACGTTCACAACCACCACTAACATTTAACGCAACTAGCAAAAGGTAGTTTTAACATCAAGTTAAATGCTATCCACATCCACCGTTCGACCATCTATTGGGCGGGCAACACCAAGACACCTATGACAAACATAATTTGGGTCAACAACTATCCTCTCAGAAAGACCACTACACTTGTGGACCCATATTTTGCACTGTGAGAATTCAATAGTTTACACATAAATTTTTTTTAACATTTCGTTTACAGTGAGGATTACTAAAATAAAAAAATAAAAAATTCAGCATGGTTTGATTTAAAATAACAATTTTCGTTTTTAAAATCACTCATTTCATGAAGGAAAGTAATTTGATTCTGTAGTGATATGTAAATTGACTAATTAGCATGGCTTAGGATTATAGACTACTTAAGTACTCAAGTAGTAAACGGAGTGGCATGATTATATGGGACGAAATTGAGTATCTGCTGATAGACACTTCCTTGTCGTTAGATGACAGTTATTTAAGAAAGGGTTATCGGTTATGTAATTCCGAAAAATACATTTTTTTTATGAAGTTTCGAAGGAGGGGGAACCCCCCCCACACACACTGAGGTAACAGTGGGAGATAGAAACAGATGAAGAAGAAAGAATGTGGCGGGGTAGAATACTAAAAGCATTAAGATGGGCGGATTCTCGCAAGTGGAAATTACAAATATGGCAAGAAATAATAACGAGAATATATTTTTTTTTTTATTAGTGAATTAATTCTATTGGGGGATGGGTGAATTCATGCCCAGTCTCAAAACATCTGAATCTCAATATAAGCGAGCGCAAATTGAGATTCGGAGACTCACTTTTGTTTGACACTTAAATCCACATAGTGGAGAGATGGACTATAACTTAGGGTTGATATCACCCAACCAAAACGCCCAGAACTTGTTAAGATTTGCAAGTCTGAAACACAGAAGTAGAAGATAGAAGTGTAGAATTACACTGCCTGCAACTGAACGACTTTTCTACCCAAATAATTATTCTTATACAAAAAAAAACAAAAAAAACGACGGATTTGTTAATTACTTTTCTTTCATTGTTCTTCTTTGAAATGACCCTTTGCTCCTCAGTGGTACCAAGTTGCTGACCAGCACCGGACAGTTGCCCTCTGATCTTTAAATCACAACGTGGGAGAGCGGTGATTACCAGATAAAGACCCTTCGACATCTTCAGCCTTCATCAGTACAGCAATTTTTCCCGAGCAGTGCCAGGTGACCAACCGAATCCAGGAATGGACAAATTGGTGACGTCACTGTTTGAGTAACTGGGGTACACAATGAGTTTATCAAAATCTTGGATACAATACTAAAGGAAAAACATAAGTTTTTCAAATTAAAAAAAAATATATCTACATTTAAAATTTAAAAGTAGATGAGAACCTTCAGCTAAATCATCCACTCCATCAAATGAGATTCTACTTTCTGGGGTGATTACGCGAGAAAAAAAATTATTTTAGAATTTATAATGGGGGATCAGTTTCGCATATACATTTAATGTAAAATAATCACCCATTTCCTGGCCAGTATCTAACCAAATAGCGTTTTAAAGACATGTAACCATATTTTTTTTTTGGGGGGGGGGGGGTTAATGGAGATAAATATTGTGTCTTTTTGGGTGAGACGATGAAAAACCTCTCTTAACAGTACCAATAATGTTAAATCTGAATGGCACTCCCTCTAAAAAAACAAAAAAACAATTTTCCCTAACCCTGTGGCAACAGCCGCCTCCTCCCTCAAAAAAATAAACCCTAACCCTATCACTAACGTTAAGTCCGGAGGGGAAACAGACACCTCCAAAAAAGAACAAAAACATGGTTACATCTAAGAATTAACATAACAAAAATAATCTTTAATGTTTTGGGTTCAATATTGATTGAGTGTATTGGGGATCTTAGCTCTATTTACATCTATTGGAGAGGCAATGTAGCCCCCACCCACTACCACCAAAAAAGCTGCATTTTATTTGGTTGAAAACAGACTAAATACTTGCATTATTTTGATTGTTTGGACTACTGTTCTCATCTTAGATGTTATTCTTACGTTTTGGCCGATGTAACCTCCGATCTTCTTCAGATGTGTATTGACGAACTCGGGAATCTTTATGTCAAACTTATTTCTTTCTTGTGCCATTTTTACATTTTTTTTTTAACATTCTTTTTATACAAAAATACAAAAAGTTTCAATGAAATTTCTACTCCCTATATATTTGCCTCCATACATAGAAGAGCTGAAGTAGATTCTTAAGCAGCAGGTTCTTGTCATCAAACTCAAAATTAGTAATCAGAGTCCTTCTTTAATTCAATTATAAATTGTTTGTTTTTTTAGACAGAAAATCAAGCTCCCTAAAAAGAGGCACTCTGGGTTGAGACAAAAATTTAAATTTTATCAGTCCATAAAGATTTCTCCTTCACTGACAGGGGAAAGAAAAGATAAAGCATAGTATCAGAACAGGTGTCGATGGGTAGGCATTAAAGTTCAATTTTACATGCGTTCAAAAATAAATTAAAATTTTGTATTAGCACAAACAAAACGTTTTTTGTTTAATTTAGTTCACCCCAAACAAGGCAAGCTGCCACTGTAGACGTAAGGGGCTACTGAGAATTAAGGTGAAAGTTTAGGGGGTCATCCTAAATTGGGAGATGTGCAGCGATATGCAGACTTGTTATTGTGTAAAAACAATATTTCAAATTCGTCAGGAAAACAAGCAAATATTTGCTTTTATTTAAGATTTTCCTGGACAGAATCCATCTTGAATTTTAGTCTAAATGAGTTTTATATATTTTCACCCTCAACTCTTGAGCAGACTTCCACCATGACAACAATATTAACAAAACCATCCTTTTTTAAATACCAAACAATTATTAGTCAAAGATGAAATAATATCAGACATGACTTTAATCCACAGCATTAGTTACTTTTAGATTGACTTTACACCACATCGTTACTTACTTATATTTCTTATACCATTCACCTTCGACTCAGGACTGTACCCGGCTAAACATTGTTTCTGAAAGCATAGATAGAGCACTCTCACTTGACTCGAATGCCCAATTACATATATTTGGGGATTTTAATGCACACCACCGTGACCGGCTGGAATTGTCCAGCCTTACTGACGCAGCCGGTAACTCTACGTATAATTTCTCCTTAGCTCACTCCCTTTCACAGACTGTTGCTTTCCCGACCCGCCTCCCTGATTGAGTAGACCAGCAACCCTCACTTCTCGACCTGTTCCTGACCTCACTGCCCAAGGCTTGTATGACTGAAGCCCATAGCCCACTCGGGAACGCTATCACCCTAAAAACTTGTTCAAAAGCTGATGAGCCATTGCTCAAAACAAAGAGATACTACGAGCAGGCTGATTATGAGTCCATCAGAGATCGCATCAGCGATGCCCCATGAACTGAAACCTTACTCCCTGCTGATCAGTGTGCAAATGAGTTAACCGAATGGGTCAAAGCAGGCATTGAAGCCTATGTCCCCATGCGAAAATTCTTCAGCAAACCCATTCCCCTCAATGGTTCACCTCGAAATGTGCAGCTGCCATTGCTGAGAGGCAGCATGCATTCCGAAAGTCCGTCCGCCATAAGTCAACTGCGAATAGACAGAAATTTATAGAATCAAGAAATAATTGTAAGGCAGTGATAGGTGAAGCAAAGAGAAGGTATACAGAGATAACCAAAAAACGCATTCAGTCACAGAAACTAGATTCTCGTGATTTCTGAAAAATCTATAATATATCTATAATAGTATGGTGAACAATGGACAATCTAGGATTCCCCTGCTATCAAACCACAATAATGTCATTTGCACGGCAGCTGATGAGGCTAAACTACTTCATCTAAGCAACATGACATAAATGCAGGTGTACCCCAGGGATCTATCCTCGAACCTTTGTTGTTCCTGATTTTCATAAACGACCTCCCTGATGACACCGAGTCTAAGATAGGTATATTTGCTGACGACATCATGCTGTACTCTCGTCATGTTGGCAAAATGGACGTGTACATATCCAAGGCAATGGCTGAATCCTTAGAAAATGGCCTCCAGGCTGTAGTTCATTGGGGGCAGAAATGGTTGGTAACTTTTAATGCCGCAAAGACAAAGCTCCTTTCCTTCAATAACTACAAGAAACCTCTTAACCACCGATTGCTATGGCAAATAACACCCTACTTGAGAGTTCATCATTCAAACTACTCGGCCTAACATTCACAGGTAACATGAATTAGAACAAATACATTGAAGACATTGCCACTGCTGCTGCAAAGAAGGTGGGCTCCCTCTACCGTGCTAGTAAACTCCTCACACCTGACATTATCCTGTATCTCTACAAAGCCACCATCCACCCATGTATGGAGTATTGTTGTCACATCTGGGCTGGTGCATCATCCACTAGTCTCTCCCTCTTAGACAAGGTCCAAAAAAGAGTCACAACTAGCTGCTCTAGTGCCCCCTCGATGCAAATACACTAGAACAACCTGACAATCAGCTAGGTCCCATACATTCACTGTGGAGGTCCCAAGATGCCGGAGAGCTTTCTACTCCAGCAGCTTCTTTCCTCGTGCTGCCGGCCTCTGGAACTCCCTCCCTGCTCCCTGACATGCAGAGGTTTAAAACTAATGTAAACAGACATCTTGCTGCACAGCTCCCAACTTAGGATGACACCCTAAACCTACTCCCTAATTCTCAGTAGCCCCTTACATCTACAGTGGTGTCCTGCCTTGTTTGGGGTGAAATATATTAAAAAAAAAAAAAATGACTACAATCATTTGTCCATATATAGCATGTAATCGTTCCTGTTAGACTAGGGTTATCTCCCCTTTATATCTCATACCATTCCTTTACTGAAACCTCCAACCACCACACTAACCAGTACATAATAGCAGAGGTCTCTCTACCTACTAAACAAGTAGTCCCGATAAAGTCTTAAAAGCGTTCATACATGTCTGCCTTATTCCTTGTTGTTAACCTTCGTATTTACAAATAATATAACATGATGTCAGAAGAGACTCAAGAACTAACAACGTTCAAAGAAGACAACTAAATTTTAAAAGAAAAAAGGAAATCATGGAATTTTCACCACATCCAAAGGAATTAAATTAAATTTTGCTTCAGACAATCTGGGACAAGAATGGGAAACATGGAAAAACCAATTCCAATTATTTCTTCAAGCTACAGAGTCAGATATGAAGTCTGAGAAGGTAAAAAAATTCAATTCTATTGATCTGTATAAGAGACAAAGGAAGAAATGTTTATTCCACATTCAATTTCGAGAATGAGGAACAGAGATATGATCTGAAAACGATGATTAAAAAGTTTGATACACATTGCCAACCCAGAAAAAATTTAACTTTTCTAACACACCAATTCCTCACATACAAGCAAAAAAAAGACCAAAGATTCAACGAATATATCACGGAGTCAAAAAACAAACACATGTGAGTTCAGGCAACTTACAAATAAACTAATAAAAGATATCCTTGTCTGCAGCATAAAAGACAATATGTTACATGAAAGGATGTTACGGGAACCATCCCGAGAATTGGAAAACGCCATTCAGGCAGGTCTTAGAAACAAAGAAACATTAAAAAATAATGGCTACGTTGGAAACAGAAAATATATCCATGATTCATGAAAGAAAAAACAAAGGAATGAAAAACTAGATGGCAAGACAAGAAAACAAAAATCTCGCCAAAAATCAAAATTGCAATGTACCTACTACTCAAGTTCACCCAAACAACTGTCCTGCATGTTACAAGAAAAAAAATGTGGGAACAAAAGGACAATTTGTCAAGATGTACAGAAGAAAACAGAAAAGTTGAAAAGTCCAGTAGCAATGAAAATTCAGACCATGAGGTGTACGAAATGAACGTCATATTAAAATAGAAAATAAATGCACTATAGACGGATAAATGGAAGATAATACTCAAAGTTAACGAAACATCGATAGACTTCAAAACTGACACAGGTGGAGAAATAAATGTACTACCAGTAAAAATATATAATAATATAAAGCCTAACACCACACTAAGCAGAACGTTGGTAAAATTAACCGCATATAACAATACGAAAATTCCGGTAATGGGTAGTTGCATTGTAATTTCACAAAGTAAAAATGAAAAAATAAACTCATACTTCATAGTAGTAGAAACATCAGAAAAACTAGGATTAATAAAAAGAATACACAAAATAAACAAGATGGATATACAAAGCTTAATAGAAGTATATAAAGATTGTTTTGGCGACATAGGCAAACTATCAATTACACATTATATTACGGTAAACCCGGATGTAAAACAAGCCATAAATCCTCCAAGGAATATTCCATTTGGTATGAAACTAAAATTGACAGAAATGGGTATAATAAAGCCAGGAACCGACAATAGTGGAGAAGCAAAATAGCAGATTAAGACTATGTTTAGACCCCTAAGAGTTGAACAAAGCGATAAAAAGGGAGCATTTTAAGCTACCTACTGCTGAAGAAATATTCGCAGAAATGAACAATCCGAAATACTTCTCAAAACTAGACGTATCAAACGGATATTGGCATATACCTGTTGACAGAAGTAAGTTTGAAATTATCAACATTCAATCGCCATTTGGCTGTTTTTCCTTCACTCGTCTACCTTACGGAATACATAGTGCAGATTTTCAAAAAATTAATTATGAAAAGCCCCTTCCCCCAAGAATAGAGAGATTTTTATTAACACTCAAAAAATAGGAGTTTGAAGTGACATATTCCAGGCCGTGAGTCAGTAATTGAAGATATACTGTTACGTGCATATCTAATGGATAATACACAAGAGATATCAGATACAGAAATGGACAAATATATCCATATAATTTTGAGACAGTATCCGATGAGTGACCACAAACTTGACATATACAGGGAAGAAACAAGAAAAGATCCAACATTACAGATGCTAATGGAGTATGCAACATCAAATTGGCCAGAAAACAATAAAGACATGCCACCCTCAATTGCGCCATGCATGTCTGTTCGTGATGAGATCTCTGCCGTGAAAGGACTAGTACTATAAAGTATACAAATAGTGCTCCCAAACTCTTAAAGAAAAGAGGCCCTACAAAAACCCACACCGGACATTTAGGGATAGAAAAATGCATCGCAAAGGCAAAGGAAGATATATATTGACCCAATATAAACAATCAGATCAAAGAAATGATAACCACATACACATATTGCATAGACTGTCAGAACCAACAACCATCGGAACCGATAATACATCATGAAATACTCAAAACACCATGGAGCAACAGATCTATTTCATCTGTATAACAAGGCGTATGTATTGACTATAGACTACACAACCAGATATTTTGATATCCACAAACAAGACAATTGTGAAGCATACACGGTGATTAACAAAATAAAACTTACTTTTGCCGTGCTTGGTATTCCGCAAATAGTAATTAGCGCCAATGAACCTGAGTCGGGATCATCAAAATTCAAGCGGTTTGCTAAAGATTTTAAACATATTACGACAAGTCGGAATTATTCGCAAGCAAATGGACTTACAGAAAGAAATATACAAACTATAAAAACGACACTAAAAAAGGATTTTAAAAGTAATGAGGACTCATACTTAGCAATGCTAGCATTGAGAACCACTCCTATAAAAGAGAAATCACCATCCCCAACTCAACAGTTAATGAAAAACAATACTTCGAACAAACCTTCCCAACATAATGCACAATAAATTACTGAAGCAGTGTCAAGCTGATAAAAATATGAACAAAAACAAGGAGTTGCAAACCTTGAAAACAAACGACCCTGTTCCTATAAGATTCCATAGAAATTGGGACAGAAAAGGAAGAGTAATTAAGAAATTGAAAGAACCTCACTCATATCTAATAAAAACAGAGGAAGGAAACGGTTTACGACGTAATAGACGTCACTTATTAAAAACAAGTGAAAAACAATCAAGCATCACACCAACACAAATTGACTATGAAAACATATTTACTGAACAAGACAAACAAAAGCAACACACAACAAGTTTCATGATGGTGTCATTGGCGGCCCTCACTCAGCACATGTCCAAACCATCTGAGCCGCCATTTTCTCATCCTGCTCTTGATCGGTGCAATGCTGTGACACCTTTGGATATCGTCATTGTAGTTGAGCAGTATAATTCTTGAGATTCAGCAGAGCATTTTGGTTTCCATAATGGCAAATCATGCTTCACCTTCCTCGTTGTTAGAGCTGTACAAAGCGACAGGTCTAACAGACGTCTAGTAGATCTTCAGCTTCAGATGGTTACTAATCTTGCGGTCACATGAAAATGCGAGTGGTGGTACACCATTTGAGCCATGTCGTATTGATGCATGCAGCGACTTCACCGAGAATGTTGCCGTCATCACTGAGTATGAAACCGATATTATTAAGAGCCGTGCCTTTGTAGAAGATCCTGTTTGTCGACTTAGATGGTGCCGTGTTCGTTTTTATCGGTAGTTAAATACATCGTCTTCTTGATTTTTAGCCACAGAACAAACTGCACCAGCCTGTCCTTCTAGGACTGGACTTGTTGTTGCAGGTTATATTCACTCTTTGAGGCGAGCAGAACATCCTCCTATTACCATTCGGCCCTCAGTCTAAGAAAATCTCTGGAGCTTAGAGTTACTTTTCTTGGACTGCTTGAACCGAAAAGTTGAACTAACATCTAGTTTATGACACAATGAATGCTGGGAAACAGAGTTGGTCATGACACTTGACATAACACACTAGTGTATCCTGCATGTAAAGCTATTCCTCGTGCATCCAACTAAATAAAGTTCTTAAGTATTCATTCTGTCTATTCATTATTCCATTTATCATGTTTAATCCCCTTATAATATTCTTTATCATTCCATTGACAATATATCCATCTAATTAACCCTTATCCTCGAGTGGCTTTTGGCCTTTATAAGTGGTAACTCATCAGTAAAAATAAAATCTTTGTCTTATGGTTTAAAATACAAACGAGAATTAAAAGTTGCCTACTGTAAAAAAATGGAAAGAAAATGAAGGGTAACCAGCATTGAAGTGTGTGGACCGTTTTGCATGGTGGGCACTCGATTTTCAGTGGAAAAAAGAACTTGTGTTCCTAATTAGATTTTTTATAGGTAACATTCATTTGCAAATGAGAAGAACAACTGCTTTAAGAACGAACGAAGAGGGGAAGACAGTTCAGTTCGAAATTTGACAGCTGAGAAAGAAGAATGAGACTGAGAGTGTTTGGGATGTAAGAGAAGTTGCTTTAAATTCATTGCATTCTGTAACTAAATCGTTTTAAATATCATTGCTTCATAACAGCCTTCACAAGACAGACACAAATCTATAAAATTTCTGCTTCTGGCAGTTCATTTCGATCTTAATTCTTGAAGAAATTTATTTCTGGTCTTTTCTCTTCTGTTAAAGTTCATCTGTGGGAAGATAATATTGTTATTTGCAAATGACCTTTTATAAAACAATTCCAATCAGAACAACAGATTTACTCTGTTAGCTTTCAATGGTTAACTCTACTCAAAAGAATGACAAGAATAGATTGCAAATTGAACAATGAAGGAATCTACAAAAAGATTTTTATCTCTTCAATCCGAAAATGAACAAAATGCTCTTCTGAGGAAAGTTATTTAAGAGATTAAGAAAATGTTACTTCTTCTAGATATGAATCCTTGTTTACACAGTTGTTTAAGATTCCATCAAATCCCATGGACAGATACATCACTATGTCTCTCCAAACACTCGTATATGACCCAAGATTGCAGCCCTCTTGAAAGGCTAGTTTTATTTTTTACCTTAACATTTGTTGTCAAAGGCTACACCGACAAGCGCTATACCCCAAGCAGGTTCAACCCAGCCGGGTAGGTTTCAAACAAAAAGCAGTACTTGACTTTCCAGGTTTGGGGTTGGCTAACAACCCTTCCCTGCTCCCGTCCAGCTGCTGACATGATTAGCTGCTTCTGTTAATCTTCTAGCGACTTCGTCTGGCTGTCAATTAAGTCCACTTTTCTAGCTGTTATCTATACCAGCACAGACGACATTCAACACCACAGCCACATCCTAATCATCACTCGATCGGACCAGAAACGAACCTATTCACTATCGTCACTGTTCCTGACTAGTTCCCCCCCCCTCCCCGATCACTTTCATTGTCACTGTCCTTTTCAGGACATAGAGAAGCCAGCCGACCAGACCAAGCAGTCCTTTAACTCAACACCAACGTTCCTGCGACACTGTCGACACTCACTCACCCACTATCCGGGTTTAATGTATATGTTACCTTCAACAGATTCTGTCTGGCTGTCCTTATGCTAAGTCTCCAGTGATCACGATTGTGGGGATTGACTGTTCATTGGTTTGTTTAATGGTTTCTTTCTATGTCTTCCTAGAGCGCCGTGACTTCTTTTTGCTGTCCAGTCAAGGGCTCTGAAACTGCTGATATACCCCTTGCTTCTTTTAACATGCCCAAACCAACTAAGACGATTTGCCCTTATTAGGCCATCAAGTTTTGGGATAGCCAATTTCTCAAGTAGGGTGTGTGGCCTAATGTTCTGGATCTGGTCTGTCTTTATGTTGTATATCCACCTAACCATTGCTTTGTCATTTCTCTGGAACCTGGGTAAGGGCCCAACACTCACTGCCATACAACATGATTCTTACGCAGTTATTATAGACCTTACTCCTGGTAATAATTGGGATGGCTTGGGATCTTATGATTGAGAGAAGTTCTCTGAACTTTCCCCAAGCAGTCTTGACTGATGGTCGAACTTAGTACACAGCTACCTCCAGCACTCGACATATCTCCAAGGTAGCAAAAGAAGTCTACCACCTCCAAGGTGTCCCCATCTATTTCAACTTTTGTATAAGGGCATCCCTCAATTGGGTGTGTTAGTCCTAGACATCACTTACATCTGAAGTCTATATATGGTGTGAATCTACCATACACTCCGCTGCACTTTTTGTGCACCCATAGAGTGCAGGGGCTGCACTGTATCGCATTGCTCTTAACCCCCTTCTACATACCATGCATGAGTATTGACCAGTCCTTCAAAGACTTGAGTTCTGGGCCACTAACCATCACCTTTGTCTTTCCAGTGTTGACAGACTAACAATTTGCAATCATACTTGTTTTGGACAAATAAACCGACTATTTTTATATTTTACAAAATTTCTGTGTTTGTCATCTTTCTTTGCTCATTGTAGCATTGTTCTGGTGTCTAAAAAGTAATAAGACCAATCTACAAATTGGCCCCTGCAACACTTTCTATAAATCTATAAAAACAAATGTAAATAGGACTGGTTCATTCTATCTTTAATTATTGAAACAGTAAAATATGTTATACAGTATGAAATTAGAAATAATAACATTAGTACCGTTATTATTATAAATTATTTTTTATCATATTAATTTTGTGATCTGTTCAAAACAATGAATAATTTAAGTCTTATTTTTCAACTTCGAGATGGCTATCTCTTGCAATCACACCAAGCTGATCAAATATTACAATATTGAAATATCCTTTTAGAAAATAAATATCTAAAAAATTTACAATAGTTAATCAATATTTGATTAAAAAATATCGATCAGGTAAAAATTTTATAAGTTGATATCAATTTTTTTTAAAGTGGGAAAAAAATAAAAAATAAAAAAATAAAAATATTAATCAAATCCAGCAGAGTTTTTTGTCTTCTAACAAATCAAATATTGATTTGTTGTACGTGTTCTTATTTGAGTTACTTTCTTCCTTTCATGATTGAAACAGATTCTTACCTAATGAGCCTCAGTAAGAATCTCTTTTTGTTCATCTTTTCCAAGACTATCCAATAATAATTCCACAATTTTGAACTTCCTGATACAAACCATATTCTCCTAATATGTGGGCAGTCTTTTTTTATTATTGATTTTTGGTCACAAATTCTAGGTCAAATCCCTTCAACTATTAAAGCTAAGTGAAGCATGAACATTTAGAGTATAGACATAAAAATATGACTATTGATTTATACATCATCTAACCATAAACTTACAGTAGTTGGATTGGTTACAGTTTATTCAAGTATTCGATTTATCAATTTGGGATATGTTGGGGAGAGAAAATTTTTTAGTTGTTCTCTATCTTCCAAATCCAAATATAAAGATTCGTATATCTTCGATATACTAACACTTAATGCATGGAAGCAAAGATAAGGTTAAAACACTCTAGTACAATAATACCATCTAATATATAAAGTTATGTTGTCAGATTTTCAAAGTCAGACCCAAATGTTGCTTCACTTTGCTTTCATAGTTGAATGGATTTGACCTAGGATTGTTTGATAAAAAAAAAATCAATAAAAAAAAAGACTGGACACATTAAGAGCATCTCGCTACACAGCTCCCAATTTAAGATGACCCCTAAAACTTTCATCCTAATTCTCAGTAGCCCCTCACGTCTACAGTAGCAACTTGCCTTGTTTGGGACGAACTATGCTTTAAAAAAAATTATTAAAAAAAATTATAAAAAAAAAAAAAATAGCATTTAAGTGTTGGATAATGGCCCTATGGGAATGGACATATCTGTTGGAAATCGTTGGTTTGACTTGCGCAAATTAGCGTGGGGTTGACCCGTGCAGTCGAGTGCAGAATAGGGCCTGTTCTCACAGTCGGAAATCACAGACGTGACAAGGGCACCGCGTGACGAGACCTCGAATCAGGGATCAATGTGCACCTGCGAGAGACTGTGACGTCATGGGCCTTTGTCTAAGAAGCAGAGGGATCCGTGACGTCACTCGTTCTTCGTGAGAAGCGAGTTTTAACAGTCTGGGTTTTGGAGGCGAACCTATGAGACGTGATTGTTACCATGCAGTCAAGCAACTTACATAGACGAAATTATTCCCTAAGAAAATACAGGTGAAAGATCTCATTTCCCCCCTCCACAACTGGTTAAGACTTAATAGTTAAGTAATTACGAAAGCAGCAGTGCTCGCTCTCTCTCTCTCTCTCTCTCTCTCTCTCAACGTTAGTGAATATCTCCCAGCTGTCGGATAACTAACGCTTGAAATAAAAACCGAAATTAAATTTTAAAAAGATTGTTTGTCTTCCGACCCGATCATAGAGTTTTTGTTGCAGCGATGTAGCTCACGGCAGAAGAAGGAGGAGGAGGAGGAAGGAGTTCAACCACTAGACAACATCGAGAAAGTGACCCTCCACGCGCGAGGGAGAAATTTAAAGGTATGCAAACTACATGATGTTTCAAAAATGACGAGTATTAAATGTGAACTGCCACGGCCGTTTCCGGGACGAGTATACAAAACGAGAAATGCCGCAGCACAAGTAAGCGGGGTATGCAACATAAGCTGACAAATCAAACTGAACCCACTTTCATTTTTTTTTTAATTGCCAATAGAATTTATTTTTTAAATTACTTGGTCCGGCGCAGACGGCTGCTCATATAAAACATTTTTAAATAATCTACTAAAAATAAAAATCAGCAAAGGGGATAACTCATTTTAAATTGAAGAATGTAATAGGAGCTGTCTACCTTAAGTTTTTAAATGTGCAAACAACAGCACGTTCTTCCAGGCTATGTGAATTCATTTTTCTTTTTAAAATGAACATCTAAATTCAATCGATACATGAAAAGTTGCAAAAACAAATATGAAAATTTGTTTATTAAAAAAAAAAAAGAAGATAATCACCACTTAATTACATAGATTTTTCATCATGTATCACATTTTTTAAATTTTAGTCTGTTGAAATTTTCACCGACGTCGACTACTATAACAATGAACTTGCTCAACTCAGAGTCCGACTCCAGTACACCCATCCCTATGTAAAGAATTTTTAGCTATTTCCAAGATGTTTATGTTTTTATGGCTTCCTGTTTAATCTTGAAACAACTACAGCATCACGTGACATACGGATGACCAGAAATGAAAAATAAAGCGTTTTGTTATCATTTCTTGTTTATACGAATTTTTTTTATTATTATTATTCCTTCGAATTATAGTTTAATAATAATAGATTTGTTTAATTATTATTTTTGTTTAATGTAGTAATTAACAAATAATATTTACATTGAAAAAACACATTTTATTAATAATGTAAGTGTTTGAAATAAATAAAAACATGCTATAATAAGACATTTTATTAAATTAATTTTAACGAATTATCAACCGAAAGTTCTTTTTTCTTTCTTAATAACGTCACTTTTTATTACACTTCATAACATTTTCTAATCCCATATAAAATATTTCCCAAAAAAAACTTCGAATAAATCAGAAATGATAAAGAAAAACATTTTTTTTTATTTCTGGTCGTCCATACGTCACGTGACACTATATTTCTTTCAAGATTAAACAGGAAGCCACAAAAACAAAAATCTTGGAAATAACCGGATTTTGTTGTAAAGGTGTACCATAT
Organism: Sepiola atlantica; assembly: GCA_963556195.1. Lineage (NCBI taxonomy): Eukaryota > Metazoa > Mollusca > Cephalopoda > Sepiida > Sepiolidae > Sepiola > Sepiola atlantica. Next base: position 149,126,581 of record OY744523.1, read on the forward strand.
TAGGTATTAAAATCATACAGATACTAGCAGGGTTAACCGGCGTTGCTCGGGTTAGAGTGTGGGATAGCATCATATGCAACATGTTAGGGAGAGCTGTCAGATAGATATCTTACCTACTGAGTTATTCAGATATATGTTAATACTCTTAACCTAACGCTTATAAATAGATTAATTTCATATTGTAACATGTTAGAAAAGTGTCATTAGCTCATTTAAAGAGCAGCTTGAAGTGCAGAACTACTTCTATTATGCTTATATGCACGTTCACATGTAAATACACGTATATGTAAGGTACACTCCCTAGTATGTATTCATGTTTAGGGACAGACATGCACACCGAGTCATGTGCTCCTTTAACATATATATATATATATATATATATATGTGGGGGATGCTAACGCATTCTATTCCTCTTAAATATTGAAGAAAAACGAGCAAGAAAACGTCAACATTCAACACAAATGAAGGGCAAATAAAATATCCAATACTCAAACATTTATATTAACAACAATTTATTTTGCATTTTTACACATAAAAATTATATTACATATTTGACGAAAGTCTTTTAGTGTCTTTTGGATAAATGTCTCTTTAACGGCTTGAAAGAAATAGTGTCTTTTTGTTATTTAAAGCAATGTCTCTTTAAATAAGTTTTGTAAGAAGAAAGACGCACGTGTGTGCATGTGTGTGCGTGTGTAATTGAAAAGAGAGAAAGAAAATGCCAAGCTTACTATGTGTGTCCAGCAGTCAGAAAAGGGGAGAAGGAATGATTTGACGCGACAGGTAGTCGTCGCATCGTCTTGCGACTGGCCGATGGAGCGAAACAATTCTCCCTGCTGTGTCTGAAGAAATTCTGGAGGCAAGAGACCGGATCCGTCGCAAACGATGTTTATATATGTCCTAATCAGCAAGGGCAGTGACCGGAAACATATGATCCCTATTTTGGCGTTTTCTGTGGGGTGTTGAAAAACGCCTGTCGACTGCTGTTGAAAGGTGAATTCCATATATATATATATATATATATATAAGAGAGGGGGGAGAGAGAGATCTGGGTATATAGAGACCGATAAAGAGTGAGAGAAAGACAGACAGACAGATGAAGAGGCATTGCATACCAAAATTCTAAACTTACATTTTATTGAAACAATGACTTGTGTTCCTTTTTCTTCTGGGCAACACGTTTTTCCTTCTTTTATCCGTATTATCCAAACGCATGCAAACTTCGAGACATTCTCTCCACAACTGCCGTCAACCCAAAAAACACCGCCTTTTATTTAGCGTTCTTTGCCGTACCCGATTTGCATAATGCAACCCAAAAAAACACCTGCCTTTTATGACGCACTTGATTTGCATAATGCAACCCTCACTTTCTTTCCCTCCGGACCCGCGTGATGGCTGCTACATTTATTATATTAAAAAAAAAGGAAATATATAGTGTTTAATTTCATATATTGATTTCCTCCCTCTCCCCGATTATTTTAAAATAAAATATTTAAAAATAATCGAAACCGCACACTTGATGTTTTCAGTCTGATACTTTCCTAACTTTTTACTTTTTTTATTCTGACATTTGTTAAGTTGACTATTAAAATAAAAATTATAAGAAAAATTGGATATACATGTGTGAAGTTTTAAGGGGGGGGGCATGGCTCACTTAGAGGTGGGTGCACAGATATTCAGCACATAGAGGGAAATGTAGAGATTCGGGACCACTTACATTTTCTTCCCCGGTATATTTTATATATATGATTTTAATTTCATAAAAATAGGATATATTTGAAGCTTTAAGGTGGATATGACTTAATAGCTCCCTTACGATGGCGATTGGAGATTCAGGAACACTTCCATATATTCCCCGGTAAATTTTACATTAGAATACACTTTTAGATTTTATGTAGATTCTCTAACCGTTTTTTCTATAGGGAACACACAAACACAGTTTTATACAGATAGATTTCACTAAAACATTTAATTTTTACGATATTACAGAAAATAAATGAACTGGATGTTCAACCAGTGTTTATTCTTATTTCAGTTTCAAACCTAATTTTTTTTATAGTTCCAAGGCAAATTTGTTAACATAACCAGTAATACATTTAAAGGTATTAAGCATACATTTTTGTTTGATATAACTATTATATTTCTTTATCTAAATGAATAAAGTTTTTTCCACCTATCCTAACTATATTAACATCAAAACGGCTTATACTTATTTAATTCTCTGATACAACATCAAATTTTGTAATACCGTATATATAGTAATCTGCAAACACTCATTAACAGCCTTAAGTATTCCTAATTTGCATATTTATTTTTTGAACAGTTTCTAATATATTAATATTCTGTAATATACATTTGTAATTTGCATTGTCATATTTTCTTATATATATATGCAATAGTTTTGTCAATAGTAACACATCTGATGTTGCTAGGATGCGGAGAACAGATACTACTTAGAATTATTTATTTGCACAAAATATAAAGATTTACATTCGGAATAAATTAAAGACAAGGCCATCAAAAGTGTGGGATGAATGGGCGTCGTTTGTTATCCATGGTCAAAATTGATAAAAATGTCTATCCTACTCTTAACTAGAATCATCTCAGTAACCACAATACCACATTTACTCTAGGAACCATTCTACTTCAGATATCCCCAAATTTGTTTGAAATTTTATTTTGCATGGATGTATTTATATACACAGAAATTCATTGGAGTAAATAGGGGGAGGGCAAAAAATTTGGTTAGTAAGACTCTTCCAACCCTTTCGAAATAATAGATCGCCCATTTTTTTCCGGTTTGTTCAGAACCGAAAACAAGCAGGTCTTTCTCTAAATGGGAGTGGGATCGAAGTGGGAGAAAAAAGAAATAGGGGTTGGAGTTTGGGAGAATGGGTGGGTCCTTCCAAGATAAATACAAATTAGGGAAGGCCGGGGGCAAAAAATGAAAGTGGGGAGTGGGCATCTTGGAGGATTACTATTACCGGCGGAAGGGGGGGAGATTTCATTCACTCTAATAGCTAAGTGGCTAAATTTACCCTAAGGGTTGGGGTTCGACAAGACCGGGATCTGAGTGTGCCATGCTTCGGCAGAGAACACTTACTCCTACCATACACACAAGCTTGCTACTTGTATCCACCTTTTTTCAAATACTGAGGAATGTAATCTTTTTCTATCACATCTGATCTTGACCTTCAGCTAATGCTTGAATAATGTGATCAGATTGTGATCAGCAAAAGACTAAAACCCTAATCACCATTCGCGTAACGACCAGGATCGCAAGAAACACCATTCTTCTCTTCCTGTTCCATGGCAGCCAGAAGTTGTCAATTACATAGGATATGCTTAGCAGCAGAAGATGCTCGGGATCAGTACGTCATTGACATACACCCAGATCCACTGGAGTCCGGGGCATTGGAAGAAAGCATAATTGGGTGTTTCTTCTTTGACCGTTTTACAGCGTGAACACTCAGGTGAATCCTCCATTCCGGAATCGTGTTTAATGTCATTGAGAAGTAACATGTTTCAGGCCATTCGCCAGGTTAGAGAGAACTCAAGAGTTGTTGAGATGACTCATATCTGGCGCCCAACTCCATTCGGAGCAGATCTCTTACAACCACCCGAACCTCTCGATGAGTGGATCCTTAGCTGCTCCTTCATTAATCCTCTGTAGAATTCCTTTTTAGAAAACCAAGAAAGGTCACTGAACCGAGGAAGGTTTTTGAGTGTGGGTCGGCACTCTCTAAAGAACTGGGATTCGTCCATTAGCCTACAATGCCCCTCAACCAAACATTCGAGAATGAGGTTGGGTAAGACGCTTTCGACCGCAGGGTTTCACGCAGATTCCTCTGTTAAATTTTGACTCAGGAAAGCTAATCTCTCAGCATGTCAATTACACATCAAGTCGGGCATCCCGAAGCCTCCCTCATATGGACATTGAATACAGACCTGTCTGCGAACCCAGTGCCCCCGCTTCTCCCAGGTCGGTAAAGGATGAGAGGAAAGACCTAAGTGGTGTATGCCTCGGCTTTACCCTTTAAGGAGAGTTTTCTTCAAAGTAAAGTCTTAACCAAGCTGGAGACCTCATCCAAACCACATGTCGAGGATTCGAACCGGGCAGTCTGTCCAACAGAAAGAAGTGCAGTATTACCACTCCAGGCACCCAACAACAGGCCTATCAACTTGCTGCGGTTGATTTGGGCCCCTGAGATAGTTTTGTAATGTCTGAGCACCTCTGTCACCATCTCAATGTCTTGGAAGCCTGACATAAAGACGGTGATGTCATCAGCAAACATGGAAATAATGGCTCGCGCCCTACAAGGCAAAGCTATTCCACATAGGACCAAACTTGCCACCCCATTTTTAAACTTGTAGAGTAGTTCCAATGCAAGGATGTAGAGCAGGGGCGACAGAAGATAGCCCTGATGCACCAACCGGGAGATAGAGAAAGATTTCAGGCGCTGGCAATGCAGAACGGAGATCCATTTGCAGAAGTTCGGTTTAAAACTGCTGGTATCTTAAACAGATGCCAAGAGGCGATAGGTGACCCTTTTGAAAGCTTTGAACTGATGCAAGTTGATCAGCACAGCCTCTGTGTTGTCTTCTACCCCTCTAGGCATGTACCTATCAGATGCAAGTTGTTCTGAATCGATCTCCCCTTCACAGCGTAGTTATGTCCGAGTTCGATCAACTCTCCGATAACAATCTCGGCCAAAATCTTTAAATGAGTTTTACAGAGTTATGGGTTTGCAATCGTCTAGTTTCTCCCCATCATGCCTGTCCCACTTCCAAATAAGTATTCAGGTAGGAAGACACTATTTGTCCATGTCCACGACTCCCACCCCGGATTATCAACTCAAAACTTGTCGACAAGATTGCATCTAGCCATCAGGTCACCCAGGCTGATCTCCCACCTCTTTACCCCTCTAGCCCCCCCCCCCCGACCTTGTCTATCGTGGGATCAAGGATGGCATTCACATCTCCCAATAAAACTATGCACTTCGAACACATGATGAACGTGTCCAGATTAGTGATGGGACGATTCCAATATTTTTCCCCGATTCCAATACAATTAACGATTCTGTTCAAAATTTCCAATTCTGATTCTTTACAAATTTCTAAATATTTAGTTATAGAGTTGTTTTTCTTTTTTCAGATTACCGTATGTGTGCATACATTTTTATAAAAGTAAAAATAAACTTTGGTCTAACTAATTTGTCTCAAATGTTTTACCTGTAATTGATTGAAAATAGTGATTTGAGAGATTCATTGAGATTTTCATTTATATTTTTCACTTGTGCCAATTTTTCCTATGCCATTTTTACTTCTGCTATTTTAACATGTCATTTCTTCCGGTGCCATTTTGCCTAAATTTGTTATGATCCATAGATTTTAGTTTTACTAGTCGTTCAAAAACAATAAATATTTGTCATTTTATCATTAGTACCAGCAAGGGAAAATTAAGTTTAAACAAAAAAAAGAAAAAATTTTAAAAATCGTTTTTTGGAATAGAAAAATAGGCTGAAATTTTTCCGATTACAATAACCAAAAAAATCTGAGTCCAGATCTCGAAAAAAGGAGACCCTCTTACGAATGGTGTTGGGCACATGAACAGTGACGACCCGAAATAAAATCTTTTACAGCAATATCGGCCAGCCTCCCACATCCCTATGAACAACGTCAACCGTCCCGTCACAGACACAGTGTACTTCCCAAACAAGGAGATGCCATTCTCTAGGGGATTCCTATATGCCGAAAAGACATCAAAGTCTCTGATCAACACCTGACAATCCAGAGACAAAAACGAGGTGTGTCGTGTAGTATCGGTTCTGTCGTAAGACCGTCCTTCCAGGAATTACCTCCTCCTTTTTAAGGGGGTAAGGGTAATCCTCCCAGGTAATATATCCTCCTTTGAGGGAGGGAGTAATGTAGTATCTGTTCTGTTATGAGACCATCTTCCCAGAGACTACCTTCCCCCTTTTTTTAAGGGGAGGGGAGTAATGTAGTATATTTTATGTTTCTATAAAACCATACTTGCAGCCATTACCTTCTCCTTTCATGGAGGGGGGGGGGGGGGGGGCTCCCGAGTATTACCTCCTCTATTTTGGAGGGGATATTAGTCATATATATTCTGATGTCAGGATACCATTCTCCCAGGCATTCTCCCAGGCTTTATTTCCTCCTTTGGGGGGTAGTGTAGTATATGTTCATTTGTCATGATACATTCCTCCCAGACACTACCTCCTCTTCGGAGGGGAGGGGGTCTACAGTATACGTTTGTTCCTCATGATACTGATCCCCCAGGATTGATTTCTTTTTTGGGGGATGGGGGGGATGTATTTGTAATCTTTATGTTTAAAATAAAGAATTATTTTAAGCTATAAACATTTCTGAAAACATGTACTTGTGTATAATACGCCCACCTCCTACCCCCTTGCATTTAATTTTTCTCGAAAATCCCTTGTATTAAGAGAATATGGTAGTTTGGTGTGTAATTTCACGGCTTATTTAGGAAGCAGGTAGACAAAATGGTGTTAATACCAGAGGAAAAACAATTACCATCAATACAAGAGAAATACAAGCTGTCCCAAAACTAAGAAAAAAAGTTTCGAATGCTTAGGTTATATTTTAATTTTAATTCATCTATATAATACAGGATTTCCAGAGATTTAAATGTATTAAACTAAACCTCAATAGTTTACAGAATTTCTTAACACATTCTTAAAGTATTTGAGACTCGGCATCAAATCAACACTCCCTGTACACAAAGTCATAGCATAAAACTTATGCATTCTTCTTCAACAATGCCACTTAGAAGTTCTTTAAGGCTTCAACTTGCAACAAAACCAGAAGTCTACTGGTGTGAGATCGGGGTGGGTGGGTGATTGCCAACTTCTCTTGAGATAACATTCTCTTCTCTTAAATGATGCATCCAAAAACTAGTGTACCATCTTTAAGTAAACCATTTGATTTAGACTTTCTGTCTGCCATAAAAAACATTTTTTTAAATTTTTTATGGATTAAAAGAAACTTTTGTGTCGGGACATCCTGTATATTTGAATTCGAATTAACATATTCTGGCTGGTCTTACGATGCTGCAAGAGCTTTTTGGTGTCACAACCTGAAATTTGTATTCAAACAGAAATAAACAAAAAAAGATAAACTTACCAGCATGGACTTTTACTTTTCCTACTAATCCATACACAATACCAAGACATTCACCATTCCATGAAGATGGAAGCTCTCCTACAAAAAAAAAGGTGAAACAAATATTGGATTAGAACGGAAAGTTTCTTTTTATTAAATCAAAGCATAAAAAAAATTGAATACTGTGAGAAACAAAAATGTACGGTCAAAATGACATTCAAACTCCAGGACGAACTCCTGTTGAATACAACACCATAACAACACTAATAAAATTACCAAAACCAACGCTTTCTCTAAGCTGCCTAAATTGCTTTTCTGCGTTTATTCAGTCTTTTTAAAATCAATTGCATGCAGATTAGTTTTAATTATAAAAATCCACAATTCTGACCACAAGTTTGTTTTCCCTCTGGCAAATGGCTACCCGACATGCAAAACATCTGCACGATTTGAAGCCGGTAAATTCTTGGCTCTATTGTTACAAATAAAAATCATTAATAAATTTTCTTAGCATATATATGTGTGTGTGTGTGTGTGTGTGTGTGTGTGTGTGTGTGTGTGTGTGTGTGTGTAGAATTTGGTATATTCGGACTACTGTTCTCATCTTGGGTGTTTTATATCACAACGTTTCGGCCAATGTAACCTCCGTCTTACTCTCTCCTGTTCTTTTCTATCTATAATGTTTACTTCATCCCATAACAACGATACATATCAAGAGGAAATGGATAGTTTAAGAGAAACCCTCCACCGAAACAACTATCCAGAGAGCATTCATCAGTTCCAACAAATCTAGACGCACCACCAAAGGACACCACCCGAGAACTCACCACAGTTTGTATACCATATATGAGGTGCTTGTCGGAAAAAATCCAAAGAATATGTAATCCATATGACATCAGAATAGTATTCAGGAGCGACTCAACTCTCCAAAAGCATCTTATAAGAGTCACACCCCCTACAGAAAAAGTCATGACTAAGAACTGTGTGTATGCGATTCCATGTAAGTGTGGAAAAGTATATAAAGGTGAGACATGCCGTCAACTAAAAGTAAGGCTAGAAGAATACCGGAAATCCGTAATACATGGAGAAATCGAAAAGTCAGGTATGGCTGACCACATATGGAAGGAAAAGGGAAACCATCTACCCTTATGGGATGAAGTAAAAATTATAGATAGAGAAGAACGGTGAAGAGTAAGACGACTCAAAGAAGCAGCACATATGTTAGGCAACAATGCCTTACTAAGCAGGCCTAATAGAATTCAATACAATATGGGAACCTATAATTATAAATAATAGATAAGTAGTGATCTATAGTGATAAGTAGTTAGATCAAAAACAAGAATAGGTTTAAGGCTCCAAAAACCATACTTGAATTGTCCACAAGTGGATATAGTACTAAGGAAAACACGTGTTAATATTAGATCTCAGCAAAGAATATACTCCATCAAACAGTTCTACAAGAAAGGCTTGTCTCGGAATTTTTTAGATGAGGGTTGATAATTTGTAGAATTTCGTATATTCAGACTACTGTTCTCATCTTGGGTGTTTTTATCACAACGTTTTGGCCGTTGTAACCTCCAAAAGGACCCATGGCGCAGTGGATATAGTACTAAGTAAAATTCAGTTCTAAGTGACAGTCATCTGAAGGTTGAAGGTACAATCCTCAGTGCGGGCCATACTTCTTCCCAGTCATGGCAGATGGAACGAGAGCATGCTACCCCCGTGGATTTAATAACGGGTTCTGTTCGAAATTCCGTCCAGATTCCTGAGTTCGACAAGGTACACCTGAAGAAGGTCGGAGGTTACATCGGCCGAAACGTTGTGATAGAAACACCTAAGATGAGAACAGTAGTCCGAATATACCAAATTCTACAAATTGTTAACCCTCATCTAAAAAATTCCGAGACATAGATATACCATGTTGTAACGACTGTTATGTTCGCTTTTTTTTTCATGACTAAATAATAAATAACCATATATGTTGAGTGATGCATAATTTCTCCGGCATATTTTTCTATGAAATCTTTGGGTGTTCAGTACAATGGATGATCTTGTAATCACGAAGAATTATGCTAGACAATTATATAACCGAGAATAATTATTGTGTCTGCAATTAATTACAGTTGGGTTAAAAATCCACTTTTAAGTGTTGGGAAAAAAAACGTAGCAACCGAAATTTCTATTTTTCATCTCGCTATAAAAAATACATTCTCATTTTATTCAGGGAAAACAATATAAAATTCACAACCAAACCAGAAGATACAAGGTTTTCATGTTAAGTGTTCTCAGTCAAAATCAAAATGGAAAGTCATGTAGCTAGTCAAGTCTAATCGAGTCTAGATCCAATAGTTATGTACAGCTGAAAATGTACCTAGTTATTTGGTTGTCAGCACTGCATACACATCTATGGTCGGTGATGGATCCCAGTGTAAACATGTCATGATGAATGTGTTAAGATAGTGGAACTATTTCCCCTTGAGTAATTGCATCGTTGGTGAGGAGATGGATTGAGAATGGTGGAGCTAATAGATAATCTGCATAGCAGCAATATTGGCCAATCAGGATCCACCTTGAGCTAAGTAAGTGGCAGGCCATGTAAGCTCAGTGTTTAGAAGGCCTCAGAGCTGATCACCTAGATAGAGGAATCTATGCTAGAAGAAGTTATCAGTATGCAGTCCTTTTCAGTTCTTAAATGGCAGTCATACATGGTTAAAGTGAGGAAGGGTGGATAAATTGTGTAGGGTGCCATTTGATGCAAACTAGTGAATGCTATTCATGTTTGACTCATAAGGATACCACAGTTTCTGTGGTGTAGTAATGGAAATGTAGTCATAAGTAGATGACAGGAGCGGCTGGGCAGATTTAGTGAGTGGGTTTCTACTTTTGGGGTGAGTGACTGAAAGTATGTTGAGAGAGGATTCATCATTCACAGGAGGAGGAAGGGGGGATTCATGTAACATCCTCACCGTGTCCTCCATAATTCCCCCATTCAACTAATGCATTAAACCAATGGTGAAAACTGAAAAGAAAAAGAACTAAAATACATAGTTGTACGTTTTATTGTAATTCTCTTGTTCTCTTCATCCAACAAATGTCTCAGACTCTGAGATGGGCAACACTAGCCAATGTCTTATGCCTGCTATCCATGCAGTCTGGTTGAAATGGGTTAACATCAGCAAGGTTGCATGCAGTTATATCGCTTCTTACACACTCTTACCACATCTTTCTCAGTCTACCATGCGTTCCAGTGCCTGGGGATCCAAATGCATTATTGAGTTCATGCAAAAGTTGGCATGCTGTACACGGCTGAGATGCCCGAGTGCGTAAGACATCTGTAATCACACCAATACCAAGTTTCTGATAAAGCACATCGGATATTTTCTTTCAGTTTGCAACTGATCATGGCGCAATCATTATACAGAAGCTGTAGCAGATTAAAAGTGCTTGAGACCCATATCTCATCGAAGTGAAACATGGCAGAATGAACAGATTATGATATGAGGAGCCTTATATAGATATGGACACTGTTGGATTTAGAAATAAACAGGAATTAATAGCTTTACAATCTATCAAGATCTCAAGGAGATTTCAGATTTTGTTTTTTATACCCATTGTATATGTTGAAGAACTAGAAAATGCAATAACAGAAAGTGGCTTTTACTTTATCATCAAATAATTAAAATACTTAAGGATTTTCAATTTTTCTTTTTAGATCAACTGGTGTAATGTTTGTTTGTTTTTTAACCAAGATAGTATTTATCTCTGTGAAATACAAACGAAGATACAAACAGAACAAATGCAAGAACACAGGAGACAAAACACATTAACACTTTGATCGCTCAGCTCGTAATAAGCCCACGTCAGCCTAAAAGCAATGGTACATGAAAACTGACATAATAGAATTTCATTGATAAAATCTCTTCATACTGCCATGGTCAATGTGACACCCACATCTGATGCGGAAAAGACATGTTAATCGATGAAAAAACAAAGTTGAAGATCGATTCCAGAAAATTCCAGTGAAAATTCTACTAAAATGGCTCAATTATGATACACTACTTTATTCCACATTAGGACACAAACATTAGTATCAAACAATTATTTCTTAACAGTAAGTGTGCCAACAATAAGTTCAGCAAAGTCCATCTCGCAAATCCAAGTTCAGACATTCAAAGTAACATGAAAAAAGGGAATTAAAGTGTGTAAAAATCTTATTTTCTAATCATAACTGAACGAACTGATTCTTGCTACTGCCAGTCGTTAAAAAAAAAAAAAAAAATCAACAGCTTTTATTAAGACAAAATTTTATGAATGGCTGCCAATGATAAAAAAAAAAATCATAATTCAAGTCATCTGATTTATTATGAAAAAATCATAATTCAAAGCATCTGATTTATTCTTTTCTTTTCCCTTTAGAAAACTGTTCATACGACAAATACTTTATAGATTTCAGTCTTCGGACTGACTTCTTCATCTTGGCTGCCATGCTCACAACGTTTCAGCCGTTCTGCCGTCCGGCCTTCATCAAGTGTCCTGTATCGAACTCGGAAACCGTCTGTCTGGACTCTCGAACCCAATCCCTTTTCTTGTCACAGGAGTACCAAGCTCGGATTCCATTTTTTTTTAGCTCTGGAACACACTCGTTAATTCTCCGTTGCTTTCAGTGCTACTGCTGCTTATCGCCGTATTGCTGCTGTCGCTGAATAGTTCGAAAGTTGCAAGTTATCTGGAGGTGATAAGTTCAATCCTGGGCAAAGTAACATTCTACGACAGCAGCAATACGGCGATAACCTTTGACCTAGATATCCCAAAATTAAAACAGTTCTAAGTTAGACCATGACCATGTTGGTGACGATTGAACCAGCGATGTGGACGCTAAGCTCTACAGTGACAAACTCGACTGAAAAAATTATCTCTGCGAAAGCAGAGGTTAAAATGAAATAATCCTATCATATAAAGATATAAAAAAATACTTAAAAGATGACATTTGTATTTTTATTTCAAATAAAGTTAATATCTTAGCAATTACTGAAAGTATATTCTTTTTTTTAGTTAAAAATTATTTTTTTTATATATAAAACACAAATCCATGGAGAAGTGATAATTATTTTTTTACCGCAATTTTAAGTTATTACACAGAATATGTGACTACTCCTCACTTCAAGTCAATGAATCTTCAGGGAATAATAAAACTTGATTACTAATGATCATAAAATCAAACAATTTTGATTATTATCTGAAACAAAAGTTCAAAAAATGATTTTTTTAAATCTTGATATTTCCTGATTTTTATACAAATTACAAATTGTTAAAAAAGGCAGACTTCTGACTATGAATTTCGATAATGCAAAAATGTTCACAAAATTGTATGTTGAATTTTAGAAGTTGTTCAGCAAGAAAATAAATATATAAGATATTCTTTTCTTCATGAACGTATTTAACAAATGGAATCTATAAGTATGTTATATCGATAAATGTAGAAATATAAATAATAGTATAAGGAGTAAGATTTTGGGAACCCAGGAAGTTGGATTTGAGATTCTGATAAATTAGCAAATGAGTAAGTTTATTCAAAAATGGGTAAAGTAGCCAACCTAAAAAAAATCGAATGGTGTCTCATTTCCCACACAACCACAAGATGCCTTTCAAGGACTGAAAGCATAAAAATGCGGTGAAACATTAAGTTAGTGCTTTTATGTTCATTTTTAATTGATTAGTTATGACATTCCCCAATCAGACTGCGATGTGATATGCTCATGAGAATATTGTGGTCATAAAGACGACACGGCTGGAAATCCTACAGCATTGGTTGACATGACTAACGAGGATGTTATATCAATTAATTGTTCCATCGAGACATGAAAGACTGGCAAACCACAATATTCATATTCTAATTAAGCTCTGCGCATGTCTTGTGTCGGAGATAGAAATGCGTTTCACACCAACTAAATTTTAACATTTGTGGGAAGAGAGGGAAGAGCATCATTTTTAACAAAGATGTTTCATTGTGACAATCTTCCTATTCTATTCTTCCTCTATAATTGAATAAAGCCTTTTCTATTGTTTTTTTTTTGCGTGTGGGTTAAAAATATATTTTTATCACCAATTATCTCAAAAGGAACATAAGTGTTAAATTTTAAAGAGATGGTTATAACATAATAGGTGAAAGTGAATAGAAACTATTATCAATAGTTATGACATTGCAGAAAAAAAACAGTATGAATCCAGGTAAGTGTGTAATGAGATTATGCGTAGGGAAGTAATACTACTAGTACTACTGATACTAATTAGATAACTAGTAATAGCTATGACGATGATGATGATAGTTGTCTTTGTTACCAAAGTGAGCTAGTTATTAGAGATTGGAATGCAGATCTGTTGCTTTTGGAATTCAAGGTCGTGTTTCTTTTGACAGGTTTTGATTTATGAAAATCGGTATTTGAATCTATGAAATAAACATTTGGCTTTGTTGTTTAAAAAGCGAATGTAAAAACAAAAAGGTTTTGATAAATACGGTCAGCCGATAAGAAAACGGTGTGTGTGCGGGGGGGGGGGGGGGGGGGTACATAGTTACACCATCTGTCCTTTGCTCCCTCGGTGTGGCTCTGGCAGGAAGCTCACTGTATATAAAGAAATGAGTGTGGGTTGGTTGTTTTGTTTTACGGCATATCAACCCTTTTCGGGTTATTTAATGCCAAATCCGATCATTTTGGTTAAAGTTTTTATGCTTCAAGTTATTTATATCTTCAAATATTTATTTATGGTGTTAGGTTTTGCTATTTTGTAGAAGAAAATTGTTCTTTTTCTTTTTGGCTTTGCAGAACATGATTAGCTTTTGCAAAGGGAAAGGAAAAAAAACAATAACATCAATATTTGGTGCATTTTAGGTCAGGAAGCCAGTATTTTCAGACAGCCTGATCTGGTGGTGCCAGGAATGTGTGTGGGAGTAAGATAATGTTGACATATCAGCAATAAAAATAAACATAAAATCCTTTTTGTTTCGGGTCTTTATATCTGATCTAACCTGCAAAAGAAAATGCTAAACGAATTCACTAATTGAAGAAAACAAGTTCAGATTTTTACTTGTATGTAACATGAATATCCTCAACAAAAATAATGGCTTCCGGACACATAACCATGAGAAACAACATCACGTATAAGCAGTTAAGGAACATTATAGACTTGTATGTGGTACACATAAAGTGGTAAGTCCAAGTAAGTAAGTACTGTGAATTTAATTTTGACAAGTATAGTGGGTTACTTAAAAAGAAAATTTTAAAAGACGGACCCATTTTACCACATATATCTTTGATTCACCAATCACCCTTATTTTGTAGAACATGGTGAAAACACGTATTAATACTAGATCTCCGCAAAGAATATACTACGTCAAACAGTTCTACAAAGAAAGGCTTGTTTCGGAATTTTTGAGATGAGGGTTTATAATTTGTAGAATTTGGTATATTCGGACTACTGTTCTCATATTGGGTGTTTTATCACAACGTTTCGGCCGATGTAGCCTCCACAGTGACGCAGTGGATATAGTACTAAGTAAAATTCAGTTCTAATTGACAGTCATCCGAAGGTTGAAGGTTCTAATCCTCAGTGTGAGCGATACAAAGAATTGCGAATTACTGAAGACTTCTTCCCAGTCATGGCAGATGGAACGAGAGTATGCTACCCCCGTGGATTTAATAAAAGGTTCCGTTCGAAATTCCGTCAAGATTCCCGAGTTCGACAGAAATATTTCAGAATTCGACAAGGTACACCTGAAGGTCGGAGGTTACATCGTTGTGATAAAAACACCCAAGATGAGAACAGTAGTCCGAATATACCAAATTCTACAAGAAAGGCTTGTTCACATACATCAGTTGAAATGTGAAAAAGCCCCTTCAAGAACAGCATTCAAGACACCAATCCGAGAATTATTTGACAGTAGAGAAACTCTATGCAGCCAGTGATAACTGTCTGAATCATTCAGGATGCTCCAAGAAGCGTATGAATGAGCTGATCGATAGCACAAGAGGGTCAGTTCAGCGGAGTTAGAAACCCTATGTGCAAGAATGGGCTACAGACACTGTACCTGTCACTTATTGTAAAGTTCTCTTTCCAACAAGATGGAGCAAACTCTCACACATCAAACCTGTAATGGGAATGGCTGAAA
Source organism: Sepiola atlantica (assembly GCA_963556195.1). Classification (NCBI taxonomy): domain Eukaryota; kingdom Metazoa; phylum Mollusca; class Cephalopoda; order Sepiida; family Sepiolidae; genus Sepiola; species Sepiola atlantica. Next base: position 149,141,888 of record OY744523.1, read on the forward strand.
GAGAACACATGATCAATCTCAAGACTGATTTTGAGGGAACAACTCACAGGCCAGATGTTCGTTCCCCAGATTTCTTTTGCTGAGTCTACCTTAAAGACAGAGTTATGCAGGGAACTTAAAAAATAAAAAAGTTATCAAAAAGAAGGCTAGAGCAATTCCTCAGTAGGTTTGTAAGGATTACGTCATGGACAAATTTGTGCTTTTCTCAAGCAGTGCATTTCGAACACTTGCTCTAGAATAAAGACACAAAGTCCAGACTCGTATTTAGATATGTTAATTAACCAATATCACCAAAGTTTCATTTCATTCTTGCAGAAAATTAAGTGAGACTAATTGTAAATCGTGGCAGTTTTTTTTTTGGGGGGGGGGGCGGTTGTATATCTCAACAAATGATCTATCTTATTACAAAAAATAAAAGTTTTAACTATGTTGAGAATTCTCTCCAGAATTTTGAAATTCCCAAAGATGTCAGAGTCTATCAACTTCCAAGTTTGCAGTTATTGATACAAATTATGAAATGGTACACTAATAATCTAGTATTTGTTAGTATATGGAACTGGAAGTGAAGAATGGCCTGTGAGGCTCGAGGACATGCGTTTCACAGTAAGAAATGCTGCGATGAATGTGTGAAAACTTGACTATGTATATTTACTTGCCTTGAAGCGGACACAAGACATGATTTAAAATTTAGGGATGCGGAAACAGTTGCGCAAGAGGAAGAATACCGGATGCTTATTGATCAGTAAGAGCCGGGATGACATGTTGGACTAGTTTGTAAGCTTTTTGTCAATGCCAGCTTGATCGCCGATTTGAAGCTTGGGGTGCCGAAAATTGTAAGTTCGTCATGATTGGTAATATTAAACCCATTGAGGACTCTGCTGATCTCCAAGATGGCTGCTATGAAGGATTCTACCGAACAGTCGATATTGATGACTTCAGATTAAGCAAGGTTAATCTCGAACATGATTGCAGCAATGACTGGGATGATTCGTTAGAGGTTCTCAACTACTTCATACCAGTTGCCTCCAAATGTTGCATTGTCGAGATACCAGATGTTCAAAGATGTAGTCACTAAACTGGCGATATCATTGACTCCCAGGGTGAAAAGAAATACCTAAAGAAAGGTATGAATCTAGATCTCCTCCCTCCAGCCATGATTAAAATAGTATACAGAAAGGGAAGATAATTACAAGACTTATCGAATTTACTAAATACTTCTAACAGTTACAAACTTGACAAATATAAAATTAAAATATTTAAAATCAAATTCTTCTTGACAAGGAACCAATAAATATTCGATTTTTAATATATTTTACAATTTTGATAATTCGAATAGTATTTTGCCTGTTGCAGAATTTTTTTTAACATTGTATCGCTGATGAAATGTAAGTTAAATTTTTGAATTGATAGTGTAGAATTTTTTAACATGGTATCGCTGATGAAATTTAAGTTTAATTTTTGAATTGATAGTGTAGAATTTTTTAACATGGTATCGCTGATGAAATTTAAGTTTAATTTTTGAATTGATAGTGTAGAATTTTTTAACATGGTATCGCTGATGAAATTTAAGTTTAATTTTTGAATTGATAGTGTAGAATTTTTTAACATGGTATCGCTGATGAAATGTAAGTTTAATTTTTGAATTGATAGTGTAGAATTTTTTAACATGGTATCGTTGATGAAATTTAAGTTTAATTTTTGAATTGATAGTGTAGAATTTTTTAACATGGTATCGTTGATGAAATGTAAGTTTAATTTTTGAATTGATAGTGTAGAATTTTTTAACATGGTATCGCTGATGAAATGTAAGTTTAATTTTTGAATTGATAGTGTAGAATTTTTTAACATGGTATCGTTGATGAAATGTAAGTTTAATTTTTGAATTGATAGTGTAGAATTTTTTAACATGGTATCGTTGATGAAATTTAAGTTTAATTTTTGAATTGATAGTGTAGAATTTTTTAACATGGTATCGTTGATGAAATTTAAGTTTAATTTTTGAATTGATAGTGTAGAATTTTTTAACATGGTATCGCTGATGAAATTTAAGTTTAATTTTTGAATTGATAGTGTAGAATTTTTTAACATGGTATCGTTGATGAAATTTAAGTTTAATTTTTGAATTGATAGTGTAGAATTTTTTAACATGGTATCGTTGATGAAATTTAAGTTTAATTTTTGAATTGATAGTGTAGAATTTTTTAACATGGTATCGCTGATGAAATGTAAGTTTAATTTTTGAATTGATAGTGTAGAATTTTTTAACATGGTATCGTTGATGAAACGTAAGTTTAATTTTTGAATTGATAGTGTAGAATTTTTTAACATGGTATCGTTGATGAAATTTAAGTTTAATTTTTGAATTGATAGTGCACGGTTTCGAATTTTAAAGAAAATGTCATGATGTAAAAAAAAATCTTTTTTAAACTGATTTTTTTTTCTGTTTTTGTTACAATGACAGTATTAATTACCTTTGACATCACTCATGCTTTAAAGGCACGGGGGAAATGAACGTGGATACCATTTTTGCCATAGTCATGGGCAGGTATTTTTTTTTTTAATGGAAATCGCTCCAGACAAGGCATGAAGCCACTTGATGTAAGGATCTCACAAGAATGAAAGATTATTACTACAAAAACAGGAGATACCTATTAGCCTTTATCTTGAAAATACCAACACTATAGGTAGGAGAAAACAGTCAGCAGGAAGAGAATTCCACAAGCCTGCAGTTTTTGGGAAGAAGCTTCTGGAATAGGAAGCTGTATTAAAATGAGGTATCAAAACAGCAAATTGATGGAGACCACTAGTCAAACGAGCTGGAACAAAAGAAGCAGGGAATAAATCACAATTCTAAAGAACATTTATAGAAAAGACTGAGACTAGTAACATCACGTATGTGATGGAGAGAGTGAAGAGAAGGGTGTGGGCAATACAGATACGTTTCTGCACCTTATCAAGAACTCTCAAATGGAACAGAAAATTCACCAGCCAAATACAGCAACAGTACTCCATAAATTGTCTGATAGTAGATTTGTAGATATAGAGAATAGCCTCAGGTTTGAGAAAGTGTTTGGAACGATAGAGAGAACCGACTTTACGAGAAGCAGAAAGAGCAATAGATCTAATGTATGAACTCCAAGAAAGATTTGATGAGAGAGAAAGACCAAGAAGGTTCATCGTCGATTTCTTCTCGGGATCAGAGCCATCCATGAGAATCTCAGGAAGAAAAAGGGCATGCCGATGATTGAAAGACACAAGCTGAGTCTTAACAGGATTAAACAAAACAACCCATCAGCTGCATATTTCGACTGATCAGAGCGAGATGGGTGAGAAGCAACATCAGAATAGAGAGTGGTATCATAAGCATATATGTTAATAGTCGACTCTTGCTCAAAAGGGGGAGTGCAAAAATTATCAAACTACCTTCCACACATGAATCGGTTTTAAGTGGATTGTGCATTGTGGGAAACACGGCCCACTCTCTCTAAGTAAATAATAACTGTTCAGAGACACAATGTGTGCTACATGACAAACCTCTCTGGTCACAGGTGTTATCTGTGAGATTTTTTTGTTTGTTTTTTCTTCTATTTTACTCGTAGCTGGAGGGGACAGAGCTAGGTTCATAACTTTCTCAAAGATATTAGACTAGTGAAAGTGATGCAATAGTCCATATGGAATTAGAACATGACATGCTGATCCCACAGCTAGTAACAACTCTCTCTCTCTCTCTCTCTCTCTCTCTTCCCCCCCCCTCCCTCCCTCCTAAGCGTTTTCTTATTTTTCGCAAGCTCCACTCTGTACGTTTTTTTTTTTCCAATTAATTGCTTCCAAGTTTTCCTTGGCCGGCCAACCTTCCTGTAATTCAAGACATTCATATTTCTACAACAGTTTATTCAGGAGGATAAACACTTCACATGACTATCAGCGTAACCAATTCGTCCTTAGAATAAACTATGCTGGGTAAATAAGTGCTTTTAACAAATCCCACGACCTCACGTACTGGATTTGATCAGATTTTACATTGCAGATCCATCTAATCATGGATCTGTCATTGCGCTGAGTCGGGTGAGAGAGGACTTTATGTTTAGACTTGCATATTTAAATGTTGGTATGAGAGGAATAGCTGAAGTCGTTGAGACCGTATTTCGCAAGTCCACAAATAATAATAATAAAATCATTGTGTACAATGTTCAGGTGCACTACAACTCAAAATGTGCATGTGCATGTGTGGAGGGGGGTGGGGGCATCAAGTGTAGCTTGGACGAATTTGGGGTGTTCACTTTGTTGCACTTCTCTGAATGGTTTCTTGATGGTTAATGTTCCAAGCAAGATATGGGCACCAGACTTATGATGCAAATTCTAAGTGTGGTTGCACCATAGCTGTACACGTGTACACACACACACACACACACACACACACATATATGTTAATATCATAGTGTGTGTGTTCGTGTGTCACGCTTACATCAAAAGCTCTGCACATACGTGCTGCACCTAGATTTGAAAAAGCATTCAAGTCACCTAATTTTCGTAATATTTTCAAGTATTTCCCTTTGCCGCAACGGTTAGTGATGTAGGTTTTTAACGTCGGCCCGACTGGTTTATAGTTCGATCCCAACCAACCTCTAAGATTATTTTTTTTCTACATCGAAGGGGGAGATAGGATGGGGACGATCGGGAAGACACATTAATACGCTAGCATGTGTGTTATTTTGTGTGTCACGCTTACATCAAAAGCAACGACCTTCCGAATCTTTGTATGTTACTCATGAATTGGAGCTAAATTTAATTTAATCTAAAGCATTTACAAAGTAAGGTTTAGTCGTCGAAATCGGAATTAGTCGATCGATCAAATCAAGAAAAAAGTCTGACAGACACGAAACCGCTTTTATAGGTTAGGAACAAGATAGTATTGAAAACATCATTTCGTGTAATTTACACGGGTCCTACTAGTAAATAAATATTACACTTTTATTTTTTAATTTTCTTAATAATTGAGAAATCTGCTGGGGTTCTCTCCCACTAACCTTACATATAGAAATTATATATATATATATATATCTTAATTTCCCTTAATTACGTGACAGTTTCCGTTGGCCGAGTGGATATGGTGACTGCTTGCAGATTCTAGGCTGACTCTGTGAACCAGGTTCGTGCCTCCCGACCATCTGAAATTGTTACTTTCCTGCACTGATGAGAGCAATAAGTTTGAAATGCTAGCGTCTGTAGGTATTAATAATTTAATATTTATTTATAAATATTAAATTATATATATATATATATATATATATATATATATATATATATATTATATATTAGTGTGCTCATATCATTAAAAAATGATGGCATATTCTTTTCATTGCTTGTTTATTCCATAATTCAATATCATGCGAGTGAATTTTTTTATTATTAAGATTAGATAATGTTATTAATTAATCATGCGCTGTCAAGCTTGTGGAATTTAGCTGGGGTGTTCTTCGATACCCACAGGTGTGTCCACTTCGTCGGCAGAATCAGCTGATTTAACTTCTATAGAAAAAGTGGTGAATTCACAACCTATTTTTTCTCTGTTGTTGTCTTCTTCAATAACAGATTCCATAAACGTTATTAAGAAAGAAACATCACAACTGCAATTGGGTTTTATTCTTTCTTCATAGCATATATGAATATGCATAAAACACCCAAACCCCTACCCCATGGGGTAAGCAGCTATCCAAACCCACTGCTTTTTATCTGTCGGTTCAGTCAAAAGGGAGATCTTCTCTACCCATTCGCCATGTCAGCTTAGCAGCTTCCTCTGTCTGTGATGACACTGCCGGGACACATAACTCTTACTCGATTCTAACTGGAAAATTCCACTCTTGGTTTTAACCTTACATGGGAATTAACCGTATTTTACACATATCCGCCTCTTATCTTGATACACTTGGACATCGAGGAAGGTAAAGATTTTTAAACCTTATTTAATTCTTGAACAGACTTTCATTTAATAAGTTTTATAATTAAATTTACTTGGAAAACAAAGTTGTTGTTTTGTTAACAAGAGAAGCCATGTTAATACTTCAAATCAGCTGCTGATGATGATTCTTTCATTCGCCTGAATGAATGACCTGACAAAGGAAAAGCTATTTATATATAACTATATTAAAATGCATATTCATTAGAGAGACATTATATATAAGTTGTCAAACTATAGTCAATAATCGTATTCACTTAGGAGGCATCTTATTTTCTTACAATCTATGTCATGTGTTTCAGTCATAAAGTCTCAGCAACATAATAAAAGCAAGCTCTAGAATATCACAAACTAATACCTTCACATCTTAGCCAGACACAAACACAGAATGCATCAATATATTTTCATGTTTCATGTCATTTTAAGGTAATGACACAATTATTTATCACTAGGTTTACCGACCAGGTGTTACCCAAGAATATTTTTACTTACATTTGTTCAATTTTCTTTTTGAATAACTAAAAAAATAGGATTTTGAAAATTAAATTTAATTATCGTTTGGTAATTTAATTACTAATTTTACCAAACTGTTATAAAACTAACTACTTTTGTTACAGGAACATTGTTTTAATTTCTATAAGATTATTGGATGTAAATGGCTTCCAAAACTTTCTATCTTTTAATACATGAGGATTTGCTAAAAATTTGAAAGCCGGTTTAAATGATTGTCTATTCAACAGTTAATGACTCTTCAAAATTTGAATTCATTCAAAGTAATTCGTTCTTTTTTTCACCTGAAATCATTATAGCAGATTTAACTTCATAATTATTTTTTTGTTTCAATCGCATTTTCAAAAATTCGTTTTATTTTATGTTATTGCATTTTTTTAAATTTTAATTGTTCCCCCTCAACGTAAATATCCCCGACCAATCCAACTAGCAGCAAAATCTTACCTCTTCACTGTAGAAGTCCCCAGATGCCAGAAAACTTTCTACTCTAATAACCTTTTTCCTCGGACCGCTTGCCTTTGGAATTTCCTCCCTGCTCCCCGTTTCCTTAACTGTAGCAACATGCAGAAATGTAAATAAAATGTGAAAAAAAATCTTGCTGCACAACTCCCCACTTAGAAAGTCCCCCTATAAATCTGGCCCCTAATCACAGTAACCCCTTACGCCTCAATGACAGTATGCCTCGTTTGAGGTGAATAAAAGTTTTTTTAAACTAAATTAAAAAATTAATAGTAAATTTTAAAAAGTGTAAGTCACGTAGAGGCGAGAAACACGTACAGACACATAAAAGGTTGTCTCAATTTTATTAATATAGAGATTATGAAAGTTTCATGAACTCCATGAGGTTCCTTGGGAAAAGTTACACCTGATTGACTGCAGTAAACACTATTTGGTGCAGCAGTCATTTATTTCTAAAGAAAACAAACTTCCTCTCTGTATGTATAAATAAAAGAGAGAGAGAGAGAGAAAGAGGGAGAGAAAGAGACAGTAAATAATCAAATAAACATGGCATGCTCATGAATAAACAACTAGAACTTCTCTAAATCTATCATGTCGCATATTGTGTCATTGTAGTCCTGTACCATAGTATTATGAACATTTTTATTCATTTTCTTTCAAAATGTCTGAAATAACATCAGAGAATGATCAGTTGTCCACCTCATTAAAAACCCATATTTTAAAAGCTTATTTAAATATTCATTTAAATTATGAACTGCATTGAAGATTTATTGTAATCTTCAAAATAAACCATCACAGCTTTGCATTTTTATAATTCACATCAATAGTCAAAGAAACGATCTTGACAAAAGTCTCACATTTCTTCTTATGCCGCTGAAAAGTTAACATAATTCACTTTGATAAATTTGTAAAATTCATTGATTGCATAATTCTTTCCAGTGGACCATAATCCTTTGCTAGAATCAGGTGATCACATTTAGCAGAAACATCTCTCGTTAACACTTTTTGCTATTTTAAAATATAATCTGGTTGAATACAAATGAGTTTATGGATTAAGAGATTTCCTGAATACATTCGGGGGAAAAACAATTGATTCTTTACATTTTATTGAATCGATATTTTAAAAATAAGTGCAATGTGTATCTATGATATAAAAGAAAGGTGTGTGTGTGTGTATACGTTCACGCATGTCTGACTTAAATTCGTAAATGACCAAATATGCACTTACTAACTTTACGTATTTCAATTCTGTATGATCCTTAGCTGCTTATGTTGAAAAAAATTCTCTAATATTCGTAAGCTTCTGGTTATCAAGAACCAATTTAGTGCAGAGATGGAGAGAGTAGCAGGTAGTAACATTTTTTTACTTTCATTCCTACTGTTCGAAAACTAACACTGAACCTAGGTAAAAAAAAAGTTAGCTGCTGATTATCCTTTGCCAAAGGTTGCATATGAATGAGAGAGAGAGAGAGAGAGAAAGAGAGAGAGAGAGAGATAGAGAGAGAGTTTGAGGTGTTAAAAAAAATAACATAACAGAATGTGAGAGAGTAGTTTTAACTATTTCCATATCTAGGAGGCCAGGCAATGCGGTATAGCCATGCTAGTGCTACATAAAAGTAACTTGTTTGTTTGATACAATAACAGGTTGTTGTTCATTCAAGTAACAATTTAAAACGTAAAGTCAAGCTCAACGATTGATAATGAAATCGATTTGTTGCATCATAATAATCAAGCTTAAAAACCGAATCACAGATGGACTTTAAAACTTGCTCCTGTTGAGCGCTACTTGAGCCTTTGTCTCTTATAACTCAGTGTGTAGAACAATAACAAAAATTTTATGATTCAAATTTTTTGCCACCCAATGAATCGTGAATCAAATTTCACAATCCTGTCTGCAATCCAATCATATCTGGTACAAATAAATTTCAGTCTATGGCTGACTTGTCCACCAAGTTTCAGTCATGAATGTCTAACAGTTTGTTTTATCGCCATTCAATTTCTTTCTGCCATGATTTGGGCTGTGATGGCCCTCTTCAGTTCATGAATAGTCTGGGGATTGGTTTAGTATAACCCCACAGATCTACATTTGGAGGTGAGGGTTAAGGTTCGGTGAGTGAAGTTCATTCAGTTCAGAAATAGTCTGGTGATTATTGATAGACACTACAAATAAAATTCGGATTGGGGAGGTCAAAATCCGGTTAGTGTGAATCCCATTCAGGATCACACCTACTCATGAAATGATCACCAAGTCATTTGAAGGGGGGGGGGGGAGTCGCAACCCCACCAAAAGATTGTCTGCAAAGGCTGCCTGAGTTGCAATATCAACAACATGAGATAATTCGTTTTTAGGAAGATAAGAATGAACGGTCAGTCATGATCAATACTGACCATTATCTAGTGGTCGTTAAGAAGTTTTGGGCAGTTAAAGAGGTTTTGTGAGGGATTAATAGTGGTTTCAAAAGGATGGGGCAAGAGAAGAGGGAGCGTCAGAGTTATTGATAATTTTGCACGGCATATCCAGGTGTGCTTGCAATTTGTGAATGAATTACTAGACTAAAACTGGCTCTACAACCTTAGAAAAGGTTTCCTAGTAAAATCTGACGACCCATAAATGTCAAAAGAATCTTTTATTCGGTACACTTTGAGGTTAAGCTCAGTCTATATGCTGCTTATAATTCTTAACTTTCATAAAGTAAATTGTTAGTTTTTGTTTGCAGAATGTTGGAAGGATAGGCTGAAATGAAAATACAATGAAAAAATATGCAAGACATATTAATGATATATGTATTGAAATTATGATACAAAAAATGTCTTGCAAACAAAGTGTGGGTGTATAGTTTAATTAAAAGAGCAACTTAACTGATACTGCGCTTAAATGTCCGTTTAAGTATTACAACACTTGTGATAAAGAGTTCTTTTTAACATCACGATGGACGGCTCTGGAAATGTGTCAGGTCTGAACGTAGACTATTTCAAAAAGAGCATGAGAACTGGATTTTTTTATACATAATATCCAAACCGTTTGTTAAAATATTGATTATTTTTTTAAGCGTTGGAAAACGTTTTATGGAAAGAAATGAATGAAAAATTTGCGTCCTCCTGGATCGGAATATCTGAATAAAATATTGAAAATCATTTCTATCGGCTTGGTTCTGTTAATCACATTTATTGTACTGCAGACCACACGTGGAATAAAAGTAGCTAACGGTCAGGAAATTAGAAGGGGTTTACTTGCAAAAAAATAAAAAATAAATAATAATAATAATAATAACAGTAAACTGAACTTCGAATATTTGTTATCTTACTATAATGGAGGTTTGGTGGATCCGTCTGTAAGTATGTCACAATTCTTGAAGTTATAAAACTTAAATGTTGAGATTTTTGTCTAATTACAAGATTAATACAAATGTCACAAGACACTGATGTAGATTTTAATAAAAAAAACACTGCCATTAATACCTTTTATTAACATTCAATAGTACTTTAACCCATCACTCAATAAGCCCAAAACCTAACTAATAAAACTACAACTTTTAGGCAAAATTCAATTTTATTCATCAACATAGTCCATCACTTAAGGAAACTTATTCCAACGTTTCTGTAAGAATTCGATGACTTTTGTAGAATGATTTGTCTTTGGCTTCAAAATATGCCTCAGCTTCAGATATCACTTCTTCACTTCTTCATTGGAGCCAAATCTTTTCCCTTGGAGAATTATTTTGAGGCCTGGTGCATTGTCTTTGTGAAAGAGCACTTTTTTTCTTTGTGGCTGTTTTTTTGGTGATTCCTTCCTTCAAATGCACCAATAATGCTATATAATATTTGCTACTGATAGTTCTATCTTTCTCAAAATAATCGATGAACAAAATACCTTGCACATTCCAAAACATGGAGGCCCAAATCTTGCCTGCTGATGTTTGAACATTTGGTCACTTTGAATGGTTTTAACCTGCTGCTGTTTACTCAGCTGACTGCCGATTTGAATTTGACCGTCGAGCGAAGTGGTGGATCAATGTTTTATCCATTGTCATATTGACACAAAAACTCCTTTTTTGTTGCATTGAAACAGTTACAAACAGTGCTCTGAATCATTGACGTGTTGCTCTTTTCGATTGATTGTGAGCAAATGTTGCACCCACTTTGAACACAGCTTTCTCATTAAGAAATGTTCATGCAAAAATTGTGAATATACTGCTTTCTGATATCTTGAACTCCTCTTCTATCTCATGAAACTTCAATTTACCAAAACGAGTTTGTGAACTAGTTTGATGTTTTCCGAGACAACCGTCAAATTTGGGCAACCAGAACATTCAGCATCACTTATGCCTGTACGACCATGCCTGCAGTCAGCTCAACACTTATCAAGCCATTGCTTTTCTTTGAACAGCATTTTTCCAAGTATAGAAACTTCACTTAAAAACTGAATTTGTAAACTCATAATCCGATTAGGCTCAAATTTTGACACGTGTCATTTAAAGGTTAGTACTTTATAAAAATCATACGTGCCTTGCTTTTTTTTTTTTTTAAATTATTAGTGGCACCATCTATATGTCAGGCCCATAACTTATTGAGTGGTGTGTTATCTATATGCTTGGAAAGTCTGATGTGAAATAGGTTTTATTCACGTATAATTTATAGCTGCTTCAGATATGTAAAAGGCAAGAGGAAAAAAAACGATGTTATTACATTGGAGACATTTCAAATGGATAAAGGTAATACATTGAAAGCTAAAGAATAATAATAAAAAAAGGAAGTGGAAAAGAAACTTATTTGGTGATTTGTTCCACCAGACCGACAAAACGGGGTCAGATGAATGCTTTTTCTAAGCATCTTGTGTCAAAATTTGAAATTTTCGGAAAAGATTGTTTCAGCAAATAGAAAAGTGGTGGTTTATATATAATATACTAGTTGTACTTACCTGGCGTTGCCTGGGAGTTTGTATTTGTAACAAATAATTGCTAAAATTAATAAGTGAACCAAATTATTGAAATAAAACTATAAACGGTGCCATCTCTCTCTCTCTCTCTCTCTCTCTCTCTCTCTCTCTCTCGTTTTTAACTTTAATTTCTCCTCTGAAACTTTTCTTAAGCACGGTTTCTATTAGTTCGTCCTTACTAGTTTAAACTGTCTTGATAAATATCTCAAGCCGCCTCTGTTGAATCTAGTATGCTGTTTTAACTACACAGAAGGATAAAAGCCATTGTTTTGCAAATTGGAGGAATGGCTCTACGGAAGAACACGAGAGGGAAAGAAAACAAGGGTTATAGAAAACACAAGAGTCATATGCCCAATCCGTTAAGTCTAAAGTAGCTGAGCAGAAGCTTGGTTCCTATGAGATAAAGCCAAACATTTTGCAAAAAAATTTGCATCAAATTCCACTCTTTCTGATCAAGGCTGCCTACATCCCGATTTCCCCCATGACTAAAATCACTCTGAGAGACATCCATATATCTGTCTGGAATGTTGCCAAACTTATCAAGAACCAAGATGCCAGCAAAGCAACTAGTCCTGACAACATTCCAATCATACTGCTTAAAAAGCTGCAACCGGAATTAGCTCCCATTCTAACAAAGCTGTTCAACCGTTGCTTGAAAAGAGAAATGCTTCATAACACCTTAGAAAACTTCATCAGTCTGCCCAGTATTTAAAAATTCTGGAGATCGGTCTTCTGCATCTCAGTACAGACCAATCAGTCTCCTGTACGTCATGAGTAAGTTGCTTGAATCTGTGATAAATCAAGAAGTTGTAAATAAGCTGAGCAAAAACAGTCTATTCAGTGACAAACAATATGGATTTCGTCCTGCAAGATCAACAGCTGATATGCTGACTGTAATATCACACAGGATCAGTGAATCTATTGACGAGGGTTTCACTTCTAAAGCAATAGCTCTCAACATATCAAAAGCCTTTAATAAGGTTAGACATAAAGGTATATTTCACAAACTTGCTAGCTATGGAATAACTTGAATACTTGGAAATGTCTTCTCAACCATCAAATATTTTCTTTCTGATAGGTTTATACAAGTAGTCGTTGATAGGCAGAAGTCTGAAGCAAATGCCAGTGTGACTCAAAGTTTAATTCTTGGCCCAACTCTTTTCCTGATCTTCAATGATCTCCCAAATCACATTCTAAGATCATTCATCGACATTTATGCAGATGACAACAATCTATGGCAACACTTCCAAGAGCATTAATGATAAAGATCTTTCTGATTCTCTCTCCTCCGACCTGGAGCACGTCGTGCAATGGGAAAAAGGTGGCTGGTTACTTTTAATGCATCTAAAAACCAAGCTTCTCTCGTTTCACCATGAACTCTGATTCTTACTTTGCCCCAATTGAAATAAATGTCTCTCCTTGAGGAAGCCTCCTGCTTTGATAAACTTCTCGGACTAACCTTCACTCCAGACCTAAAATGGAAGACTTACACTAACTCTGTTGCTAAGGTCACTGGAAAAATGGTTGGATCATTCTACCGCTCCAGAAATGATCTAACTCCTGACGCAATCCTCTACCTGTATAAGAGTCAAATATGTCCTATAATGGAGTACTATTGCCACATCTGAGGAGGTGCCGCTGCTCAGAGCATCCTTTCCTGCCCTGACAGAGTACAAAACCGACACCGAAATCTAGTGGGCGATGTCCTCTTCTCACAGAAGAGACGTTGCTAGTCTTTCTCTACTCTATCGTTACTTTCCTGGCAGGTGCTCGACTGAGCTTCATTCTATGCCTCCCACCTGTAAAACCATCACAACAAAAACTTGTCTAGCTACAACCAATGTCAATAAATTCCCTTTCTCCCTCTGTATCTCGAACTAAGTGGAACTTCCATAAGCAAAGTTAATTTCCTAGAAATGACAGTCTGTGGACCAGTACAGTCCCGGCTGACTATAACATTGTTGTTGTTTTCAAGTCTAATGTAAACAAATTCTTGTTGAGCCGTCCTCTTAAATAATAAATTTCTCTACCAGTTGCAACCATTATTACAAATCCCCTCAGTGTTTCACAGTCTACCTGTCCAACTCAATAATCCTTATCCTTGAGTGGCCTTTGGGCCTTGATGAGAAGTGACTTGTTTGTAAAAAAAAAATGAATAAAATTTTTATCATCTAAACTTAATCTTAAGAGAAATGGGTAACAAAATGAAAAACGAAACTAACACACGGATCGGCTTGTAGACTTATTGTAAAAAGAGGAATAGGAAACTGAAGGAAAAACTAAAGTAACACGCTTGCTTTCTTCCACAGTGAAGGAAGAAAGCAACTTGAATGAAGATTGATAAACACTGATGCAAAAGAAATCTAGCATAAAAACCGGAACGAAACCAGTACATGTTGTAATTAAATGTCATCGCTGTGAAAAAGAACATGCACATGGTCAATATTTTGGTCGCCATAACAGATGATTTGGTGTGACAACTTATTGTATAAAAGAGGAATGGGAGGAAACTGAACGAAAAACGAAACTAACATACTTTGGTCGCCTTTGCAAGCCAATCGCTTTCTAGGTGTATTCTAAAAATAGTAATTGGAAATGGAATAGAAAAAGGTAATGGACACACAAGCCCATTAACTGAATTTTTGACACACGAAGGAACGACCACTATAAGTGCTTTATTCGTTTGTGTTAAATTTAGAACAGGTATCTAATTACAGACTGCAGAGGTGTTATGCTAAAAAAATGATATTTGTATTTTTCCATGGACAGCATTGAGACAAATGTTAAATACTTTTTACTGAAACATGGTTCAAATAAGTATAATACCACATATCTGTTTGTACAGGCAGCCTTGTTAGAAAAATAGGAAGACGATGTAAAATGGAAGAAAGGGTGTATTTTATTACACACCAGTTTCAGATGAAAATTGATATCATGCTATGCAACAGATTAAAGAATCCAAGAGATTTCCTAATTATTTTCAGCTCTTACCAGATGGAGAAAAATATTTAACTGTTATAAATAAAATAATGTATTGTTATTAGTATTTAATATTAGTAGCTAGGTTTTCTGATGAGGATGGCATCAATTTTAATTAAAAACGGCTGCAGATAACACTAATGGCTTCCATCTGAAAAATATAGATTAACTTTTCTTTATATATTAGATATATAAGAATATTGAATAAAATATTTTTGTAGAAAGTTGTTTCTTCCTTAGTTGACCTCAGTAATCAACATTATCAAAACTAAGAAAATATAAGAAAGAAAATGTAAATTTTTAAGAGAAAATCTGTTAAAGACGATTTTTTAAATTTTTTTAGGTTGTTAATGTTGACAATGAGTGAATTCTATGGAAACATAAAGAGACACTAAAAGCATGATGTTAGAAGAAAAGTTGTTCGTGCTTGGAACGAAAAAATGTTGAAGATGAAACATTACAAAAACTAGACATTCATAAAAAAGACAAAAATATCTAAAAGTATTGAACAGAGAGAAAATAACACATGATGCAAGAGTTACATATTCGCATCATGATCATTTAATAGTTATTCCTTACGACGCCATTTGTAAAAACAGACTAACATTATCATAAAATCAGTTAACATGGATGGCACTATTAAATTCCCTGTTCAACAAACAAAAACAAAATTATAAGAAATTTGTATAATATTTTTGAGTTTGTGTGTTCACCGACTACTTTGAGGAGGCTATTAGATAATAATAATAATATGAAATATGTAAAGAATAATACATAACCTAAGGAGGGTCACAAGCCAAAAGACCACACTGTCCCAAGAATATTTATCATCATATTAGGTTTAATGTCTGTTTTACATGCTGGCATATATATTTTTTCTGACAAAAACAAGATCTCGGATCAATCGAAATTGCTTTGGAATTACATATTAGAACCTTAAGATCGTCTAATATCCATTGAGCTTAAATACTCGTGTTTTACTACACAATCAAAATGTCATATGTGGCTAGACATAGCAAGTATATATACATTATATATATATATATATATATATATATATATATACAGGACCGGCGGGACAGTTATAAAAGTGGGGAAAATCTCCTAAAAAGTGGGAGGGGGCCCGGTTAAACACATGCATATATAACTTCATTATTGATGACCGTAAAGGGGGGGGGGGGGCAGTCAAAAAGTGTGAGGGGTGGGGCTTGACCCCCCCCCCCGGTGCCGCCGTCCATGATTATATATATATATATATATATATATATATGATTATATATGATATATATATATATATATATATATATGTAAATATTTAATGTACGGTGAATCGTATGTGGAACAGATGGTTTTACTTGTGTCTGAAGGGTGGGTTTGCATGAATTTTAAGTTGCTTTGAATTGCTTGTGGTAAATTTGAGTATATTGTCTGGGTGGTTGGGAGAGGGGGGAAAGAAGAGGGGGATAAGAAGGTCTTGCACATTTCGAATAGGTTAAGTGTACATGTGACCGGGATAGGTGGGAGGGGCTGTCATGACATGTTTAATAAGGTTGATTTTCAGCTGGCAGATTTTGTTTTATCTGATTTCTTTTGGATAATTTAATTTTAATTTCTTAACTCACTTTATAGTTCCGAGTAGACGTGTTAATGTCGAAACGCTGGTTGATCCGTATAGATGGTTTCTAATGTTTATACAGGGTGGGCCAAAATAAGGGTCCTATCTTTAAATTTGAATAACTTCCACAAAATAAAAGTTAAACTCACCAAACTTTATGTGTGTGTAGACTGACCCTTCCGAGATTTTTTGAAATAAACAAAACAAATTTTAGCCGAAAAACACTTCTTAAAACTTACAAAAGCTAAAGTATTGTTTTTTACACTGTTTTGAGTTTTTTAAGCAAAAATAATGTTTTCTAAATGGGCGCCGTTGGCGGCTTCACACTCTTCGGCTCTTTTTAAAACATTTTCCATAACAGTTTGCAACATCTGAGGACTTATGGCTCTTATTTCTGCTTCAATATTTGCTTTCAGTTCCTCAATATTGTTTGGCTTATTGGCATAAACCTTTTCTTTGAGGTAACCCCATAAGAAGAAGTCAGGAGCTGTAAGGTCGGGTGATCGTGGAGGCCATTGAATTTCGCAACTGCGAGAGATAATCTGATTTCCAAATATACCCTGTAAAAGTGTAAGGGTATCTCTCGCAGTGTGTGCTGTGGCTCCATCCTGTTGGAACCACATCCTGTCAGGTTTGGCGGCAACCCACGGTTGCAAGAAATTTTGCAGCATTTCTCGGTAGCGGTCACCCGTTACTGTTACCTGATTTCCGGCATCGTCTTCAAAGAAATAGGGGCCAATTATCTCTTCAGCAGTAACGCCACACCACACCGTGCACTTGAGTGGATGTAATGTGTGCTGCTGAATTATCCTTGGGTTCTCTGTACCCCATATTCGGCAATTTTGTTTATTGATGAACCCATCAAGATGAAAATGGGCTTCATCCGACATTATTAGTTTTTTGAGAAAATCGGGATCATCATTGGCCAAATCCTGGAGTCGCATAGCGTACTCAAGTCTTTTTTCATTATCTCGAGGTTGAAGTTCTTGAACTAGCTGCACTTTATATGGAAAATATCCTCTTTCTCTTAGCATTCTCCGAAGTGAGCTTCGAGAAATGCCAAGTTCTTTTCATCTCCTCCTGGTGGATGTGGATGCATCCTCCTCCAAACTTCTCTCCAATTCCTCGAAATTTTGAGCTGTTCGTACAGTACGAGGCCTACCACTTCTCGCCATGTCGGATCATCGATAGATGAGTTGAGTCTCCGAAATCGACTCATTGGATTTAAAGTACCACTCTATTATGAGGGTACGTTCCTTAGGGCTAATACGGCTCATGCTTGCTTCGGAAGGGGTCCTTTATTTATTCTAAAAATAAATAAAAAATCAATAAATAAAAAAGTTATGAATTTTTAAAAATAGGACCCTTATTTTGGCCCACCCTGTATAATTTTATTTAAAAGCTCTACTTTGTATTGAGCCATTTTGAAAACATATTGGTTTTAAGTTCATATTATCAATATATTTGAACTTAATTTTTATATATATATATATATATATATATATGCAAACATTATTAAATAACACAGTGTGTTTTTGCTGAGACTTTTTATCTTTTCAATTTTTCGAATAGTCTATTTAATATTTCGGTCAAATTGGAGTATGTAAGTTCCGGGGGTTTTTTTTGTTCCATTTTTCTTTCGTTTTCGCAAGTACTTTCGATCGGCAGGTGGGTTTCAGTTTAGGAAATGAGTAAAAAGTCTGCAGTGGATTTTGTATTTTATGTAAGTTTAATGTTTAGCCAAAATTTTACAAGAGAGGAGATTCTAAAAATATTTTTTTAATTTTTTTTTTCCTAAATTGAATTTCGTTTTTGTAAGTTGAAATTTTATACAAGCATATTGTGGAAAACTGCTTGACTCAAACGTTTTTTATTAAATTATACCATTTGATATCTTATTAGTCTTTGTTTAATAATATTTTATCATTTTTATTTTAAATTGCATTTTTTATTTTCAAGAAAAAAAATTTAGTTATCGACCTTTAGTCACTACCTCGAATCTTTATAACTTCTGTATTGATAAAGTAAAATTTCAAAAAAGAAAACATTTTTATGGTAGTAAGTGACGAATGAATAAATTTTAATTAAATGATACTTAAAATAAACGTTGACTATTTCGGACACCATGGGATTTTTATTAAGTCGCCAGATATAACTAGCTCGTCTTTAGCATACGGTGTCAGAAACAGATTTATTCTGAAGAAGTGCCACATTAATCTTTAAAATATAGACGTTTAAGCGGACATAATTTTCAAATGTAATCACGACAACTTTTATGTATTATTTGGATTATTCAGACTACTGTTCTCATCAGGTTATTTTCACAACGTTTCCATTCCCGAGTTCGACAAAAAGATTTCCAAGTTTGACAGGATGCTCCTGAAGGTCGGTCGGAGATTACATCGGCCGGAAAGGCTTCCAAAATTCATACTAGAATTGCCCGCAAGGACCCGTGGCGAACCGAATAAAGTGCTAAGTAAAATTCAGTTCTAAGTGACACTCTTCTACAATTGTGAATTACGTAAGACTTCTGTCCGGTCATGGCTGACAGAACAGGAGCATGTTACCCGTGTGGATTAAATAAAGAGTTCCGTTCGAAATTCCGTCCAGATTTCTGAGTTCGACAAGCTACACCTCAAGAAGGTCGGAGGTTACATCGGCCAAAACGTTGTGAGAATAACACTCAAGATGAGAACAGTAGTTTTAATAATCCAAATTATACATATCAGTCCTCATCTCAAAAATTCAGAAACACAACACAACTTTCATCTACTATGCTTTTTATTTTTCGTTTTATCATCAGTATACAAATGTTTATTGTTTAAGCGTTTACAATGATAAAGATATATTGTATTAACAAAATCTGTTTGTTTCTATTACTATTAGTTACCAGACAGCAAAAACAAAAAACAAGCACTGGTGAGAAAGTGAAATCACTTAAAAAGTTTCCTAGACCTAAAAAAAATATATATTCATTCATTTTCTTTCTCTCAAACACACTCACACTCTCCCTCTCAAAGACACTCACACTCTCTCAAACACACACACTCTCTCTCAAACACACACACACTCTCTCTCTCTCTCTCTCTCAAACACACACTCTCAAACACACTCACACTCTCTCTTTCAAACACACACTCTCAAACACATTCACACTCTCTCTCAAACACACACTCTCAAACACACTCACACTCTCTCTCTCAAACACACACTCTCAAACACACTCACACTCTCTCTCTCAAACACTCACAAACACACTCACACTCTCTCTCAAACACACTCACACTCTCTCTCTCTCTCAAACAATCAGAATGTTTGCTTACTATTTTTGACAGATTCCGAATTAGTTTTTTAAATAAGATATTGAGAAAATGGTCTTGAGTGCTATAGGTTGGTGTGCTATTGGTATTACTGTAAAAAAAAACAAAAAAACTATGCTACCGATTCTTCACTCTCGGTTGTTCTAACCCAAGCTGTGAGATTTATGGCTTTTTTTCTAGAACCATAAAACCTCATGAATGCACTCAATCAGTTGCAGAAAGAAAAGCCATATGCAATAATAGAAGCTTCTATCTTTCTGAAAGACACTTTAATCTCGTGATCGATCAGAAGTCAGCATCTTGCATGTTCAACTGTACCCTCAAGCTAAAATCAAGAATGATAAGATCCTGCAATGGAGAGTCGAATCATCTTACTATGATATCGTGTATCAATCTGGAGAAAACAACTGCTTCCGCTGCCTTCTTACAAGATTTTTACTTGGTTCAGTGTTCATGAACTTACAATAGAGTTAGAATTATGTCACCCTGAGGTGACAAGGCTCTCTCTCACTTTGTTCAAATTCAAAATCTGCTCAATAGATGATTCAAAAAATGATTTGCTCTAGTTGCTCTGTATGTGCCAAACTAAAGTCACAACTCTACAAACTAAGAAATGATCAAACTTAGAAAAAACCTTAGCATCAACTTTTAAGGGATCATTTTCATCCAATATTCATAACGATTGAGCTCCGATCTCTAGTTATCCCTGTAAAACATTCATAGCAATAACTCGTCTGTCTACCACAAATGCAAATAACTTTCCTTTCTTCCTACTGTGGTCGAGGAGTTCTCATGTTCGATTACTTGTCCACTGCAAGACTATGGCTGCTGGAAGTACCTCACAATGTCTGAGAAAAATATCTTTGTTATATTTGACAAACTTTTATGTCCACACAGGCTCATTTCGCATAATGGTTAGCATATCTGCTAATGAGCCAGGTATTCAATCTTCGGTAAACTCATAGTAAAGAATTTAAAAAAATGGTATTTAATGCCTCATCATTATAAGGTAAGGATCAAGAGTAAGTAGAGAAATCCAGGGAAAGGAGTGGCACTCTCCCCTACATCTTGGTGTAGTAGCCAATGAAAACGGAGCTTTCAGGTTGCACTTGACTATGGTTGATCCCTTTTTGTAAATCCAAAAAAAGATTTTTTATGTCCACACAGACAGAAAGATGAGCTTAATGAGCCATGAACTCAGTAATTTTCTACTGAACCACGAGTTGCTAGCAGTCACACTATAGCAAACAGCCCACAATGTAATAGACAATGTGAGACATATAATGGCATTATATTGACGCCTTTATAGTTGGTTGCTACAACAGTTATCCTCCTTACTTTCTATTAGTGCGTGATAGTGAAGAATGCTCACATCTGATATCTGGATGGACAATGGTTTATTGTCTATCAGATCTGTCTTCTGCTGGCGAAATGTTAGAGCCCCCCACCAAAAAAAGCATCTACTGTTTCTCTAAAGAATATGGCTCCTACTTGAGGAATGTACCTAGTTGCAGAATTGGACTTCTATTCAAAAGCTTTGTAGTTATTCTTTGGATCTAGCGTTCAAAAATTTCAAGTGTGTCTCCCCTGCAAAATTGTTTGTCATCAGATGTAATATGCTCGTCTCCTTTCTTTGCTGGGGGATATGTTACACAAGACTAAAAGGGAAACACTTGTCCTTTCATTGGAGAATTGGTCTAGCACTTATGGAAGCATCTCTCCCTCACAGACTGGTTTACAATCGAAGACTAGAAAAACACAAAAGGAATTTTCATTGATTGTGAGAAAACATTGTCATATCAAATACAGCACTCTTCTATTTCATCTATCGTGGAGAACTTTGAGCGACCATCATTAATGGGAGCAAGCGCGGAAGATGTTCTCTCTATCCAATCCCAAAATCTGCTCTGACGTCTTATCATTTTCTAGTTATTCAATTGTTTGTTTTTGTGTATACCATAACTACCCCACAAAGTACTTTTGTTCATTTTTTAAATCTCACAATACTGTATCTGAATTCCATCAACGCATTCTTCACTAAATTCCAAAATATAGCCTAGCACACTTTTTGTCACGATTAATATTCTACATAACTTACCTTCCCCACCACCAGGGAAAATCACATTACAATCGTTCCATATCAACAACTCAAAATTTATGCTAAAAATGATTTTAAAAAACTAAACACTTAAAATATAGCACTATGTATCGTTACATTTCCTCATTAATCAAAAAGAAAGGTGATTAATGATTTCTGCAAATCTACTATTAGATTCCTAAAAATGACCCCACCCTTCCAACAAGCTCTACAAGATAAAAAAAAAAAAAAAACATTTATTGAGCTCCTAAAACTACATACATGTTTTTTTTCATACCTCCGACTCATTCTTTTTTTCGCCATCAGGGAACTGTAGTTTACCACCGAGCTTACTTCCAACAATTTTTGCTCACAGAACAATGAGATTTCAGAAAAAAAAATATAAATAATAATTTAAACTCGATTGAACCGCTAGAACTACAACAAAAAAAAAAGACAGGCACAATCCTAACCCCAGAAAATCTTATAAATCGCATTTTAGTCACACTTAGTATCCCCCTTCCCTGGAGAAATCTCATTACGGGGACCCAACCTTGCCTCAGGACTTTGAGAATTTTCTCATTAAGAAGACAGTGTCCTTGAAAGCCAAACAAAATAAAATTGTTCAATCTATATTTCCCGGGGTGAATCTAATGGAAAAGTCCATTAATCTTTATTCTTACCCTCGTCTCTTTTAAGGGAGAAATAAATAAATTGTGTGAATAGAAATTTGTTAAACAAAACAATTTGGGGCTGTGTGGTATAAAATTATTACGGACAGAATAATCAAATCAATGACTGATCGAAATATGATTGTATTTGTGTAGCCATTCACCCTATTTTTTTTATATTACATTAAAATTAGCCTCAACAATACAAGAATAAGCTTTCTGTAGACAAGCTGTTACCATTTCCTCTCCCCCCTCCCCAAAAGTAATTTTTTTTTTAATACTGCTTATTAAATTATTGGTGTACATTATATCCAAGTATGCATCACATGCTTGTAAAAAAATGATAGGCTAAAGCCTTTGGGTTGATGGTACTCTATTGCAAGGTCAATAAATGCCTTGGAGAAGAGTGGGGGTGGGAAAGAGGTTGATAAATGCCAAGGAATCGATTCAACTGTTGGGGCTAAAAACTGGCATTTCTACAAAAAAAAATAAAAATGAATCAAATACAAATAAAAAAACTGGCATTTCTATAAAAAAAATAAAAATGAATCAAATACAAATAAAAAAAACTGGCTGGTGAACACCCTTCTCGAATTGAGCACTGTCGTTAGTTATATCGGCAGCTACTACTATTAGCATAATGCAAAGCTCTTTGTAAATAAACAAATGGAGCACTGTCTAGTGGCTGACAATATTTATACAAAAAATTGAGATATCACTTGCCAACAGTGCTCACCTCGTAGTCAAGTACTGAGAATCGCCAACTATCAACTAGATGACTGTAGGTTCGATCTGGCTTGTAGCAGGTGCTAGTCTAGCTGCACTGAAGAACTGTGATACAGCGAAACAGTCTATGGATGACCATATTTCAGATGTATATAGGAAACTTATTTTTGTCTATTTTATATTTCGTTTATTGAAACATGACAATTTATCATAATATGGTTATGTAGATTTTTATATTTTTACTAGCAGGAAGACCCGACGTTGCTCGAGATTTAATAAGAAACACTATCCTTTTTCACTATGTTCATAACATCATATTACTTTCCTTTTTTACGGTCTCTTGTTTCGCACCATAATGTAGTCGGAAGAAACTGAAATTTTGAAAAACTATCTGAATTAGTGTCATATATATGGTTTAAACTCCATTAAAATCGGATATACATATTTAAAATTTTAAAGTGGTTCTGCCTCCATAGCTTCCTTAGAGGGGTACATAGAGATTCGGGACTGCTTCCATTGTCTTCCCTGGAAAATTTTACATATAAATACACTTAGTTTTCATGCAGATTCTCTAATTTTTCTTTCTATGGGCAACACACACAGACATTGATATTTATATATAAGCGTAAAATACATTTTCTAAATGCATCAAGGGTGGTCTTCAGTGATGCACTTTCTCCACTTCCAATTTCGGGTTCAGCATTATATCGACCCAGACAGCAACCCCAACCTGACGCTGAATGCGCTAGGTCGCCTATTTGAAAATGTTTAGCTTCGTACATCGTCATTGCAAAAATATTTCCTTTTTTTAAGTGACAAACTTCAACCCTTTTTATAGAGATACATCAGCAGGTATCAGCCAATGAGAACAGTTCCTACTAACCCCCCCCCCTCCCATATAATGCCTTCACTTTTCGCTGTTTCGACTTGTCTTTCCATGGGTTAGCATTCAGTTAAGTTGGTTTTTACTTTTTTTTCCCTTAAATTGTTAATTTTGAAACAGGACAATCGAACAACTGATTCTATGTAATTTACTTTATTCTATTTACGAAGAAAATAAACTTCATAAGTCAGCTGCACGATTGATTCTTCATACACACATTATTTACTTTACCGGAACTAGAAAATAAAACGTTACCTATCAGAATAATTAATCCTACTCACATTAATACAACTATTGAAACACTTATAAACTAACAAATTAATTATTAACTATTCATACAAAACATGCCTAATTCTGGCATTGAGAAGAATCTTAACATTAATTATTAGTCCCACCAATCTCATTATTAAACAAAATTTATCCAAAATGTTTAACTAGTTAGGCATGAACTCGAATCTATATTCATGGCGAAAACACAAAAAAAAACACACTGTGCCTAACTCTCACATAAATCCAACAGTTCAATATGCCGGTTAAAAAAAAAAAAAGAAAACTGTGACATGGATTCGCACATGAATATATCACGAATCAGACAACAAATATCCAAAAAGCATTACAAATCGTCATATTGGATTGACACACACGTCTGTCAATTGTACAAACTGAACAGTTCAATGTGCCGATTAAAAAATAATAAATAAACATGTCAACGTGATGGATAAAAAAAAAACTTTAAAGTTGTGTTTGTCTTTCGCCCCCATTTCCTACTCAATTCTTTTGCAGGGGTCCGATCTTTTTAACCAGACCTATTTGGATGCAGCTAGCACTTTATTCGTTATATCCTTTAAAGCACAGACCTTCCCACTATTTTTGTCAGTGCTCTGCATAGCGACTGACCCACAAAACCTCTGCAAGCAACTTCTATAGGGTTGTAGTAAATCTTCCATCCACTGTCTCAACATTGTTCGACAAGTTCCTGGTATTTTGTCTTTTTTCTCTCATTAGCTAATGTCATGGATTCCTCCCATGACACCGACAGTTCCTAGATTGTGCATTGCTTTGTTCTTTCCGAATGCAATATCAGGTTGGTCTGAGCATTGTAATTGCTATGTGTCTAGAGAATTTCAGCGGATTTTCAGGTTCACTATCAAATTCCAGTCATCGGTGGAAGATAACTAACTCGTTCTCTCTCTCTCTTCTGTTTGCTTCTAAGACCTGATTGTGTTGCCAACAGTACTGACCATCACCAAAATCTTTAGGGCAACTGCTTAGGATGTGCTGTAAAGATTCTTTCTTTGCACATAGTTTGCAATTAAGGGTCTCGCTCTTCCGCCATATGTGCAGGTTGGTTGGGCTTGGCAGGACATCATACACGGATTGAATGAGGAAGCAAACTTAGCTGCAATCTGACCGCCACCACTCTGACTAGGTAATTCTTTTCCTCTCAACGTTCTCACATTTCGTCCAGGCTCCCTGCTGACCAAGACTGACCATTTTACAGTAATACCCTTCTTCAATGCCCACACACACACACACTTCATTCTGGATGAGTTGGCGTCTTTCTTTCCCATTGGAATTGTTGATTTAGAGAAGGACGACATAACCCAACCCCGTCTTGCCGTTACCTACTGACCCTAATATAGCCCGATGCCTTAGCCTCTCTTCTGCCACTCACAACTCCTCTTCAGCACTCAATTTCCTGCTGGATCTTGTCTGAATTCTATCTGCCACCACTTTTGGATCTCTGGATTCAGCATTCTGCAGTCTTTCTCTCGTTCCTTTAAATTCTTATGTGATGCTGCTGAATGGAGGCTGCAACACTTAAGCATTTTGGTACTCCGAGCCATCTTCTCAGTTGATTACTTATTGTTCTCTACAACATTTCCACGGTGGTAATAAGCAAATCATAGAGGAGCAATGGCCACAATATCCGGGGCAACACTATGTGCTGAAAGAGACATGCCTTAAAACGCCCTGGTAATCCCGATTTATCTATCTTATTCCTAGTCAGCCACTCATCAAGGTCCTTAATAGTCTACTGAATTGCGGTTGTGTCTTTAAGACTACTGTTGAAAGTGTTGCCCAAGCTTTTCACTTAGCATAGGCATTGTTGCCTCTGCGGTCGTAAATCAGACTTTCTCCGCAAACATGTCTTTCTTCAGTACTAGGGAGTTTGACTGCCTTTATTGGCTTGATAGTCATTCTGGCCAATATCATATTCTATTCATGCCCCTTCGAAAGCCATCTCTCCCATGATTGATGTCGTTGTTACGATTAAGTGCCATGTAAGCTCTTATCAGGGGCTGAGATGCACCTAATTTAGATAATGGGACTCGACATTCCACCTCAGCTGCTTTAACCAGCATGTTCACGGCCAACGAAAAGAGGACAGCAGACAACGTACAACCTGGTATGATGCTCTTTTTTTTAGTTTCTGCCATTCTGACACTGTTATTCCAGAAACCACTCTCAGCCGGAATTCTTCATAGTAGTTTATTATTACTTTGCATACTGTTGAAGGAACGAGATGTCTCTTTATGGATTCTTCCACCAGTTTGTTTAGTATTGACCCGTAGGCATTTGCGAGATCTAATCATAAATCTGTCACTTGCTTTCCTTTGCCTCTCTCAATGGTTGTAAGGACCCCGCTTTTCTGAACTGATGTATCAATATAACCATTTTTGAGAATAAAATTCAAAAGGTGCCTTATATTAACCCCAAAAAGATCTTGCCAAGCAAGGAAGTAATACAGAATTGGTCCAACATCTTTGATGATTCATCCTTCAAGATCCATACCCCTTCTGCAAATCTTCACTGCTCCACGATCCTGCCTCTCCTATAAATGACTTAATATTTTCCATAGCTTTTGGAGAAATCTTGCACACTGTACATGATGTAAGGTACCCCGCTCGGACCAGGTGCTGAAGCGGATCTTGATATTTTCACAACTTACTGTATAGGTGGTGGGCAGTCCCATATAAAATGGGAACACTGGTGACTCCTGAGGGATCAAACGGTTATTTGTAACCAATGTTCTTTTTCAGTGATGCCCATGGAGCTACGGAGATAGGTCTTGCTTGATCCTTCTGATGCTTCCAATTGCCCACTTAACTTATCTCCTAAAAATTTTCTTAGCAAAGCCAAAAGGGTTGACAAGAAAATTTGTTCGCCTCCTTGATCTTTCTTTCCTTCTCTTTCTATGCCACTCAGCTCGCTGGATGGTTTTTAATTTCCCTACGAGTATTTCCCAGAACTCATCGAAGGGCTGACGTTTCTCTATAGCTGCATTTTTAAAGGATCGTATTTCCTTTCTCAATTCTTTTTATTTGCCCTACAGTTAGCAGTGTAGTGGTTCAACGTAGCCAAATCTCTGACATAATGCTAATAATTACTGTGGTCATGAATTTTAGTCATTTGTTCATCTCCCTTCATTGCCAAATGTCTGAGTCTTTATCAGGCATCCTTGTTCGCTGGGAGTTACTTTCTCTTTTTTCGTGACTCCGTGCCCCGAGTAGGGGGAACTGTAGCTTGGAAGGACTGGGCTCTGTGGTGTGAATCCTGGTCTCGTATTTGCTCTGTTTCAGCAGGACTCGCATCTGCACATTGGGTCATTCCATGCCAAGTCATCCAGGCCCCTCACCACTCCCCTCAGAATTTTTATCCTTTTGACTCCTGTAAGATATGCATAAGTTATAATGAACTACCAAATTTCAGATCCAGCAATCAATGGGAACCCTGTTTTTGAGCCCAACCAAAATAAGGCCCACAGGCCGAAAAACGACTGTCGCGACGTGTCATGACGGGACTGCCCATCGTTACAATATTGTAAATTTTTTGAAAAGTATTTAGTTTCTGGCCTAGAAAATTGCACCTAGTAGGGTTTTTTGACTGAGGAATCCGAAAATTATCCTTAGAAAGCCAGGAGAGTTCAGCTTGTGGGACTTTCTGGCACATTTATATGCTGAGAAGCTTCCACGGGAACCCCCAAAATGGCATAACTTTTGGGATAAAAAAAAGACAACTCTAGGGGTCAAAGGTGATATCTGTTTTGATATTTAGAAAGCCACAAGATAGAACATTCAGAAAATATATAGGTTCATACTTGGTATTTTATTCCTTCACATTGAAATTTAATGCCGAAAGTTGCGGTTTTTCAGTTTTTATGCTAAAAAACACAAATTTGTTACATTACCAACACCAGTCATTCTCTAATAGTCCTTCCACGTGTCGCCTAAAAGGATTTAAAGGAACCCCATGACAGGAATGATGAGATATCACAATTTCAAGAGGATTGAAGCACAAAAAAATGTAGATTTCGGGATGATGAAAACTACATTTTTGTCAAATTTGAGGGTTTTCTGGCTTATAAATTGGATTTTGCAGCATTTGTCAAAGTGATTTGTCAGAAGTGATTTGTCAAATGGGCTTGTAATTTTCATTATGCAGATTTTGTGGCAAGATAAATAGCCTGATGAAATTTGGAGATGATCTATAAATGACAAAATGCATTTCCAAGGGGCCAAAAATAGTGTTTTTGTAAATTATAGCTTTTTAATGACCACAAAATGGATTTTGCGACACTTGGTTGTAGATGGGATTTTCTTGAGAACCGTCCATTAGATTTTTATGATTTTTACATGATGTTACATTCCAATGATGGTCATATTTTCTCCAAAGCTTGTTTTCAGAAAAAAAACTCTGGTTGCATCCCCAGGGCCTCGAAATGGGTCCAAAATGGGGCAAAATACCCCAAAACGGTAAAAATTGACACATTCTGCCCAATAACTTTTGATCCATCCATTAGATTTTCCTGAAACTCTCACAAAACCAAGATATAATAAATACACTTATATAAGTATGACACTTACCCCCGGAAAAACTTTTAGGGCTCAAAAACACCCCTTCTTCGGGTCATTTTGGACTTTTTGTCAAAAAATTGTAAAATTCCAAAAAAATAACAAAATAATAAAACCAACAAAAATCCCTGGGGCACGCATCTCAGGGTGTTTTAGAGCTCAAACACCCCTTTTTGGGGTAATCTTTTACTTTTTGCCAAAAAGTCCAAAACAATTGTAAAATAAAAAAAATAAAAAATAAATAAAACGTAAAAAAATCCCTGCACATTAAGCTTGTCAATAAAGTTGTCCGAGGTATTTTTTTGGTTTTATTATTTTGTTCTTTTTAAAAGTTTTTTGTCAGTAATTTTACGATAACATAAAAATTTGTTTCAATTTTAGATGCATGTGAAAATGGAATGGAAAAACAGTTTAGAAGCGATGTTGAAACATGTTGTTTTGGAAAAAGTCTGAAAGCTGGTTTGGAACAGAACTGTAATCTGGGTAGTATATGCAAGTACCACGAGAGAAAGTATAGCGATGGTTTGTTCAAGAAAGGAAGTAAGTGCATCGACCCGTTCAAACTCCATACTAAGAAGAAGAAGCCTGATGGGACACACAACATATCACTCGCTATGGCTGTAGGGCTAAGGTCCATGGAATTCAGAATCAATGACAAAACTGTTGTCCCCGAATGGAAGGTCTGTAAGAACTGTCATGCACAAGTGAAGGAGCGTCTGGCTGGAGACAAGGATTCAACAAATGACTATGAATACTTGGAAGAGGAGCGTGCAGACCTAACATGCTTGAATCAACATTACTTCAGTCAGAGCAACGGGACCTCCTAAATGCTACTCTTGGAATGATCGGGATATCCCCATTGAAATTCCATGCTCTACAAAAGACCGGAAAAGTGAATGATGCCTGCGAGAAAGTCAACAGAAATTTTGAGAAGCAGAAGGAAATGGTGAAGGAGCTGTTTGAGTTACCGGACACCTCTCGGCTGGACATGACCGAACGGTTGGTGGAGATGGATACCGAGGCAAAAGCGAGAAACTTTGATCATCTCATGTTTCTTCTGAAAGAGAAGATTAAAGACAAGAGTACACACACACAAGAGAAGATACAAATCCTTACAATGACTCCACTAGATTTTCCAGAAAAGAAGTTGCCAGTTTCTTTGGGGTAAGTGAATACCTAGTTCAAGAAGCTCGGAAGTTGACTGCAGAAAAAGGTATTCTGGCGCGGCCTGAATCTAAAAGTGGACGCAGTCTATCACAAGAAATTAAGAACTCGGTAAAACTATTCTACGAGGATAATGAATTCTCAAGGTTGATGCCAGGAGGCAAAGACTATCAGCATTGCTTGGAACATTTACAAACAAAAGCGCCTTCTATTGTGTAATCTCAAGGAGCTCCATTGCGCATACAAGGAGAAGTACCCTCATCATAAGATTGGCCTCTCCAAGTTTTGCCAATTGCGTCCTAAGTGGTGTGTCACTGTGTCTTCATCTGGTTCTCACTTTGTGTGTGTTTGTCAAATTCATCAAAAGACGAAATTGATGGTCGATACTTATTACAATTAAGTAATGAGAACGGGCTTATTGGAGGGAGAGAGCAAAAAGAGCTGAAAGAGATGGAGAACCAATAGAAAATCCAGAGGAAGAGCATGAAAAATTCCCTCTGATCAACATCACATGCAAAATCATGATATCATTGATAGTGTGTGATCCAGAGAAGCTTGAATGCATGGTGCATCGATGTTCTAATTGTGCAATGAGTAGTTCTTTACGCGAGCATGTTACTGCAAAATTTGAGGAGTTTGAGATTACAGACAATATAGATTTAATTCAATGGGACAGCACTAACCGTACAACATTACGCACATACTCATGTCCTGTAGAGGAATTTATTGACTTGTTGGTTGACCAAATCGATTGCATTACTAAACATTCGTACATTGCAAAAAGTCAAGCTCGGTATCTAAAGAAGAGGAAAGATGCTTCTAAATGACAAAAATTACCCGTTTTGCCCTATAACTTTTGATCCATCCAATCAATGTTCCTCACGAAACCCCTGAAATGGGAGAGGTGGACTTCTCGTTTTTCGAGAAAAATTTGGAAAAATATTTTCCAAAAATTGATTTTTTATGGAAAATATATGATGGTTTTCACGTTTTTATTTTTATTTTTGACAAGAAAAATTATTTTGTTTTTATTGTAGGAGCTGGACTTTATCGTTTTGTTATTTTGAAAACAATTTTTGTCCAAAAAACCTGGACTTAATTATTTTTCAAAGAAAAGTTTGCACTCGTGGAGGGGGACTATGCATGCGCGGCTAGTTTGGACGAGGTTTCACATAACTTCAATCGGGCATTGAAATTTTATCTAAGAGTAACATAATTTAACCACTGAAATATTAAATGATAAAATAAACGCATATATACCTCTAAATTACACCCAGCCAGCCATACAAGTTTCTCACATTTATCAACATTAGACGAAAATTTAGCGTTTTCAACTACAATTTTTTTTAAATTCTCAACTTTCGGCATTAATTTTCAATGTGAAGGAATAAAATACCGAGTATGAACCTATATATTTTCTGAATGTTCTATCTTGTGGCTTTCTAAATATCAAAACAGATATCACCTTTGACCCCTAGAGTTGTCTTTTTTTATCCCCAAAGTTATGCCATTTTAAGGGTTACCGCGGAAGCTTCTCGGCATATAAATGTGCAAGAAAGTCCCACAAGATGAACTCTTCTGGCTTTCTAAGGTTGATTTTCGGATTCCTCGGTCAAAAAACCCTACTAGGTGCAATTTTCTCGGCCAGAAACTAAATACTTTTCAAAAAATTTACAATATTGTAACGATGGGCAGTCTCGTCACGACAGTCGTTTTTTGGTTGGGCTCAAAAACAGGGTTCCCATTGATTGCTGGATCTGAAATTAGGCAGTTCATTATAACTTATGTATATCTTACAGGGGTCAAAAGGATACAAAATTCTGAGGGGGGGGGTGATATTTCGATCTTTTACTGGATGATTTGGTTTCTTTCCTCAAGGCATTTCATCCGGCCTTGATGGATTTTCAAGCCTCTCTGTTTTTGCATGTCTACCACATCTGCATCTATTTCTTGTCGATTGGGGAGTTCCGTCCATTTCTGTTAAATCCGTCCTGTTGGGGATCTCTTCCGACCCCCCCCCCCTTTTCCCATGATCCCCTGGGGTTATGATGCATTCGGGTACTTAGTAGCATTTTGGGGTATTTTGGAGAATAGATCAGTAGCTAACCCGCCTTGCACCTTTTCCAATCATTCTGGAATGCCAATTATCCTAATCGGCAACGGTTCTGTTCCCAGCTGTCACATATAATACCAGAGTTATTAATGGTAAAATAGATGCATCAAAGATGGTCTTCCGTAATGCACAGTCTTTCACTGCCGATTTCAGGTTCCACAACATATTGGCTCAGACAACAACCCCGACCTGACTCTGGATGTGCCAGGTCGCCTTCTTGAAAGTGTTTAGCTATGCACATTAACATTGAATAAATATTTCTTTTTTCTAGAGATACGTCAG
This sequence comes from Sepiola atlantica, assembly GCA_963556195.1. Classification (NCBI taxonomy): domain Eukaryota; kingdom Metazoa; phylum Mollusca; class Cephalopoda; order Sepiida; family Sepiolidae; genus Sepiola; species Sepiola atlantica. Next base: position 149,174,435 of record OY744523.1, read on the forward strand.
CAGGCATCAGCCAATGAGAACAGTTCCTAATCACCCCGCTCACATATAATGCCTCTAATCTTCTGTTTCGACTTAGTCTTTCCATGGGTTCGCATTCGGGTAAGTTGGGTTTTTTTTTTTTACTTTTTTCTCTTTTTTTTCTGAATTAATTTAATTGTTACTTTTGAAGTAGATTAATCAAACAACTGATCCTATGTAATTTACTTTATTCTATTTACAATAAAAATAAATAAAGTTTAAGTATAGAAGATATTCAATAACAACTTGATTAAAACTGAGAAAATTATGTAAATTCTCTCAACTTATGATTTGAAATAAAGTTGCCAAAGTAAAGGCAGTGTCTTTACCACTATACTACTTAGATATAAAAATTACGTTCATTGAATCGTAATCGTTTTTTTTTTTTGGAGGGGGGCGTTAAATAGGTATATTTTATATTAAAAATATTCTCAAACTTAAACTACTACATTTATATTTGTATTTAAACAGTAACAAAAATGGATTATATATATATATATATATATATATATATATGAGAGAGAGAGAGCAATAGAGAACTTGATTTTTCCCTCTACCAAATCAGAGTAGACAATAAAAATAATGCATCAAACATCGAAAACTACATACACACACTTACCCCGACCGTGTTCCTAACAACTTACACATACTTTAAACATAACATTAATTTCTATTATTTATCCGAGACAACTCACTCTCCTCACAGCATACTCCAAAGAGAGTGTAGCACTCTATTTTCTCTCTACGAATTAATAACTCTTACCCTCCTCAAACACCGTTTGGTAATTATTTCACAAGTTACACGAAAATAAAACGTTAACAAACAAACTATTCCCTACACAATCAGCAGATAAGTATTTTTTCTTCTCGCATTATACTTATATATTGTTAAACATCCATTTATATGTTACTTCTCATTCTTATATATAATCCAGTAATCAAACACCTACATTTGTTTGTTTTTTTCTTTCTTTTCCTGAGACTTCTAACAACAACAAAAATTACTAAAATTACAAAATGTACGCATTGTTGCATTAACATTATTATTATTAATGAACATATCTTTATTTTTTTGAATAATTTAATAATTAACGTTTTTGTAAGCTGAATTGAACTGAAGAATTTATTTCCCTTTTTATCGTTCAGAAGGAAAAAAGCGAAATACGCTAGATATTTCAATGGCCCCTATACTAAGATTGAACTAAACTTATTTTTCGTTTAAATAAAATTTTTAAAAAAAAGACTGATATAAATTCAAGTGATGTAAAAATGGTACTTTTATGAAATTACTCCCGTCTCTTATCATGTGGTTTGTATTATGCGTTTTTCTGGTAACACCTTCACAAATCACCCCTACCCCCCCCCCCCCCAATGAGATTCTACTTTTTAGGTGCTTACGTGTAAACAGTAAACACCCTGAAAAACTTGGCGGAAAGAGAAAAATAATAAAAACAAAATACAAATATTGGGAATCAGCTTCGTGCATAAATTTTACATACAATGTGCTCTCATTTTCGACCCATTCTAGCGTTTTAGGTCAGTTAACCAAAATTATTACCTTTATTTTTTTTTTTTCTATGGGAGATATATTCAGTGTGGTTTGCGGGGAAATCTGGGCTTATGTATGGTTTTACAACACTGTCACTTGGACTTATGGTGAATGGTAAAAACATTTCGTTTTAACTGCCCTAAAAAGTTAGAATGGTCCGGATATCATTTTACGTTAAATTTATATATGAAATTGATGCTACTCTAAAATCGCAAATTATTGTTTTTTGTTTTTGCTTTTCCATCAAATTTTTTAGGGTGTTTACATGTAATCGCCAAAAAGAAGTAGAATCTTTTTTTTTGGGGGGGGGGGTGTTAGCCGAGGGTGTTAATCTACAAATTTACCGTTTATCAAGTGCCCTGATAACGATTTTGGCATTCCCCCCACCCAAAAAAAAATAATCTAGCTTGAATCTAACTATTATTATGGTTCATTTGTGCTCTTAAACCAAAGAAAAAAAAAAAAAATTTTTTAAATTTCATATTAATAATCGAATATTTATTGACATAGAAAATGCTATAGCGTATAAAATAACACAAAATTTTAAAAATCCTATTGAAAATAAGTTAATTGCAAAATTAAATCCACAAAACAAAAAAGTGCTTCTACAGAATTTGAACCGGACCTCACCACGTCCACCGTGAGATAACCGACTTTTTCCGAAATAAACCTGAGGTTATGTTTAGTTTATGGAGAAGTAGAAAACACATAACTTACAACAAGTTGCATCATACAGGTGAAATGCCGAAGTTAAAACTCGACCACAGAAATATAGTAGACATCTTTATGAAACTCGGGGTAATTTTTATTTTTGTTTTAATACAAAGTGCTCCTTTTCGTCGGTACATACATTTTCAACTATTAAAAGCCGACCTTTTGTCTAAACATGAAAAATATCCTATGTGACCTACTTGCGTTTTGTCGGCTGTTTAATTCATTCTTTTATATTGATCCCGGGCAGCGCCAGGCAACGGGTCCTGCTAGTATGTATGTAGCTATATATATATATATATATATATATATATATATATATATATCTCAATCAAAGTCTGACCTACATGAAGGTGATGGAGCTTTCATCCTCACAAGTTCTGATATTGCTACCCAAACCATTAGTAACAAATTTAAAATAAAGACTTAAAAAGCAATTTAGAATTAAGCAGGTGTATATTTTCAATCGAAGAATTCTTTTTTTGTTTAGTATTTTATCTTCATCATTGAAACTCTGATACCAGTATAGTGCTAATAAATTATCATTAGTTAGAATCATGAGACAAACCATTTTGATATTTGCCTACACACACACACACGTGTGTCTGTAAAACGAGCTTTATTCAGTTCATGACATTTCGATATAATGTATACTTTAAGATATTTAAAAGCAAAGAGAAAAATAGATGTTAATTCAGAAAACTATACAAAAGAACAGGGTAAAATTACTGATAGCCACAGAAAAGGGACAAAAAACAGAGGAAGAAATATATGGAAACAAGGGAAATAATAAAGACTCAGAATTTGAAAAGAGAATTTTATTTGGAGATTCTTTTACCAGGTAGGGGGAAGAAGTCAGATGATAGCTTTCGTAACTGTTGCAGCTTTTAATGTCAAAATTTGTCTGCAAAAATATTTCAGTGGTATATTGATTTTTGTTTTTGTATATGTCTAAAGTTTGATGCGAGACCAAAGATTCAATAAAATAGTCACTAAATTAAGTTAGAACTTTATTACATAATATTTAGCTTCCTCACCATCTACTATTTTCAGATGTAGCCTTATTGCTTGCTTAGAAACTATTTAAACTGATATTCTCATTATTGTGTCTTTTCGTAGGATACATTCCACAGTCTTTGATGACTACAATGTAGTGGGCCCCTAAGAACAATATAAAGTTTCAGAATTTTGGGAGAAACAGACATTTAATTTGAATAAAATGTATTACATGATTGCCTGATAATTTCAATTTAAGATGGAAACTAATGTTTGATTCTATGTATTTCTAAAAAGGCAGACAGAAAAAAACGAGGTAGAAACTAAGAAAAAAAAGAAACCAGCGAAAACAGGAAAAAACGAAAATTCTAAGAAAAAACATGAGGGAAAAACTGGAGAAAAAACTACTAAGTAAATACAAAAACAAAGACCACTAAGAAAATGCTGAAATAAAGACCACTAAGAAAATGCTGAAACAAAGACCACTAAGAAAATACTGAAACAAAGACCACTAAGAAAATGCTGAAACAAAGACCACTAAGAAAATACAGGAACAAAAACCACTAAGAAAATACAGAAACAAAAACCACTAAGAAAATACTGAAACAAAAACCACTAAGAAAATACAGAAACAAAAACCACTAAGAAAATACAGAAACAAAAACCACTAAGAAAATACAGAAACAAAAACCACTAAGAAAATACTGAAACAAAAACCACTAAGAAAATACTGAAACAAAAACCACTAAGAAAATACTGAAACAAAAACCACTAAGAAAATAAATTTTAAAAAACTAGTAGGATTTAATACAAAGAAAAAATGAAACAAAGATTAACAATAAAAGCTTCCAAAGAAAAAAAAATTGTTATATCTGTTTCAAATTCAATGTCACTTTATTTAAAAGGAATTTTACTTCAGACTTTTTTTAAACTATGAAGATGCATACATGACTACAACACCAATTTTGACAAATATATATAGGCTTCTGTACAGCAGAAGTATTTAATACAATGAGCACTTATGATGGGCCATATTATAAAAAATATTAAAACAAACATCAGATTGTTGCACCCACAAGACAGACACAAAATATTTAACAATATATACGGAATTGAGCGAAAACTTAACATAATAGTTAATATGTGTCCATTCAATCTACGGTGTTGAAAATGCTATTTCAAACTGAAGTGTGGCAGACCAACGAAAAGGCTATTTCAAAGTATGGCATACTCAGAACTTCTTAGAAATGATTGAACACTGTAAAATAAGATACATCCATTCGATCTAAACATTTAGCAATAAGAATGTGACAGACTGACCAACTAAAGAACAAAGCTTCTCATAGAAATAGATATTTTAACCCTACATTAATTTATTGGTAGTTTATAGAACATAGATTTGAAAAAAATTATATATTTTCAAAACATTCTTATTAACAATAATTTTTTTGTTTTTGTTTTTTGTCACTTTTCCCGTTAAAAAGAAAAACCTTAACATTTTGGCATTCTCTCTTAATACTAAAAATAGATTTTAAATGTTGAAATTATCAGCTTTCTATGTGTGCTTGATTAACTAAGTTTAATTTTACTTACAATCAAAGGAAAATAATTGTAATTGTTTACATTTTTTTTTATGAAACAAAACTTATCCTGGCTGTAATTGTGGTTCGATTGTTTTTTTGGTTTTTTTTTTGTATATGTAGAAGAAAGATGAGAATTTCTTCATCGAAGATTTAGTAGCAATCTTACAATTATGACACTGACAATTGAACAAAAAATTTAAATCTTTATATTCTACCTAAAGTTTTTTTTGGGGGGAGAGGGGGGGAACATTGCCAAGGTGTTCCATTCTTAACCAAGTGGTTTTATTCAAGATTGGCGTACACTCTACACAGTTATTCAAGCACTATAAATGTTTAAAAGAGATGTTTGTTGATTGTGTAATCTCTAAAATAACTAAAGATTCATGGATGCCTCATTCTCCCGATTTCACTATTGGATTTTGTCCTGTGGGGATATGCGAAGGACAACGTGTTCAAGGTTCATCCAAACACATTACAAGAGTTAAAGCAATTAATGATGTTTTAAAGGCAATATAAAGATTTAAAAATAAAAAATAAACTTTGTGATGAGGCTAAATGCATGCTTGAACAGAAACGAAGCCCATATAAAACAACATTTCAAGACCTTATGCGAAAACAAGTGTTTTACCCTTTTTACTACTGTATTTGACTGAACAAAACTGTTTTTGTTTAAATACCAATCTGTATTTATTTAGATGCTATAGCTCAAAATGCCAATGCGAAATCAACAATCAAAATGATTATTTCTTTCAGAAACACTGTATCTATTAAAGTACACACACTGCACATACACTTTCGTTAAGATCATAAACCACACTGATATTAAAAGCTGAAAGTTAAAAATTCGAAATTAAAAATGAAACTATTTAGAATAAAAGATTAAAGTTTTCTAGTTTTAAATATAGAATCTTTTGAAATGGAATTACATAAAACAAGAATCTGTTTCAGTGTCTTGAATTAATAGCAATCAAACCTTTCTATCTAAAACACAAAAAGAGGGAGTAGACTTCATAAGTATGAGGACATCATTTTCAGCAATTTCATAGAATGAAGTGCTCTTTATATAAAAAGTGTTATTTTTTATTGATTACATTTACACAATATTCTCTCCAGGTTGTTTTGTTCAAATTTACAAATGAAGTTGCATTTCATAAACAACAAGTTAAACTAACATTTGCAAGTAAAATGTAAGTTCATTTTGATTATAAAGAATTTTTTAAAGTTTTGTTAACAATTAATTTACAAGAAACGGTTGTAATAAAACAAGTAGAACACACGGCCTCAGTTTCAAAGGCTCATTCAACATCAGATTACTATAACAAGAATATAAGTGAGTCGTAAGACTGCATATCTCTATCTGACAACGTAAGGATGGACTTAAGTCTTATCTGAGTCTTACTTCTCCATATCGTATGAAGTATTCTAAAAGTTATGCCACGGAAACGTTGATAACTCAAAAAGTATTTATCTGATCAGACTGAAATTTTGCATAGTGGTGTTAAGATCGAGGGTCGTGTCCCCCCAATTATAAGCGTGTTCCGTTGAATCAAACAATGTTGCATGCAAAGACAGTAATAATTAACAGACAAAATGAGGTAGTTCAAATAACGTTTATTGAACGTGAGTGTACGTGGAATGATGAAGTGTGTGGTGTAGGCATGTGTGTCGATTGAAAAACAGTTCTTTAAAAGGTATAAGAAGAAATGAATCCGGCGTGGGTAAAGTCTTTGAAAGTCGTACACAAAGAAAATGAGTTGAGAACTCTTACCGTTGTTTGACCACGTGTGTTGGTAGTTGTTATGCCGATGCCATTTGAAGAGAAAAGCGTGAGACGAAACGCTAGTGTATTAGCGTCGTTCTGTCGAGGCCAATTGAGTAGGAAAAAGCGAGTGAAACAGAGCGCTGGTGCCAGCGTTGTTCTGCCGAGGCTGGTTGGTGAAGAAGAGAGAGAATTTCCGTTTGCACCTAGTTTTATAGTCGGAAGGGCAGATAACTCTGGTGTCGCTTTCCAGCGCCACCTGTTAGTGAAAAAGCGACACCTAACGGCCAACCGGTGCAGTTATGTTTTGAAAGGAGGAGGTAACTGCTATAGTGGTTACTGTTATCAAAGAGCATCAGATCGATAAATCAAATTTTAAAACAATCGTAAGTTGAAATTCTATCAAAATTTCGACCGTGACCAAATTCCTAAAGGTCATATAAAATGAGGAACTACACTGGTTACAATAAAGCCAAGTAGCCTTGACCTTTGATTCACATATTCATTCCAAAATTAAATCAGTTCTAAGTTAGACCATGACTGATAATGTTGACCAAGTTTGGTGACGATTGGTCAATCGACGTGGATGCTACGCTGTACATTAATAAACATAGTGACAAACCAACAAACTCGACTGAAAGCATAACCTCCTTGGCAGAGGTAATAAAGACTAAGTCCAAGTCTCAATGCTTTATACAATTTGAAAACAAAAGAAGGGAGATAATTTAAATTATCAATACAATAGAAATTTCATCAGAAAAATATTTTTATCTAAAATAACTTCAAAAGTTGCAGTAGAAGAAGCATTTACTCTTGTTTGATGTCTAGAAATATGTAAAGCTATTATGTTATATAGATGACCCTGAGAAACTTTAATATTAAATTTGGTGACTATACAACAATTGTTGAATATGACTAAGCAGATGTGAGGTGACTGTCACTCAGGTCACAGGTAAAAAATGACGTGTGAGAAATTAGATTAGAAAAGATCTTCATGGATTGAAATATGACCATCAAAATGATATTCATGTAATCTAAATGAATAAATGCGATAGTTTTTTTTTTTTCATTTATCACAGGTTATTTAAATCAATAATACAAACATAATATTATTAATACGATATATATAGTACTGATGAAAGACTCTTAAACAGAAATTAGGAATCCTAATTTTCATATTTATTTTGTAACCAATCAATAATAAATTAATGCTTGGTGTTATTGCTTTCAAATTATATTTTATATTGCCTCTATTCTCATATATATATGCAATAATTTCGTCGATATTAACAGTAATTAATTAAAGTTATTTAATTTTAAAAAAAGGGATAAATTCATTCGTTGTCAAAGAAAGTAAATGTCATTTAAATTTATTTAATATATACAGGGTGGGCCAAAATAAGGGTCCTATTTTTAAAAATTCATAACTTTTTTATTTATTGATTTTTTTTTTTTTTTTTTTTTTTAGAATAAGTAAAGGACCCCTTCCGAAGCAAGCATGAGCCGTATTAGCCCTAAGGAACGTACCCTCATAATAGAGTGGTACTTTAAATCCAATGAGTCGATTTCGGAGACTCAACTCATCTATCGGCGTCATTACAACACCAGAAACTCTCCTTCGGCAAAAGCAATCCGAGGAATTATTGCTCGTTTTAGGGACCAACAAGGAATATCCGACATGGCGAGAAGTGGTAGGCCTCGTACTGTACGAACAGCTCAAAATTTCGAGGAATTGGAGAGAAGTTTGGAGGAGGATGCATCCACATCCACAAGGAGGAGATCAAAAGAACTTGGCATTTCTCGAAGCTCACTTCACTAAGAGAAAGAGGATATTTTCCATATAAAGTGCAGCTAGTTCAAGAACTTCAACCTCGAGATAATGAAAAAAGACTTGAGTACGCTATGCGACTCCAGGATTTGGCCAATGATGATCCCGAGGACCCTTATTTTGGCCCACCCTGTATATCAACATATCAAGATGAGTGCCCGCCCTCATTCTCTCTTTCCCGCTCTCTCGTTCGCGACGCCAAAGCCAAATTTTTTTTTTTTTTTTTTTTAAGAACTTCGCATCATCACCCAAGCGAATTTAATTCTTTTTATCCATTCATTTCTTGTTTAAAAGGTAAATAAATTTGTATCAAAATTACCATAATATTAGTATTTATCTATTTCATGAATAAATGCAAAAGTTTCTGTCATGTGTTTACAAGATATTTATGAATTAAATTCTTTAAACTTAAGCATGAATTCTTTTCTTGTGGGGTCGATAGTCATATCTTTCATCCAAAACACCATGGACTTACTCTACACAATACACTCACCAAAATACCGCATTCACTCTGACTTAATCCTTACTTTGCGAAGCAATAGCGAGATGGAACCATTTTTTTGTCTATTGGAGATAAATTCTGTGCGGGGGGGGGGGGGGGGGGCCACTTTTTTAAAGCGATTACATGCAGTTGCACGACCTTGCCAGTCGGACTTAGGGTTAGTCTTAAAAATATATGTTAGTTGACTGCTCTAATAAGTTAGAATTACCCTAAAAAGTATATCATTCAGCTGAGGTTGTTAATCTACAAATTTAACAAAGTTTGTTGTTAATTTTTAAATTACAAAAAACTAGATTCATATTTTTTCTTAAAAATCGTCATTAAGTTTTTATTTTTGTCCTTAATAATAAAAGCGAATACACAAAGTAACTATTTCAAATTACTCAGGAATATATACTTCTTTTATTTGACCAATTGACGTTCCTCTTTTCACGATTGTCAAGAATAATCAACAGAAAGAAAAGGGGCACAAAAAAAAATAATCAACAAATAACTGTTACCAAGGGAAATAAAATTTACTTTTCTACCTACCTGCCTTATTTTTTTTTGTCTTTTAAAATATTTAAAAGCGTTTTTAATTTCAATTAAAAAGTTTGGTCAAATGTCAAATGTATTACGTTAGACTGAAAAACAAAGATGGCTGACAGTCGATCGCTGACCGTCTACGAAGTCTGATGATTTTGTTGTACTTTTCTCCTTTCAATTAGGTAGAAAGTAAATTTTAAAGCGTCTGGAACAGTTATTTGTTTGTTTTTCACCCAAAAAGACAAAAACTCATTAAACAAACTTTATGGACATTCGCTTACCCCATCTTGAAAATGAAACTAATGCAATCCGGTTTGGAAGAATTATTAAAATGCAATAAAAATGCTTTAAAATCATTTAAAACAAAAGAAAAAAATAAGCAGGTATGTATAAAAGTAACTTTATTGCTTTTGGTAACAGTTATTTGTTGATTATTTGTTTTGTTTTTTTCAGCCCTTTTTTTCTGTTGGTTATTCTTGAGAATCGCCAAGATTTTCAGTTTATTCCTTTCATTATGGGGAATTTATTTTTATGCTTAAACAAAATGTCAACATTGAAATATATCAAACAACACCATGACAATCAACTTTTTGTTTTTTCTCTTCAAATTACCAAACTGAGAAGAAAATTGTTTCTTTGTTTTTCTGTAGATAATGCTACAGGTACATTAATAGCTTCCCTGAGGACGGGTAGTTTTTTTGCTAGTAATTAATAAAATTCAGTTCTTTCTGCAATCCAACCATATTTGGTACAAATAAACCAGTCTATGTCTAACTTGTCGATCAAATTTCAGACATAAATATCCAACAGTCTTTGTTTTATCACTGTTTAATGATAAACACACCTGACTACGATGTACAAAATTGTCAATAACTCAGACACACTGACCTCTTAGTACTACCCTGATTTTAGCTGTGATGGACATAATCTTTGTAATAACTTCACAAAATAAAAATCTTGAAGGTTATGGTCTGATGAGTGTGAAGCCCGTTTAGGATCACATCACCTGAGAGGATCACCAAAGTATTCCAACATATTATTGAATGGTGATAAAACAAAGACTGTTGGACATTCATGGTAGAACTTAGTGGGCAAATCAGGTATCGACTAGTTTATTTGTACCAAATATGGTTGGATTGCAGAAAGGATCGTGAATTTTATTAATGATTCCATGGGTGGCATTTTGTATAATAGCAATAATAAATCTATAAAATGTCTCTTGAGGATCAAGGATTTTTTGTTTAAAAGGAGGAAAGAAAAGTATGCAACATAAACAACACCTGAATAAAAATAAGAGTTAATCTTATTAGGTGGTTTAAGCAAATAAAAAGTAAAATGAAAATATAATTTAAATAATTGCTGTGTTTCAGCAGGAAAATGGTTTTCTTTAGGGAATATCAACAAGCTTATCTTGGGCGTCTAAAAAAAAAAAAAATTCTTTTTTTTTTTTTAACCAAAAAATCCTAGTTATTTAATCTTAGTCAAGCTAAAGGTTTGGCCTTCTGGGAAATGCAGTAACAGTTTAAAGTGAAGAGTTTTGTATTATTGTTTTTAGCAAAGCTTAATTGGCTGGCTAGTGGTTCATTTTACTTATCGTGCAGAGATTGAGACATCCTCCATGTTGGTGGTTCTCCTCCCAGTTGACTAGCTTAGTGCATGCATGGCTGATCTCAAACCAGATTTCCAGTCTCTGTTCATGGTATCAAAATTATCCAGGCCCCAGGCATAATGTCATCTTTGATAACGTCACACCAAGTTTTCTTGGGTCTGCCAGGTTAGCAGCAACCATCCATTAATAGTTCCATCAGACCGTTTAAGATGTCCGTCATACCCTCGCAGTCTTCTCACTAATTATACAGTCAATGTCCAAAATACTAAGTCTAGACAACAGTTGCCTTGAAGGGGTGGCTCTGATACACTCAAGTCAGACATTGCAGATTCTCCTGACCACGGCCCAGTCATTGCACTGAATGCAGAGCATGTCACCTTTCGTCATTGGCCACGCCTAACTCCCATAGAGCATAACACTGCACACACAGATACTGTATACCTTACCGTGGGTCTTAAGGTTCAGGTGTTTGGTTATTAGGATTGGAAGGAGCCGATTATCACTGCAAGCATCAAAGTAACTAATTATACAATTCTAGAGGTTTACTAAAACAAAAAAACAAAAAGCTTTTATATCAATGAAAGAAAAAAGTTCTCCCCTGAAGTTATGCAAACTGCCAGTCAACCAACCCTTACCATCTTGCTTGATATTACGTTGAGATGATCTTTTTCAAGGAAAAAAATCAACTCACTACTATGTATGATATTGTGTCACGAACATACTTTCCAACCAACTTACTGCAAAGATTACCAAATTGGAAAGAACTTTTTTTTCGAGATTTGTCAGACAATGAATAAAGAAATATGTCCTTTATAAAGTTGTTTAATTTCCTGACGACAATCTGACTATATAACATATGGACAAAAATTTAACTCAACTCGGCCTGGCATTGGATCACAAAAATACAGAATAGAGTAATGAAAATAAGAAAATAACCAGGAAGAGTAGGAGACCAATTTATTTGTGCTTCTCACATACGACATCTCGAGATACAGTAATATTATAATGTAAAAATATAAATTTTAAAAATAAAAGAATTACAACATGTTTGACAAAGGAATAATTGGGAGAAAAAAAAATAGTCAAATTGAAAGAATAAATTTTGCAATATTCATTTTACTATCCCCCCCCCCCCCCCGATTCCTTGGTCGATCAGAAGAAGACCATCCATTGGGCCCTCAGTTACTAACTCAGCCAATAGGAAAATCCAACCTTGGGTTGATAGAGATAGCTTTTAGGAATGTTCATCTACATATATACATATATAGCTTGGTTGTTTTCATTCTCACCAGATAAAAATATAGATATGCTTATTAGTGAATATATTTTACTAGTACACACTGTCAAAAGGGAAAAAAATTATACTTCGCCAGTGTTCGCACTCGCTATTTATCTAGATATACTAAAATATTCATATAAAAATTATAGAATTACGTCGGGTATATAATTTTTAATCTATAAATTATTATCATTTCTGAGTACCTAAATAAAAATTTTAAAAACACTCATCACTGACTTTTTGTTATAGAGTGGAGAATTTATCTCTGAATTCATTTAAAGTGGCGGCTAAGTCTGAGGTAGTTGTCTGATTTACTATTTACTTTCTCGTTTCCCCTCAGCCCTTGAAAGCGGTTTTGTACATGAGCTAGAAAAAGGCACGTGTTTTACTCGCAAACTGTTGCGTGATGGGATAGAAATATATTATTTATAAATACACATTGGTCTTTATTATAGAGTGGAGGATTAGCTATGTTACAGTAGTCATTTTTCTCTATAAAAGACCCTTCTATAGTAGTGTGTTGAACAAGGTAAGAATACCCAGCTAAAATTAAATTCACTGATAATTGGCTGTCCTTACAAAAGAATTTATTCATATAACTTTACGTTTGTCCTGAAAACCCCAACATAATTTAAGTAAGCCAACAATTGCATTATAATTCAAAATTATGATAATCTGTATTTTATATTTAATATTTCCTTAATATAAAAGAAAAGAGGCAAAACAGACAAAAAGGCAAAACAGAAAAAGAAAGGATAAGAAAAACAGAAAAAAAAGGATAAGAAAAACAGAGAAAAAAAAGGATAAGAAAAACAGAGAAAAAAAAGGATAAGAAAAACAGAGAAAAAAAAGGATAAGAAAAACAGAGAAAAAAAAGGATAAGAAAAACAGAGAAAAAAAAGGATAAGAAAAACAGAAAAAAAAAGGATAAGAAAAACAGAAAAAAAAGGATAAGAAAAACAGAAAAAAAAGGATAAGAAAAACAGAAAAAAAAGGATAAGAAAAACAGAAAAAAAAGGATAAGAAAAACAGAAGAAAGGATAAGAAAAACAGAAGAAAGGATAAGAAAAACAGAAGAAAGGATAAGAAAAACAGAAAAAAAAAGGATAAGAAAAACAGAAAAAAAAGGATAAGAAAAACAGAAAAAAAAGAATAAGAAAAACAGAAGAAAAAAGGATAAGAAAAACAGAAGAAAAAAAGGATAAGAAAAACAGAAGAAAAAAAGGATAAGAAATACAGAAGAAAAAAAGGATAAGAAATACAGAAAAAAGGATAATACAGAAAAAAAATATAATGGGTGAAAATAAAAAAAAAAGGGGGGAGGAAAAGAAAATAGAAGGATCAGAAAGGAAGAGAAGAAAGAAATAGAGAAAAGGGGAAAACAATCTGTGCACTGTATGATAATCTTGAAAACAATTGTAATAAAAGAATGTAATATTTAGTATCCATTTCTCAAAGCTTAAATCGAAATGCATCCCAGAATGCAGTACAAACTCCAAATGTGCTCCAACATAGAACAATAAAGCTTATAAAAAGGGGCAAAGCTCAAAATCCTTAGTTTTAACATCTCGATGCAATATTATCAAATTTAACACAGATCTCAAAAGAATATAGCAGTATGATGTATAAACCTAAAACAGCATCTTGTCGAGTCCTTTTTCTTGGTAAGATTAAGGTCAAAATGACTTTTTTCCAACTAATTTCTACATCTCCATTTCAAATCTATTTTCATATGCATCCACTCATTTCTATAAGAAGCTTTGTATATTAGTTGGTCAGTCTGTCACATTTTCATTGGTAAATGTTTATTTTGATACAAAAATAATATAATGTTAATATGTAAAAAAAAGAAAGAAAGAATGTTAACACATAAATAACGGACTTCGATAACAGATACCGAGAATTGTATTCATGCTCCTCTACAAATTACAGTATATCACATAATGGTGGCCTCACAACTTCCGATTGGAAGTCACCACATCACCAGAAAGAATATTCAGGGGAGGTCACTCGCATGGATTAACAATTTAGATTGAATAGACGCGTCTTATTTTACAGCATCCAATCATCTCTATAAGAAGTTCTGTTCATAGATGAGTATGCCCTACTTTGAAATAGATGTTCTGTCTAATTTACATTGAATTAATATGTGAAACTTATCCCTACTCTAAATTCAGAAATAATTGTTTTTGTTTGTTTCTTTCTGACAAGTTTTTCAGGGTGTTCACATGTAATTGCTTAAAAAAAGTAGAATCTCATATTTTGGGAGGCAAGGGGGTGATTTAGCCAACAATAATATCAAAGAAATCTTGCAATATATTCATTTTTAAACAGTCCTAGTATTAGATTTCAGTTTCTTGTACATAAAATGTATTACAATTCAACTTTGAGTTCTCTAACTTTTTTTTAATGGATACATGGTATTTTTTAAGGCATTGCAGCATATTTATGCGCATTTACTGCAGATTACTTAGAAACTATTAATTTCTGGAAATTTTCAGGGGCATATTCCGATTCCTTGTACAAAAATACGCTTCTATAGCAAATTTTATTGCTTAATCTTGTGTTTTAACAAAGATATAACATTTTTACTGAAAAATTAGTGTAAAAAATGTGACGAAACAAAGGTGATCCATAATACAGGCCTGGCAAAATGCGACTGGGGTCCACGACTGGGAGCGAACATGTGAAAACAAAAATTACTACTAAATAATAATTACCGAGAAAAGTTTTAGTAAAAAATTTCTTAGTAATGTCCAGTAAATAGCAACTATACGTATTAGGAAGCAGCTTACAATAATTGTATTATTTTTATCAAATCAGATGTAAAAAGTACAAAAATATAAAAACTAAATTCACACAAAAAAAAAATCACTTTATTCACCATGAATTAGACAAATTTTTGATATTTCAAAAATCATGAGTCAATTTGTTTATATTGACTAATTGATTACAGAAAATATGACATGATAGAATCAGAAAGCAAATTCGACATTTTAGAAAATCAAATACTTTATGAATAAAAAGAAACAATTTTGATAATTTTTACAAAATTTGTGATGTTTGTTTTTACAGAAGATGAAGAAAATGATTATTTCTTCATGATACGAGAATACATTTTATACACACAGTCTTAATAATAAAATCAACTTACATTAACAAGAACATAAAACCAACAAAATATATATAAAAAGGGAGGAAATGTAAAATATATGATGACTGCTTGGAAAGTTATGCATCATCGATACTGATTATGTTATGAGAATTGTATAAACATTTTAATTTTATAAATGATATTTTAAAATAATTTCAAAACTTTCAGTGCTGGTTCTTGAATTGCCTTAGGTGAATGAAACAAACAATAATTTTTGAAAAATATATTGGACAATATAAACCCATGCTCTCTTTTCATATTGAAATGATGCATATCAGAAACAGACAAATATTTTTGTCAAAGAATGTCTGCAAGTGTTTGATTTAACTACACAAAACATTACGAAACAGAAAAACACACACTGGACTCTGGTATCCAGTGGAATTTTTAAATTACCATGATCTATTTCTTTTTTAAAAAATGTCCATATTTTTTTTCATGTAAAAACTCGTATTATTAAATATTTCTTCATCAGTTGGACAATCTTTTCTTGTAACATAACCGGCTATATACAAAAGATACATTTTAATATCTTTAGAGATCTTAATTCCAAGATCTGGTAAGTTATCAAATATTTTGCATGCCATTTAATGCAGAAAATATTCACATTTTGAACAATTATGTCCTGAATCAAAGTCGTATTCTTTGACATCTAATTTAAATAGCAATTTAGTTTTTTCAATATGAAATATTTTAATATTTTGAACGATTATAAAATATGCACCACCAGAACTTTGTCTTAATTTTCCAAATTCATTTTCTAAATAGTATGTGGTAAATTCACCAAGCATAACAAAGTTACACCCACTGTTTAGTAAATATTTACAAACATCAGTTAACCCATTGCATCTATGTTCAATGGCTAAACTAGCATCCCTTGTTAATGATTTAATTCTTTTTCCTTGCTTGCTTCCCATTTTCTGTGTCATTTTTCCAAAATTAGAATGAAATATAAAGTTTTCATCATTTAAATCTGTTATCACCTTTTTCAGTTGATCATTTTTCTTAATGTCACTATAAATTTCTTTAACACTGACAATTTTCCAAAATGTCAAACCTTATCAATAAAATGAACTGTTTGTGCAGTTTCCTCTTCATTTAATTAATGGATGTGATTTAATTGCTGCTACAGTTTGATCACAAAAAACTTTTAAACAATGAGAAACCTTTTGCCACTTAACAGGTTTTGGGTAAACTGCCACATCAGTTTTGATAATTTAACAAACTGAGTTTTTTTCATGTTCGTAAAGACATTTTACAACTTCCCATTTTGCTAACATCTTACCTTCAGAATCAAATAGTAATTCAGAATAAGCTTCAGTAATCCAATTATTCCGAATTTCAAAAAGGTGGACATAGTCAAAAAGTAAATACAAGCCATTTTAAGTTAACCAAGGCTTATCATAAACAGTGTCAATTGTTTTGAAAAAAGATTGACTGATCCTGTTGTCATCACATACAATTGCAATTACTTGACTATTTAATTGTTTAATTAGATCAACAATATTTTCAACTTTTTCATATAAAAATATTGCCTCTAACTTGGCAACTGGGATCATTTTAAGTAAAAATGTTGGTCCACCATGTAAACGTTTTACCATAATCCCCAATACTGTTTTTGCTAATCCTTCAGAGTTTTCAGCAAAACCAAATACATTTCCTCCATGATATTGTAAAGAAGCTTTTACATACACTTCAACTAAAAGAATGCACTTTTTCTGATTTTAAGAAATTTAGAAAATATGTCACCTAAAAAATTAAAATCTAATTTTGAAACTTTTGATGTCAAAGCTGATAATGTTCTCACACTGGGTACTTTAAAATCATCCTGAAGTCGGTAATATATTGACCGAGACGTTACAAAATATTCAAATGCCCTGATAAAAATATTTGAGTCATAATGTTTCGTGTCAATACTTGGTGTAGACATAATATTAATTTGTTCTTTTAAAATATATTTTTTTTATCAATTTATACTTTGCTAAGAAAACGAATCGCTTCATTAATCTGTGACCAATGCTGAAACATTAAGACTCGATTTTTTGAAAGAGAAATAGTTGCATGGTAGCATTCAAATTTTAAATAATTATCATAAATATTGGAATACCTCCGGTAAAAAAAAAATCAACAGATTGGATCAACAGCTGATTGTTAACTTCATAGAATGTAACTTCTGATACAAAATCCTTTTGATCAATATTGTCTAACAAATTTTGAAAACTGCTAATTTTTTCTTTTTCTAGGAATTGTGCTTACTCATCATTTTGCACATTTCGCACAGAAGCTGAAGATTTATTTGTTGTTTTTGGTTTTGATTGAGGACTTCTTAATACACTTGATGGCAAATGATCAAATACTGATGGGGGATTCTTCGGTTGTACTTTTCCTCTAATAACCACTGTTCCATACCCAGAATGAAAATGCCTTTCACAAACAACAGTGCTTGGTTTGTCAGGAGTGTTATCTCTAGGTATTGTCTTTAGCTGCCGTTCTCTCTCATTTTGATCTTGGGAAGACGAAAAACAGGAACCTTATTTTCCTGATTATAATTGTCACGACAACCTGTCACACAGCATTTCTTTACCATAATGAGCAAAGTTTGGGGGATACTGAAATTAAAAATTATTAACTAAACTATTATTTTGTAAACAATGATTTTAAAAAGTGTATGAACATTATTGTCTGAAAGGTTTGAACTTGAATTGAAAATTAAAAATTTGTAATTGTATGAAATTTATATTTTAGTAGATAACATGGATTAAGAATTATCAATGTCAGGACAATGGAATTTAAAATTGAGACATCGGGGACTTTAGGATGACGAAAATGAAATGTAATCTTTCTCGGGAATGAGAAGCAAGTAGAAATTTAAAAATCCATACACAACACAGGTGAGTACAGTTTTAAGTCTCCTAGATTGACATTCCTTTCTTGGGAAAATACAACAGAATTCCAGAAGTGATATATGGTCGAAGCAACATCTGCTATTACTGTACAGGCTATTTTGCAATTAGTACAGATGCAGCAAGTTGTCCAGGTTAAAAGGATTGACACACGGTCACAACATCCTTTCTCTGACCTCTTGCCTTTGCTGCAAGTTGACCGTTCCTCTTGTAGGTCTCTGCAATCTCCCTACAGACAGTATAATAGTATGAGGCTAGGCAGGAGGATAAATTGGTCCCTTGAAAATTTGATTTCATGAACAGTGCTAAAATGATTTAAATTTACTTATGATAATTATTTTATCTGAAGGGAGGGGATCAATCACTCAAATAAAATTCAATTATATTAACAAGTTTAAATAATTTTTTAAGCTTCAATTGTACTATAGAGACTGTTGAATTTTATCACCCATTTCGCTCTGTATTCGTCCAAATATTCGATAAAATTTATTTTTGGTCTGGTTTGAAATAGTACTTTTGTCCTGACAAAAATATTTTTTAACAAGCTCTTTTTTAGTGACGTTTTTTTTTTTTTTTTTTTTTTTTTTTTTTTTAGCAACAATAACTCTTGTTTGACTATTTAATGATAGGAGATATTCGCGCTTTGTTCTGTTACTTAAATCTGAAAAAAAAAAAAAAACGAGATTCTACTTTGTTTAGGCGATTACGTGTGAACACCCTGAAAAATCTGGTGGAAAGAAAAAAAAACAATTATTTAAGAATTTAGAGTGGGAATTAATTTCGTATATAAAATGAACGAACAGTGATCTCCTATTTCCGGGTCATTCTAGTTTTTCTTTTAGAGCAGTTAGCTAAAAGATTTTTACCAATAACCCTAAGTCCGAGTGGCAAGGTTTTAAAACCACATAATCGCCTAAAAAAGTAGAACCATTATTAGCCCCCCGTTCTTAAAAAAAATGCACAAGATTTATCTTTTATATAAAAACGCTAGAATGGTCCGGAAATGGGAGATCATTCTGCGTTAAATTTATATGCGAAATTGATCTTTCACTCTAAATTCTAGAACAATGTTTTTTTCTTCTTTCTGCTAAGTTTTTCGGGGTGTTCACACATAATCGACTAAAAAAGTAGAATCTCATTTTTTAGGGGAGGGGTAATTTAGCTGTTTATCTTGTAGCAGTTATCTCCTCCTTTCAAAATATAACTACACCGGTTTGCCGTTAGGTGTCGCTTTTTCACCGACAGGTGGCGCTGTAAAACGACACCAGAGTTATCTGCCCTTCGGACTATAAAACCAGGTGCAAACGGAAATTCCGTCTCTCTTCTCTTCTTCACCGACCAGCCTCGGCAGAACAACGCTGGCACCAGCGCTCCGTTTCACTCGCTTTTTCCTACTCAATTGGCCTCGACAGAACGACGCTGACACTAGCGTTCCGTTTCACTCTTTTCTCTTCAAATTGCATCGGCATAACAACTACTAACACACGTGGTCAAACAACGGTAAGAGTTCTCAACTCATTTTCTTTGTGTACGGCTTTCAATGACTTTTCCCACGCCGGTTTCATTTCTTCTCGTACCTGTTCAAGAACTGTTTTTCCATCGACACACATACATACACCACACACTTCATCATTCCACGTACACACACGTTCAATAAACCTTATTTGAACTACCTCATCTTGTTTATTAATTATTACTCTGTCTTTGCATGCAACATCGCTTGATTTAACGAATACGTTTATAATCAGGGGAACACGACCCTCGATCCTAGCAATCTACAATAATACCAAAAATATTCGTTATTACAAACAATTTTAATTTTTTTTAATAAAGATATTCGTTCTTACAATTTTTTGTGACAAATTCTTTTAAAAGTTTATGCATATTTCATAATAAAAAAAACACTTAAGATAAATATTGCAAATCTATATAAATTAACATTAGTTAAATCCAAGATTTTTATGTCTTTGTGACTTCCTGTTTAATCGTGCGCGTCATCTGACGTACGGATGACCAGAAATTAAAAATAAAACCTTTTTGTTAGCATTTCTTTATGCGAATTTTAATGTTATTATTGTTCCTTCGAATTATAGTTCAATAATAATAATACATTTGTTTAACAAATTGTTGTTTGTTTAATGTAGTAATAAACAAATAATATTTACTTTGAAAAAAAAATTTTTATCATTAATGTAAGTGTTTGAAATAAATGGAAACATGCTATAATAAAACATTTTATTGAATTAATTTTAACAAACAAATTATCAACCGAAAGTTCTTTTGGCAAATGGGCATAACAAGGAGGAACGCTGGCTTCCGGTGGAAAAAGGTTGAAGAAAGTGTCTACGGATGTCTGAAAGTGATACAACAATTTTTTTTATTCATATTAATTTCAGACTTTTCTTTTTTCATATTAATTTCAGACTTTCCTTTTTGTCATTAATTTCAGACTTTCCTTTCATCATAATATAATAATTAACATAATACAGACTATTTGAAAAATAATTTATTTGTTTTTATTTGATGGTTTCAAAACATTTATTTTGTAATAATAGTGAAAACCTTTTTTCTTGGAAATGGAGTAACTTCCGAAATCAAACTTTTTTCTTAGAAATGGAAATTCCCTAACCCTAACCCTCCCCAAAAAACATTATTTTCACTAAATATTTATATATAAAAAAAAAATTAAAAAAACATTAAATAAAAAAAAACACATTCCGGTGCTCAGTAACATTATTTCTTGAAAAATAAAAAAATAAAAAGATTATTCTATTTTGTTTATTTTCTTCAATGAAAAATTTTAAATAGTTTTGAAAACAATCAAATAACTTGTTTTTCAAATAGTCTATATTATGTTAATTATTAGAATATGATGAAAGAAAAGTCTGAAATTAATATGAAAAAAAGAAAAGTCTGAAATTAATATGAATAAAAAAAATTGTATCACTTTCAGGCATCCGTAGACACTTTCTTCAACCTTTTTCCACCGGAAGCCAGCGTTCCTCCTTGTTATGCCCAACATTTTCTAATCCCATATAAAATGTTTCCAAAAAAAATTTGGCGCCGCAAAAGAAACTCTTACAAGTGACTAGTAAATTTTCATTGATCTCATAGTATCTCTTGTTTGTAGCATTAAATCATACAAATGTATATTCATACAGCATAATTCTGCAGCTGGAATTATATCTGAAACTAACTTCGCCATTACTTTAATTTTAACGTTATCTTATGGGAAGGTGATCAATAATTAGTAATTAAAAAAAAGAAACGGAATTCGAAATTTAAAAAAGTTTTATAAATTTAAAAGTGTAAATAGTACAAAAATTTAATTCAGAAATGCTAACAAAATGGTTTTAATTTTCATTTCTGGTCATCCGTACGTCAGATGACGCGGACGATTAAACAGGAAGTCACAAAAACATAATAGTCTTGATTTAACCTTAACATTTATACTTACTTCAATATTGTTAAATTCCGATGATAAAAAGTAAAAAAAAAAAAAAAAAAATGTTTACAAAAGATCCAATTGTATACGATATCCAGCAGAACAACTGAATAACAGCAAATAACTCGCCCCCAGTCAGATAAGAGTCGCGCATGCTTGGTAGGCCTGTATTATGGATCGGCTTGGACGAAACGCATATGGTCTTAAAGAGGGAAAAATATCCAATTGTGCGAGGCACAAAAATAGTCATAACTTCCTTATTTTTAGTCAGATTTTAAAAGTTTCTTTTTTAGATCATCAAGCTCTTTCTATATATGCCATTATTGAAATATTTTAAGCAATTTAATTTTTTTCATGTCTATTGCTAATACTAAGAATCGAAACAAAACCTGTGGATCGTATTAAATATGAAATTTGATGAAATCGATTGGAAATTAAAGTTTTGTTTTTAAAAACAACGTAATATTTGCCGAAATTGATTAAACAGTTAAGTATCTAGCTTTTGTTAAAGCTATCAATGTTTAAAGAAATAAGGGGAAAAACTGACTATTTTATATATAGGAAGATTAAAATAAATAAACAGTTACGTTAGAACATAAATTACCACTAACATTCAAAAGCTTTTCCTCTTTTATTATATAGATAAAGAATAAGCACAGAAGACAATTGTTCCCCATAATTAACCACAGCATTTTCTGGTTATACTTCGCAAATTGTATTATATATTAATGAAGGAACAATAAAAAATGGTTCTTCAGAGTAGACATATCATAATTGATACAAGACAAGATTTAAAAAAAAAAAAAAAAAAAAAAAACGAATATTAAATATGCAGTCAACTAATCAACTAAAGTAAAACTAAAAAGTGAATTGTATCTACATAAGTCACAGATGGTGATAAGCGATAAGAGAAATCAATAACGATAAAAACAAATATACTAAAAATCCATTTGTTAATTCACTGACATCTTCCAGTTAAATATGCCTGCAGTGCTTATGTTTAACAATATACATTTAATAAAAAGAACGAATACAGTTTTGTAATTGTTATGCAATGGAAGAATATTCATGAGAAGAATACAATAGAAATCCCATTATGGCACGGTTTATTTACCTATCACTATTCGATGATGATACATGTCCGTTAAACCTTCGTGTCTATAAAAATTGCTGATTCATTAGCAAGGTTGTGGAATCGGATCAAATGCTCGACTCAAACATCTGACATTTTAAAAGATCTAGTTCGTTTCAGTTTCTTTCAAAAATACTTATTTCAGGCTTGGTAAAATAAAGACATCTTTCAATTATGACTAAGTTAAAAGTAGCTACATCATTAATCAAAAAAATAATGGTTGCTCTATTTTAGCTAAATAATATTGTTTCACTAAATGATAGCATTATATAAATTATGATAATTTGACTAACATGACAGTAAAAAAATCGATACTTTGATATTAATACGTTAATAGCAGGGCCATGGCCATCCCTACTACAGGCCAGGCAATCGTGCAACTGGGGTCTTTTACTGGGGGCCATGTGAATTTTCTTAAATATTCGATATAGAAGTTGCAAACTATATCATCAACTGGTGCGGATCCTTTTTTTCTTTTTAACCACAATATACAAGTAATGATCTTTTGACATAAGTACAAAATCTCTAAAAAAAATCCAACATTGAAATAAAAATTCTTCATTGAAATATGCATTCGCCTTTTTTTATTCAAAACTACCTGTCTCTTCATTTATGGGAATTTGTCAATTGTCAAATTTATCAATTAGCTCATTGTGGTTCTTATTATTTGGTATGTAAAACACATAAAAACATCAAACTAATCTCACAGAGGAATTTTACCTTTGTTTGCAACTTCTATATCGAATATTTAAGAAAATTCACATGGCCCCCAGTAAAAGACCCCAGTTGCACGATTGCCTGGCCTGTAGTAGGGATGGCCATGAGCAGGGCGCATAGAACGTTCATGCTCACTTCAAAAAAATATGTTTTAATAAATATTTTTATGTGAACTATGTTTCCATGTCTTAAATAATTTTGGTTTGTGCATTCAGACATGTTATTTATTTTAAATACATTGAGAAATCCATCTCATTCAGAAATAAGTGAATACACAAGTAATAAACTTTGAGGGGGTGGATTTAAATACTTTTTATGTTGAAATATATTCTTATTATTTTCAGAATAATTGATTATGGACAATTTTGAATTTGTGGAATAGACAGTTCTTTTTGGATTCTGCAGTGGAAGGGCAAATAAGATTTCAAACTTCCTCAGCATCAGCAGTAGGATGATAGAAAAGGTCAGAAAGGAATTAAAAGATTCATGATTCAACTACAAGGTGATATCAAAGATAAAAACGCATTATCAGTGATTGGCCTTTTGGCCAAGATCAAAGTGTAGTATCTGTTCCGATGGATACTGCACCATATAGACCGGTGTCGTCTTGGCCTTTGAGTCTTGATTCCGCCGGTTTGTAGGTTTGTCCTGTGCAGTTCTAGGAGGTCCACACTCCCAGGCTTTGCCTTCTCACCCTTTGAGAAGGGGTTAGTTTATTGCTAATCGCCTGAGGAATGCCGACGGGGCTGCCCAGGTATTTTTTGTAGGCCAGAGTGCTCCCCTTCTCGGGCGCTGGCTTTTCAAATCCCACTTTCCGACCTTGTGTCACATCTTACCGCTGTGAGAGGTAGATAAATAACTTGTCAGAATGGTGACGTCATGCCAGTCCACTTCTTTCCTGAGAGCCTCAGGTTGAACACTGACGGCTACATCTACATTTTGAGTGAGGTAATGAAACCCTGGATCAACTAGGTAGCTGCAGGTTGGTTGTATGTGTTACAGCCAGACTGTGCCTTTTCATACCAACCAGAAGACCCAGCTGTCAGAGAACTTCAACCACACTTTACCCAACATCTGGTCTCCTAGCTCGCAGGACTGCAAACTTCTCGACTTATTTGTGTAGGGCTTAGTGGAAAGAGACATCAACACATCACGAAAGACTAGCTAAAGGCAAGGATCACCAAAACCTTTGGGGTGCTAAAAGTGAAATCGTCTCACAAAAGCCTATTTATTATAGGTGCATGTTCTTTGAGTAAGGATAATTGTCTCCATTTTAAGAAGTGAATGTGTAAACATGCTTTGTTTACATTTAAAGAAAAATAAATTTTATGTAAAAAAACTGAATAATACATAATCTAAACACATGTAACTAGTTATTTGATAGCAAAAATAGAGTGAGCAATAGGAAAAGTTTTATTTTATGTGTTTTTTTATTGACGTAAGTCGATTTTGATTTTTGTGATTATTTAAATATATTTCTCCATTGCCTGTCGTCCATATCACACTAGTTAATTTTTTAAATAACGTGTAGCAGAGTATGTTATTATATTGCCAATAACAAATAAAAATTAGCTAGTTTAGAATCAAAGTTTAATTCAGTCTAAAATTTTATTTATGTCCAACTTAAAATTCAGCCAACTTAATTTTATATATTAGCTACATATATTCACACATACATACACAAAAAAATGTCAATTAAAACATCACTGCCTTGTTATGTAGTGGTCAAGTTTACCCTTCGGCGTACAAAATTAAAGTGCTTAAAATCGTTTCT
The DNA here is from genome assembly GCA_963556195.1 of Sepiola atlantica. Taxonomy (NCBI): domain Eukaryota; kingdom Metazoa; phylum Mollusca; class Cephalopoda; order Sepiida; family Sepiolidae; genus Sepiola; species Sepiola atlantica. The sequence continues at coordinate 149,199,919 of OY744523.1, forward strand.
GCGCATATAGTTATATGCATACACTCGTGTGAATTAATAAAAACAAGATCTTGAGCCAATTAGATGCATTTTTCTGAATTTGTCAAATTTGCTTCTTGATCCACCCTGAGTGAATCTGTCAGGCTGAGAAAAGCTATTTCTAAACTCACGCACACAGTCATACGCATACTAATGCGACATGAAAACACACACACACAATGCCTTAACTCTTTCACCGTCGTCTGCTGATTGAAAACAAACATCCTCTGTAATATCGCTAAACTTTCTATGGAAGCAAATAAATATTAATCAGTAATGTAAAAAAAAGTCATTTTTGTAATTGAGTGGGGAAGTTTTGATTACGACTTTTCTGACCTGTGGATAATTTACAGTCCTTAAATAATTGACTCAGACTTCTTAATTATCTCAGCTAATGTTCTGCAGTGACTCTCAAAATATGAACAAACATTCTATGTTTTCCTATCTATATAAACTTCCATTTGTAAACATATAAAATATCTCTTTTGTGAACTTATGATTTTGTACTCATTATTTTGTTTTTGTTTACCATGTAACATTTCTCTCACTCTCTCACACTCATGTATTACTTAAAACTGTTTTCCTAAAAATGTTTCCCTAAAACCGGCTCTCACTAAATCTTCCCTAAAAACTAGAACCCCTAAAAAGGGTCTTCTAAAGTTATAGTGATCATTGTGAACATAAAACCAAGGCCGATTCTTATCTCATCCCATCTTTAATACTATGGATTTGGTTGATTAGAAGCCAACTTCCATAAGAAATAGCTTCTTCGACTTTTCAGAGTAGATCTAGGTCAAATTTATATAGCCTATGACACTTCCTGGGTCAGAACCTAATTGCCTGCTAATTTTTGTAAAATAACCAGTAGTTTATGAGTAGAGCGCAGGCAACAAAAAGAAAAAGACAGACACTTCATTTTATTTGTATAGACAGTCTCCAATCTGTCTTATCTCAGGTTAGACATGTTTATAGAATTCTTAAACGGATCAAGAAACGTTTATTAAATGTTTTTTTTTGTTTTTTTACTTTCTCACTAGGCAAGAATTTTCAATACTATCAGCCAAACTTATATAAATTATAAAAAAGGAAAGGCAAAGTAAATATTTTAAGCTCCAGAATGAAAAGAAATAAAAAAAAAATCCCACTTCCTCTCATTCAGCTCGATAAAAACTAACAACATTTAATCGCTGAGAAATAATTTGTCCGCAGGTGACAAAAATGCAGGTGTGATTAAATCTCTTGCAAACAGTTCACAACACAAAGGATTGGTTCAAAGGATTGGTTTAGAAGTCAAACAGTGAATTTAGGATTGACGAAAGTTAAATCCTAAGTGTCAAATTGAGGATACTTAGGGGGGAAAAAATTTCAAGAAACTAAATGAATGAAAAAGTTGTTAATTTAAAAAAACTGTTTACAAATTAAAAAAAAAAAAAAAAAAAAGCACACGCAAAAGAATATAAACCGCCATATAAAGTTACATATATATATATATATATATATATATATATTAGTCATTGAATGTATGTATAATGTATGCCAGAGTACAGGAGTGTGTGTGCAAGTATAATATCTAACAAGATGGTCTCGTCGCCTTAGTAACAAACCAGACCTGTTAGAACATGCCACCTGCATGTTTTGCTTTGGAACAAAAAATTAATTTTGAGACCAGCTAGAGTTAACAGACTATAAAGCTTTTACTCATATATTGGCTTGTATCTCATCCCTTGCTCCAGGACCATATTCAATGACTGGCCCAATTTATTTGTCTCTCAAAAGGATGCTTGTTGCAGTTTGACTAACTACACTGGTTTACACAGTCATAACTACCATAACTTTGCTCGGTTGTTGACAAACTTCATTGATTCAACCAGCATAGACGAAATTCAACAGCACAGCTGCATTTCACACTCGTCCAGCCACAAACTACTCAATGCTTGAGATCAATCTGTCCTCATAACAAACTGTCCTTTTCAGGATAATTTCTCTTTCAGTTCATCAAGCTGTCCTTCCACTGCATTTTCAGTCTGATGAGCTGTCCAACTACTGGATGAGGTTAAACAAACACTGTTGGAAATTCTGAACAAATAAACCAGCCATTTTTATATTTCACTAAATTCCTGTTTCTCATTCTTCTTTTTTCATTGCTGTGTTGTCTAAAAAATTGTAACAATGTTCACCATACATCAACTCAGCAAACCCAATGTAAATTATGTTGGGTGCATTATTTTCACTTATGCACTAATACCATTATTGAAAAAGGTATCAACCTTTCCAGGTATGGGTATAGTGCATTTTTTTTATATATAATAATGAGTCACCACTTATTAAGGTCTAAAAGCCACTCAAAGATAAGAGTAAAAATGAGATTGTCAGTTGGAGGATGAACACCACGAGAGGATTGGAAACGATGGTTGGAATGGGCTGAATTTGGCTATTGAACAGGATGGCTCGACAAGTATTAACATAGGCTTGAAAATTACCATGTTTTAGTCAGCTGGGTAGCAGCCACATGGTATTGTGTTCCACAGATGTGAAGTTCTAGAAAAGAAACTTCGTTCGCAGAAGCTCCATTTGATTTTAAGTACAAATTTTAAGTACAAAGGGAGAAAGGAAAGTTATTTGCAGTGGTTGTAGCTCGACGAGTTCTTGCTATGAATGTTTTACAGAGATTGAGCTTAGTCTAGCACTTACCATGAAAATAATATAGAGTAGAGAAAGATTAGCAACGTCTTTCACGGGTAGTAGTATTGTTTTGGCATAAAATAGCCCACAAAAGGATTGATATGTTAGAGATAGAGAGAGATAAAGATAGAGAGAGAAGGGCCAAAATATTGTACATATCTCAGTTAGGAAGTTAATGACATGATTTTTGTTAAATTTCATTTATTTTAATGAAGCTTATCAATTTAAATGATCAACTATGTTAGTTTCATTTCAAATCCAGCATTTAACCTTTTTTTTCATATCATGTAAAGTCGATGTCATATGTACATTCGGGTAGATTGATTTTCAACTTCTTTTGAATATCAAATATGTGAATGCAGAGAAAGTCAGGTATTGGCATAAATAGTGCAGACACCAAAAACTTGTAATTTGCACCAACTTTTAAGCAATTACTTTTAAAGATCCTCTGATGAAACGCGGTGGAAAAAAATCTTCGTTTGTGAAACATTCTTGTATAAATGTAAATATCTTCGAAATTACAAAATCTGAGCTTCTTAGAATTGGTGAGTTGATTGCTACAGTAGCTCTTAAAATGTGCCTAAAATTTGGGTCGATAAATCCACCAAAATGTTGAAGTTCCTATTTACTTGCCTCCCTACGAGGACAAAGTTAAATATAAGGTCAATTTTTAATGTGCGGAAAACTTAGGGCCCCAAAATGGGTACTCTGGATTGGAGCAAAAATAAAACTTGCCTCAATGTAAAAGGATTTCTCCTTAACTGACCGAGAACAATAGACTAAATGTAGCATCAGAACAGATACTACACTTTGTTCCGAGCCAAAGGGCTAATGTTGAAGTTGGTATCTGTCTGAACTCGAAACTATACTATTATTATCTATTAATGCTTAATTCAGTTTACTATATTATTTCAGACTAATGTACTATCTTGCAATGCTGAATTCATAGGGTCTAGTGTAGTATCTGTTCTGTTATTGTACTATCATCTCAGACATTACCTCTTCCTTTGGGACGAGTGGCAGTATAGTATATGCTTGTCCGTCATATATTCTAGCAAAAAAGAAAAAAAACGAAAAACCATTCTAATTTCTTTTCCAGTGCTTCATTAGACGATGTTTAAAACCAATTGCTTAAAACTTTGCACCAGTTAGAAATCCAGTTTTTTGTGTCAGAATATTAAATACCCAACTTTCTGCACATATTCGATGTTCAAAAAAGTTGAAAATCGACCTACCCTGATGCACCTGAACGACAAGAGTTAAACAGTGTTGGCAGGTGATAAACATCAATGAGAAATGCTGGTAAAATGTGAGAGAGTTGACAAAAGCAGTAACATAACAATATACCATAGCAACACACAAAAACAATCTGCATATCAGCAAATGTTTCCAATTGGTCAAACAAGGAACAATGAGAATTAACAGATTCTATTCAGCCTAAGTCGGTCATTTTTTTTTTTATCTCCTTACGACTCAGAGATCCCATCGCAGTAAAATTGACGCCCCCCCCCCTTCACCCAAAAATCAAAGCACAATGTTTTTATTAGTTTTATAATGATGAAAGATGAATGGTATCCGTTCTCCATTATAATTGTAGTGGGCTGTAATAGAAGGTCCATCTGACCCCAAAGATGAATTAACAATTATAATGTAAGTATTAAGTTTGGAGGAGATAATGCCTGGGGGTATGGTCTCATGACAACAGAATAGATACACTCCCCCCCCCCCTACAAAAAAAGGTAATACCTAGGAAGATGATACCATGACAACAAAACAGATATTACACTATCACCCCTGAATTGAGCATTGAAAGAGAGGACAATAGTATATTAATAGAAGTAATAGTATAGTTTTGTCTTCAGACAGATATCAAATCTCCATTAATAATAGATTTGAGCATCTCCGTTTAATTAATATAATTTGAACAAAATTTTGTTTTTATTATAACATTTATAAATTCCATTATTTTTTCTTCTCTCTAATAAAAGTAGTTTAACCTAAGGACGCCAACCTACTTTTATAATTGAGATCTTTTATTCTCTTTAGTCACTAATGTTAACACTATATCCCAATTCACATGTTTAGTTAAAATAGGTTGGAATACATATAATATAGGAAGAAGAAAACATGAATTTAAATTTATATACATTCCTTTTTATTAATTGCAAAGATTTATCATTCTTTTAATGTTCATTGCTGTGTCTGAGTTCTACGTGTATGGATGTACATTCAGTTATGTGGTTTCCAGCGTTCTGAAGTGGTTATGTTAATATAGAGTTTGAAAGATTGCTGTTATCTTTAGCATTTTGTTGTATCGACGCTTTGGTGACAACAAAAAACTTTCTGTCGGTTAACAAGCTTGTTGGTCTTCATCTCAATCACTCAGCTACCAGATTTGTGCCAAATCACCTGGGCAAATCTATTGGTTAATCAACATCCGATTATTATTATTATTATTATTTCATATTGCGATTTGGTCATGCGACCTGTTTATGCAGACATAATTGTAAACCATTGTTCGTTGCAACTCCCAATCTCCATTTCTTATTAGCAATAGAAAAGAAAGTGAAAGATAGAAAAGGAAAGAATGAAGCAAATATGAAAATGGAAGGAAAGGCAGTGGCTTGGCGGGCCAGTACTCATTTCACCTACTTGAGCTTGACACATAGCTACTCGTGTCTAGAATTTAGTACAATATTTTATGAGGTCGTATTATAGTCATATTTTAACAATAATATTTTCTTCTGTTGAAATATAATATCTATCATCCAAGCAATCATTGTATTTGCTTATGAGATAATAGACAAAATTTAATTGAGATTTCAATTCATCATTAAAGTCACATCAGTTACTTTTTTTGAAGCTCCTTTTTAATTCGTATTTATCTATATATAAAGTTGGGCCATTTTTTGCACTTACAGTGAGATTAAAATGCCAACTTCATATCACCGATAGAAAAACAGCTTTCTAATATACTGATCATGTCTATGCAATTTGAAAAAGAACATCTCATTAATAAACTATTTGTTTTTATTATTTTCTACTTTGATGATTATTTTCATTTTACTATAATCCAGTTTTATTTACGAATATTTTTATATTATAGATAAATGCTTAGCATTTTGGGTAAAACGTGTCTTCCTGCCCAATTTACTTCTGAGGGTTGCGATTCTTGGTTTCTTTAATTATTTTAGGCAATACCGGCACATAAGTCTGACTAGTATTTTATAATTTTGTTTCAGTAAAACTTTACATTTTTTGGTATTAAATTTTTATTTCCACCTATCTTCCCAATTTGATAAAAGAGATATTTGTACTATATGTTGTGATAAGGGTCCAATGAGCAATTTAACATCAGTAAATAATTATACTCACTGGTGTTCATTCGGATCCTGTATATGAACTCTTAACATCAGTAAATAATTCTATTATTGTTCTTGCACCTACAGATACTTTTTTATATCCTCCACTATAATAAAGACCGATATGTATTTATTTGTATATTTTTATATAAATAAATATATATCCGTCCTGTCATACAAAAGTTGGCAAGTAAAAAACGTGCATTCTTCTAGTCGCTGGACAAAACCCTTTCAAGTGAGGCGAGAAAGCAAATAGCAAGCCAGAAAAACCCGTTCATCTAAAATTAATTCAGAAAGAAATCCTCCACTATAAATAAAAAGTCAACGGTTTTTTTTTGTTTTTTCTTGCTTTAGGTCATTAGAAATGATAATTTATATATGAAAAATTAAATTACTGACATAATTCTATGATTTTTATATGAATATTAGTGCGAACACTGACGAAGCATAATTTTTCTTTTTCGTCATTTTTGACGGTGAGTGTACACTAGTCCAATATAATAATACCCTATGCGTGTTTGCATATTTAAAAATAAGAGTTTATATACGGGATCCGAATGAACACCAGTGAGTATTTTGTGATGTAGAGTAATCATCAATTTTATCCATTGCTTTTTTCTAACAGTATTGCTTCTGGTAATCTTAGATTTCACCTTATCATTAAACTTAAAACCGAAATGCTGTTGGAGATTGGGTAATCCTTGCTTCACTATAAAAACGCCTCATCACACAGGTACCCTTTTCTGAGTATATCTATTGTCTCTCGAAACAGAATGTGGCCATCCAGTTCTTGCAAGTTAGAAAAAAAAAACAAATAGAAAAAAAGTGTTTCCAAAGAATGTTAGTCTAACGAAGCGGTAGAATCAACTTAACCGGTTGTTACTGAGTAATCAGAGTTCATGATGACATGACATTCTGTATTTCTGTTGGTTGCCCGTTTTTCTAGTTGGGTAAACAAAAAAAACAAAAAAACAGTTAACAGACTGAATCAAACCAAGCCCAGTCCCCCCCCCCCCCCGGATTGAAACACTTCCTGTCATTCTTAGCTCCTTTTGTCTTTCTTTCTAATCAAAGTTGTTTTTTCTTCTTTTCTTTAAAATAAGTGAAATTCCATTATCGAATAATACATATCCAATTTCATTTTTTTTTTATTAAATGCAGAAAAGCTACTTACCAAATATGGAAACTGCAAAGTGATTAAAATAACTAACATTAAAGAATATCAAAGTTTCCTTTAAATTTATTTTTTAAGCCATTTTTATCACCTTTCGACCTCGTCCTGCCTTTTGTCGGGATACAAAGTTAAAGTTTGAATGTTTAACTATGGCAAATAAATAATTATTCATAAAATATAACAGTAGAAGATTGCTCTAGATAAGACAAACTTATAAAACTATCTGAAAATATATTTTATGTAAAATTATGCGGTCTTGATTAGTCTCAGTTTGGTTTGGTTTACAGCATATCAACAATCTATGGGTTATTTAATGCCGAATAAAGTAGTCAAATATAATTCTATAGGTAAGATAATTATTTATATTCCTAGAATACATTGCTCCTTGAATACATTTCTCCTTCAAAACATTACTCTCTGAGAATACCCACACCCATACTGGGAAAAGACTTCAACAATCCTTTAAACCACAGACCAATCGCACTAGTTTTGCGTTGTTTGCAATAAAGGCGTCAAATATAATTACATAGGGTAATTATTTATATTCTTATAATACATTGCTTTCAGCTAACCAGAATACATAGATTTCAAAAGGAAATTTCAGTGAAAGTAGGAACATTACTCCTAGAAGGGAATTCTACTGAGAGAGGAAAGCATTATTCTCAGAAAACATCACTCGAAGAAAAAGATTACTTCCAGATAAACATTACTCTTTGGCATTGGTTATCTTCTTTGTTCTCAATGTGATTGACTCTCAACTACCACCTTCTAGTATCTATTTGGGGAGAAAAATGAAAATAAAAAGGATAAATACGGTTGTGATTTTTAAAAAAATCAGATCGAATAATACAGTTGGGATGAACTTATAGATACCAGGGTATGGCGTGACCAGCCGATTGATCAGACCGGGCCTCTCTGACCTTCCATCTATCCAAAGTAAGGGCCGAAATGAATGCCTAGCTACCAGGATCCCATCCCATGACATCACAGGTAACCACCCACAACCAAGAAGTGTCCCCGTTTTAGAAGGGGGGAACACTCCTCTGTGTGGGATTGTAGTCGGAGAATTTGTGGCCCCGCCAACAAGGCAAGTGAGGATTTTGGACATGCTTTGCATGAAGAGAAATGACCCCCTAAAAGACATATTGTCACTTAGAAGTAAAGGGTTTGTGCTTAGAATGACCACTATAAATCTGGCCCCTAAGTGGGGATTTATGTAGCAAGATGTTTGTATCCATTACATTTAAATTTCTGAATGTTGATACAGTCGAGAAAATAAAGCAGGGAGGAAATGAGATTGTCAATTGGATGTAGAACAATACTATGAGACGATTGGAAACAATGGGTGAAAAGGTCAATAATTGATTACTTAATAAGAGGACGGCTTAACGAGTATTTGTTGACATTGGACTGTTCACACTAATATTCATATAAAATAACGTATCAATTGGTGAAGTTTTTAAAAAAATAAAGAAAACGTCTCAAACTGAAAAGAATAAAAAATAAAACCTATCAATCGGTATAGAAAGAAGAAAGGAAAAGAAAGAAAACGTCTCATTATGGAAATAGAATGAAGGATTTATTTCCGGATTCATTTTAGACGGTTATTTGCTCTTTACCTTTCCCTGAACACTTCAAATGGTTTCGTTCGGCAGTTTTTTTTTTTTTTTTTTATTCGCTAACTTTTGTGTGACGGAAATATATATATATATATATATATATATATATATATACACACACACACACACATACATGCATACATACATACACAAATAAATACACATTGGTCTTTATTATAGAGTGGAGGATACTTGCTATATTTGAATTTGAAGTGGACAGACAATTCTTGCACATGTAATGAATCAATGATTGGACCAATTTGAACTAATTTTTTTTTCATGCTCGAACTCCTAATAATGACAAATTCAGACTCCCAATCCAATTTGTCTGCTAATATATATGCGTAAATATGATTGGGTCTTAATAGAATATTTAAAGACTTAATTTGATAATAGTCAAATGATAAAATTGGAAATTATAGTAAGCAGATTGCACCAGGTTTCTAAAATAATGATTGATGTCATGTTCAGCAGAGTTAATATAAAGTGTGTGCAACAAAATACCCACTCACTCTCTCCCAAACAATTAGTGAACAGTATTTGTCTTTAATTAAAGAGCTCATGGAAACATGAGCACAATAATGAACAGGGTGTAAAACCAGTTTCATCAGCATTGAAGACACTCCTTTATGTACACTTGATTGTCAAATAGGAAATGAGATGTGTCATGAGAATGGTTGGCATCTTCTGCAAAGACCGTATTTACGTGCCTCTCCATGAGGGCAAGGTGAGGCACAAGGTTGGTTTTTAATGTGAGGAAAACACAGGTCCCCCAAAAGGGACAATCTGGATAGGGACAAAAATTTAAATTGCCTCAATCTAGAAATATCTTCCTTGATTGACCGAGTAGAGAAAAGTATCAGAACAGATACTACACATTACTCCCTACAAGTCTGCAACACCATCGAGCAACATGTGAATCACAACAAAGATCTGCTGACCACAGTCAAGAAGAAGTTGGGATGGTACAGGCACATACGAACACTCCAAGATCATCCAGCAAGGAACAGTGAAGGGGAAAAGGAGGTGGAAAAGACAAACAAATAGAAGAGAGGGGGGGGGGCGAAAATATCGCTGTGAACTTTTTAAATACTAATGAGTCATCATTTACAAAGGCCAAAAGCCACTTGAGCATAAGTGTTAATGAGTGTCAGTTGGATGAAGAAACAGTACCATGAGAAGATTGAAAACGATGGAGATGGCCAAAGTTTGATTTACTTAAGAGGACGCCTTGACAGGTATTTGTTGTCATTGGACTTGAAGACGACCATGTTGTAATATGCAGCGAAGCAGTTCTGCAGTAATGTGTTCCATAGATATGCACTTCTTGGGAGAAACCTCTTCATGAAAATTCCCTGATGAAGAAAAGAAAAGTGTTTTGCAGTTGTGGTAAGAAGACAAGTTCTTGCTGTGAATGTTTTACAGGGGAAACCAGACTGGCAAGAACTTTGCCACAACTCAACTGAATATCCACAACTAAGAGATTAAATCAGGTGCTAACCATCAATTCCCCAACTTTAATTAATGACGTCCAGAAGAAAATGGCAAAATAAAAAAAGTCAAGATAGAAAATATTTTAAAGAATGATATATACTAATGAAGTTTATGACCAAGTGCACAAAAAAAAGCTGTCAAATATGCACACTATAATTCAATAAAACAGCTCCTCTTTTGAGTACGTCTCAGTCAGGACCGACTATTTGGCATGTCTTGTCTTTATTTGCTGTGCATACGTTCACCTCCATTGCAGGTCTCTTCACCTCTTTCTGGTTTCTTCTAATACATGTTTCTCACTCGAACTCCTTGGTCTGATACTCCACCACTGTTGGTACTTTCGGTTGTCGTTTTCAAAAAATCCTATACCAGCGTACTAATTGCAATCAGTCTATAAGGTTAGATACACTCTCAAAAGGAGCAAAACTTTGCCTACTCGGAACATGGTCTCCTGAGAATCAAGTTTTACTTGAAATCGTTCATAATTTCTGGCTTCAAAAGCAGCTATGTTTTTCTTTCAATATTTGTGCAAGACATGGTTGAAATGGTAAGTTTGTTCTGTTTTATTGCTTTTATTTTTTATTTTTTTAAATTTCTTATAAATGTTATGACAGCACTAGTGTAACAAAACATGCTAAGAATAAACTGAAGGAATTCAAAAGATAATGGTAGAAGGATGAATTTACAAAGAAATATTTAGCATCGATCTGATGAAACATGTAAGAATTGATCTATTATATATTGTAGATAAGCTTCAAGGACTGACCTATACTCTAGACCTGTAATTCAGTACAAATTAATTTTCCTGTGAAGACCTTCATGCCAGACCTTGTCAAAGGCCTTGTATATATCAAGTGCTACCGCCCTAGCATCACCTGTCTTATCCAGCATATGGTTCAAAGATGACCATTGGGATATCTGCAATAGAACGTGATTGCCTAAATCCTAAGGCCAAAAGTGCAGAGGCCAAAATTAATCATGATGGTTCATTTGTGCTGCCAAACCAAAGAGAAACAAACTTTAGTAGTGTTCTCATCTCGCTCGCATCAACCCTTTCTCTAGTAGCAGTCAACAATCTTTGTGAAATCTCCCAGAGTTCCGATCACAATCAATACCATTTGTGTATTTCGTTTTGTAGAACCATTCACAGAGGTTTTGTGCATCAGTCATGTTAAGTTTAAAATCGTATTTCTGTCAGTGTTTTACGTTAAGTTTGAAAAAGTATTTTTAGATGTGTTCGCGCATATCAATAAAAGTCTGTCCACCCATCGAGTGTTTGCAATGCTTAAGTTTGAAATAGCATTTTCATTGCTAAACAGATATAATGGACATATTTTAACAGTTGTTTTTTTTTGTTGTTTTATACCTGAATCTTTAAATTCTTTCCTGTGGTTTGTTGTAACTGCAAAATCCAAAATCTGACATTCTTTTTCATTGACAAGAACTATATCAGATTATCTTGCCTATATTGGGTAATTATTCTTTACTGAATATGTTGCTATTCATCTGCCTCCCCACGAGGGATGAGTTAAACACAAGGTCAATTTTTGATTTGAAGAAATCCAGCCCCCCAAAAAAATTAGCACACAGAATTGAGACAAAAAATTTTTAAATTGCCTTAATCTAGAGGAATTGTCTCTTCACTGACCGAGGACAGAAAAGATGAAGTGCAGTATCAGAACAGATACTTCACTTTTAATTATTATTTTGCTATAAAATATAAAAATACAATTTGACAAATTAGGCACAAGGCCATTATCTAAAGGGCCAAAAAATTATTTACTGAATATGTCTAGCATCATTTTAAGTGGCTGAATTTTATAGTTCCCAATAGAACTCAATTATCATCCAATCAAACATATTCTTGTACTTTCTGGGACAACTGACAGGATCTAGTTAAACTATAATCAAACAGTTGCTTGTCTTGTCCACAAAATTTATTCTCCTGAGTTTGTTTACTTTAGTATAAATTTATTATTAATAAAATCATAAATTTGAAACTAGTTGATAGAAAGTTATTTCAGTAAGGAAATAAAACATTTAATAAACTTCTTTATCTTTATTTCTGATGCAATAGTCTAAAATAAAAAAGCCTTCAGAACTTGATATACATCTATTGTTATACTAAAGTTGAATTAATCAACGCTTGCTTCCATAAGGCTTTTTCTATATACTTTAATGGTGCAAAATACATGCTAAAATATTCCTTAGTTCAAACATGACTGAATCCCAGATTGATTGAGTTATGTTTAAAAAAGATTTTCTTTTTATTTCTTCTAATTAGCCATAAATTTTAATTAACTGAAAATATCAGCCATCTCTTTCTTAGCTATCTATGCATTTCTCTTGCCCTCTCTCGCTGTGTTGATTTAACGACTCTTATATTTCTTAATGTCTATGAGCATTAAGAGAAAAAGTGACACTTTCCAGCTAATTTACATAGTGTTTGCAGTAAACACATGTAAATTAGATAGCAAAATAATAGGTCGCTTTACTTCTACATTATACATAAGGATAGTATAGAAGTAAAGATACTTATTATTTTTAGTTATGCAAGAAGAAATTCTTGACAGATATATCAGTTTATGAAATTTCGAATGAAATCAAAGTAAAACAAATAATGGTAGTTATTGTGACCCAACGGGTCACAGGTAGTTTCGTCTATCTATATGAAGTTGTAATTTCTGTCCGTTCATTTTCTCCTCCTACTATACTCTGAAACTACATCACCCAGAGTACTAGTATGAATATTTAGGTACAACATTATTGTAGTGTCTGCATTCAAACTTGACATCAATAAAAAGGAAATACGTTTTATTTTATTTATGACTTGTAAATCATAGAAATAAAAATAAAAATAAAAAATAGTAATATAGTCCAGAGATTTAGCAGTAGTACACAGGGAGTCCTCATTAATTTCCGGGAACCGCCGAGTGTGCCTCCAGGGCATTAAATATCAAATGTATTTCAATTAATATCACTTCACACCACCTCCCACCAAATCAATGCTGATTAGCTCCTTGGGTCTTACTACAAACACTTAATATTATAAAATGTAAAATAAAATAAAACGGGTAATATGGTATTATCGGCTGGACACAAAATTATGTAGGGTTCCTCATTCAATACCAGGCAACGTCGGATCTTCCTGTTAACTGCTATATAATATTAGTAACAAGGGATAGATTGCCTGATTGTAGAAAAGAGAATCATATGATAAATCATAAACTATAATGGAAGAAAAACTCAGATTTTGACATACTCCCCACCCCACAAAGAACAAAGTTGCAACCTATAATATCTACCATTTTAATCTATTTTTAATACATAAACAATGATTGACGAGTGTTTAAACTGATGCTTAGAAAGTCATTTCTAGTTTGAATTAAAATTTAACAGCGAAAGTATTATGGAAAACATGAATTTTGCATGCGTCTCTGTCGTATCAAAGAATCATCTATTGTGCAAATTATCTACCTACCTACCTACATAACTAGCATAGAATATGTACAAAGATGTGAGATTTACCCATGAAATATTTCTGATCTAACAGTAATTTCTCCGGTGATCGTGAGCTAAAAACGCTATACAAAGCAGAATAAGTTTTCTTTTACTTATTTTTTCTTGACTTAAGATGTCTAACCAAAAATAGCAAGAGGGGAGATATTTTTGTGCTTATCAAAGTCAGCCATGACATTCAAACTTACAATGATTTTCTTTATCGAAAAAGATATTTAAATGGCATAAGCATTTGGAACATGATATATATACATGAGAAAAAATTAATAAAACAAATGTAAAGTTACATACTTTACAAGTTTATTATATTCTTATATTACAACAATGAATATTTTATAAAAGTATTCTTTAAACCACGGTTTTTCAAAGAAATAAGTTAGAAGGAAAAAAACAATGAATTATTAAGCATTGGTTAACGTTATTAATTTGAAAATAATATTAGTCGTTTAGGAGTTCTGAAGGAAAACAAAAAAAAAATCATGTATGAAGAAGCAGAAAGTCTGTACATTAATAATGCTTTTAAGTTTCTTTTAAATAACTAAAAATTGTAATCTCTTCCTTGCATATTACACATATTAAACTTCTAAAATTTAGATTCTTATGCTCCCATTAAACATAAAAAATACTTTTATAAATCCTCTTAGGAAAATGAATTCAGCTCTTTAATCTTTTAATTAAGATTTCCCTTTTATTTTCAAAAAATGACTACAATCGTTCTAATTTTTTTAGTTAAGATTACAAGCACATAATATTATTCTAACCATAAATATGAGTAGTACTAGTTTACCCACATTCATTATAACACGATAATTTTTAACATTTTATTTTTATTTTTCGGAATATAGTAACAATCCAATTCTTCAGAGATACTTTTTTAAACGTTGCGATTTTATTTTTAAATATCTTAATGAATTTTGGATTTTTTTCCTCGCACTTACTCCTCAAGTTAATTTCCTATATTGCTTTTAATAATTTATTGAATCGATAAATGAGGTTAATATTAGCTTTCAATTATACTGCTTAAATTGTTAGATCAATTTCTATATTTTATTAATATAGAGAAAAACGAAAACGTTCCACAAAAGAAAAGCAACATTTCTTTTATAACAACAACAACGAAAGGTTTATTGAAATAGGGAGAAGTAAATCGTCTGCTGCCGCTTAGTTGATGAATATATCTTCTGTGAAGATAACATCATGGGATGTCGGTGACGAAGGCAGTGTGGGGGTCGTCATACCTTTTTTTGGTGATAACTTCCTCCACAAATAAAAATAATAAGAAGATTTACATGCAAAATCAACGGAAGTTTATTTACTGAAATAAACTATTAACAAATAGAATATATTTCTTTTTGTAATGAGTTCATGAGTCCTTTCTTTAGTTTCAGGGTAAGTAAAAAGAAGAATGTCTTTTGTTTTGTTGAAATGCTCATGCGTTATAAAATGTTAAAAGAGGCAATAGGTAATGTTCGCCTGTGAAATTGTATGAAGCGCGCGAAAGGGTGAAATGGAAGAGTGATAGTAAGATGCGTATAACCTCCGGATGAAAAGTCAGTTGAAAGAGAAAGTTTGATGTTTGTGTGTGCTTAAATACTATTTGGATAGGCTCCAGCGAGCTTAAGGAGAAAAGTTTAGAAAAATATGTCTTTGGAGAAATCTCATTGGACAGAAATATCACGTGGTGTGCTCCTAACTATGTCCGCTCGTTTTGAGTTGATTTAATATATAAGGCCACATCGGAATTTGCGTGGGCGTTATTTTTTATTTGTCACGCGCCAATACAATTATATTCACTCTGCGCGCCTAAATTGTATTTATCCCAAACAACAATTTTTATTCGAATCTTAACCATGTCAACTGGCACAGCAGCGAAGATGAGACGATCGTTTTGGTTGGTGTCATCGAACCGTTTGCCGATCGTCTGCCATTTCTAAAGGGGCTGAAGTAGTCCTTTATGGAACTAATGATATCAAAGCGCCCTGCGAGCTGATTGGCCAAACCACTTCACAGGGACACTGATACGCATTAAAAAGGAAACATCATTTATGACTGCTACAATTATCCCCCTAAACTTAAATTAATTAAAACTTGTTAAACTGTTTTTAGTTTCGGCAGTTTCACAGACAAATAAAGTTTTGTTCACGTTCATTCATTCTTTCGTAATACAAAGTTAAACATTAATTGATGAATAAATAACAAAAACTTTTTTTAATTAATCTTAATTAAATTTATTTAATATACCATAGTGAATATATTTATTTATATTTTAAATAATCTATTTTATTTATTATATCGTATCTCTAGATTGTCTTTTCTTTAACAATTGATTTTTATTAATTTAATATAGCGAAAGATTTTTTTGAACACTATTTCTTATTTTAATTAATTCCCAATTTATTATTATCTACATAATTCTTTATTCTGTCAATCTTTATCTCCATACCTCATTTATTTCTGAAATTTTTTATTTTACTTATATTTTACTTTCCATACTCCGACTTCCTTTAATTCTGCAGCATCTTTTTAAAACTTTTTTTTTTAATCTTTTAAAAAATTCTTTAATATTTTAAATTTTGTGATTTCTCAGCGTCTCTTTAACGTTTATCATTTTCTGTTTCTTCTTTTTCCCCTTTATTATAAACTTTACTCTGAACAATCTTTATCATATTTAAAATAAGGCCAAGGAAGACACCAATATATTGAATGCTATTTTTGGGGTTTCTCCAGATTAGGAGCTAACTTTGACCCCGTCGTAAGGATTAGGGTTAGATTTAACATCAAAGTTAGCTCAGGTTCTAATCTGAAATAGTACTAAATTTTTATCGGTTTTTCTGGATTCCAATAACCTTATATTATAATATAGTATTCCAATTGGATGACATTTAAATACCTCAATGTATCTGGAGATACATTATTACAAAGACTTTCTGCTCCTTCATGCATGAATTTTAACGACTTTAACATTTTTTTTTTCAAATTGATAATGTTAACCAATGCTTAATAATTGTTTTTTTTCATGGTTTAAAAGGACTCTTTCATAAACTATTCTTTGTTGTAATATAAGAATATAATAAACTTGTGAAAAAGTATGTAACTTTGCATATGTTTGAAAGAACAAATGCTGGCTATTACACAAATATATATATATATATATATATATATATATATATATATATATATAATTATTTCCACAATCAGACAACGCTGCAGCCCACAACCTATGAAAGAAACAAACCGGAAGTCCTAGACTCGAGTCTATAGTATATATATATATATATATATATATATATATATATATATATATACTGGAAAGCTTTACCATACCACGATAGGTCCATTATCACGATAGGTCATTATTTAAACATGGCTGGGATGTCTTACCTCATCCGCCATAATCTCCTGACATTGCACCCTTTGATTACCATTTATTTCTCTTTGCAGAACTCATTGCAAGGAAAAATGTTTAATAATACAGAAGAAGTCAAAATACATGTGGAAAACTTATTTTCTTCAAAACCGGCGAAATTTTATACTGATGGAATATTTAAGCTTCATGAAAAATAAACTAAGGTTATTGCCCATAATGAAAATTATTTCATTGAATAAATATTGCTAAGAAAGGAGAAATCTTATATCTATCCTCTTTGTGTGCCCCCCCCCCCCCCAAAAAAATGCTCGAAAATTTCCGGAGAACCTAATATATTCTATTTTTTATAAAGTTAGGTGTACATGTTTATATATTTCTATGTGTAGGATTCACTCCTAAATTAATCAATCATTAGGAATTTTTTTAAACTGCTGCGAGGAGTAAAGTGGGTTATATTTATTATAATGCAAAGGGGGCAAATAGGGGGTTGAACGCCTTTGTGAAGATTCAGATACCTTTGATTTTTGTGAAATTTTAATAGGCATCAGACATCAATTACTAAATATTACTCTGTACTTTCACCTAACAATTTAATTAACAGAATAGTTAATCAACCCCCACCTCCCCATGCTAAGAATGGCTTTCTAAATTATAACGTTATTATTTTAGCCTGGTCCGTAAACTGCATAAGTACCCATTTTTTTTTTCTTGCTAATTCTCTGGATTTTCCTTATGGGTTATAGTTACAACAAAAGAAACTATTTGAGTTATCTCCTCTTTCAACGGACTCTTCTAAAATAAAGATGAAAATTTCACCTGAAGCACCGAATTTTTAGACATTTTACTGAATGTTGATTTTGTTGAAACCCAAATTTGCTGATCGTTGAAGAAATGCCTTCAAGTGAAAAAAAAAAGGTGGGATGCAATTAAACAAATTCTATGACAATGGCTTTGGACATGAACACGAGCAGTAATTAATGAAGGTGTCATTAGCTTAGTTGGAGGAGGGGTGGGGGAATAGATAAATAATTAGGTTGATTATGAAGACACTGAATGACAAGTTAACAGCTTTGAAGTCTAATTGAATTGGTTGTTGACCAAATTAATGAACATAATCATCGAGTCTAATTGGCAATGTAACAATTGGCAGAAGAAATTAAAGATTAATGTTAACTGATACAAGCAAAAAATAAATTCCATGTCATTTTGGTTTTTATTAGGTGCGATTAGAAAAGAACATTGTTTGGTACTGAAAACCCTATAAATTAAAATAGCAAACAATAAAGATTTCTGCAGGTGTTAAATCTGACATTCAATAATGGAAACCAACTCTGAGTCATATTTTCATTTTATTTTTTAGTTCAACTCTTCATTTTTTTAGATATAGTCAGCAATTATTTTGCAAGGGTTTGCTTATTTTGTTTCAAGTTGACTTCCCACCTCTGCTAACAATAGACCTAAGAAGCAAATCACAATTTCATGCCATATCATTACCTATATCTGCTCGCATGTAACCAGGCGACTTTTTTTTTATATACCATATTTACTTGTGTATAATCACAGAAATGTTGAACGCGAATTCAAGACAAAAAAAGTGTGTGTAAGAGAGTTGTATTATATACAGGTACACGTTTTCAGAAAATGTTTATTTGGCTTAGAAACCCTTATTTGAAACGCAAGATTTACAAATGCACTCTGTTAGCATAATAATAATGGAATGGGTACTCTAGTAATAATACATATTTGTGTTCAAACACAAATATGTATTATTACTAGAGTACCCATTCCTGCTGAGAAATGTTACATTTTTCGAACAAATAACTCCTACCTAAAAAAAAAAAATTAAAAAAAAAAGAAAAGAGCAAACTTTTTATATCATCGACGATTTTGATTGAACCGGAGAAGGGCCACCTTCTCAATCAGGATCCCTGGACCTTGGAATAGTCTCCCAAGAGAGGTAATAAATGCGCTAACAACCCAACAATTCAAGATGAATTTAGACAGGTGCTGGGCTACTGTATCCTCTTCCGTGTAAATTTCTACCACTCTTTCCCTACATGGCAACTGAAAAATGCTTGTTTTATTTTTAGCCAAATTAATTGAATATAATTGAATATTACAATAAGTATTTCCCTTGAATCAATTAACTATTTTTATTATACTCGTAAAAATGAACTTATCCAAATGGTGATTTCTTACCTTACATGAAGTGACCAAACAATTTTCACGCTTTATATAATACTTTAAATCAGCTCCTCTTTATGTTATTTCCAAAATTACATTCCTTAGTACTGTGCACTATATATTAGTGTTGAAACGATTCATCGGAATTGGGAATCAGAAAAATTGAAACTTTTTGAGGTATCGGAATCGGTATCAGAAATATTTGAGTCTTATTTCAGATTCAAAAAACGATTTTTTTTCTTGACAATAAAAAATGAAACAAACACAAGATATTTATTTATTAGAAGATCGTTCATTTACAACATAAGACTAAGGACCACAGGTTAGGAATCCCATTCTCAGATTTAGCATTGACTCTCTGAGTCAAAAGTAATTTTTTTTAATTGGCAAATTATGGTAAGCAAAGTAAATATTCTAGAGTTCACGCACGCCTATTTTCTTAAACGTTTTGAAATGTTCAAATTTCTCTTTGCACCTATTTTGACGCCTCTCAGAGTTCACAGTTGAGGATTAAAACATTGGAACAAGTTTTATTTTGTTGTTTTTTTTTGCTGGTGCCACCCTGGCCCTGGCCGTTGTCTGGCCACCGCATATATATCCTCTTAAATAATGTTTTATTGTATTTTTTTTCAGTCTGAAATTCTTTAAACCTAATGCTTATTTCCCTTCAAAATTAATTAAATCAAGTTATGTCCAAGGAGTTAACATGTTGGTAGTGATGATGATAAATTAAAAATTTGTCATAGAAAAGAAATAAACCTCCTCTAATCTTTCTAAATTACAAAAAAAAGTAATTTTCTTTAATATTTTTTTTATGTATTTCTTCTGTCTTTTATAATAAAAGGTGAAAAGTACAAAGTACCCATTTCGAATTACTCAGTAATATACAAGTGGAGTATTTGACCAACCGACGTTCCACCCTAATGTTTATTCATTTCATTATATAATCAGTTTTAATGGGGAATTAATTTAAATTTTTATGCTGAAACAAAATAAAATTTATCGACGTTGAATATCTTAAAGACCATATTAACATTTTTGGGTTTTTTTCTTAAAAAACAAAATTTGACGATGTTCACGCACAGTATATTTCCCCCATATTGGAATATATCAAATAACATTACGACGATCATCATTTTAAAAAAATTTCCTCTAAATTACCAAAATGTCAAATGAAAATTATTTCTTTGGTTTCTGTAAAGAAGACTCCAGCATCAGTAATTGCCGCCCGGAGGGCAGGTAGTTTTTGCTAGTATTAAATAAATAAACTAAGAGACATAGTCGTCTTATTTATGTAAATGTTTAGCTGACAATGATAATTATTTTGATGGAAGAAGAGTCACTTCGTTTGAATAGTATTGACCCTGACAGACATTATTTCAAAAAGAATATCATTATTAACAGTAAATTATGCAGATTGCATTGATGTAGAAAGCACTGTGGAATTTCCACGAGGTCTAGCTAGTTAGTAATAGCAGCAGCATTAAAATTTTGAACTCGTGTCAAGATTGCTTCATACTCAATTCAGAATGTTATTCAATCGTTAACTCAGCATTTTATACTACCGTGGAATTTTATCAGGTGAAGACCATTAATGTGTCTGAAAATAAAGTTGTTTTTTATTTTTTACTGAGGTCACCAAGGGTATCGGCCTTGTCACTGGTACAGAGGAAAGATATGGAGTTTAGGGATTTTCACTCATGCATGTCTTTTGTTCTGCCCCTCATACTTGTTCCACTAGTGCTCATTCAGTGGGAAATATATGGGGGGGGGGGGGTATGTCTAAGTGTCTCCTCCCCCTGTATTGCTGCTACTGATTCGCCTTTACTCGAGTGCCCCTTTTCAGTACAAGTACACATGCCCTCCAGCTGTTTGGTATTAGGACTTATTATCTAACATCATTAGTGATTATCAATAATATTAGAATTTTTAAAACCCTGGATTGTTGAGGGTGCTTTATGTCAAATTTGGTACAATTATGTAAATTAGTTTGAGAGCCTATAAGTGACAAACAGATGGACAGACTGACACAAAATGATGAATTATATTATTGACTAGTGTACACCTTTTGCTAAAAAGAATTAAAACATTTTCTTTTTTTTTTAATTATGCTTTGGCACTAATATTCATATAAAAAAATCATTATATCAGTAATCTAATTTTCTTATATAAATCATTATCATTTCTGATGACAAAGAAAACAAAACTACTGATGACTTTATATTTAGAGTGAACAATTTTTTTTTTTTTTTTAATTTATTTCACGTGATGGGGGTTTGTTTTACTTGATGTCTCACTTCCATTCACCACTTAAAATGGTTTCGTCCAGAGGCTAGGAAAGGGCACTTTTTTTTTTTGCTCTCTAACTTTTGCATGATGGGTGGGATATATATTTATATAAAAATATGCAAATAAATACACCTTGGTCTTTATTATAGAGTGGAGGATTATTTCTTACCTCAATTTGAGGTTTTCAAGAAGAACAAAATACAAAGCGGACAGATGTTGAAACAAGTGTTTACAAAAAGGTAGTTGGTATGTTCGCAACATTTGTTCATTCGAAATCTGCATAAATGAAGTTCTCATCACAAAGACACGAAATTCACTGACATTGATGAAAAACATTAAAAGGAAATGCATAAAATCAGTCATGTTTTGAATATGAAATTAGGAAATAGGAATAAAACAATGGCTAAACGTCCAGTTAATTTGTTTTCTTTAATGTCTTGAAAGATTTTGTAAACATAAATCTTCTGATTCATCAGTGTTGCTCATGAACGCACTGCGCATACACCCAACCCGATGAACGCACTGCGCATACACCCAACCCGATGAACGCACTGCGCATACACCCAACCCGATGAACGCACTGCGCATACACCCAACCCGATGAACGCACTGCGCATACACCCAACCCGATGAACGCACTGCGCATACACCCAACCCGATGAACGCACTGCGCATACACCCAACCCGATGAACGCACTGCGCATACACCCAACTCATGAACGCACTGCGCATACACCCAACCCGATGAACGCACTGCGCATACACCCAACCCGATGAACGCACTGCGCATACACCCAACCCGATGAACGCACTGCGCATACACCCAACTCACAAACGCACTGCGCATACACCCAACTCATGAACGCACTGCGCATACACCCAACCCGATTAACGCACTGCGCATACACCCAACTCGATGAACACACTGCGCATACACCCAACTCGAACACACTGCGCATACACCCAACTCGATGAACACACTGCGCATACACCCAACTCGATGAACACACTGCGCAGTGCGCATACACCCAACTCCATGTGATTTAGTCAGTGTTTATCAAACCAAGATTGCTGTGTCGGAGGGACCTAGAGTTTTTGGAAAGAGTCAGCGCTGTAAGAATGCCAGGCGTTGGAGTCAGATTTTTTAATCTCTGTAGAATCAACAGACAATCTGAATATTGGAAGACTTTAAAATAAGATGTTGGAATTCTAAACGTCCGAATCTGACTTTATCCCTTGCAACTCCTCAACCCTGGATCAACGCATCTAGATGATCATCTACAATGACACCATAGTTTTTCTCTTTTTAGGAACAGCCATATTGAGGCTCTCCCTGTCGCTTTTAGTACTGTGATTGGCTGTAATAGCGTGTAGTGAAATATATGTAAAGAGATTTTAAAAGATAATATGCTACACTTTCGAAAATGTTTTTAAAATATATATATATGGATGGATGTGCTACAGGATAATATACGCAAGGATGTCACTTATACCTCCCCCTTTTTTTTTTTGCTTCAGAAACAGTATTATACACAATAAAATATGGAAATGTAGGAATTAAATAATTACATATCAGTTTGATACCTCATAAATCATGAAAAAAGTTATAATAGTACAATTATGATGACTGATCTTGGCAAACAAGAAATTGCCTGTTGAAGCGATCATATATCTGTCCAATAGAAACCACTCATGCATGAAAACCTGTAACTGAAAAGAAATAATCTATTATAATTGAGGATGTTCTGTCTCCATATCCATGTGTTGATCATTTATAGGCTCCAAAACTACTGAACAGAACTTAAAATTTGGCATAAAGAATCCATGGCATGCCAAACGTGTTTTGTGGGGGCAAATTCTAATACGGATAAATGGGTTCAAAACTATGAAGGAAAATTTATTTATAAAAGGATCAAAATTCTAATGTTACTCCGGCCAATAAACATGTATGCATTTAAAACTTTTGAAGAAAACGACAAAAATTGTGGAGAAAAAAAATTATCCTTCGCTAGAAAGTTTTAAAAAGAAAAAAGAAAAAAAATGTATAAATCCGTATAAAAGCACAAAAAAAAGATAAAATCAGTTTATTTTTTTTTACTAACTTGTGTGATGGGACAGACATATATATATATATATATATATATATATATATACACACACAGAAATAACTACACATCGCTCTTTATCATAGAATGGAGGATTCCAAGTAACTCTCGAATAGCCCTCAACCAGAGTTAAACCAAAAGCCACCCTTTTGGGTGGATTTTTGGCTTGTAGCAGTAATGAACCAGACAGAGTTTTCAGGATTTTTTATTTTCTACTGTTTTATCAATTAATGGTTACTTTTTGAATATATTGAAATCAGTTGGGTTTTCATAGAGAAAGTGTTTCAATATTAACTAAAATGCGTGTTAAATGACCTCATTCAAGTAAATTACAAATTATCATTTTGGAGACCACAATAAAAGGAATAATTTCAGGTTTGGACATTTAAGCTGAATTCATTAAAATTCATCATCTTCAGAATCGAAATCATTCTTAGCAAAGAAATTTAATTACATTTTTTAAAAATAAATAAACAACAAAACAAGTCTTCATAGTCACCCTACATGCATTTAGCTATGAAAATCAGACTTTTATAATTACGTATGACCATGGCCATCCCTACTACAGGCCAGGCAATTGTGCAACTGGGTTTTTTTACTGGGGGCCATGTGAATTTTCTTAAATATTCGATATAGAAGTTGCAAACAAAGGTAAAATTCCTCTGTGAGATTAGTTTGATGTTTTTATGTGTTTTACATACCAAATAATAAGAACCACAATGAGCTAATTGATAAATTTTACAATTATTGACAAATTCCTATAAATGAAGAAACAGGTAATTTTGAATAAACAAAGGCAAATGCATATTTCAATGAAGAATTTTTGTTTTAATGTTGGATTTTTTTTTAGAGAAGTTGTACTTATGTCAAAAGATCATTACTTGTATATTGTGGTTAAAAAGAAAAAAAAGGATCCGCACCAGTTGATGATATAGTTTGCAACTTCTATATCGAATATTTAAGAAAATTCACATGGCCCCCAGTAAAAGACCCCAGTTGCACGATTGCCTGGCCTGTAGTAGGGATGGCCATGCGTATGACCCAATCATCATATTTAGTTTAACGTCTGTTTTACATGCTGGCATATGTTGGACAATCTATAATTATTATCCACCTACCGTTGTCGCATTCTGATTGTAGACGCCTTCTGCTTCAGCAAAAATGAAGAGTTGAAACTAGAATGGTTTTTTGTAACTTACACTTTATTGTGGTAGAATGCCGACATTCTCTTGGTACACTCAGCTTTAAATATACAGTCAACTACCCAGCCCCGACTGAAGGGAGCAACAGGCTGAACGTCTGCTCACCTTGTTCAGAAATCTAGCTCTTTTGTTCCTTCCCCCTAATTCTTTCAAAATTGATGACCTTAATTCTAAAATTGTTCTTCCACACATATTGCCCAATTTAAAATAACTCAAACAATAAATGTTTATATCTCCATTTCACCTAGAAATTGTGAAAACAACCAGTCACATTCCAAATGTGACTGCTACCCACACACTGCTCCTGACCTATATCTTATTACCATCTAGATTATAATTCCTATTCACTATTCTGCTCGTTACATCCTGAACACTAGCCCAGTCTAATACTAAACCAGCACTGACAATGAAGGTATAGGCATATAAATTAAATAAAAATGTTAACAAATAAATGCTAAAACAGACGTCTGTAAATAAAATATTGAAACAAATAAATTAAAAAAACGGTCAAAAAGCTATGGTTAATCCTAACCATAACCTTATAGGGAGAGAGAGGAAGATGTCTTAATATGTTTATGTCTATAACAAAGTCGGCCATCATCTAAATTTGCATAAGATTCATAATCGGATAATGATCATAACCCGTTTATTTTTAAACTTACCAATTGCAAAGACTTCCTGGAAATAACTTTATGCCAAGTTTTTTTTTAATGAGAAAATTTAAAATTTCAAAACATAAAATTTTCTGTCGTGTTTAGGGTGAAATTGACACCGATTTAAAAAAGTAGGGGGAAGATCAACGAAAGCAGTGAGCGGAGAACAATAACAATTCTTTCAGAAATTTTTAGATGATGATTGATAATCTATATATTAATATGATAGCGCGTATGTTTGTGTGTCACGCTTACATCAAAAGCTCTGTGCATGCGTGCCGCACCTAGATTTGGAAAAGCATTCAAGCTACCTAATTTTTGTAATATTTTCAAGTATTTCCCTTTGGCGCAACGGTTAGCGATGTAAGATTTTGACGTCGGGCCGACTGGTTTATAGTTCGATGCTAACTAACTTCTAAGATTTCTTTTTTCCTACATCGAAGCGGGAGGGAGGAGGTAGGGAGGGGACGACCGGGAACACACATATTAATACGATAGCGTGTGTGTCATGCTTACATCAAAAGCCTATCATATTCAATGATCATTAATAAAGCTCAATGGCAGACTTTCGATAAGGTTGGGATCTACCTACCACAACTTTGCTTTACTCATGGACAACTTTATGTAGCCTTCTCAAGAGCAAGGTCTATGAACAGTGTAAGAGTGAACATTTGTCCTCAGAATAATTCTACTCATGGCCAGAGAAGAGGAACTACCTTCAATAGAAATATTGGGCACTTGTTTAGATGTGGTACACGAGCCAAAATTCATTTTCGAAGAGTTCCAATGGTGTAAGAAAGGGCAGACAATTCTTTTTTTTTAAGTATATAATTTCTAGCTTCGCGGAAAATGGACATAATCGACGTGAATGCCTTGAATATGCGCAAATTATTATATTTAACAAGTACTCAACAGAAAGTGGTGGCTTTTTTGCAAGTGCAGAGACTCCTTTCTTCCGAGATATGCCCTTGCGGAGTGGAAACGTAAATGACACCCGTAAATAAAACTGATGGATTTCGGTGGAGATGTCCAAAGTGTCACAGAGCCAGGTCCATTAGGAAGGGCAGTTTCTTTTTCCAATCAAAGATACCTTTAGATGACCTAGTAATATTTATGTACCTATGGGATCCTATTTATCAGAATTTATGTGGCAGCAGAAATTTTCCGCAACCCCCCTACAATCTTTTTGAACACATTTCTGAATTCTATCCTGTTTAAAAAAACAAAATCAAGAGAAGAAAAAAAAAAACAGAAAAATTTATTTTTTAAACTATAAAAAAAATAAAAAATAAAAAATGTTTTAAACCAAAATCAGTGACTTCGTTTTGAAATGAAAAAATATACTGTTGATTTTCCCAAGTTGTTATTTCTTCGAAAAATGTTCTATTAATTGAATTTGCATGACTTCTTATTTAAAAAATGCATATTTTCCATTTTCGGAGAAATTGCATACTAAAAAAAGAGAGTTGTCTGCCCCTTACACAATTGGAACTCTTCTAAAATAAATTTCGGCTCATGTACCGCATTTATACAAGTGCCAAATATTGTATAGAAAGAAGTTTTGTAAATTGTTTCGTATTGTTCATTTTTAAAAATAAATATACAAGTCAAATCTTATATTTTATTCAAACATGTATAGGTTAGAAACAAGATAATTAGTATTGAAAACATCATTTTGTGTCATTTACATGGGTCCCGCTAGTTTGTATTAGGATTATTCGGACTACTGTTCTCATCGTGGATGTTAACCTTCCAACGTTTCGGCTGATGTAACCTCCGACTTTATTCATGTGCATCTTGTCCGCAAAGACTCCTTGGCACAACGGAGAATAACAGTGCTAAGTAATAATCCGTTCTAAGTGACAGTCTTCTGGAGTTTGAAGATTCAATCATCAGTGCAGACGATACGAAGAATACAATTATGAATTACTTTAGACTTCTACCCGGTCATGGCTAACGGAATGAGAGCAAGCTACTCCCCGGTTAATTAAATAAAGCGTTCCATTAAAAATTCTGTACAGATTCCAGAGTTCGACAAGAAGCACTTGAAGGTTTTGAGGTTACTTTGACCGAAACGTTGAGACTAACATCGAAGATGAGAACAGTAGTCTGAATAATCGAAATAATACAATAACAATTGTGTCATTTTAGATATGTCGAAAAATGCGAGTTAAATGACCTCATTCAAATTTTTTTTTTCATGAATTTCCTCTTGATCAAAATCCCACGTGTAGATTTTTTTCAGTCAACATTTATTTTTCAGTGTATTGGAAACATCGACCACTTTAATGCCTTTTTTTTTTATAGTTCAACCCTCATTATTTGCTTAAGCATTGTCTTGTTAATACCAAGGTTTAATAGGTGAGATTGAGGAGAATGTGTCAAGATAGATGTAGAGACGATGCAAGCAGAGTAGTTGAGTTACAGCAAATTCATTGCTTGAGGAGTCAGTCAGTGAAAATTGCCCAAATCAGGAAGAAAAAAAGTGATACATGGTGAAAAATGTCCAAAACAAAAAGTTAAAAAAATCTTTCTGGGGGTTCTTTTCTATTTCGTTCATAAGAAATACATTTTTCTAAACTGAATTACACCTTACAAAACACACCATCTTCTTTAAAATCAAAACGCTATAAATAATGGATAGTACATAAAAATATTACTAATTTATTAGATTTTACAATTTCAGGAATGTGAGATAAACTTTTGGAGTATCGGTTCTACAATATTAGAGGCAAAGGTATTTGATGCCTTAAGCGAGCCCTCAATTGTATTTCTAAAAGTAATTTTCATGTGAGAGAGTTAAAGCATTGATAATTGTAAAGAAATGGTAAATCTAAAAAGTAAGAAGCAATAGCTATGAATAATGGTAGTGAAGAAATCCACAAAAAGATCAGAAGTAATCTGTATGGTCAAAATGCTTTCTTCAACTTGTCTTTATGGCAGCTGCAGAAGTAAATTATCTAAAAATACAAAATTGCTGGATTTTGATTATATTTGTTTATCTTTAATTAAAAAAAAAAAAATCTTACAATTCGGTTAATGTATGTCTTTCTAGTTTTATGCTTTCCCCATCCAATGCAGATCTAACACTAATACCAATTATTAATCACTGTACCCTGAGGATTGTTTATAGAAACAACAAAAATTGAAACAAGCATAACTCCTGTCATGTAATTGATCGATTTTCAATTTAAAAACTAGACCCTGACTTTAGTAGTAATCAAGAGTAATGAAGATAATTCTTTAACATAATTTTTTTTTTAATTTAATTTTAAGGAAAAAGAACATTTTTTTTATTAGTTCTTATTCAATAAATATTTGATTTTTAATTTTTCATATTAATTTTTAAATTTAGTTTACATGTCAATACTATGAAAGGGGGGGGGGCTGCTTTTTATCTTGGGTATTTTCAAAACAGGTTCCTAATTACTCTCATAACTTGGCTTTAAAGTTAAGGAAAATTGTTTGCAGATTTCAATCTAAAGAATTCTCCATTAGTAATAATTTACATGTACTGTTAACTTGAGATGAAAATGGCCAGAAAAGGGGGAAAGAGTTAATTTTGAGAAAGTGAAACAATGAAATGTGAGGATAATATTTGGTTAATTTGTCAATTACAAAAAAAATGATTATTATTAAATAGTATAAGCAGAATCGTTCTTAACTACTTATAAAAATGGACTTTGAAAAAAAGAGTAATAATTTGGTACTTATATCCAATATGAACAAGTTTCCATGAACTTCATGTCAGCAGCATTCGGGCATGTTACGTTAACACCCAAGAGATGACGAGGCGAATGGTGGCAGGCGATAATTTCGATACGTTGCTACTTCGGATTTATTCGTTTTTATTTTCAAGAAAGATAGCAAATAACAAGAAAAACGAACAAAACATAGCGAAATCAATGTTAAGAAATTTTTTTTTTCTTTTACATTTGTTAACAAAACAATGTCAAGAAATATTTTTTTCTTTTACATTTGTTAACAAAACAATGTTAAGAAATATTTTTTTCTTTTACATTTGTTAACAAAACAATGTTAAGAAATATTTTTTTCTTTTACATTTGTTAACAAAACAATGTCAAGAAATATTTTTTTCTTTTACATTTGTTAACAAAACAATGTCAAGAAATATTTTTTTCTTTTACATTTGTTAACAAAACAATGTTAAGAAATATTTTTTTCTTTTACATTTGTTAACAAAACAATGTTAAGAAATATTTTTTTCTTTTACATTTGTTAACAAAACAATGTTAAGAAATATTTTTTTCTTTTACATTTGTTAACAAAACAATGTCAAGAAATATTTTTTTCTTTTACATTTGTTAACAAAACAATGTCAAGAAATATTTTTTTCTTTTACATTTGTTAACAAAACAATGCTAAACAACTGTTAGTTTGCATTTTTTTTTATTCAGTCAACTGGTTAATAAGTAGGTTTTTTGTGTTTCTTAAAACCGAAAACAATTTTTTTTGGTGGGGGGGGGAGGCTAGACGAATTTTTTTTATTATTGGCCACCGTCACAAGAACCCCCACCCCCTCTCTGCGAAGACCCAGAGCGGCTGTACAATCATGCCAACGTTGTTTTTCCTACCGTTCAACAGACTTGTTTATCTCCACCGTATGCCCTGTGCCTCTGATCTAACGAGGATTTCGTAAAAAATAGTCTTTGCAGACCTCCCTCAAAAAATTATTCCAATCGGTTTTCGCGTTTGGTGATTCAACGCCGCATCCATTCCGCAGATTCTTTGCTGTTGCCATTTCCTGGGACCACAGGTATATACCTGTGGTCCCAGGAAATGGCAGTTTCAGAATTTTTTCCAATGTCCATTTTTGAGGAAATAAAAATGAACTGGTTTTGATCAATTTCTTCTGGCTTCAATTAATTTCAATATTGGCATCCGGTTAGAAAATGTGTCGTTTAACAGCTGATTGGCTAATCACCTCAGCATCTCTTGGGTGTTTACGTAACGTGGCCTAACATTACCAATGCGAAGTTCAAGGAAACTGGTTCATATTCGATATAAGTATCAATAATTTTGAGAAAAACATAAAATGGGACAAAAAAAATATTTGTTTCTTTTCAAGAAGAGATGGAGGATGATGGAAAGCTCACCTATGTCCTCCACCCCTTTTCCAATGTAGCAAACCATAGGAAATCCTGGTTATCAGACCATGTGCATTTGGTTTCTATTTTCTCCCTCTGTTCTTTTTTTACCAATAGAATTTTTTATGGTGGAATTCCTTAATATTATAAAAGTATGACATTCCGGTACATTAATACGACAGTCATCATCATCATATTCGATTTAACGTCTGTTTTACATGCTGGCATTGCTTTCAGCCATTTCAACAATAATACATGACTGGCAAGGTAGTCTTCGATGACAATCTTGCTCTCCTCTCCAGCCGTAGGGAATCAGAATCTTCTTGAATCAATCGATACAGATACTTTTATCAAACCATCCTGACTGACCTGTTATACTCAACATTCATTGGAACACCCGCAATCCAAGTATCTTGCAGCCACTGCCCTTTTTCGACTACATATGGTGACAGAACACTGCCTGTAGAGGTAGCTGAAAATATGGATGTTGAAATCTTGTTAGCATCCAGGATATTTCCTTTCCTGAATATCAGATCAGTCAAGTTTGCTTCATTATAATTTATGATGTTGGCCCGTGGCGCACAAGCTAAATCTATCTCTAGCTTATGGAAATATTCTTTCATGTTATCCTCAGAGACATGGAGTTCAATCTAACCCTGGTAAAATATTTTTTTAACTCGTTCAGCCATTTTTGATGCTGTGATGGCATACAAAGTTGCATAATGATATCAAAGCAAACCCAAAATCGTTCAGTACTGCGTCATTCTGAGCTGATGTTCTTCACCTTTCAGATCTCAGAAGCGCAATATGATACCCAGATTGACCAGGATTCTTTAACCCAAAATAGTTTCTTGAACATTGTTCCTTAGATATGTTTTACAGACTTGTCTATTGGTCATTCCATCTGCAAGATCAGTCAGCACTCTTGCCATGGTATCTTAGTTGCACTACAGCCTATCAATGTGGTCTTTTTTTTAATGTACCTCTGCACCACCATCGTGAAATATAATTATATGGTACATATGTTAGGTATATAACACAAAATATCTCTTCAAAGATACATGTGTTAACTTGGTCACTTTTGCCTCCAATGTAAGCAGAAAATTAAATGGGCTGCAATTTTCTCATGAATGGTTAAAGAAACAGCGATATAAGGATCGCAGATGTTCAAGGCCAAAAGAAATGCTTAAGGAAGATGGATATTAGTCAGCACATCCATTAATATTCCTCAGTGATAGTTGTATAAAAAAACAGTGGTAGGATGAAAAACCAGTCCTAAAAGTTGTACAAAGCCCAGTGGTAGGATGAGAACCATTGTCCTAAAAGTGGTCAGTTAGATTCATCAATCTTGTCTAATTGAACCATCGTTTTTATTTGTTCATGTTATGTTCTGAATAAAAAACGACAATTTAAGGTTCTTGGGCAGGTGAAGCGCTCTTTGGCCTTGGTAGGTCATCACCTCACCGAGTTGGTGTCAGGAAGGGCATCGAGCCTATAAAAATGTTTCCTTATGTCTTCATGTCCAACATATAAAACAGACATGATGATAATGATGTAAATACCTGATTATACCAATAGATACATGCAGAAGCTAACTTAGTTAAATAATATCGAAAGTAAAAAATTGTTTTCATCTTTTTGCAGCCATGATGCATAGTGTTTACCTTAGTATGAATTAGTAACGTCAAAATTAGGGTAATTTATTTGTTCAGGAAATTAATTATCACATTTTATTAGCTCATCTCTAATGGGGAGTGGGTAATCAAAGGTATTGCTCAGATTTCTCATGTTTAATTTTCAGAGAAATCAATGAATCTTACTTTAAAGTAAATTCGAATGCATCACCATGGTATGACTTTTGGTTTGGTTTGTTTTACAGCATATCAACCATCTATGGGTTATTTAATGCCGAATAAAATTGTAAAATATAATTCTATAGGTAGGATAATTATTTATATTCCTAGAATACAATTATCTTTAAAAAATTACTCTTTGGCATTGGTAATCTTCTTTGTTCAACAGTATCTAGTATCTATTTGGGGAGAAAATAAAAAGGAGAAATAAAGTTTTGATGAATAATACGATTCGGGATGAACTTATAGATACTAGAGCATGACGTGACCAGCCGATTGATCGGATCGGGCCTCTCTAATCTCCCGTCCCTTTGTATGGAGTTGCAGTCGGTGAATCTGTTGCTCCGTTGACAGGGCAAATGACTTTTTGACTGGCTTGATTTTGTTGTTGGCATTGGTTTCCCTGATTCGTTTTAAAATCAGGTACTTACAGGAGGGACCACGTGAAGGTTGCCAACATCCATAAGTGAAAGTGGGCTATGGATTCGAACTTAGCACACCCAGGTCGTCAGTCCACTTCGTTATCCACTTCACCACGGTCACCTCCCACTTTTTAAAGTATAGCCATCCCCCCTTTTGTAATACATGGCCTTTGTTCAGTCTTGACAGACAATGGATACCACCTGTAAGGGTAGCTTCACATGTAATTGTGAAGCAAAGGTTGCACAATCTCCACCCACACCTCTCCTGAGTAGGTACTGCTTGATTCCAGTGTCAATGATAAATCCAGGATGACTGGAAACAATGTCGAGATAAGTGGAGAGCACATTCAACACCTGGTATTCCCAAATGGTCACCCATTTTAGTACTGACCAGACTCAACGTAGCTTAACTTCGGTGATCTAACGATAACAGGTGTGTCAACGTGATTATGCTTTTTTAATGGATTACTACTTATCAAGACGGAAGGGCCATTCGAGAATTGTCAGTTGGATGATGAACAACACCATGAGAAGATTGGAAACGATGCAGCAGAATTTGATTACCCAAGAGGATGGCTCAATAAGTATTTGTTAACATTGGACTTGAAGACGACCATATTGTAGTCAGTTGGGAAGCAGCCCTGTGATATTTTTTTCACAGATAGGATGTTCTAGGAAATAAACTTTGCTCATGGAAGTTACGTTTGGTTTTAGGTACAGAGAGAGAAAGGAATGTTCTTTGCTGTTGTTGTAGCTAGACAAGTTCTCGCTGTGAATTTTTTACAGAGAGGGAGTACCAGAGATTGAAGCTCAGTCGAGCACCTACCATGAACATAACGATTGAGTAGAAAGAGACTAATAACGTGTCTTACCTCAGTTGACGATACAATATTATTTATACAGTTTTGATTTTAAAAAGAACAAGTGTGTTTTTCAAGACGGCCACCATCACCAGAGGAAATTGGCAATTAAATTTGCGTATGATCTTCACTACAGTATTAATTTTAGTTTCACACCGATTTTCACCGTCTCAAATTCCTAAACAATACATTTGCTCTAACTGCGGCTCCACAGCCCTGAAAATAACAAGTAGATTCTGGGTAAAGAGAAACAAAAGCATAAAAATTAAAAAAAAACTCTAAATTATGCAATGTGTGAATAGATGAGTTGAAGAAAATGTTAACAAGTTCTCGTACCATTCTAGTCGAATTGTATATAGAAAACCAAACTGTGCTGCACAGTATTTATTGGATAAAAGTCTAATCAAAAGCGTCTATAATAAGTTTAAAAATTCTCAAAATTAATTAAAAAATAAAACTGCTTATTTGCACATAAAAATTCACAAGCTTTCATCCTAAACTCCCTCTGCTAACAACAGTCCTACTTTTTACCCCCCCCCCTCGTTGTCTTACAAAACATTACTCAAGTAATCAATACTTAATTTATTAAAAATTATATATAAAAATGCACAGATTTTTAACATTTTGTGGAGATATAAAATGATTGTCTCCCTTATTTTTAATGCCTCATTTTCCAATACATGCCCGGATGTAAAACACATTTTTATTTTTAAAAAAAAAAAAAAAAAGAAAAAAAAGAAAAGTTTTTTTTAACTAATATGCTTAAATCTTCAAGTTAAAATAATGCCTTTGCATTGCTTTAATATTTAACTAAAAATCATTTTTGCAAGCAAAAACAAGAATTTATTTCAAGTTAAAATTTACGTTAACAAAATATTTTTCAAATTATATAAGTTTAAAAACAAAGTTAAAACAACCGGATAGGTACAGTTAGTAGATAATATAGAAGTAAAAAGATTTATTATTTTGCCATCTAATTTACATAAATGTCTGTGGTATGTACATACACTATGTAAATTAGATGGCAATCTCGAGAAAAGAGTCATTCTTTCTTTAAATGTTCACATGAAAAAAATATTACAAAGTTGTTGAATCAAAATAGAGGGGACGAGAGAAATGTATAGAGAGCTAAGTAGGAAGTAAGTGATTTATTCAATTAATTACAAATTACGGCTAATTGAAACGGAATTTCTTCAAACATAATTCAATCCCAGAACTAAGGTTTATTTTAGTATATATCTTGTGTGATTAAAGTAAGAAAAAAGCCTTAGAGAAATAAACATTAATTGACTCGAGTTTAGTCTAACAATTGATAACTTTAGCTCTTTTTAGCAGGTTTTTTATCACTATTTTATTCATTGTCAGCATCCAAGAGTAACCTTTTCTTTTAGTCTTGTGTAATAAAATAAAGCTAAACTGGTTATAAAGACTTTCAGAGAAAGCTTTTCCTGATTTATATTGACTGCAGCTCTGATTATGCCCATGGATCTGTAAAAAAGATCTTGAACACAGAAAGAATAAAGAGTGAAGTAAACAATGAAAGAGAGATCAACAGCCAACCAGGATCAACCAAAAAAAGAACACATGAATCAAAAACAAAGTTTGTATTTGCTACATTGAAGCATTAAAAAATAGACAATTGATCCTGAAAAGACTAAGAGACAATAGAATCAGTGTAGAATGTCAACTACGGTGAATATGGTTTTCATTCACTAAAGCCTGCTTTTAAAATTGCTAACTATACCAATTCCATCTTGCATTGATGCGAGTGCAGATTTTGTTCAAATTACATTTCAAGAACAAAGAAATTCTGGCATTTAACAAAAGTCTTTAGCTGAGGAAAAAAATCAATAATTTACATTCCTTAAAAGTGAAAGCCATCTCTACAAAGCCACCATTCGCCCATGCATGGAGTATTGTTGTCACATCTGGGCTGGTGCACAAACCACTAGTCTCTCCCTCTCTTAAACAGGGTGCAAAAAAAAAAAAAAAAAAAAAAAAAAAAAAAAAAAAAGAAAAAGAGTCTCTAACCTAATAGGTCCCACACTATCTACAACGCTCCATCGCCTCAATGTTGCATCCCTGTGCTTGTTTTACAAGTACTTCAACAGAATGTGTTCCAAATGAACTTAATGTACTTATACCCCCCCCCTCAACGGAAATACCCCCGACCAACAGCAACATCCCACCCCTTCACTATAGAGGTCCCCGGATGCCAGAAAATGTCTACTCTAATAGCTTATTTCCTCAGACCGTCTGCCTATAGAATTCTCTCACTGCTCCCCTGACTGTACCAACATGCAGAAATTTAAGTGCAACATGGATATTTTCCCTCTTTAAGCTTATATGCGTTTCATCACATTTTTTACACTAATTTTTCAGTAAAAACGTTATATCTTTGTTAAAACAAGATTAAGCAATGAAATTTGCCATATAAGTATTTTTGTACAAGGTATCAGAATGTGCCACTGAAAATCTTCAGAAATAAATGGTTTCCAAGTAATCTGCACTAAGTGCACATAAATATGTTGCAATACCTTAAAAAATACCATGTATCCATTAAAAAAAAGTTAGAGAACTCAAAGTTAAATTGTAATACATTTTATGTACAAGAAACTGAAATCTAACACTAGGATTGTTTAAAAATGAATATATTGCAAGATTTCTTTGGCCTTATTGTAGATTAACACCTTCCGCTAAATCACCCCCTTGCCTCCCCAAAATGAGATTCTACCCTTTTTTAGACAATTACATGTTAACACCCTGAAAAATTTGAAAAGAAAGAAACAAAAACAATTATTTGAGAATTTAGAGTGGGGATTAGTTTCACATAAATTTAATGTATAATAATCCCACATTTCAGGGCCATTCTAGCGTTTTAGGGCATTAACCATTTGTTTCTATAGGAGATAAATGCTGTGCGTTTTCTTGTTTTTTTTTAGGGGGGGGGGATCTTTTTCTTTCTTTTTTTTTTTAGACGATTATGTGTAGTTTTAAGAGGGTCTTTGTGGAAGGAAGTGTGGGGGGGGGGCTTTCCACTCTGACTTTAGTTTGTGGTAGGGCTAGGGGCAATTACGTGTGAACACCCTGAAAAATTAGCAGAAAGAAAAAAAAAAATTAGAATTTAGAGTGGGGGATTAGTTCTACATAAATTTAATGTAAAATAATTCACCATTTCCGGGCCATTCTAGCGTTTTAGGGCAGATATCAATTTTGTTTTTCTATGGGAAATAAATCCTGTGCGTTTTCTTTTATGAAGGTCTGCTTTTTTTTAGACGATTATGTGTGGTTTGAATGGGCTTTTTGTAGGATGTGGGGCTTGCCACTCGGACTTAGAATTAGTGATAGGTTAAGGAAGGGTTTTTTTTGGATGGATGGTTGCCATTCAGACCTAGTGTAAGGGTTAAGGGAGTTTTTTTAAGAGGTGGCTTATCACTCGAACCTAGAGTAAAAATAATTTAAATCAAGTTTTCAGCTTGAAAAAATATTTTTTTAATTGCACTAAAAAGCAAGAATGGGCGGGGAAGTTGAAATCATTTTACGTTAAAATTATATGTGAAACTGGTCCCCCCCCCCCTCACTCTAAATTCTAAATTATGTTTTGGTTGTCTTCTTTTTTTTGGCAAGACTTTTAGGGTGTTTACACGTAATCGCCTAAAAAAGTAGAATCGATAAATTTATAGAACTGCACTCCTCGTATTCCGCCCCCTAAAAAAAAAAAAAAAAAAAAAAAGGTTTCTACTTTTTGGGGCAAATTACATGTAAACAGCCATAAATATCCGCTATGAAAAAAAAAAAAATTAAATTTTTAATTATTTTAGATTTTAGGAGGGGTGGGGGATCACTTTCCTATATAAGTTATTCGTAAAGTGAGCACCCACTTTTTGGCCACTTAGAATCGCACCCTAGCGAACACGTGTTGAAAGAAACATTCAAAAAACGTTATTTTAGATTTTAAAATAAAGAAGGGTGAAAGGGGTAAAAAAAGTGACGTAAATGGCCGAAAATGACGTTAACATTTTTATGACTTTATTTATTGAAAATTCTTCAAATATATAATGTTGATTATTATGCATGTGAAAGGATATTCATTTCTGAACAAACTGGTGGTATTTTGACGACTTAAGTGTGTTGGTTTTTAAAATATGACTATTTTAGTAGAATTACCTTGAAATCCGTGATTATTCAAACTGTTTTATGGTCGGTGGGTATTGCTAATTAAATAAGATATATATATATATATATATATATATATATATATAACTTATAATTTTTCACATTTCTTCAGTTCTCCTGAACACTCGCCCAGTCTAGCTTCTCGACCAATGGCATCTCTTCAGTAGCTGCTGTGGAACTGAAGCACTATTTTCACTTTAATCGATAAATAATAGATAAGCATCATTTATTTTTAGCTGTACAAGGTATTTTAATACTATAATCAATACTATTTAAATAATGCTGTCATTCTTAGAAATAAAAATGACTGTTCCACAGAGAGCATCTAATTTATCAGCAAGCAACATATGCACTGCTAAGGAGGCAAGCTAGGGATTCAGTATGAAAAAACAACCGGGTGAGGGTGAGAAAGATACAGCATAAGCCAGGGGCGGTAATTAACTTTCTCAATGGGCTACATATGAAATTGTGCTTCAACCTTTTGCAATTCAATTCCTTCCATGTGTACTGCTCAACTCTTAATTGTTTTGAAACTTCGAAATACTATGAAATGTAAAAATTTAGAAGATAGTTTGTCGTGGATCTGACATGGAAAATAAATTTCCCACTACCTCCAGTTGTGATGACTGTTCTCGTTAGGTGAATCCCCACCACCTTGTGTGCAGTGTCTGTGGAAGAGGGATGGTAGCTTTCATAAAACAAGCTAACATAAACCCACAAACGTTCGTTTGTAAATAGTCAGGACAGTCGCGTAATTAAGCGTAATATAAGCAGATGAAATGTACTTGTGCACCAGGTTTTGTCTTCTGCATAGATCACGTTGATATGCTGGCCATTCTCTCTCACAACCTCCCGTTTCTGTTTCCGGTAAACACGTTTTTGTCCTGCACATCTGTTGCTCCGGTTCTTGTCCCATTTTTGAAAATTAAGGTTCTTGGTTTGTTCCAGGTTTTGTGTAACTCAACCCTTGAAGTAACTGATCAGAAGGTCATGATTTTTAGAAAAAGTACAAGAAAAATATAATTTTTTTTAACTTTATTTTCACACATTTTCCTTCTACAAATTTTGATTAATAACCTTCTGAGCAAAAACTTGTATAAGTAAATTAATTAGAGGGGGGGGGGGAGAAAAAATGTTTGCTTATATAAAAAAAATGTATTACTACTATTTTATAGTTTGGATGAATTATCTCCCTTTGATTTAGCACATGCATATTGGCAACTAAGAGAGGAACAATCACAATTATTATATCAAATGCTAGATTCCTGAAATTAAAAAATGTTTAAAGCTATTGATGTCATTGATGGTATGTGTATATTAGTATTTCATGAGACAAAAAACAAAAGAGATTACAAAAATATTTTATTTCAGAATTTTGAGATGAGGTTTGATAATTGTTATTATTTGGATTATTCGGAATGTTGTTTTCACCATGGTTGTTATTTTCACAACATTTTGCCTGATGTAAAAAGTTACATCGGCTGAAATGTAAAAAATGACCATGATGAAAATAATAGTTCAAATAACACAAGTATATATATATATATATATATATATACAGGGTGGGCCAAAATAAGGGTCCTATCTTTAAATTTGAATAACTTGAATTTGAATAACTTTCACAAAATAAAAGTTAAACTCACCAAACTTTATGTGTGTGTAGACTGACCCTTCCGAGATTTTTTTAAATAAACAAAACAAATTTTAGCCGAAAAACACTTCTTAAAACTTACAAAAACTAAAGTATTGTTTTTTACACTGTTTTGAGTTTTTTAAGCAAAAATAATGTTTTCTAAATGAGGGTACGTTCCTTAGGGCTAATACGGCTCATGCTTGCTTCGGAAGGGGTCCTTTACTTATTCTAAAAAAAAAAATTTTTTTAAATCAATAAATAAAAAAGTTATGAATTTTTCAAAATATGACCCTTATTTTTGCCCACCCTGTATATATATATATACACACACACACACACACACAAATGACCAATTAAAACCGTTTTAAGTTTGTTGTGATATTTTCAGAATGTAAAGAACTTTTTTTATTGCTACGAGTACCTTAGTAGTTAATTACAGCTTTGCACAAGTTTATAGGCAGTTCTTTTGTACCTTCATGGTCTTGATTCATGGATATCTGGTGAAGTAAAAAAATGAAAAACTGTAGCGATCAGCTACAAGTGTTTAAATACTATTACTACTTAGCTGCCTGCTGGTTGGTCCAGGCAATCTACTTCCTCTATTGCTGACCAATCAATGGCCTTCTCTCAGGCCTATATAAGATGTGAGCTCAAGCGCCAATTCTCTTTTCTTCGTGTTTCAACAAGCAGGTAACAACAGCAACATCTCGTTCTAACAACTCACTCCCCTCGCCCCTGGGGCAGAGAGGTTGTTTATCCGATTCAACTTATACACACACTCGTCTATTTTTTTCTACCCTTTTCAACAACAAATGTACGTACGGACTTTCTCAGAACATGTTCTTGTATGAACCTTTAAACCTTTTACTCCATCCAGACTTCTGTACGTATTATCCTCCGTTACTAACACCCCTTCCTTTCTGCTACCTTTATCCACTAGATTCCCGAGCACCGCTCGTAGACTTTCGGCAGCCACAAACTTTCCTAACGCCTTTCTCCATACATTTCATTATTCTTACAAAGATGATAAAGTTGTTTTTTGTATTAGAAATGGACTTCATCTTTATTTCTATAAAGCCACAATTGGTATGGATATCACTTTTAGTCAAGAACAGTGATCAGCTTGAATAATTTTAATTATGTCTCTTCAAAGTAGATAGCAAATTTTCAGTATATACGGATATCCTGAATGAATAATTGAAACTCTTCAGTTATTTATATATTTGTAATAATAATAATAATAACCAATACATCAATATAAATCGATTTACGAACATTAGAACTGGTTATTCTCATCATATTCGGTTTAACGTCCGTTTTACATGCTGGCATGTGACTAACCTTTCTTCCAGACCATGATATAAACAATGAATTTCTTTTTATACCATCAGAGCAAGAGAAAACTGCTAAAAATCACAGTATAAATCTAAAATTGTTTTAAACATAAAAAATAATTAGACACATGTTGCAACAAACTAAAACATGTTTTGTTTTCATAATAGCTAATCATCTTTCTCAATGTTATGACAAACATGCCTAGAAAGTTCCAAAGAAAATGCCCAAATTTAATTTGTTGTTCATATTGGCTCCAAGACACCCAGATGATTCCAAGAATCAACCTCCATATTAATTGCTGGTAGCAACATGATGCCAGTAACGATTACATAGAAATCTTTTGATATGCACTTGAAAGGAATAATTTGAACAATGAAATAGCAATCAACAACCCTAGAGAAAACATTTGGGTCAATTCAATGAATCAACTTGCAAGATTTAGCTTGACCATTAATGGTTGGGAGAGGGGAAAAGGGTGACAGACACACACACATAGAAAGAGACGAAAGCTTCTGTTACTGCTGTTTGTTGTTATTGGTGTTAAGCGAGTCAAACTTCTGCACAGAGCCCATGAAGATCGTGCCTCAGGATTGTCTAGGTGCATGTTAGCCCCTCCGCCCCTTACTCGATAGCAGCAAGACTCAGCGATTGCATATTAAGTCTAGGAAGGTTTGACACAGAAAATACAAATGGTGGTTGAACATGTGCAGAAGCAGTGTTCCCACCCTTACTTCATTGATTTTTGGCTTTACACATTTTTGCTTGTCACACGTAGGGGCAGAGAAGACCAGAGGATAACGGATCCTGATCCCGACTCCTGGATTTTCACCAGAGTCATTTTAACTGGGTGATGGCCCTATTACCGCTAGGTAACAGATCTGTCTGCCATAGGTGACTGTCAGGAACTGGAGTTCCAGACGACATATCTGACACTACCACATCGCCCCTGACCACGGTGAGGAAGAGTTTGACTTGCTGCCGCTGGCAGTAATTGTTGTGATAGTTCGCCATGTTGCGCGACAGAGTGTGCGGCAAAATCTTGAAATGAGGTGCCAAAAATGCATTTCTTTTTTATACTGATCACACAGCTGCTGCTGGTGGCAGTATCTTGACATCTGATTGGTCGACAAAAAGGGAGATGTGTTAAGACAGACAAAATTATTTCTGACAAATCTTTGGTTAACCGGAACATGAAAATCTTGAGACTTAGGTCAGTATTAGTATAGCTTTAATTTATATTCAGTTTACTGAAACGATTATTATAATTTAGCATTAGTCAGAATTATAAAACAATGGAACATTCTAATAGAGTTTCATCTACGATCATTATTTTCGTGATAGGTGCTCGAATCTTTGGTTTCCCCCTGTAAAACATGTCTAGAGTTAACCACTGAAAAGAATTTTCCTTCCTTCATCTATGTACCTAAAATCTACCATGAACAACGTTTCTTTTTAAGAACTTCCCATTTGTGGAATACAATACCATGGGGCTGCTTCCCTGATGAATACAACATGGTCGTTTTTAAGTCCAATGTTCACAAATTCTTGTTGAGCCGTCCACTTAATCAAATTCTGACCATTTAACCCATCGTTTTCAATTCCAAAATTACACAGAGAATGTAGTGAACCTTGACACAGCACTGGGATCACATACATTACAGTAAAAGATTAGAAAAAGGGTTAGGGTTTATATCGGTGAGAGATAAAGAATCACACGAGTTAACAGCAAGAGAAAAAAGGGATAACAAATATGTGTTTGTTTGTAGGGTACATTTGCCTACATTAATCAATTAAATTTATGTTACATTGGCTTTTGTATTTTTTTTTATAATTCAATAAAAATAAGTCTATATTTGTGTGTTTGTCTTTCTATTTGGCGATGAAAACAGTCACGTACCAACATCAAATGCAACTTTGCTGCGGTAAAATTTTTACTAAGAATAAAATGGTGGTATTCATATTTATCTCCGATGTCATTCGAAGGCACCAGGGACAAAATTAATGACCGAGAAGGGTGGAGGGGGTCTAAGTAGATCAGATAAAAGTAAATGTCGTTTGAAAGGCTGCATCAAGAGCATCTCTTCCATTGTTGTTCGAAAATAGAATAACATTTAGATTTCAGAACAATTTCACAATTAACTCGAAAGTTTAATATTAAAAACGAAATAGAACTTGCAATTTAAAAATATAAATAAATATTAATAATAACTGACAACTTATTCTGAAAAAATATTTTTTAACTCTGTAAAGTTTGTGTTTAATTTGTTGTATGTTCACATTTCAACATGCAGTTGCGGGAGGTGTTGTCCTTTATGGAAAGCACCTTTACAGCCTTTCTTGTTTATCTCGAAAACACATTACACTGTATTAGCACCAAATGTTTCTTTTTTTTTGTTGCCTGATCTACACAGCATTAGGCGCATGTATTAATATTTAATATAAATGTGATTTTCAGAAATTTTATGCCCCCCACACACCCTTTTTTTTTTTTTTTTAAATTTAATATTGTGCCAGTCAAATTCTAAATATTTTGATTGTCAACAAAAACGTTAATAAGTCAATTCAATGAAATGCTGAGTGTTTGCTGAAGCTTTTTTTGCCAACCAATCAAACTTAATGATTTGAGTACAAACAGGCTAAGCAACAAAATACCATAACTTTATATAGTATATAGATTAAATTAACCACAGAATTTCCACGGGCTCTGCTACTTAAACTTGAGTTTTCTTTCAATGTCAATTAAAGAAACCACATGTTAACCTATTATTGATGACATTGATTTTGAAGAAAGTTCTCACACCCAATAATGCAAATGCATTTAATAGAGAAATGCTACACATGTATAAGGGTCTGATTAAGTTTGCATGGGGGTCTCCTGGTCAAAAATGCCACTGGGTATTTCCAGATCGGTCTCCTATGCACCATGAGAATTCCTGCTATACTAATGAAGAAATGCTCTGCTGAGCTAGCCCCTGTTCTCTACAAAAAATGCCTTGCCGACCTCTTGCTTCCCTGGAAAATTGCCTCTGTCGTACCAGTATTCAAGAATTCTGGTGAAAGAACCAACCCGTTCAATTATTACCCCATTAGTCTCCTCCTCCTCTCTTCGCTAAAATCTTTAAGTTTTTAATCAACCAAGCGCTAGTCCACCACCTCGTAAATGCTAAACCTCTTTCTGACCGACAGTATGGATTTAGGCAAGCCTGTTTTACTGCAGATATCCTAACGATCATCTCTGAACGCATATACCATACACTGGAATAAGTGGGGGAAGCTAAGGCGGTAGCCCTTGATATATCCAAATCATTTAACAAGGTCCGACATGAAGGTCTTCATGAAAATTAAATTGTACGGTATTACTGGACGAATACTTAATATAATCAGATCCTACTTAGACAAGAGAAAAATCCAGGTTGTCCTTGATGGCCGTACATACAAACATGACATTAATGCAGGTGTGCCCCAGGGGTCAATCCTTGGACCATTATTGTTCTTGATATTCATAAACCACCTCCTTTATGAAATTGCGTCCGAGATGGACATATTCGCTGATGACACGATGCTCTATACCAGACATGTGGGGAAAAACGAATATACACATATCCAAGGCAATGTCCAAAGCCTTAGAAAATGACCTCCAGTCGAGTGGTATGGGGGATGTAATT
The DNA here is from genome assembly GCA_963556195.1 of Sepiola atlantica. Classification (NCBI taxonomy): domain Eukaryota; kingdom Metazoa; phylum Mollusca; class Cephalopoda; order Sepiida; family Sepiolidae; genus Sepiola; species Sepiola atlantica. The sequence continues at coordinate 149,244,639 of OY744523.1, forward strand.
GGATGGTAACATTTAATGCTACTAAGACAAAGCTACTTTCCTTCAACAATTACAAAGAACCTTTTCAGTCACAAATTGCCATGGATAATAACACTAGCTGAAAGTTCATCATTCAAACTCCTCAGCCTAACATTCACAAGTAACTTTGCAAGAGAGCAATCTCTGAGGCTAAGTCCGGCTATTCTCAAAGGATTTGTGACTCTTCTCAAAAGGTTGGCTCTTGTGATTTTTGGAGAATCTACAATGGTCTTCAGGTTATTTCATCTTCTAAGGATAAGGCTGATCTCTTTGCTGACAATTCTTCTCTTGATGACTAGTGTTGTTCTTCCTGATTTTCCTTTGAAAACTGATCAGTCTCTTGATTCTGTCCTCATCACTCCAAAGATGGTTGCTAGGATTCTTTCTGATCTTGACCAGTATAAGGCTTCCGGTCCTGATTCAATTCCTGTTGTCGTTCTCAAACATTGTACTCCTGAACTTTTTCTATTCTATCGAAATTGTTCAATTTCTGTTTGTCTCAGTCCTGTTTACCTTTTTGTTGGAAGGAGTCCTCTGTAGTCCCTATCTATAAAAATGCTGCCAATCGGTCTGACCCAACCAAGTATCGTCCTGTTAGTCTCCTCTTTGTTATTAGCAAAGTTTTTGAAAGGTTGGTCAACGGCAAGCTTGTTAATTTTCTGAAAAGTCTGGGCCTCTTTAGTGATGTTCAGTATGGCTTTTGTGGTTCTTTTAACTGTTGTAATTGGACACATCTGTCGGTTTATGAATAATTCAGTAGAGGATAGGGCCATTGCACTGAGTGTTCGACTGAGTGTAGCATTCTGGTCTTCTATACAAACTTCAGGGTTATGGTATTACTGGTAAGTTATTAACATTATCGGGTCTTTTCTTTTTGATCAAAGCTAGCGAGTAACTTTAGATGGCGTCTCTTCATTCTCTTTTCCTACCAATGCTGGTGTTCCTCGGGGCTCTATTTTAGGCCCAACTATTTATATCAATAATCTTCCAGAGAATATTATTAAGAAAATTAACATCTATGCTGATTATATCACTCTCTATTCAGGTGTTGCTTCTCGCCCATCTCCCTCGGATCAGTTGAAATATGCAGATGATCTAGAAGTTGGCCTGGGTTAAGTTGTGGATTGGGGTACAGAATGGCTTGTTTCGTGTAATCCTGTGTCTTTCAATCATAGGCGGATGCCTTTTCTTCCTGAGATTCTTATGGATGCCTCTGCTCTTGAGAAGAAATCGACTCTGAAACTTCTTGGTCTTTCTTTCTCATCAAATCTTTCTTTCATACATTAGATCCATTTCTCTTTCTGCTTCTCGTACCCTTTTTTCTTCTCTACACCCTCTTTCACACAGATGTGATATTGCTCGTCTCAGTCTTTTCTATAAATACTATTATGGCATGTGTTCTTCTGAATTGTCTGATCTAATCCCTGCTTCCTTTTTTCCAGCTCGTTTGACCCAGTCTAGTCATCTCCATCAATTCGCCATTTTGGTAACTCATTGTAATACAATGTAGCTTCTTTCCAAGAACTGCAGTCTTGTGGAACTCTCTTCCTACTGACTACAGCCTTGGTCTTTTCAAGATTGTGATAATCATCTTTTGTACTTGTTAGCTCCTAACATCAAGTGGCTTTATGCCTTGTCTGGAGCGATTTCCATTAAAAAAAAAAATTTAAAAAAAAAAAAAAAAAAAAATGGAACAAATACATAGAAGTAGGGGTGGGCTATAGAAACAAATTTTTTCAAATTTATGCCAAAAGTGGCTTATTACCTTCATTTATATGTAACAAGATGGGAACAAGTGATTTTTTTCAAAATGGGTCAAAATTGGAGGGTCACAAGCCTCAAACGAGATTTGGCCGCGTCGATCCGCGAAAACGGCCCTAATTTCACCACAAAAGACACTTAGCCACTTATTGCAAGTCTTAGGGTACATTTTTTGACCAGAAATGCCTTTATATACCAGAATCTGTCATTCTCATATACTGTCCTACAAGTATAGGGCTTCTTAGGGTATCTCGGGGTCCAAAATGGGTCAAAATTGCCCCAAAATAAGCCAAAATGGCGGTTTTTGGCCGAAAAACAGCTATTATCATCTTCCCTAGTCTATAAGACAACTCTGCATGGCTCCTAGCAGTTGGGAAAAACTGAAATGGGCACCCTGCTATCTTCTCCCATTCTTTTTTGGTGTTCTTAAGTGTTAAAAATGACAAAAAGTGGTCAAAAATAAGAGAAAAAGGGCCAAAACTGAGTTTTAATGAAAATTACCATATAAGGAAATGTTTCCTTTTAATAGCAATTCATTGTCTTCTTTAAATGGACATGATGACACTACATTGCACTAATTGTGAAATGATTCATTGCACTATGCTTTCTTTTTCAGTTAGTAAATGCAGTGAACATGGCTGGTGCAGCAGGGCAGATTGATGAGAATTACAGTTATGATGATTGGACTTTTCTTCTGCTTGATTCTCTTCCGACTGAGGCTGAGTGTGTTCAAGCTATACAACATCATGCTGCCAAATACAGTACCATAACACAGAAAAACCATGTTCATCAGTTCTCTTTGTGGCTCCTACAATTGTGGCAGAAAGCCTTTGGAAGTGATGTTCATTATGTAACGATACCTGAGATCAAACATAAATTTGATCGATTGCTAAAAGTCTACGACACGAACGTCTACAAAGCGAAAGGTTCCAGACGTGTGAACATGATCAAGTGGAAACGAGAACACTGTCCTTTTCAACCTGTTGGGAAAAGATGTGAACCCTGATGATTTTGATGACCATGAGCGTAGATTCTTTTTTGATCAAAAGTCTCTTGCACGTAAGTGGCTTATCGACACATTCCATGTGGATATGGAACACAAAGAAAGAATTCAGGCAGAGCAGCAACAACAGAATCATTTTGATGATGATCCGTTTGATGAAGTAGATGAAATAAGTGACCAATTGCCACAGCTCGACACCTCATCAAACAATCTGAACTACTCATTGAATAGATCAGGTGCCATTCGGAATACTCCTTCATGTAACGAGACTGCCAACAGATGTTACTTACAACTTGCGGATTGATGCACGAAATTTCCAGGAGTCTATCAAAATAGCTCTAGCAAACTCCTGTGCTGCAGCCAACATTTCGCCCCACCAAGCCAGAATTGCTTTTCAGGTTACTAGTGAGCAATTCTTTGGAGCATCTTACCAACTCTCTCCACCTAATACACAGCAGAATGGTGATGGTGAAGACAGAGCTGAAGACGAACCACCGGTGAAAAGAGTGCGATCAAAGGTCGAATACATGGAATATCTAAATGTTATACCATCTGCCAAAACCATCATGGCAATGAAGCATCTGCTCGCAATTCAAGAGGAGCGAAACACAGCCCTGGCCTTACTCGATATGGTGCCATCAGATCCAGTAACGCTCCATTATGATACAACCACGCACAAGAGGTTGAATGGAGAATGGCCATCAATCATTCTGCGTTCAGCAAACGGAAGAAAATATCGCCTCCGTTCACTGAAAATGGCAACAGAAGACAGGCAGAACATTGTAAATGTGTTGGTCGCCTCACTGAGTAGACTTGCTGTCGCTTCATCTTCAGAAAAGAAGGATCTCTGGGAGAAAATAACAGCGTTGATGACAGACTCAGTTAGCAAAAATCGAGAATCTGGTAGCAGCCACTTTGTCATCAGCACATATACCTCTCCATCTTCTGTGTGTGAGTCACAGCTGCGAGGTGTTTGATAGTGGCAATTTGTCAATTTTGAAGAAGATTGAAAGACAACTCTGTATACCAGACAAACTTATCAAAATGATGCCTTGTTTACGCTCATTTCTCTCAAAAGGTTTGATTCCAGCAGTGATTCAGGCCATGGGAAAGATGGTGTCAAATGATGGACACAAGACTTCGCTTCATGAAGAATTTGATGATGTGCTGCGAAAGAAAGAGAAACCAAAGAAATTGGCGCTGAGAGAAGATTTGGTCTCCTTGCATACAGTGCCGCCGCATTGATGCATCACATTGAAGATATCAGAGAGACTCTTTCTGAGACTGGAGCCAATAACCAACTCGTTCAAGCGTGTCAACTGTACCTCGAGGTTCCATATGTTGAAGTGGCATTGAAATGTGTCGCCTGGTTTGGTTTCAAAGTCACGCTACCATTTTTGAATATGTGCGAGCTTGAAACACCAGATGCAAAGCTCAACATACTCCCCACGCTCTCTAACGATCTGAAAGATACAACGCTTGATACATTGGAGCAGTATAAAGTCGACTATTCCTTCAATTTGGAAGAACCAACATTCAAACTTGGAATTCACATCTTGCAAAATTTCTGTCAACAAGCTGCCATGGATATCCAAAGACAACGTGGATGAGAATTTGGGTTTGCCATCGAAGGAGAGAAGCCTCGTTGTTCTGATCTGACCAAAGTTGATACAAAGCTTCTGTCGAATCTGCCATCCCACAACTTGGTGTGTGAAACAGACTTATCTCATATGGATAAGATAGCTATTCGTGCTGCATCTTGCTCCAACCGAAATTTCACAGCAAGCAACATGAGAGATGACATGACTCTCTATCAGTCGAAAGTCGTGTCGATTGATAAAGAAACGAGAGCAATTGCTAAGCTGTTGGATGAACAGGAGAAACAGTGGTTCAAAAGCCAAGAGGAAATCACCAGAAGAAAGCTCACAGAAAAGAAGACCAAAGCGCTTAAGGTGGATCGCGCAAACGAAATTCTGAAAATCTGCAAAAGTCATGGTGGTCCATTCACTTCAGTAAAGGAGCTTGAGGTGGGATTGAAGTCAATGGGAGAAGAAAAGGACAAGAAGAGAACCTTGTGGAACGAAATCCTCCTGAGAAAAGAACTAAACCCTCAAGACTGCAAAGATTTTCCTCATTTGTACCTAGTGAAGTCGATGCCTGTAGTACAGATGAAGATAAATCTGGGGATTCTTCTGTCTGGCAGTCATGAGACACCAAGTGAAGAAGCAATTTCGTTTCCGGATGCTGATAGTATGTACAATGAGCTGCATCAATCTGGCGAGTGTTCACCTGTGCTCACCGATACTGATCAGGGGGATGATGTTCAGCTGAACGAACCGTGCGTTGCCATATGGAATACACCAAAGGGACGAGAGTGGTTCATTAGTATGACACGGGAGAAAGTTGGGATGGATGAATATATTGTGGAATATCTAGAACCACTTCCCAACCACAATAGAAAGAAAACATGGCAATATCCTTCGCGGATTGAGGAGCAGAAGACATTGAAAATTCAATTTTTGCCATGCAATGTCATTGGTGCATGGGACTTGACAAAACGGAAACCAGTATTTGTGCTAGAGAATTAAATGTGATAGATGAACTCTTTAAAACATTATATTGATATTTTACTGGTTAATGATAAGTATCTTAATGAGTTGATATGCAAATTATAGATGCTTCTGTACCAAATCAATGCTTCATACACTGTGGAGTTTTACAGTATCATATCCAAGAAATTGAGAATTTAGGGCCATTTTCATCGATTTTTGGGAGTTGCGGAGAAAAATTGTGTAATCGATGGTCAAAAAATGTACCCTAAGACTTGCAATAAGTGGCTAAGTATCTTTTGGGGTGAAATTTGGGCCGTTTTTGCGGATCGATGTGGCCAAATCTCGTTTGAGGCTTGCGACCCTCCAATTTTGACCCGTTTTGAAAAAAATCACTTGTTCCCATCTAGTTACATATAAATGAAGGTAATAAGCCACTTTTGGCATGAATTTGAAAAATTTTGTTTCTATAGCCCACCCCTAATAGAAGACATTGCCAAGGCTGCTGCAGGGAACGTGGGCTCCCTCTAACATGCTAAAAAAAATACTCACACCTGACAATATTCTATATATCTACAAAACTACCATTCGCTCATGCATGAAATATTGTTGCCACATATAGTCCAGTGCATCAACCACTATCTCTCTTTATTGAACAGGATCCCCAAAAAAGAGTCTCCAATCTAATAGGTTCCGCACTGTCAACCAAGCTCCAACCCCTGTCCCATCGCCACAATGTTGTATCCATGTGCTTGTTTTACAAGTACTAATGGAATGTGCTCCGACGAACTCTTAGCACTGGTACCCTCTTGATGTAAGTACCCCTGACCAACCTGATAGGCAGCAAAATCCCATCCCTTCACTGTAGAGGTCCTCAGATGCCGGAAATCCTTCTAATCAGAAATCTGAAGCACATTGTATAAATTCTGGTGTGCCTCAAGTATCCATTCTAAGCTCAACCCTCTTACTGATCTTCATCAATTCTAAGATCATTTGTTGATATCTCTGCAGATGACACACCCATCTATGGGAGCACTTTGAAGAGCATAAATGATAAAAAAAAACCTTTCTGATTCTCTCTTTTCCAACCTGGAGCATGTGCAAAAAAGTGTCTGGTTACTTGAAATATATTTAAAACCTTACTGCTCTCTTTTCACCACCAACATTCAGATCTTCACTTTGCCCCAGTTGAAATGAATGGAGCCCCCTTGAAGAGGCCCTCTGTTTTGATAAGCTTCTAGGACTGACTTTTACCCCAGATTTGAAGTGGAAGACTTAAAACAGATCTGTTGCTAAGATCTCTGGAAAAATGGTTGGATCATTCTATCACTCCAGAAAGTATCTCACTCCTGATGCAATTCTTTATCTATATAAGAGCAAAATAAAGCCTAAGATGGAGTACTGTTGCCACATCTGGAGAGGTGTCGTTCAAAGCGCATTCTATTGTTTCGACAGAGTACAAAATCGACTTCTAAATCTAATGAAGAGATGTTCTCTTCTCTTGACTGCAGCCTCTTTCTCACAGAAGAGACGTTGCCAGTCTTTCTCTACTCTATTTTTATTTTCATGGTAGGTGCTCGACTGAGCTCCAATCTCTGATTCTTCCTAGTAAAACATTCACTTCAAAAACTCGTCTAGCTACCATGGTCTGCAATCCTCAAGGTGTTTGTCTCACCATCCACCTGACACAAACCGTTAAGCCGGTGCATCAACTACTATCTCTCTTGAGTGGCCTTCAGGCCTTGATGAATGGCGACTCGTTAGTAAAAAAAATTTTTTTTTTTTTTAAAAGTCAAGAAAATTTGTTGCTATTAATCATGATCTAATTAAAGCAGACTCCAATGAGTTAGTTTGCATAGCCTCACTGAGTATCAATCTATTGAAACAATGAAATTTCTTATGTGCAATATGTTTGTATCTCTGAAGACATTAGAACACAAAACATAGATTACTAGGATGATTCTCTGAACGAAAGCTGAGAAACACTAGGGATACTACCAAGAGACAATGTCTGAGGCGGTTTTTGAAGTCTATAGAAAACAAAATTATGTCGAACACATTTCCAGCATTCATAGACATCATTTTTTTTAAACGCAGCTTGCTCTTGATGCCAGTCATAACCCAAAGTGATTTTACGTTCACATATGTAAGAATTAAAAAATTGAATAACCAAATCGTAACTCTACGTAATTCTAAGAGAGAAAAAGATTGAGCACTCAAACTAACAAGCTTCTTTCTTCACCGATGTTTTGGCAAATATTAAAAAAAAAAAAAAAACGATGGCACGGAACCTGCAATGCTGCACATGTAAGCACCACCATTGCGGCCGAGGTTGAGAAGCAGCTTTTGTCCTTGTTTGAATAAGAAGCAAGGTCCAGACGAACTACACCCAGCAATTTTATGGGCTGATGCATCCAAATTAGCTAAACCTCTAGCAACTCTTTAACATTTCACTGACTATCGGAATTGTTCCTGCTGATAGGAAGATGACCACACACTGCCCTATCTTTACAAAAAGGTGACAAAGACCTAATGAATTACAGACCAGTGACCCTCATTTCTATCGTCTCCAAATCCATGGAACTTCTACTAAAGCGGGCAATCACGACTCATCTTACGTCTGTTGCTGCCATCTATCCATCTTAACATGGCTTCATTCTGAAACGTTTGTGTCTCACAATTTACTTGTGATGGAAGAATGGGTCATAAAAATAATGGATGATAGAGATACTGCTGACATTGTCTTTCTGGACTTTACCAAAGCCTTTGATTCTATATAAACTCAACACGTATGGCCTCCATGAATCCGTTATATAGTGGATAAGCTCCTTTCTTGATCATACATACAGGGTTCAGATAAATGACAGTCCGTCATCTGAGATGGATGCATGCAGTGGTGTTCCACAAGGCTCAGTGCTGAGTCCTATTCTGTTTCTACTCTATATCAACATGCTGTGCATGATCGGTGGAAATGTGTTCCTATTTGCAGATGACATCAAATTAGTAGCCTGTTGGAGAGAGATTGACAATCTAAAGTCTAGCCTTACCTTCCTAGAAATGGTCCATTGAATAGAACTTATACCTCAATATCGATAAATGCTGCCATACTCTTACTTTTGGCAGTGACACCTCTGCTCAAGAAGGTGAATGACAAAATATTTTGGCCTTCTGGTCGACTTGTCCTTCGAACCATCTAAACATTGCATTCAGGCTGCAAAGCAAGGTGCGCCCTTTTTCTCATTCAACACTTTCTGCAAACTCACTCCCGAAATATTTCTCCCACTTTATATTTCCCTCATCAGATCACTGTTAAAATATGGTGTCCAGGCCTCTGCGCCATATCTAATATGTGATATCCAGCACCTGGAAGGAGTTCAATGACTGGCTACTCAAATAATGCAGGGACTAAGAGATCTGCCCTACGAAAGCCAACTCGAAAAGCTCAACTTGTATCCTCTGAAAAATTCTACTCCCATTTCTCAACATGGCAACTGAAGCATACTAGCTTCATTTTTTGACAAATTTATTGAATTGAATCAACAGCGAAAGGAAGGGATATTCTGATCATTGCCTATCACACTCATAAAATGCAATGTGTATGTCAGTATGTAGATAGACGGATGCATATGTTTTTGCTGAATCAATGAAACAAATAAAATTATAAATTATTAGCTGTACTTACAATTTATTTTCATTTTACTACCGTTTTCTTTTTTCAGAATATTTTTTTCAAACAAAGGGAAGTAACTCTTAACGAATACAAAGTTACATCCCTTTTTTTTAAAGATGGCGGCCGTCTGAAAATAATTCTAACCCGGTCACAATATTTTCAGAGAGCAATTTAATAGATTCCATTTTATTGTTCTTAACATCCTGTAAACGATCCACCAAAAGAACTGACCAACCAGAATCAAATATTGATTTTGTAGGAAGAAGGCTATCAATGACAAAAATCGAAAAAGAGACTACCTTTACTTTATATATTAGACATGCTTCATATTAAACTAAAAATACAGAAATAACAAACTTTTGCAAATGATCTAATTCCCATTATGATCCTTCAATAAAATTTTAACCAAGAGATATGACAAAACAAATTAGTTCATATAAACTAGTGTATACCCTCTGTCAAAAATGGAAAATTTATATTATGCTTATGCAGTGTTTACACTTACTATTTAAATATATTACTTAAATATTCATATAAAATCATTTTTCATATATAAATTATCATTTCTGATGACCTACAGAAAAGACACCCACCGTTGGTGGAGAATTTGTTTCCAAATTCATTTTAGGTGGTGGAGTGAGCCTGAGGTGGTTGTCTAACTTGCAATTTGCTTTCTCGCTTCCCCTCACCACTTGAAATGGTTTCGTCCGGGGGCTAGAAAACGGCAAGTGTTTTACTCGCTAATTTTTGCATGATGGGATAAAAGTATGATAGATAGAAATATACAAATAAATACACATTGGTCTAAATTATAGAGTGCAGGATTATTACGTGTAAGTTTATAAACAGCGTAAACTAAAATAAACTGGAATCTATTTAATTGCTCCCAGAAAATATTTTGACTAGGTTAGACTTATTTTCATACGGCCGCCATCTTTAAAAAAAGGGATGTAACTTTGTCCTGAACTACGCATGTGGTCCAAGTATAAGTGCCCTTTTTGCACTGCTGGATTTTCCACATTAAAAACGGACCTTGTGGCTAACTTTGCCCTCATGGGGAGGCAAGTAAATAGGGACATTGATGCAACAGCCATTAAAAGAGCAGCACGTCAATCAAATTTCTCTAGACTCCAAAATAACAGTTGTTTTTAATACCCTGGGATGCTGAGTGCGTCGAAAGGTCAAAACATCTGCTGGTTGATACCGGTCAAGGTGATAGAATACCAACAAGTGACTCTTGTTTTTTTTTTTCTTTCTCTTTGTTTACGTTTTCCTTTCTTTCCCATTTGTTGCCACGAGAGAGAAGCAAGCAGTCGATGAGATTCCCTCATCCACACAGACGAGACACGAGTGCAGTGGAATTACAGCTAGGTTGACACCTATGATACCCAGTTTGTATGCAACATGTAAGACAATGGAGATGGATGAGAACTCAGATGTGGAGAAAGTATATTTGGATGGCAAGACTATTGAGGTAGTCCAAAAGTTTTATCTTGGTGATATCATTGGTGCACAGTGAGGAGCTGGTGCGATAAAAGTTATGAGTGGATGGGGTAAGTTCAGAGAACTTCTGCCATTGCTAACCAGCAAAGCATTACCAGTGTTAACCGGGAGAAGAGTTTATCAGGCATGTGTACACAGTGCAATGATTTATGAAAATGAAGGGTAATCAAGAAATAAAATAACAAAAGAACCAAAATGAAATAAGCATGTCACATGGAACCGTTAAACAGACACACTGTCAATCAAGGGAAGAGTCTATCAGGCATGTGTATGCAATGTGATGATTTATGAAAGTGAAACTTGGCCAGGTCGGAGGGGTGGGGGATATGTGTTGCATGGAGAGAAATGATATGAGAATTATATGATGGATGTGGTATCTGAGTCTTAAAAGACAGACTTAGATCTGATGACCTCAGAGGAAAATTAAATCTGAACAGTATAGGAAAATGTGTGCAGACTTCTCTGGTTTAGTCACGTTGAAAGAATGGGTAAGAGTGCTTGGATTAGTACATGTGTAACAGTTGAGGTAGCATAGTCAGTTGGCAGAGGAAGACCGAAGAAAACATGGTAGGAAGTTATAAGGGTGGATTTGTGAGAAAGGTGAATAAATAAAGACCTGGCCAGAGATAAGTTAGTTTTGAAGTCAATTTCTAAAAGTAGGTCAACACATGCCAGTATGTAAAACAGCGTCGTCAACGTTCAGGCAGGTCTTGGAAGCGCCAGAGAGTTTACGATGCAAAAACTGTTAAACGCTAAATTGAAGACTGGCAGCCGATAAATTCAGACGAAGAAAATCAAACTAAAATACATATATACAAATATAGACTGAACAAACCATGGTTAAACAACTGTTAGCAATTAGATATTTATTTTTGTTCTTTTTTGTCAAAGGAACCATTGTTAAATGTTTTTAAATAAAATGTTATCTTGCACCGGAAAATTTCAAATGATGATTTTGTTTGATTTGTTAAGCAAATGTTAGTGTTCTTTAAAAAAAAATTTCAGTGTTTTTTTGTTTTTTTTACATTTTTTTTCTTGTTAACATAAACACCGAAACAACTGGTTTTATGCAAAAAAAAATTGTTTTGTTTTCTTATTTTAACGAAAACAAACTGTTTATAAGCAAATGTTTCTTGGTTAATAGTTTTGTCAACTCTCGGACGTTTCCGAGACCTGCCCGAACGTTGACGACGCTGAGTCACGGAAACATGGTGTGTCAGCTATAAGAGTACAATTGTTTATATTCTTTTCCTCTTCGATAGTATGTGCTAATAAAAGTAACCAGTCACGGGGTTTAAGATAATGATTGAAACAAAATTAAGTGCAATAAGAGAGGCAGTAGGTGTTGTGAAAATATACTTTTATGTAATCGGGAGGTGGCAGTAATGAAGTGGATACTGGTGTGGAGCGACGACTGGACAAGTTTTGTTTAAATCTCGTTGCATCCATAGCACCACTTTCACCATAGACATTGACAATCTCCATGCGGTCCCTAATGTGAGTACCAAATAAAAAAAATATTAAAGTGAGGGAAACAATCCCAACAAATGAAAATAAAAAAAACCTGCCGACTCTTACGAAAAGAATTAATGTTACGTGCTTCAAGTAACATGTCTACTAGATGAACATCTAGACCCCTGGGGATCTGGTATCATGTTAAAGTTAAGTGTAAATATGCTTTGCTAGGAGCAGCAGATTATTAAGTATGATTGACGGGGTACAAGGTTTGGAGGTCAGGATAGGATGTAGATATATTATTGTGTTGGTTGATTGTGTTAAAAATGTAAATGTTTGAAGATGTATTATTGAAATATTTCAATAATACATCTTCAAACATTTACATTTTTAACTTTCCTATTTAGGAGAAAGTGACAAGGTCAGAAAGTGGTACGATTTAGAGTTCAATCGTTTCCTTAGTTTCCGAGGAAGAATTAAAAGAAATATGCAGACTTCAATTATGAATATTCATGAAAATTAAATGAAGATGGTTACACTTATTGAGTTATGTAACAGAAAATTGAAATATAAATCAAGTATGCCAAAGACGTTTTTGTTGACCTTGGATTGAGACAGAACGCTGGATTAGAAAGAAGCTAATGACAAGGGAAAATATCAAATCATATTGGACTGACTGAATGAAGAGATTTCTATGCCTCAATCAATATTGAAATGAAAGACAGATTTGAACAATTGCATCTTCTCAACTAAAAGTTTTATTTCCTCATCCCAATCAACAAAATTGATGAAGAAATCGAATCTGAAGCGGTAAAAGATGCCAATGATAGAAGTTAAGATAGAGTTAAAGAGACTGAAGAATTTTCTTCCGTTCTCAAGAGAAAAATTGCAAAAAAATGGCCTTCAGAACTCCTCATGTACACCAAACGTGGTTTTCAAAATATGGCACCAAATCTGATATTACTGAATTTTTTTACAAAGCTGCCAGCGTGGCGAGAGGTGAAGAGTTTTTCAAAGTTGACATTAATAAACTAATATATTCATTCAATTGAGCTAACATAGACTCACTAACTTGGAGATTATTTCTATTGAAAGAGAATATACCGAATCGATTTTCAAGAGATTATAAAGAACTTTGTGATTCGAAGGATGGATGTCCAGTTTTTCATATTTTCATGAAGAATAAATAACTTACTCCAATCATATTCGGTTTAACATCTGTAAAATAATGTGATGTGATTGATTGCTTGTGATTTTAGAACACCAAAGATCTCTTCATAGCAAACAAATGTGATACTAACAAGTCCAAACTTGTCTCCTTCAATATTGGTGCTTTCATTTGTATCAAACATTATGCATAAATTTGACACCCAAGCAAATATATACATATACATATCCTGGAACGGGTATTCTAGTGAGAGTAAAATGAATTCCCCAAACAGAACAGTTTTGCACCACTTTTATGCCCCCTTATGAATATTAAAATCAGTATATAATGCTATTAAACCTCACATCTAGAATCTTTATTCCAGTTTTGTTCAATATCCATGACATGATTTTGATTCTGGAAAATGTTTCAAATTTGAGAGAAAGATAACCTTCCTTTGATACATTTCAACTAAAATGTCTTATAAAAAGAAAACATCAAAAAGCAGCTCCTCATAGTCAGTGATCCTTAACTTGTTGAGTAACTACTAAGATCTGTCTGGTTTATTCCGGTTGCCGACAATTATTCAAATTTCTGATAGTCTGCTTTTTAGCTGTTTTCTTCTTTCTTGTTTTTTCATTGACAACTAAAATTAGAACAAGCTGTGTCTTCTTTTCAACTGGCAGATAACAAGAAGCAATTATTTAGAAGAAAAAAAAATTAAATAAATCAATCTTCTTCCATGGTTGTCAGATTCAATGTCAAATGTGAAATACAGTACTAATACTCTAAAACAAACATTCAAGATTGTACTGTTTGAATCCAAGCAAGAAAAAGCTGCTGTGACAAGATTTTAAATTTTATTAAGTTTTAGAATTTAAGATACAAAAGTTAGTTTTTAATGTTGATTAGCTTTTATTGAACGTTTGGATTGAATAGATAAATGTACAGAAATATAATTAACAATGTAAAATTTGTGCTAAACAAATACTGTAATTTGTGAAAAAACTAAGATACTTTATGAAATCTTTTAAAGGCTTTATGAAAATTATAAATTCGTCCATTGTCAGATCTGAAATTTCAGTTTTTTATTTGTATTCATGACAATTCTTTACGTAGAAAAGTCTGTTTCTTTCAATATTATTTTCATTCAGTAGAACCGAGTTACTTATTTCTTTATACATTTTTTTAAGAATTTCATGTGTTTGTATAAAAGTCAACGTAATTATCTTCCTTTCTGGACTTAGTGACATTATTATGGGCAAGAAATATATTATTCATAAACAATTACAATCTGTAAAGGAAGTTAAAAATAAGGATATATAAACATAATAAACAAAGACAACTAGCTTCATGTTTGTGTCAATAGAAATGTTTGGATTTGAAGAGGAGGCCAACATTGAGAAAGTTTAGATTATACCAAACTGCCCCATCTCCATCTTGAAATGACACCTCTTCCCCCAATAATTCAGAAAACGTAGAATTGATTGTTAGGTATTAAACAAAATGACAGATATGCCAACACCTCAGGCCAACATACAGCTATACAATTCCGCTGATGAGTTAGTCCAGAATGCCATAGTCAACACCCACTTCTTCACCACTGACCCTGACAAGCTACTAGGAATGATAGAGGCATTGGTCACACAGAAGTCAAATCCCATCATTCATCTCCTTACTCTTGCCTCCATGTCACAGTGTGAGACCGAGACAATGCTGAATTATCTCATCCGCCTTTGGGCCACAGCCCAGGACTGCAATTTTTTGTCCCCTTTGTGAGCATGATCTGTCCGATATGTACATCAAGGACCAACTCATCAGGGGAATAGCGAACGACACACTCCAAGCAGACCTGCTGAGCAAAGCCGGAACACTTAAATATCTCTTACAAAATGTCCGCCATTCTGAGGCATTCGAACTGGCACTACGAGACCAAACTTCAATGACTGACACCTCCGACATGGCTATTGCGTGGATATCCACATACCGCAGTGCTCAAGCTAATAAAGGTTATGTTCGTATCAGCATCTTTCCAATAACAACTCTACTAAACCTAACTCCTTTCGAGTTCGCATGGCCTGTGGTAGACATCATGGCAAAACAGTTCCTCAGAGCTTGATGAATAATGACAGTGTCTCCCGAAGCATCCTGCAATATCGCAACATTCATATCCAAGACGTTGGTCTATTCCCAGCACAATTCTTGCTCCACCGCCGACTTTATTACTTTATACCATCCCAACCCGCACTGTATAAGCCACATACAAAATGAATAGGTGCAGCTAGGAACCGTGAGATAAGCTTATGTCAACGCAACGCTCAGCGAGCGGTACAACCGCACAGTGCATACTCTATGCCCACTCCAAGAAGAAGAAAGGGTATCAATACAATGCACAAACAATTGTCGATGGGATACAACAGGTCGTGTTGTCGAAACTCTTCCTAACCGTCAGTATCGGTACAGGATTGATGGGTCAGGCAGAATCACTTTGCAAAACCACAGATTCTTCAGAAAACTTGCAACACCTCTAATTCCATTCCCCATACCCAGTGCTTTGCCTGAATCTCCCATACATCTGGTACACTAGTGTCGCAAACCAGAGGAAATGTGATGACATCGCCCAGGCACCTAACACCAATGCCAGCAAAATCCGTCCGGGCATTGTCCAGGTTATTCCCTCACAATCAACCAGGCCAAAATGAACTCATTCTTCCGTAAAGACCATTAGGTTCACATACTGGGTGTGTGTGTGGGGGGGGGGGATATATAGAATCAAATAACACTTACCGACATAAAGGCCCCAACTGGCATTTATCTGATAGAAAAACTCTTGTTTGAATGAAGGAACATTTATACACTAGAATGTCCATTTATGAATCTCAGAGAATGTTTAGATGTACGGCCATCGAGAACGACCTGGATCTTTTTTTTTTTTAATCAAAGAAAGATCTGATTATATTAAAGATTGTCCCAGTAATACTGTATGAGGTAATTTTCCTGAGAAGACCTTCATGCTAGACTGTTAAATGCTTTGGAGATATCTAGTGCTACCACCTTAACTTCACCTGCCTTATCCAGTGTGTGGTATATAGGTTCAGAAATGACTGTTAGGTATCCGCAGTAGAATAGGATTGCCTAAAATCAATACTGTTGGTCAGATAGAAATTTAGTATTTTCTAGATGCTGGACTATTGTCAGATTGATTAAGGATTCAAAGCTTTTAGTTAAGAGCAGGAGGAGACTTATAGGACGATAATTTTGTGGATCAGTTCTTTTCCTAGAGTTCTTGAAAGTTGGTGCCACAGAGGAAATTTTCCAGTGATTAAGGAAGCAAGATTTATCTAGGCATTTATTATAAAGTTTTGAGAGAATAGGGGGCCAACTCAGCAAAGCATTATTTTATAGCTATAGCAGGGATAATATCTGGTCCGCAGGCTTTGGAGGTGTCAAGGTTTTTTTTTATGATAGCAAAGACACAAGGAGTGATGATCAGATCATCTAGTGCGATTTTTGTTCATAGTGGGAAATTGGGGCAGTGTCATCAAGAACAGATCGAGAAACGAAGCTTGCTCGTCCTTACAATCTGAGAGGTGGGTCGGAAAGGTGACAGTTTGTGTAAGGGAGTGGGCAATCGAGAAACTGTTATTACCAGCCAGATCTGTAGAGCTCGAGAATTTGAACCAATTGCTGCATATATTCTTCCTGGAAGATTACTTAATCAACACATCCTTTATCCAGTGTTAGACTTACCTAGGATTAGCAGGCCTCAAAATCTAGGAGGTTTTGTTTGGTTTATTGGTTTTTAATGGCATATCGATCCTGTAAGGTCATTTAATGCCATGAAAGGTTATTTATCGTAGATTCTAATGTGTTGCTTATTTGCAGTAGAATTGAGTTGTATGTTATGTTTTTTTTTTTTGTTTTTTTTTAAATATTATTAAACGTATAGTAGTAGGAATATTTGGGAGATGGGTAAAGAGATTTTTATGTTTCTCAAATTTTCTTGTAAAATCCTTTAGCTTTCAGGAAATTGAATATATTGTCTAAGTGAAGTGTGTTAAACAGATCCTTCAAATTGTCTGTTTGGTAGTATTTTTGTCTGGTTTGTTGGAGATCTTCACAGGCAATGAGTATGCGTTCAACGGTGAAGGGTGACTGGCATGGTATGCATGTTAGAGGTTCTTTTCCCTTCAGGAGATATGAACGAGTTAAGTGAGTATGACTGATTCGTATTCTTGCTAATACCACCTCTTCGCTCTGTCTTCTGTGTCCTGGTTGCCATTCTTTGATGATAGGAAGTATGGAATGTAGTTTATTTCTTGGAGAAAGATTCCACTTGTCTTGCCATTTGGTTGACGTAGTTTCTGATTTTTGTTTTAAAGTCTTGGTATGGGATTTTTGTTTTGTAGGGAACTATTTCTAATGCTTTCTTTGCTGCAGCATCTGCCTTTTCGTTTTCTTGGATACCATCATGGCAAGGTACCCAGCAGAAAATAATTTGTTTTGATTCTTTCAATTCATTTAGTTTGTCTGGCAGATTAGGGTTTTTTAAGTTTCTTATTTTTCAGTGATTTCATGACGGTCAAAGAATCAGAGAATATCATGAATTTGTGTTTGTTACTTTCAATCACGATCTTAAAGGCCATTTCAATTGCATGAATCTGCAGTGAAGATGGGTGCATCTTGTATCAAAATCTAGGATCCACTCAAGGCTGAAGACTAAAGCATCAAATTCAAGAGAACTCCCAAAAAGAATATTAAGACAGAATTTACAGAGATTTTGAATGCCTTATGCACTCAAGTTGTTCGGCCATGTACAGCGTGCCATCTCTTGCATCAATTTCATAACACATTTGGATATCCTGGGCACTAAAGAGATTAGTAAATCAAAGAAGACCTGGTTTGAGTGCATAAGTGATATAATTGCATGCAATCTGGCTGATGTCAACCCTTTGGACCGGTCTGCATGGATAGCAGGCGTTGTGTTTCCCACCATAGAGTCTAGGACACTTGCAGCACCCGTAATACCAAAATTTGAGGAATTTCTACTTTTCATATGGAATCTAAAACGGAATACTGCAGAATATCCGACAGAAAGTAAATAAAACATCATGATAAAAGTAACAAATTAAAGCAATGATAAGTGAATCTATTGACAAAGCTCAGATTACGAATTTGTTGAATTGGTAAAAGACAGAAAAGAAGAATAACATCAAGTATTTTCCCTCTAAAATCGATGGATTGTCGAGAAGAGAGATGTTGCAAAATTGCATTCAACTTAAGTTTGTTCAAATATTGTCATGCTGTATTATTTTAATCTTGGTTATTTTCACAACGTTTCGGCTGATGTAACCTCCAACCTTCTTCATGTGCATCTTTTCAAATTCAGGAACTCATACGAAATACCCTTTATTTAATCCACGGAGGTAGATTGTTTTTGGTTCAGTCATTTATGATCGGATATATAGAATCAAACTAACACTTACCGGCATCCATCTCAGAAGAATACGTATTCGAATGAATGAACATTTATACACTAGAATGGCCACTTATGAATCTCAGCCAATCAGAACACAGAGAATGGACTTTCTCTTCTGAGCATAATAGAAGAGAGAGAAAGAGAGAAAGAATTTCATCTATTATATTTTGTATATTTAACTGGCTTTTCAAACTCACTTTTCCTTATTCAAACAATTTAACCTGGGATCAATGGGTGACCCAACGGGTCATTGTTTTCTCTTACTATATATATCTAAAAAGTCACCATCTGCCCATACATGGAGTATTGTTGTCACATCTGGGTTGGTGCACAAACCACTAGTCTTTCCCTCTCTTAGACAGGGTGCAAAAAATTTTTTTATAAAGTTTCTAACCTAATAGGTCCCACACATGGCCATCCCTACTAGTAGGGATGGCCATGGTCCCACACTATCTACCAAGCTCCAGCTCCTGTCCCATCGACGCAATGTTGTATCCTTGCGCTTGTTTTACAAGTACTTCGATGGAATGTGCTCTGATGACATTGCTGCTCTGGTTCCCCCTCGAAGAAAAAAAAAAATTATTTATATCGTTTTGATTTTAAAGAAGACAATCATATTTTGGTGTTTTTTTAAATAAAAATCTAAGGAATTCAGTTAAAACATTGATGCATGATATTTTGTTGTTCTGGACATTTTTTCATCATGTATCATTTATTATTTAAGTTGAAATTTGTCAATTTCCTCCAACACAGAACCCTGAAGGAATGGATTTGGTCCGACGGACTCTAGAGCTCTGCTGGAAACCCTCTAACATACCTCTTGTATAGATAATAACGGTTTGTCTATAAAGATTGGAAGAGTTTAAATAGAGAAGAATATATACCGGCATATTCGACATAATAGGAAGAGTGTTCGTTAATGGGCAGGGAGACCAGGGTTCAATCCTCGATCAAGTGATACCAAAGATGTCCCTTTGCTAAACACTCAGCATTATAAGATGAGGATCAAGAGTAAGTGGAGTAGTTTTGGGAAAAGAGAGGGGCTCTCCCCTACAACTCGATGTAGTAACTAATGAAAAGGGAGCCTTCAGGTCGCCCTCGACTATAGTCAAGCAATTTACTTTGTTTTTTATATAAAAATATGCCCCCTCGACGAAAATTCACTAGACTAACTCGACAATCAACTAAATCTCATTCATTCACTGTGGACGTCCCCAGATGTCGGAGAGCCTTCTACTCAAATAGCTTCTTTCTTTGTACTGCTGGCCTCTGGAACTCCCTTCCTGTCCCGTTTCCCCGACAGTACAGACATGCAGAAGTTTAAAACTAATGTAAACAGACATCTCGCTGCGCAGATCCCAGTCTAGGTTGACCGCCCCCTATCTTCTCCCCTTTTCTTTTTTCTCAGTAGCCCCTTACGTCTACAGTGGCGGCCTGCCTTGTTTGGGGTGAACTATGTTAAAAAAAAAAAATTTTTAATAAAAAAATCAAAAAAAAATCAGAAAGGGTATGAACACTGACAACTATAGTCAAGCAATGTACTTTGTTTTTCATATAAAAATATAAAATCAGAAAGGGTATGGACACTGACAACTATAGTCAAGCAATTTACTTTGTTTTTCATATAAAAATATAAAATCAGAAAGGGTATGGACACTGACAACTATAGTCAAGCAATTTACTTTGTTTTTCATATAAAAATATAAAATCAGAAAGGGTATGGACACTGACAACTATAGTCAAGCAATTTACTTTGTTTTTCATATAAAAATATAAAATCAGAAAGGGTATGGACACTGACAACTATAGTCAAGCAATTTACTTTGTTTTTCATATAAAAATATAAAATCAGAAAGGGTATGAACACTGACAACTATAGTCAAGCAATTTACTTTGTTTTTCATATAAAAATATAAAATCAGAAAGGGTATGGACACTGACAACTATAGTCAAGCAATTTACTTTGTTTTTCATATAAAAATATAAAATCAGAAAGGGTATGGACACTGACAACTGTGCAAATTAATTTCCATCGATTATATGAATAAATAAAAGCTCAAATCAGGTTATTCAATAGAATACAAATTATATTTTACGATTGAGATAAACCATCAGATAAAAAATTGTGAAGGAAGGCTCATTGCTGTGACTTTGCTTTAACAACACACAAGGGAAAAGGAAAACAAAAACAAATAACGGTCGCTGACATATCAGTTGTATATTATTAAACACGATTAATGAAATCTGAAATTAGGGTGAAATCATGAAATATAGTCAACCTTTTTGTCATCTTGTGTATCTGTTCTCAATCAATGAAGGAGAAATCCTTCTAGATTGAGGCAATTTTAGGAGAGCTGGATTTTTCCCACATTAAAAACTGACCTTGTGTCTAACTGCCATCGTGGGGAGGCAAGTAAATAGGGACAAGAGGGATTATGGGAGTCAAGAAAATTTGGGGGATTTCATGATCATAACGTGATCAGATTTTTAGTTAAGATATGAAATTGAAGAGTTTGTTCAGAAATACTGCTAATATAGCTAGCATAAAGACCTTAAACACAGATGGTGTGGTGGTATTAACGAATCTTCTTCCTGCCAATGTAATGATAAAATCTCTTGCAACTGGCCAGAATAAACACACCCAAATAACTAAAAGCTATAAAACATGAGGTTTGCCGTTTCTTCCCAACCTTGAACTGTAAAAGAAAAACGAAAATAAATATAATACTACTAAGTCAAAGTGATCTCTCTTCAATGAAAGATTCGGGGGGGGGGGGACAATCTTGTGTTGACAGTGATCGCATTACATTTTTGATTTTGACCCTTTTAATTTTGGCTTTAAATTCTTTGTATAAACAGAATATCATACTGCCACAAGCTATTTTGGCTTTATTTCTTGACCTGTTGAATAACAAGTTTAGCCTTCAATTTATAACCAAAATTCAGTGGCTCATGCAGTGGAAAGTGGGCTGGATGATGAGAATAGAATTCGTTGTTTACCAATAGAGGAGGAAAAAAGTTGCTTATATCAAAAACGCCTGATACCTAACTTTTGTTATAGATTTTTTGTAACACGCAAACAGTTTCTAGCACATCATCTGTGATTGGGTGAACCAGTTGACATCTTTCCGGCAAAGCTTCAAAAGTTGGTAGTTTTATTTGCAGAATTGCCTAAGCATGACTTGGCTAGTGTATTTATTTCAAAATTAACAGAAGATGAAAAGCAACTGTTTCCACATTCTTTCAGCAACTGTAGAGATACTCCAAGAAAGTAATAATGAAAGACAGATCGGCCCGAACACTTGCTTTAAACTGAGTGGTTTAGTCTGTAGACCAGACAATTCTAAAAAGGTTTACGAAATATTCTCCCACCAGTAATAATGCTATGGTCAAACAATCTTTATTTTGTCACCATGCTCGGCAAACGTTAGCATTTTCGCTTATCTAATATATATATAAAGTTGAAACGATTTTTCCCCTGTACCTTCTCGAAGAATAGAAAACCACATGCATCACAGACTACTAAACTCCCCACTACATTATGCTCATTCACTCGCCCGTGTTTCAGTAAATTTGTTATTATTTTTCTCCAGCTAACACTAAATATTACTTTTGGCCCACCATCTTCGACTCTCCTCAAAATATACTCCATATAGGTGGTAGCAAAAACTTTTCACCCCAACATTTAAGTACTGACACTCCCTCAATCTTCACCGGGAACTAATAATCAATGTTATTTTTTTTTTTAAAAGTGTCGGTTAGCATTTACAATTTGTCTATTAATTTACTACATAATACAAAACATTACACAAACATTTAATGGACACTACCGCTAATTCCGTTGACTTTTTGAGAATATCAGATTACGCTACTTCTACTTATTACGTAAACGTTTACACTCATTGCAGTTTTTAGAGAATGCAATCAACGAACATAGTTCCTTCTGTACTTCGACACTCAACATGGTGGTTACAATTTCTTCAGCGACACGACTTAAGTCCATATATGCCAAGATACTCAACATAAATCCATAAAGTTGACATTTCCTGAATTCTGCACACTGGCGAAATTAGTTGGTGAGTACAAGTTGTTAGTGGACATAAAATTGACCCGGTCGGATGAGAAACAAGATGGGTCGACACAATAAGAAAGGTTTAGTCAGCATGACCTGTCTGGGCAGCCCTGCTAGATGAACTTATTTGCAATCAAATAAAAGCTGTAGGCTGTGAAAGCAGGCCTCCAAGCATAAAGTAAACAATGTACATTCTAAGGCAGATCGATCTGGTAGTACAGAAAGGCAGCTGTTAGTGACGGTCATCCATTAACTATTTCAAGGTTGAATTTATTTTGTTTTTAAATAAATAAATAAATAAAATAAGCAGACTTTTATTCCAAAACACAAAGATACCTGCTATTAAAAATTCCCACAATGCACAGTAACTAAACCTGAATGTCCTTATAGTAAACACCATAAAAGACGAAATGAACGAGATCATTATAAATTTGGGGACATATCTATCCCATTAAGCATACTTAAAACCAAGTGCAACACAGACGTCCCGCTAGTCTTGAAATGGTTAATCTATTCTCAGCATATTGATAAAGAAAATTAAGTGTGAATAAGGCAGGGAGTTTGGTTATAACTCATAATTGTAAACATCTGTTATGAAGCCGAGGGTGTTGTTATTTAAAATTACCCCACGTCACAGTATGTCCAGGGGCAGATAAAATCATCAAAATGAATCTAAATCTATTATTTTTTTTTTAATTTTAACTCACTGAATCAGAAAAATGATTAAGTTCAAATCTTCATTTTTAAGAACTTTATGGCTGTTATAATGAAGTTGAATCATACATCCGGAAATTATACCCTAGAATTGTAAGGGGCATTTTTTCCAGAAAATACTGTAAAATCGATTTTCAAACGACTTTTTTTTTTATAGATTTAGAACATAATATGCACTTTCTTCTTACATAAATAGTTAAAACATTTTTTTAAGGACAAATATTTAATTCCTAACTGATAAAAATTCTCTAGCTATGTAAAAATCCTAAGAATTTCGTTTTTTTTTTTTTTAAAGAAATCTGAGTTAAACCTCAAAAACACCAGGTCCATACTTTTTTTTGGGGGGTGAGGGGGAAAACGAGTGGCAAGCATGAGGTCAATCGTTCCTAAAAGTATCTAGTGATTTTAGAACATTAGACCAACATTTGCCAGCATATGACAAAGAGTTTGAAATTTTCTAATGAAACCAACCATTGATGTCTATAAGATAGCTAAATTTTAAAAGAAAAATACAATTTTTTTTACAAAATATTAACAATATTTTGAGAAATATTTTATTCATTATGTGGAGAATTAAATGTTAATTTCAACAAGCATCTAACCAACCCTTAGGCGATAATTTTGGCCAAAGTTAACAAAGTCTGGCACCAGACCTTTGAAAGAAATTACTTTTGATTATGTAGAGAATTATGACAATTCTAATAAACACTCAACGACTCTCAGACAATTTTTGGCAGAGTTATGGTCAAAAGTGATTTTTTCAAATATGCATCAATAAAAAAAATTCTACCCCAGAAAATTAAGCATTTGAGAACTTTTTACCTATTATCTAGAGAATTAAATGCTATAATTTTTAGCAGAAAAATGGGCGGTTTTCCATTATTGGCTAATTATTGGTACACTGTGCATATTAACATTAGTAGTTCATAGAGGATTCTTAGTTACATCAAAACATCATCTATCATTTATGAACTATCTCACATTGACGATGGATTCATTACTCATTATAATAGCAAAAATTATTGGAGGATAGACATTTGCCATTATAATGACTGACATCACTTGAAATGTATAGACTGTCATCCCATTCAATTTGGCAACACCTGCGTTGACATGATTTAAGTTTAATTCACTAACTGGCAGATACATTTTATTAACAAGATCACAAGTTGATCTAACCGACAATAATACTGCATTGATCAAGTATGTTGTTCAAGAATAGTTTGTTCTCTCATGAAAAATAATTAAGTAAGCCTGAGTTACGTAAATATAGAAGTAATAAGAGTACACACATGCAAAGAGGGAGAGTATGCGGAAACATAGAGAAGGCACGTGATCACTCATCTTCTGAAGAAATATTACCGATCACTTCATGTTGGTCGCGGTATGAAATCTGTAAAGTAGGTTGACAATAGTAGAGGGAAACCCAGAGGCTCCCTTTTCATTGGCTACTACATCGAGATGTAGGGAGGACGAAACATCTTTCCCAGTATTACTCCATTTACCCTTGATATGCACCTAATAATGCTGAGTGTTTAGCAAGGATCCATCAAGTACCATTTTTTAAGTCTTTCATATGACTCTACGAAAGATTGAACCCTACAGCGAACACTCAAACCATTATGCCAAATAGTACTAAAAATATAATAGACAGATAGGGATATAAGCATGTGTCACTCAACCAAGAGAAATATGCTGTTGCGTTGGAGAGACTTGTTACTTGAGTTATGATGAAATATTGCCAGCCGATTGTTGCTGGCATGAAACCACTATATTATAATATCAAAGGTGATGCTTATTCCAAGAGACAGAAAGACAAAATAATTGTTCTAGTAAACATCATCATCCGGCTCTCTGCTAGTTCCAGCATTATCATATTCGGTTTAATGCCCGTTTTACATGCTGGCTTCAAGAAATTCACTTCCAAACTAACCTATCTCTGGCCAGATCTTTATTACTCCTTTCTCTCTGGTTCATTCTGATCACTTCTGCCATGTTTTCCTTGGCCGTCCCCTTTGAAATGGACCTGCTACCTTAACTGTTCTACATCTAACCCAAGAACTCATCATTTCTTTCAACATGGTCATACCATTGAAGACTCTTGTTCTGCACACATCTCCCTATACTGTCCACAGATTTAATCTTCCTCTGTAGAAAACGATTTCATAAAAATAAATTGAAACAATTAGAGTACTTATTCATTAGTACTCTTTTTTGGAGGGGGGATTGGTTCTTTGATAGTGTAAACTGTTTTCCTGTTTAGAACAAATACAACTGTTTTGCCTTTAAATTTTCTATTAGTTTATAGGATTCAAAATTACTTTATAATTTTATAGGGTCACGATAGTAAAATACAAGTGAACCATTGTATTAATAGATTTTTTTTTAAAGTCAGACACTTGGAATTCAAAAAGTAAGTCTATTTAAAGTAAGTGGTTTTTCAGAACAAAATATTGTGACCTATTCTGTGAAAAACAGTTTCCAGTCAGCTCCCAGAAGCCAACAAGGTTAGAATCTATTTTTGCAATCGGATTTATTTGAAATACTAACTTTCCCCACTTTAATTTAATAAACGTTTTTTTTTTTGGGGGGGGGGGGTCCTCTGGAGCCTTTAAGAAAAGATTGTATTAGAGAACAAATTTCGGTTTCTCACTTTTCTTCCCAGTTTTCAAAGAGCTGAATATCTCTACTACAGTCAACAGTCAGATGCATACTTCAATAGCATATGCAATGGAGTGTCCACACCTATGGTGTTCCCTCTCTTGCACACACAAAACAAACACTTTAGCAACGCTTTCATTGGGAAAATGTGGATGCTTATTACAACACCAAAAGAATGTCCTAGAACTGTATTTTGACACTCAACTAACAAACACAAATAAAACTTATTTAATTTATAAAAGGTGTTTTATTCAAACAATCCTTGTACAAGCCTGGCAAACAGTAATTTCTAACCTTAAAGTTTAAAAGACAAAGAAAAAATGCTCAAGTAATATGGTTTATTTGTGTAACTAAACCAAAAGGAAAGCAATTTTCTCACGTGTGCCTGTCGTAGCAAGAAACCAAAATATCACCAGTTCTTTGCTATTAGTATTATTTTGAAAATTGAAGTCGAACAAAAATTATTCTGTCAAACACCTGAACATCTAATTAAGTGATTAATACCATTTGATCCTGTCTATTAACTAAATAGACAGGATTGAATGGTATTAACGCCCTACAAGTAACATGCATGAAGAATTTCACGAGACCTCGCACATATGTACAGTTTAAGAAACATTACTGCTTTAAAATCATTAAGTGTTTATTGCACAAACCAATGTATGGAGGTCGATCTTATAACTTTTTAGACAAAAAGGCAACACAACAATGTATAAAGAAAGACAAACACAGGAATTTTGTTTAATATAAAAATATTAAAGTTTATTTGGCTATAGCAGATACAACTCCAAATCGTTAGGTTCAATCAAAGGAAAACTGCTGTTGAGCGTTTGGTCAGCATGCTTCTCCAACAAGGATGGTCAAGCATTGACCATTGATGTCACACTGTGGCTAAAAACAGCCTGACAGACTATAAGGGAAATTGTTCTGAGAATGACAGCTTGATCACACTATTTAGTAGTTCATAAATTGTCCTGAAAAGGGCAGTGTTTGGAAGTGACTGATAGAGTCAACAGCCGACCGAAGTTGCAGGGACAATGACTAGCTAGACAAATCGAGTCAGACAAAGTCAAACTTAAAGAAAGAGCTACTGCTAGTTGTTGCTGAAAAGCAAAGTTGCAATAAGCGTCCTGTTGCCAGAGACAGAAAAATGAATTCGGCCAGAACTTAGGCACACAAATGAATTCACACACACAAACTTTTATATCTGGTAACTTTGTAAATATGTTGTATTGCATTAGTTCTGTTTTTACCTTTTCACACTTATTTGCTTGTGTAAGTCATGTTACACTAGACAGTAGGCCCTCGTCTACTTTATCCATACCACAGCTCATGCCACACACACACACAAAAAAAAAACGTCCTATTCGTAAATTGTTGAAAGTAAAGGTAAATACTAATAAAAATTAATTGAACATTTTCTTTTATTACTTATTTTCTTTAAAAACGAAACTGTAAGTAATAACTTTTCCTCGAGAAGAAATAAAAATTATAACAAAAACAAAAAAAACGGCACATTCTTAGATTGAAATGCAAGAAAAATAAAATAAACAAAAAAGTAATAAAAAAATAACAAATGAACAGAAAAAATATAGACGTGAATTAGAAGTTGTGATTGTATTATAAACAACTTAAAGAGTACCTGCCCCAGGACGTGTAAAATTAATTCACTAAACAGAAAAGTTTAGCATCCTTACGAAGGTTAAAATCAAGATATACTGATACTAATCCTTATGTCTAGAATACTTATTCCAATTTTTCAAGATCCATTACATGATTTTGATTCTAGAGAATGTCTGAAATTTAAAGCTTAATTGAAATTCAGGGAATCTTGTTTCAATGACTATAAAAATTTTCAAAAAAACCCTTTTAAATACTCCAAAAAACTAAAATTGGAGAATATCTATTAACTGATGTCTAATACCTGTTAAAATTTCGCAAAAATCAGAGGTATCTGAATTTTCACAAAGAGCTCCTACCTCCTTTGCATAAAAATAAATTAAATATAGCCCATATTACGATCCCTTATGCCTTGCAGCTTTGTTCCAAAATGCATGATGATCGGTTGCTTAGTTTAGGAGTGAATCCTGTACATATAAATATATAAACATACCCAATTCTATAAAGATAGAGATATCCAAAATGAAGGCAACCAGACATCCTAAAATTAATGGAAATGATTTTTCGTTAAACATTTACTTAATGATAACATATGGCCTTCCTTAAGTTCAAGTCCAGATTTCGTGGTTAAGAAATCCTGGATCAGGTTAGACATCTTAAATTTGGTATCGTCCTATATTTTAGGGGTGGGAGAGTCGATACTCTAAATTACACCTAAGTCGAGATGGCTCTAAAAAATATTTAGTGGCCGCACACCAAAATTACAATTTACCACAATAACAAAAAATTACAGGTCACAGAGTGCATCCTAAAACTTTATATTTATTTATTTAAGAAGGAGGAAAGTGAAGATTGTTGATTTGGTTTGAAAGAATCTTATAGGAAAGTTAAGAGATCATTTTGGATAGCATCGTTACGAGTAAAAATCCTCCATGAGAGAATCAACATATGTCAAACTGGACATGAGAAGTGGTCACAATCTGTTACTAAATGGAGATTTGGTATCTGCCTGTTTGAAGCCGAAACTATACTATTAGTCCCATTAATGTAGAATTGTATTATCTTTCAATCTGTGAGTGTGTGAGGGAAGGGGAGTAGCATAGTATCTGTTCTATTTTCATGTGACTATCCTCTCATGCATCAGCTCCTTCTTGGGGGGGGGGGGGGTAATTTAGTATCTATTCTGTTTTCACAAAACAATCCTCCTTTGAGGGTGGGTAGTGTAGTGTGTTCGTTCATCATGATACCAGGCCCCCAGGCATTACCTCTTTTTTGTTTTTTTTTTTGGGGGGGGTAGTATTTGTTCTGTGATCATGATACATGCCTCCCAAGCATTACCCCCTTTTTATGTTGGGGGTAGTGTAGTATCTGTTCTGTTGTCATGAGACTATCCTCCCAGGCATAAACTCCACCTTGGACTCTGCAAACCATACCCTCCCTAATTTTCCACTACGAACGGAAATCGCACTAGACGATCCGAGCATCACCTCCTCCCATGTCCAGGCAATCATAAAAAACCTTGACACCCCCAAACCATGTGGACCAGATCTTATCCATGAGAAATTCTCTGCTGAGTTGGCCCCTGTCCTATCCAAACTCTATAACAAATGCCTTGCAGAATCTTGCTTTCCTGATAGCTGGAAAATTGTCTCTGTGGTACCAGTTTTCAAGAACTGACCCACAAAATTATTGCTCCATAAGTCTCCTCCAGCTCTTCGCTGAAATCGTTTAATTACTAATCAATCTAGCAAAAGTTCACCATATCGAAAATGCTAAACGTCTCTCTGACCAACAGTATGGATTAAGGTCATCCTGTTCTATTGCAGATATCCTAACAGTCATCTCCGAACATATATAGCGCACACTGAATAAGTTAGATGAAACTAGGGTGATACCGCTAGATATCTTGAAAGCCTGGCATGAAGGTCTTCTCAAATCAACTTGCACAGTATTACTGGACGAATATTTTATATAATCAGATCTTTCTTAGCTATAAGAAAAATCCAGGTGGTTC
Organism: Sepiola atlantica; assembly: GCA_963556195.1. Lineage (NCBI taxonomy): Eukaryota > Metazoa > Mollusca > Cephalopoda > Sepiida > Sepiolidae > Sepiola > Sepiola atlantica. The sequence goes on from OY744523.1 coordinate 149,274,305, forward strand.
GATAGCCCCAGAAGTCAATACTTGGACCTATATCATTCCTGATCTTCATAAACGACCACCCTAATACAATCGCATCTGAGATAGGTGTATTTTCTGAGGATACCATGCTCTATCCTTGGCATGGGGGTAAATTGCATGCCCAGACAAGCAAGGCAATGGCTGAATACTTGAAAAATGGCCTCCAGTCTGTAGTAGAATGCGTCTAAAAATGAATGGTCACATTTAATGCTGCCAAGAGAAAACTCCTTTAACAACTATAAGAAACCTTTCCAACCACCGATTGTCCTATGTTTAAACTCCTCAGAAGGCAACCTGAATTTGTGCACCAACCACTAGCCTCTATCTCTTGAACAGCATGCAAAAAAGAATTTCTAACCTAATCTTGCAGTGTCTGCCAAGCTCCAGCCCCTGTCGCATCACTGCATTCCTGTGCTTCTTATACAAGTACTTCCACAGAGTGTGCTCCGATGAACTTACTGTGCTTGTACACACCCCTCAATATAAATACCTCAGAACCACCCGACGAGCAGCAAAATCACACCCCTTCTCTGTAGAGGTTCCTAGATGCCGGATTTTCTACTCTAATAACTCCTTTTCCTCCCTGCTCACTGAAATGTAAATCTCCCCACCAAAGTTGCCCCACTATAAAGCTGGCCCTTATCACAGTAGGCCCTTATGCTTCAATAGCAATATGACTTGTTTTGGGTGAGGAAAAGTACACCAGACAGTTGTCATACCAGTCAGGGTTTGCCTTGGCATCATTCTGACAACCTAGGGGCTGTCCTGAACCATCAAACTTTTCTTTGCTAAGATGAGGTATTTTTTTTAAGTAACGAATCACCACTTAAATATAAGGGTTAATGAGATGGATAGATTGACAGTTGAATAATGATGAATAGTATAAGGATTGAAAATCCCTACATACCACCCACTGCAAACGACAGTCGATTAAAAAATAGCAATTATTTCCCCTTTGCCAGAAACATTGCTCATAGAAAAGTTACAAGGCTGCCGAAAGTAAACCCAAGAACCACTTTCTACTCTCTGAATATGGTCCGGTTCCATCCTAAGTGCAATTTCCCAGGCATTACCTTCTCCTTCGTGAGAGGGGGGAGGGGGTATGCCGGTCGCCTGAAGCGTCCCAACGAGTCCATTCTCGGGCCTGTTAAACTGTCTCCATATCTAACCTTGCTGCAGTGGCAGTCGGATAAATTATTTTAATATAGGTAATAAATATTTCCGACAGATTTTAAGGTAAAACTAGTTCACATAATATTCGGTAAAAGGCTAGGCCCGTAACACCCGCTCCATGCTTAATCTTCCTGTCACTGGAGCACAGTCCGTGGAAGTACTTGTATAAGAAGCACAGGAATGCAGTGAGGCGACAGGGGCTGGAGCTTGGCAGACACTGCAAGATTAGGTTAGAAATTCTTTTTTGCATGCTGTTCAAGAGGTAGAGGCTAGTGGTTGGTGCACAAATTCAGGTTGCCTTCTGAGGAGTTTAAACATAGGACAATCGGTGGTTGGAAAGGTTTCTTATAGTTGTTAAACGAGTTTTCTCTTGGCAGCATTAAATGTGACCATTCATTTTTAGACGCATTCTACTACAGACTGGAGGCCATTTTTCAAGTATTCAGCCATTGCCTTGCTTGTGTGAGCATGCATGGGGCGGATAGAATATTGTCTATATAATCAATGCTTGTCCAGTTGTCCCTTAAAATCGTTTACATTGACAACCCATTCCGCCAGTTCATTCGATCTATTGACCACCCGTAGCCCAAATGAAAATGTTAGTGTTCTTGGAGTCAAAAGAATTAATTTGGAGACGGTTGTTTAAGTAAACAAATACATACCCAAAGCTGGCCAACAATAAAGAAAGGTTGTATATTGAAAAGGTTAGCTTCCATATTTGATTGACTAGTTTTGTCTGTTTTTTAAGCGGTTACAGGGCAAATAAATTCACCGTATTAATTTGTTTTCTGATTTTTACTATCCCCCCCCCCCCCAAAAAAAAACATTAATATTTAGAAGAATGCTGCAGTTTGCTTGAATCATTGTGTGTAATGTGTAAAAATTTGAATTTTGAAGGTGGTGACAATGCAATTTGGTAGAAAACAAATTAATATCTGCAAAATAAAAATGTAAAAAAAAAAAAAAATCCGCAAAAAATAGAATTAATATGGTGAATAAATTTGCCCTGTCACCTCTTGGAAAAATATCAGACACAGCTAGTCGATAAAATTTGCCAGCCATTTTTGGAGCCAACCGCTTCAATCTGCCCAAGAATGGCAATGCTTATGCAACAATCGTAATTTTCATATATCAATGATCTATTTAGATTTAACAAAACAAAAATAGCAATTATACTTTTTTTTTTTTTTTTTTTTTTTTTTTTAAATCAAGGTCAAGATTAAGAGTCGTTAAAAATAGGTTAATTTTCTATTTTAGTCACATAAATTATTTAGAGTGAAATAGGTTTTGTCATTTTTTTCTCAAATAACTCATTTTTACTTAAAACATTTTTTTAGCAAATAAGTAACATTTAACAGGATCGGCGGGACAGTTATAAAAGTGTGTGTGGGGGAGGGGTTAAACACATGCATATATAACTTCATTAATGATGACCGTAAAGTGGGGGGGGGTCCTAAAGTGTGTGGGGGGAGGGGCTTGCCGCCGTCTATGTTTGACATCAAGTTATAGCGAGTTTTATACACGTGAAACGCTGAAATATAAGCGCCACTTTTACAAACATGTCGAACTGAAGTTAAGGGCATACGACTAGAGTTCATCGTTTTTATAGTTAAGAAAAGGGAAAAAAATAAAACATTTTACCAATTTTCTTTGTTGTTCAAATATTTTCAACAAAAAGGGGGGGGGGGAATAATGTGTTTCTTTGTTTTTGCAGTTACCTTTAATTATACTTAATTAGAAAATTATGAACACGAGTTACATGCCCTTAGCCTCGTTTATAAAAATGGCGACTATATTTTTTCGGCAGTCTTCATTTCGGCGTTTCACATGTTCGATTAAATTTGCTATTTGTGTGATTGATATCGGAATTTATTTACTTATAAATGGTAAATCAAAATAAAATTTTAAAAAATGGGATCGATTATTTTTATTTCACTTTTTTGTTAAAATACTAGCCATAAAAATAAACAAAGTATTTAATATAACTACACGGAAGAAGCTGAACAGTGAACAGGAAACAACATTCAAATTCCTGTACATTAATATACTATACAGGGCAAACATAAAGAGCGCACACGCACAAGAAATTGAATTTATTCGATTTCAAATCAAAATATCTTTAAAATGCCGCCAGTGATATTTCGTTCTCTATTTCTTCTAGGTGTTGTCTCGAAAATGTATTTATTTATCTTTAATAATGATTAATCTCAAATTACAGGGAACTAGTATAATGACCTATTTTTTTAACGTATAAAACAAAACAAACACCTGTCTTAACGCCTAACCATTGAAGCAGAAAGTGATTGTTGATACAACCCCACCCCCAAACAAAAACAGCTTCTTTTTTTTAAATGAATGAATAAAATTGCCAACGTAAACAAACCAAAAATTAATAGCAATAAAAAAATAAAAAAAAAGTTAAATTAGGAATCATAGTACACTACTATGCAAACAGAAAATGCAAGTTGCGAGTGCTTTACAAAAAGAAAAAAAAAACACTTCAGCTTCAATAACTGGTGTAGCATATTTTAAATGTACATTTCCGTTTTTAAGGATTTGGTTAAAAACAAAAAGTATGACATAGAAAAATGGGTCAATGTATGACAAAAGATTAATGTAAGTGTCACTTTTTTTTCATCCTTAAGACTTTCATTCCAAATTCCTATGGATAATATGAGCGTTTTTTTCTTCAAAATAACAACAACAACAGAAGAAAGAAAACGAACGGATATGAAATAGATTGAAATCATTTATTTCCGTATTGGAATATTTAAATTTTAAATACTTCCTTTTTCGACTCGATTCATTCTGCATACATTAATAATAATAATAATAAGGGGCTGTTTTGTTTTGTTTTTCTAATTTTGAACCCAAGAGTGTCTGTTACCACCAAAATAATGTGCTGGGTGTTTCCGAATTATGCATAGCATGTGATGAATACTTTGCTTCATAAACGTTTTGCGGTGCTGCACATTAGAAGTGCATGCTTGCAAAATAAAGGGTGTGGGAGAAAATTCACATTAAAATGAAAATAAATTTTAAATTAAAAGAAACGGCTACGATTACTGACTAATTAAATTAATTATGAAAATATTCGTGATTATTACGAATGCGGAAGTCAAAGACAATTTTTTAAATATAAATTTATAATTGAAAATAAAAATCAAACTAAACTCGCGCTCAATCTTCAAATATTGTTTGTTTAACTGACGTAACATTACTGCTTCGAGTAATATCATATTTTTTAAAACTTTATGTCAAAATTCATTGGATTTAAAATTTTTAAATCTTACCTGTTCCTGCCTTAATAGATCCATCAGAACGGCTACACCAGAGTGAATAATCCCCGTCTAAAAGAACGTAATGGTTTTCCGTTTGATAAAGTTCCATATTTACAAGAAAGCAATACTAAAATAAATTATATACACATACGCACTAAGACAAGTGATGTGAGAGTGAAGCTCTCTTTCTAGTTTTATTTGCTCGGCAGGCAAGCGCAGTAACTCACTGTCGCTCGCTCAGCATATGATGCGTGTGGACTTATGCTGAATACACTTTTATCCTTCACCTTCCACATGGTCAACACTTCCGGTGACACAGACGAGGTCACTTCCGGAACCATTTTCCAACATGTCTACCGTCCTACTTATATCTATATGACGACGGTTGCTTTTGGATTAATGAATATAATCTAATACCATCCGACTCGAATTTTCCTTTATTTACTTGTGTCGTGTTTTAATTTTGGATTCAAACCTTTTCTAAAGAAAACTCGGCTGCCACAATGTACGCGGTTGATGAAGGTGAATATTTTTTCTATCTTAAGATAATGTTTTTTTTTACATAAGAAAAACATGGCGGGCGGTTATTTACTTTTATTTTTTTATCTTAGTTCCTATATGTGCGTCTTAATATTTAAGATAGCTCTTGCTTTCTTTTCTCAAAATAATCTTATAAAATGTTAAGCTAAATTAGAAATCCTCATAAATCTTTATTTTAAAAGAAAAACGAAAATCAAACTCGTAAAAACGAGCGTTATGGTGAGCACGAAATACGACTAATAAACTACTGTCAATTGTTTTATTTTCTCCCATTGATTCTATTATCAAAAAACAAAACCATTAAAAATATATCAGTTAATTTGTTAATTAATCTAAAGTATAACTCCAAAATAGATTTGTAATTATATTTTAGAACTAAATCCTTTGTATGTGTTCGGTAACTGAACATAGAACAACGATCATATGTTATTTTTTTTATTAAATAACAATAAAAATTCGATAAATACTATCAATTAAATTTTTGGTACTTCAGATTAGGACCCGAGCTAACTTTGTCCCATCGTTAGGGTCAGGGTTGGGGTCAAAGTTAACTCTGGTTCTAATCTAAAGTACCAAATTTTTTAATTAAGATTTTAATAAGATTCCTTTAATTTGATTACCAGTGATTTGCTTTTTACAAATAATAAGATTTTTTGTTGACTCAGGGATAACAAAATATAAGTCTATAAAAGTGTGTGTAATACTAATATCTTTCTTTTAAAAATTCTTTCGGCACTTGTGCATTTTAACATTTTTTTGTTTCCATTTTAGGAAAGTCGATGAATGAAAGTGATTAAATTTAACGGTAAAATTGAGTGACCGCGTACAAACAATGGATTCGCTTTTTGTTATTATTTCAAATAAAGTAATGTAAATTCGTGTGAATCAACACGGTACAACTTTGGTGACCGGCTTGATTCTGGTGGTGGTATTCTTGCAATAGGGATCACCTAATGGTTGCCAACATCCCTAAGTGAAAGTGATATTATGGAACCGACTGGATTCGAACTTGGTACACCCAGGTCGTCAGTCTGTCCACTTGACCACCTTATTTCAAATAAATCAATACAATAACATTGAACATCATTTTTACATTTAACAAAAAGTAACATTTATTTGAAGAGAGATAAAATAATTTAAACAGTGAACCACAATTTGCGTAAAATTTGGTGTTTTCACAGATTAGAACCCACGCTAACTTTGATCCCGTCGTTAGGGTGGGGGTTAGGGTCAAAGTTAGCTTGGGTCATAATCTGTGAAAGTACCTTAAACTGTTTGAGTTGTCAAGTTTCATTGCTTGCGGGTTTTTTAAAGATGATTTTCTAAAAGCTTTCGACATCATAAATAATTTGTTCGTTGTTAAAAAATAAGTTTAGAAGGCCATTCTTAACATGGGGTGGGAGGGTTGTTAACTTTTGGCTCGTTGTGAACGGAACTCTGCTAAAATCAAAACAAAAAATGCACAAGTGCCCTTCTCTCTAACACATCAAGCTGGGCGATCACTACTTGAATAATGTAAACAAAAGTCACAACTCTTGGTTTAATGGAAAAACTAATGAAAATATGGGTAAAAGTGCAGAATAGTTAACAGACGAGAAATCGTAAAATAAATAAAATAACACCAAATAATTTATACCAAAGGCAGTAGAATTTAATTATCTACCGACCTGTATACTTTTAGCGTGTTGAAACTGCTTGTAAGTTTCTTTTTCTACGAAAGTTGGTTTATCGAAACACACTACCAATCAAAATGTCCGCTTAACTGTTGGAAGGTTCGTGCCTGAAGAGATAGTAATAAAATTAAGAAATGGGTTAATCTGTCGTTTCCTAGCCAAAATGGCGGAAAATGAATCGTCTGCCATTTTTCTGATTTTTTTCCCGACCTCACAAGTGAGAAAGTAAACCCAAATAAATTCTTTTGGACTAATTTCCCAACTATATTTTCTTTAAAATAAATTAAGGTAAATTTGAAATTAGTCCAAACAATTTATTTGGGCTTATTTACACATTTGTAAGGTCGGAAAAATGACAGACGATTCATTGTCTGCCATTTTGGCTGGGAAACGACTAATTAACCAAAAAAGGACTTACTCTACAACTAACCCTAAGTCCAAGTGAAAATCCCCCCAAACTGAAGGTTAGTGGTAGATAAGTAATTTTTTAATTTTTACTTTTATTCAGCATGAACAAAAATATAGATGGCAAACTTTATTTTTTTGTTTGTCGCAAAATCAGCTTTGAACGAAATTAAATTTTGAAATTAAAAGAACTTAAAAACAGTTTCAGCACGTTAAAAGTATACAGGTCAATAGATAATTAAATTCAACTGTGTTTAGTATTAATTATTTGTTTTCGTTTACGATTTGTCGACTGAACTATTCTGCACTTTTACCAAAATATGTTTAGATATTATGCATTATGTGTTTTTACAATTTGGTGGTCATGGTTATGTAATTATTAGTCTATATTTTGGGGGTAAAGTGATTTGTGAAAATTTGCATTTGGGGGGGGGGGATGTTTTCAAACAACTATCGATCACAACGGTTGTAGATTTGGGCGGAAAACTAATGAATGTGCTTTTATATAATTAGTGAATTTTTTTGCCAATTTGGAGGCATTTTCTAGTCCGAGGAACCAAACCAGGGTTTTCCTGGAGTTATCAGCATGCTTGCTGAGTCGAAAAATGTAAGGTTCGACTCCTAGAATTCCAAAATATCCAAATCTTTATTTTTAAATCTTTCAATATTCAGACTGCCTATTGATTCTTAGGAGATATATAAATTCTAATCCTAGCATTCTTCAGGCTAGGATTCTTTCCGACTCTGCAGACCTGGTCACCAGTATTGTAGGAATTTTATTTAACCAGAACTCGATGTGGAATGGGGAATCGATCAAATTCTGCAACTAATTTGCATATTGTATTCACATAGGAATCCTCTCAATTTGATTGGATGAGGCTACATTAAAAAGTTTAAAAAGCGAAGTGAATTGTTCGCCCTTGCGTGGCCAGCAGTGAGTGAATTCGGTGGACACCAGACTTGGTTTTATTTTTGTATGTTACCAGTTTTTATTGTCAATGAAACTGTAAAGAAAGCAAACCGTACACTTGGGACAATAAAACGAACGTTTGTTAGCAGAGACAAGACCGTGATCAAGAAGCTCTACACCTTAATGATGAGGCCCATCCTTGAGTATGGAAATGCACCACGAGTCCATCAGTTTGTCGGCGATATTGACAAGGTTGAAAAAGTCCAGCGCCGAGCCACCAAATTGTGTCCTACACTTGTGGACCTGCCATACGAAGATAGGCTGAGACACATGAAGCTCCCGTCCATGTACTATAGAAGGGAACGTGGAGATATGATCCAGACATTCAAGATTCTCACAGGCAAAGACAACATGGACCAGGAGAGACTGTTACCCCTCAGCAAGATTACTGGAACAAGAGGTCACAACCTGAAATTGGAAAAGAAGCAAAGTAGGCTAAACATCAGAAAGTATTCCTTTGGGATACGGGTGGTGAACAATTGGAATTCTCTGCCAGACTGGGTCATCGACGCAACAGAAATAAACGACTTTAAGTGCAAGTTGGACAAACATTGGCTTCACAGACAATATTCAGTCAGACCTGTGCACGAACTGGTATAGTGGACAAGAGGGAAAGGAACGGGAGTTACAGGCACAAGGCTTTTTCCCAAATATATGTTATGTTAAAACTTCCTAATTTTGTTAACTTTACAAGGACAATTTGTTTGCTTGTAAGCAACGGGCCAATTTGTTGCAACTCAACTATAGTCGTGAAGTAACTGCCACAACAGGTGAGGATTTTATTGTCTTGTTTTTTTCTTTCATGTCGAGTTCAGGGTTTTTATATACTTCGAATTGCCTAAACTGTTCTACCCCCCTCCCCCTTTACGTCGGAAGAAAATTCCAACACTTTGAAACGGATTGTGTTTAAAGAAAACTTTGCAATGAAGTCACTTAGCAATATGAATATTTTTTTTTATTTTTTTTTCTGTAAAATACACTTTTTTAGTAAGACGACTTTCTTGCTTTTCTCTGTAAAAACAAAATGGAAGTCCCCCAGGATTAATTTCAGCAAAAACAGATCCTTCTTCAGAGGAAGATTACTACATTTGTGAAAGGAATGGAGCATGAGATTATTTTAGCAGAGGAGTTCTATTCCTTTGAACAAAAAATAGAAGGCTGCTTGAAGGAGCTGGAAAGGGTTTTCTGGAGTATGGAGGAGCAATTGTATGATGAGAAGGAAGAAAATTCCAACAGTATCCTTGTTTCATTAATCCTAACTTTTGGTGTTTATTTAGCGTACACACAAAAATGAGCGTTGTGATGTGATATTTTAAATATCTATGGATGGCCAAAAGAGAACGAAAATATTTTTCTGCCTCATTATGTACATGTTGAAAATCGATAATTTTGTCTACACCAACAATTATGTTGGTGTAGACAAAATTATCGATTTTCAACAATTTAAAAAAATCCCTTTTTTATGTGATAGTTTATGAAAAAATTCCTTAATTGAATTAAAATTAGAAAACTTTAAATGAATAAACATTTAAATGGTCCTTATAGTACAATTGAACCCGGTTTTCTTCATCCAGTTGTGGTATTTAGGGTGCTGCGAGTGTCTAGGACTGCAGAGTGAGCAACACCAGGCAACGTCTCACACTTGTTATTCATGATGTTCGCTCGAAAGGATTTCCATCAGCCGAGTTTCATGCAGTTATATGGCTTCTTACGCACTCGAATCATATTCTCAGGTACCCAAGATATCCAAACGCATTATGTAGTTGATGCAAGAGATGGCACACTCTACATCGCCAAACCACCTGAGACACCGGGTATGCAAGGCATCTATAATCTCACCAATACCAACTTTCTTATTAAAGCACAATTGATGAGATCTGTTTTTTTTTTCAGTTTGCAGCTGCACGCCCACCTGATCATGGCACGATTATTATGTCGAAACCGTTGCAAATCAGAAGTGTTTCGGGTCCTTGTCTCACTACTCAACAGTCCTTCTTTCAAGTTTTCCAACATTTTTTTTTTATATATATACTAACGAGTCTCCACTTATCAAGTCTACTAAAGATCACTTGAGAATAAGGGTTATTAAGATGGATAGATTTTCAGTTGAATGATGAAGAATATTTTGAGATGATTGGAAATGAATAGAAAGGACAAAATTTGAATATTTATGATTCGTAGTCAAACTTTGTTTGACGACTTATCGCAAGTATCTGTTGACATTAGATTTGAAGATGGCTCTGTTGTAGTCTGCAGGGAAGCAGTTCCATGCTAATGTGTTTCACAAAAGCAAAGTTCTTGGAAAGAAACTCTGTTCGTTGAAATTCCATTTGATGTTAGCCACATGGAGGAATTAAAATAAAAATCTTTGCTCATTATCACCACTTGAATACAAAATATTTTCAAGGTTTTTTTGTTTTTTTTGAATTGTCAATTTTATCTATGGAAATATTTGGTATCACTGAGTGTAAAAAATTTAGACTTTGACCATTTTAAAAGGAATTGTTCCAAAATCGAATATAAAGCCATAAATAAAATTCTGTCGCAAAGACCTACTGTTTGCATTATTTTAATTTTAATATAATTTTAATTGATCTCACTGCCAAAATTTAAAATAAATTTTAGGAGACATGCATTTTATTTAAAGAATATTTACCTGAAAATTATTTTATGGTGAGAAGAGAGAAATATTTAAAAATAAGATTTAAATTGTTATAATTTTCAATAAATAAACATTTGTTTTATTTATTTACAGAGTATTAAGCTGAAATTGACAATTATTTTTACGAAAGAAGAGACAAAGACAATTATTTCTTAATATTATTAACCCTGGCAGACGTTATTTGCAGAGAAATATTGACAGTAAATTATACAGATAAATGAAAAAAGTAACTGTAAGCTTTCCACATGGTCCCGCTTGTATTTGCGTATTATTCTGGGCCATTTCATGCGAATAACTTTCCTCCGTCATCTTTTCTAGTAGTGTTTCAGAATTGTATAGGACGGTGCTTGCAAACACGTTACTTCAACTTTATACATTTATTTCACATAGGTGGTCTCATGTTTTCGATATTTCTTTTTTCAGGAGACATTGTTGTGGATGAAGAAGATGGAGAAGAAATCACCCCTGATTTGTGGCAAGAAGCCTGCTGGATTGTTATCAGTTCATACTTTGATGAAAAGGGTTTGGTACGACAACAGTTGGACTCCTTCGATGAGTTCATTCAAATGTCTGTTCAACGTATTGTTGAGCATTCACCCGCTATTGACTTACAAGCTGAAGCTCAGCATACATCAGGAACTGTGGAAACACCAGTAAGTATAGGACAAAGCTGTTTGGGGGAGGGGGGTGCAGAAACTATAATATGGTGCTTCTAGAGGCGGAGGTTAAATAATATCTCTTATTTAAGATGAACACTAGATAATATCTTTTCAGAGTTGAGACCGAGGCTAGATAATATCTTTTCAGAGTTGAGACTGAGGCTAGATGATATCTTTTCAGAGTTGAGACTGAGGCTAGATGATATCTCTTCAGAGTTGAGACTGAGGCTAGATGATATCTTTTCAGAGTTGAGACTGAGGCTAGATGATATCTTTTCAGAGTTGAGACTGAGGCTAGATGATATCTTTTCAGAGTTGAGACTGAGGCTAGATGATATCTTTTCAGAGTTGAGACTGAGGCTAGATGATATCTCTTCAGAGTCGCTTTTGCTGGTGAAATTGAGATTGGATCGTAATGTCAACCGGGGTAAACTCAAAATCGCAGAGATACCGGACCTTTATCAGATTGATTGGAACTGCTTCAGCCTAACTTGACTTGGAAAGTATTTTTCAATCAACAATTTATGAAATCTGATGTTGTAAGAGGGAATTACTTTGCATCGCCACTCGGGATACGATAAACTGGCCAGATTGGAGTAGAGTGCTTTGTGTCACACCTGAGTTATTAGAATCCGTCAGAACTGCTTAATATTGTAATTTGAAATGTCTAAGTTCATTTTGGGACAAAATCAGAGTAGGAATACTTCTGCCACAGTGGGGTCCTCCATAAGGTGTCATTACTCCCTGGTCCACTCTGAGTGGTAGTACCTGTCAAGGTCCCATCTCAGGATTAAAATGACTATTCGACATTAAATCACCCGAAAAGTGTGGATGTGTTATAAAAAAAAAAAAACTAGAATATATAATATACATTAGTTCTTTACAGACAGCTGTTTCATCTTTTCAAGACTCATCAGTGTAGTGAGCACAGTTAAATGCAGTGAGCACACCAACTGAGATGCAAACTACAGACATCAGTTACGACTGATCATGACAGTTCGATGCTCTACCATCTTAGCTAACACAGATGCTGATTTTAATGAAAAAAATATTGTTTTTAAATGAATTCTTATGATGTTGATAACCTAGAGTATTCAATTCCTTTTATGTAAGACTCTTACTTTACGCTTAAGTTGAAAACATATAAAATTTTCAGTCAACGCTGTCTTTTTGTGGCACTTCATGTTCAAGTGTACCTTTAAATTAACTTTTCAAATATGTTATAATTTTAAATAATTTCATTCAATTTAATGACCAAACTATACAATAAGTAATTCTATAAAACTTCATAAAAACAATTTTTTAAAACTTTTATTCACCCCAAACAAGGCACATCGCCACTAGGACGTAAGGGGCTACGGTGAATTAGAGGCCAGATTTATAGGGGACATCCTAAGTGGGGAGTTGTGTAGCGAAATGTTTGTTCGCAATACATTTAAATTTCTGCATATTGGTACAGTCAGGTAGTAGGGAGGCTATTCCAAAGGCAAGCAGTACGAGAAAAGAAGCTATTAGAGTGGAAAGTTTTCCGGCATCTGGGGATCTCCACAGTGAAGGGGTGGGATTTTGCTGTTGGTCAGAGGTATTTATGTTGAAGGGGCATAAGTACAGCAAGTTCGTTGGAGCACATTCCATGAAAGTACTTGTAGAACAAGCACAGTGATGCAACATTGCAGCAATGGGGCTGGAAAGTGTGGCACCTATTAGATGAGAGGCCCTTTTTTAACCCTGTCTAAGAGGGAGAGACTACTGGTTGGTGCACCAGCCCAAATGTAGCAAAAATACTCCATGCAGGGGTGAGTGGTGGCTTTGTAGAGATATAGGATATTGGCAGGTGAGAGAAATTTTCTAGCCCGCAAAGTTGACAGTATCTTCTATATATTTGTTCTAATTCATATTACCTGTGAATGTTAGGCCGAGATTTTAAACTGTGTCAGCATGTAATAATTATTTTTTTGTTGAATAATATATTATTTCATGTCGTTTCTATTTCGTCATTAACAGTAAAAACAAAGAAACTCAAAAATATTTCAACATTTTGTCTTTCACACATCCTATGAGATTTTGTCTATCAGACATCGATTTCATTGCCAAACTGATTTTTTAATGACATGTATTCATTCATTGAATTTTCTTTTCAAAAATGTAAATGTTTTCTCACAATAAATTAAAAGAAAGGGTGGGGATGGGAATTTAATGAATGAAACAAAAATGAAAGTAAAAAAAAAACTCCCGGGAAATACATTTAGTATGTCTATATATGAGACTGAAACTAAAAAAGCTCAAGAAATCGAAGGTAACAGCAAAACTTCAAATGAACCTCATACAAAACAACCAGGATATCAAACAGACACAATTGAAGTCAAAAATAAATTTGAAGCGCTGGATCGACTAACAAATGTAGAATAAATGTGGTAACTGATGAAAGACAGTATCATTGAGGCAGCAGAAAAATATATACCTGCAACAAAACGGAAAGACAAGAAATGGATGAAACCAGAAATCCTAAATCTAATGGAAGAGAGAAGGAAAGCAAAAGGCGACAGGAGGCAGTACAAAGACCTGACAGACTGGTGAAAAAAAAAAGTTGTAATGCAGCAACAAGAACAATGATCAGTGCGCTGAACTTGAAAGGAACGCGAAAATCGACAGCAAACTAATGCAAAAGAAAATATATGAACTAACTGGAAAAAAGATACAACTAAAACTGGTTGCATTAAATCCAAAGAGGGTGACATTCTCATGGAAAAAGAAGAAATTTTGTCTGTATATATAGAAGAACTGTACCATGATGAGAAGTCAACCAACCGAGATTCAAAGAAGTGATGAAGGTCTTGTGATACTCCAAAATGAAGTTTACAGTGCTTTCAGGAAAATGAAATACGGGAAGGCACCAGGACCCGACAACATTCCAATCGAGCTGGTTACTGCTTTTGATGAATTGGGAATCAAAACGGTCACAAAACTAATTAACAGCATCTATGAAACAAGCACTATTCCGGAAGAGATTAAAAAGTCGGTTTACATCGCTATCCCTAAGAAACCAGGTACAACAGACTGTGAACAACACCATACAATCAGCCTAATGAGTCACATAACTAAAGTACTTCTGCATGTGCTCATGAATAGAATGAGGAACAAGATTCTGCTACAAATATCTGAAGTACAATTTGGTTTCATGGCCGATAAAGTTACACAAAATACAATTTTCGTCTTGAAACCCTCATAAAATGGTCCATAGAAGTGCAGAAAGATCTATACATATGCTTCATGGACTATTTAAAGGCGTTTGACAAGGTAAGACACAGGGATCTGTTCGACATTTTGACTCGGCTTAACATTGACCTTAATGTCCTCAGTAATCTTTATTGGGAGCAGAAAACGGGCATCAAGGTTGACAATGATTGTAGCGGCTTCAGCCCAATCCGGAGAGGAGTGTGTGTTTTCTCGCCTGACCTCTTCAATATTTACAGCGAAAAGATTTTACGCAAAATTGCTAGCGAAGGTGGTGTTAGTGTAGGCGGATGTAACGTCAACAATTGAAGATGCGAATGACACTGTCCTCATCGCAGACTCCGAAGACAAATAACAACAAATACTGACAACAGTGAAAGAAGAAAGGGCTTCAACTCAATGCTAAGAAAACGGAATGCATGGTTATCTCCAAAAAGGCTGAAGTACCAGAATGCAACAGCGAGACCATTAGACAAGTGGATACATTCAACTACTTGGGTTATAATATTACGTTGGATGGTAAAAGTAGCGTGGAAATCAAGAAACGAATTACGATGGCAAAATCCGCTTTCCATAGCATGGAGGGCTTCTTTCAAAATAGAAACATAAAAATGAACACAAAAATCAGAATCTTAAAGGCGTACATATGGTCAATCCTACTTTACGGTTGCGAATGCTGGACATTGTCGAAAGTGGCTGAAAGTCGTTTAGAAGCAGCTGAGATATGGTTTCTAAGAAGAATTCTACGAATTTCATGGACAGAAAGGAAGAAAAACGGGGAAGTCATGCATAAGGCTGACTACAACAGATCGATTCACAATACTGTCCACACCAGACAGTTGAAGTTCTTCGACCATATAATGCGGGCTTGGAAAAAAAACTTGATGTTAGGAAATATCGACGGCAAAAATAGTAGAGGAAGACACTTCAACGGGGTCACTGGAATCACGACTCTGGATCTCATCAGAAAGACCGAATGCAAAGAGGAATGGAGAGCCATGATTATCGATGTCTGCAAACAGACCTGATACCTGAAGAAGATATCTATATATTTTAGCTCAAAAGGAATTACATTCAAAGCCATCGCAGTTAATCTTTTTGTTTGTTTACGTCTGTTTCGTTTGTTTTTTTATTTACAGAAGCAGGTGTTTAAAGGTTTTTCTGCCAGTTGCAATATAATTCATTCTTGTGCCTTCTCCTTTTCAGGCCAGATATGTCCTCAAGTTTGAGCAAATTTATTTGTCTAAACCAACACATTGGGAAAAAGATGGTGCACCCAGTCCTATGATGCCAAATGAAGCCAGGTTAAGAAACTTAACGTAAGATTGAATTTTTCTTTTCAATAAAAATATGACGACTACATCATTTTTATAGGTAAGCAATGTTGGAGTGCCTAGGCTTCAAGCTTATTTGGGTCTCTCAAGATGTCACAACGTACAGCAATTATGCAATAAATTAAATTCCTCAAATCATCTACAATTTGAAATTAATTAAAAAATTATTGCCACTTTTACATGTTAAAAAAACTATTATTGTTAAAAATGTCTTCAATAAACAACGTTTTAGCATATATATATTTGGAATATGCATCAGAGGACGACAGGTTCATAATCCTGGGATGCCTTTGCTGGAACCCTTTAATAAATGCAAGATTTTAGAGCCTTAAATATCATGATGCAAGTTTTTAAAAGAAATAACTGCTATATGACAAATTGAATGAAAATAGGATGTACATCGGGCTGAGATGTTTTGTTACGCTCGATTGTTGTTGCATAGCATCGGGGATTTTTTTGATCCCCACGCATTGGTTGTCTTCTTTGTCAACACAGCTATTCATCTCTTTCAAGTAGTTGGTGATGTCTAGTTGTAAAGATGGCCATAGTAGAGATGTTGAACATTTCTTTTTCCTTCTTTTGGTGACTGAAGTAATAGAAGCCATTAAAAAGAACCACAAATGACTCCATTATTTACTCTGAGATGTAATTTACTTCTTACATTAATTTGCAGCAAGTACATCAAGATGAACTGCATCTTCCCTTCCCAATCCTCGTAGGGTGGCGGAGGACTCAAAGATCACTTTGACGTATAATTCCCGAAGGCAGGAACTGTCTAGGATTTCTGCCATGTACTTCCTCCCATGACGTCATATTCTGCTATGTATCCCTAATTCTAAACGTTTAACTTTTCTGCTTAAATTTAACCTTAAGTGGAAAATTTCAGTTTTTAACCTTTTACACACCTGGATCTAAATATTACTAGAGTCTGTGTGTCAAAATTTCATATAAATTGAACTCTTTCTTTATAGAGTTTAATGCACTGTTAGCATTTCTAGTGTCCAAGAGGATTTCTAAGAATTAATTCCGGGGGGGGGGGGGGTATTCATAGTGTTGGAATTTAAAAGAAGAACAAAACTTGCATTGGCTCCTCCTTTATGTTGACTCCCTAGGCTTCGGTCTTTAGGATAATGCAGCTCTGTAGGTAAGGGTAAAGTTTGACGAACTTGAAGTAAATTTTTAACCACATATACATTCAAAACTTGTTTAAAATAAAATTTGTTTTTATCTGAAGAATACTTGACTTAAGTTAATCTGATAAAAAGAAAACTATTATGTAACTATATATTTTTTTTTTTTAAGCTTTATTTACGACGACTAAAAAAAAAATCGATTGTTGCTTGATATTAGATTTAGTGAGACTTGGTAAAAGTAAGAAAGACTAAAATTGCTAAAATAAATATTTATCATCTAATTCAAGGACATAATTCCAATTTATAGAGTATCAAGCGAGCTCAGCATCTTACAGTTCAGTATGGTTCATGTTAATATTGTCGACAAAAGCAACTAAGTTACCAAAATATTGCAAAAATGTTAGCTTTGAGCAGCATCGTTGACAAGTAGGAAGAAACTGGAGCAGATGTAAAAGTCTGGATTGCACACTCATTAAAAAATCTTTGATGAAGCTCTGCTCGGACTTGTCCACAAAGCTCAAGATCAGTATTTTCAGTGCAATGGTGAAGCCAGTTTTGCTCTATAGAAGATCCAGACATTTATCAACACCTGTCTCCAAAGAATCCAATAACCAATTACCATCAGCAACAGGGAACTGTGGCAAAGAACAGTGCAGTGACCGATTGAGGAAGAAGTTTGTACAAAGGCATTTAAGATGGGTTGGTCAAAGTGTGCAGGTCTCCATTTAGTACAAGAAAATCCACCCTCTTTTGGAACCCATAAAGGAAAAGAATGAGGGGCAGATTGGGATGCTTGGAGAACTTTGGTTCATGGCCTATATCCAAAGTTATGTGATGGTGAGGCGGATGATGAGTAGTTAAGCATGTAGAATACCGACATAACAACCCTAACTGGAGTCAAGTTGGCAGAAAAAACTCTTACTTGAATTAAGCAATATTTATACACTAGAATGTTCACTCATAAACTCACTCTATTTAGTGTTAGCTGAACTGGTCAGACAGCCGAGCGCTGGCTACTAAATTGAATAATGCACATATTAAAACAATTGACCTTACAATGAGTGTCAGATGGCAATTTCTTCTGTTGCTTTTTAATGAAGAAAATCTTTGATCTTGGCTTTTTGGCTGGGATCAAAGTGTAGTATCTGTTCTGATGGTACCGTCTTGGCCTTCAGCCTTGATTCCGTCGTTCTGGGGTATTGTCCTGTGAAGTTCTAAGAGGTCCACCCTCCCAGGCTTTGCTTTCTCACCCCTTTGAAAGGGGTTTTTTTTTTTTTTTTTTTTAATGAACGACTTCAAAGTAAAATGTCAGTATTTCTGTCTATATCTTCAAAAATACATCTGATCTCGTTGACATAATTAGTTTACTTACTATAGTCTTTGTGCATCACTTACTCTAATACTCTGGAGCAAGGTATGAATCCATATGTCCTCCCTCCAGCTATGGGTGAAATAGTAGGGTTGACTAAACTCAAGCATCAGTAGAGCCACTCATCTAGGAGAAGCAGGAATGAGAATTTTTAGCGGAATTCTGCTTTTCTTCTTTTTTTTTTTTACTAACTTTTCAGTATGACAACCCCAGAAGATGCACAGAATTTATCGGCCATAGTAAAAAAAACAAAACATTTTGATTAAATGCCCTAATAACTTAGAATGGCCTAGAAATTGGTGATCCTTTTACATTAAATCACGCGCATGCATTACGGGCATGGCTCTCCCAAAGTTGGGAAGTTCATCCCGATTTCAGATTTTTTTGTCATTGGCCACTCACATCCCTGGAGAAGGAAAACTCTGGAATAACACATGTGACCAGATAGGTCTGTTATGTGTTATCTGAAAGAAGCAGCTATGAATTCTCTATTTTGTTCATGCAAAATCTGATTTTTTTCTTTTCAGATATTCAGCTCCACTCTATGTGGATATTACAAAGACTGTCATAAAAGAAGGTGAAGAAAATGTGGAGACGCAACATCAGAAAACCTTCATTGGCAAAATTCCTATCATGTTGCGATCGACCTATTGTCTATTGAACAGATTAACTGATCGTGATTTGACTGAGTTAAACGAATGCCCTCTCGATCCTGGAGGGTATTTTATCATCAATGGATCAGAGAAAGTTCTCATTGCTCAAGAGAAAATGGCTACAAACACTGGTGAGTGAGTTTGTCAGTTGGATTAGTGTTAAAAACAAAAATATCACACAGATTGTAGAAATTCCTACAACAGTTGCCCATTTTTGCATACAACATCCATGTCTGCATATCGGTTATAAGACAAGGAATCTACATATATTTATTGTAATTGAGCATTTTTAACTGCCCCTTGGCCACTTCTAGGCTCCAAAACCTCTTGACAGAATTGCATCAAATTTAGCTTGAAGCATCCTTGGAATACTGGGTGTGCCATAGGGAAATAAAAATGTAAATGTTGCTAATGCTAAAAGAAAAAATAACTTATAGACTCTAAAATTATTGAACATAATTGCACCAAATTATATATGAAGCACCCTTGGTATGCCAGCTGTGTCATGGTGGTAGAGATCAAGATTTTACTACTACTGATGATAACAAACACTGTAGTGGGGGTCCACCAAATTTGACGTGAAGCACCCTTAACAAAACAGGTATGTCATTGTGGGTCACAATTCTAAAATGACTACTAATGACGGTAAAAAATACTTTGTTCAGAATTAAATATGAAACAAAATTTGATCAAATAAAGCAATATCAGTGATAAACTAAAAATTATTTTAACTAGTTAATATTACAATTCACCGTTACTTTTGGTCTAAATGTATGTTCATTTTTCTCAATTTATTTTGTTAATGGATCATTAACAAAAACATAAAGAAAAAAGCCATTAACATAAAAATGAATGAATTCTTGCAAACTAGTTTCCATGTCTTTGTTTATATTATACCACGAGCTGTATCGACCCAGCATTGCCAGTGGTGTTTTTTTTTATGGTAATCGTTCTAGACAAGGCATGAAGTAACTTGAGGTAAGGAGCTAAAAAATACTACTTCAACAATAAGTATCAGATGGATAAATTCCGACCCCAAAAACAGCAATTCTTTCCCCTTTGTCAGAAATATCGCTCATGGAATGTGAGGACAAAATAAGTGAAGCGAGTTACGAGGCTGCCGAAAGTAAACCCAAGGTCGACTTTCTACTCTGTGATTTGTTTTGCTTTTCTTTGTTTTTAAACTATGCACTATTTTTTTTTTTGTTCCAATCAAAGGGAAATAATTCTATAGACGAATATAGTTATGTCCCTTTTTTAAGACGAAAATAATTCCAACACGGACTATGTATTTTTTGAAAGGAATTAAATGGAATTACACTTTATTCTTAACAAAATGCTGCAATGAAAGACTGACGAACGAGAATCAAAGATTGATTTTGTGGAAAGAAAGCCATAGATGACAAAGGAACGATAAAAAGACTGACTTTACTTTATATATTAGATTCTAATTTTTGTGATCTCAAATTTTTTTGAGATAATTTGTTGATTATTGATCTACTTTTCTAATCCAGAAGTCTTGAACCCTGGCGAATGGAAGATTTAGAGAGTTCCCTCGCCCCTTTACATTTTTCATTCAATTAATGTCTGTATATTTGGACTCCTGTTGCTACTTTTTCTTTCTTTCTTTTTAATCTGACTTTTCTCTAAATTTTTACTGCTGCTACAAAATAAGAGCAATAGAAAAATTTGTTTCATTTATTCACGACTTTTATTTATCCAATGACAATAATTATCCCCACTTATTCGTCTAATTAAATTTAATGATTTTTTTTTTAGTTAAGAAACATTACATTTAACAGCGTTCCTTTATGTCTTTCTTTCAGTATATGTATTTCAACAGAAAGATTCCAAATATGCTTACAAAACAGAAATTCGATCCTGTTTGGAACATTCTTCCCGTCCTACAAGTACTTTGTGGGTTAACATGATGGCAAGAGGAGGAACAGTAAGATCTTATCTCTTTTATTTATTTTTGCTTGTTTTCTTTTTCAATTTATAAGTCTTTCATCGAAGATGACTGCATTACAGGAAGTCTCTAACCCCCCCCCCCCTCTTTCTCACTCTCTTTCTCTCAAAATCGTGGATGATTTCTAGTTTTTTTATTATGCACAAGGTATCTTGTCGAGAATATTATATATAGATTAGCAGAATGTGTTTACCTTGCACCTCTGAGAAACCGTACTACAATGCAAACACCATAAAGGACTGATTTGACCAATATAGAAACTGTCCTATCTTATGAGAAAAATTAACATATGCAAAAATATAAATATGCTTTAAAAGAAACAGCGCATGAATTTAAATTAATCTATACCTTCAGACTTCATTCAAAAATAGACTTCATTAACCTTAGACAAGTTGAAATTACATTAAAAACCAAACATATTGTACTATCATGACTACCTGGTGGCGCCTGCACAGGTAGGATTCCAAAACATTACCCCTAGGTCAGTAACAGTTAAAAAGTTGGCTGAAAAAATGCGACGAGACAACCGAGATGTGGTTGGAGAGAAACCTGTGAAGAATGACTATGGTGAACTATCCTTTGGCTTGGATGACAAAAAGATACTATGGAAACAGCACTATGAGCGTCTGCTCAATGTGGAATTTCCCTGGGATCCTAACAGTTTCCCAGAGGCAACCCCTATGGAAGGCCGAGTGTTTACGTCACCACCGAGATGATTGCAGGTCTCTGCAAGATAAAAATGAATATGGCTGGAGGACCTTCGGAAGTTACAGCGGAGATGCTGAAGTCAACTGGCAAGCTTGGTATTGCCATTATGCGAGACCTATCAGAAGTCATCATACGTAAAGGTTGTATTCCTGTGGATTGGGAAGAAAGCTACATCGTCAGCATATATAAGGGAAAGGAGATGTCCTTGATAAAGGCAACTATCGAGGACTGAAGCTTCTTGAGCAGACGATGAAGATATTTGAGAGTGACAGAGCAGCTGATGAGACTACGGATGCACATCGATGGGATGCAGTTTGGTTTTATGCCTGGCAAGGACATCACTGATGCCATCTTCATCATCCGACAGTTCCAAGAAAAACACTTGGCCGCAAACAAGACCCTATATGTGGCTTTTGTTTATCTCGAGAAGGCTTTTGATCGAGTGCCAAGGAGGGTTATATGGTGGGCGATGAGGAGGCTGGACTGGAGGAATGGCTGGTGCGGACAGTGCAGTCAATGTACTCGAACGCTAGAAGCCGTGTGGGAGACAGGTACAGTGAACCATTCAGTGTGGGGTTGGTGTGCACCAGGGTTCGGTATTGAGCTCCCTTCTCTTCATCATAGTCTTGGAATCCCTGTCACGCGAACTGAGAACCGGATGCCCTTTGGAAGCTCCTGTACGCGGATGACCTCGCAATTGCCGACACTTCACTCAAAGCTCTAGTTTAGAGAATCACCTCCTGGAGGAATAGTATGGAGGACAAGGGCCTCCGAGTTAATATGGCTAAGACAAAGATAATGATCGCTGGTCCCAACCTGAATTCCATGAAAAGATCAGGAAAGTTCCCTTGCGCGATCTGCTTGAGTGGTACAGGGAGAAACTCCATTTTTTGCCCCGTCTATTCCTACTGGGTCCACAAGAGATGAAATGGAATCAGTGGCCTACTCTGACCGGATCAGCAATACCTTTTTTCTGTATGGGCACAGCTAGACCAATTGACGGCAGGCCAGTAAAAGAGGTCGCGGTTGGGGATAGCAAACTAGAAGTTGTAGCTGAGTTTTGCTACCTGGGCGACTCCCTTTCAGCCGATGGTGGTTGTAAGACTGTTGCCCGATGCCAGTCTGCCTGGAGGGACTTTTGAGAACTCCTGCCGATCTTGACAAATAAGCATCTAGCGATCACAACTAGAGGGCAGGTGTACACAAGCTGTGCTAGGAGTGTTATGCTTTATGGCTCTGAAACCTGGGCTACATTGGCGAGCACTGTCAAGAGACTGCAGCGTAACGAAAGAGCCATGATTAGATGGAGCTGTCGTGTCAGGCCGGAAGATAACACTCTCTTCAAAACTCTTCTCTCTAGGCTTGGTATACAAGAAATAACTGATGTCCTTAAGCTGGACAGGATGAGATAGCTTGGCCATGTTGAGCGAAGCTCCAGCTGGATTTCTTGAGTCAGAAACATGTCCATCGCATCAAGTTAGCAGGCTGGAAGACCGAAGCTTTCTTGGGATGAACTGTGTAAACGTGGCCGTGCAGCTTTGGGGATTGCAAACTTAGATCCTCGTGACCACCGAGCCTGGAGTGGAAGACTTTGATCAGACTGACAGGCAGGCCCCACCCTCTTATAGAGGACTAATCAAAGGCCTGTTAAAAAATAACCCTGATGATGAAGATAAATTACCAAAAATGCTTCTTAAAATATTTTTATTTATTTTCAAGGGAGATAATTGAAATGACAACTGTTTTTTTGCAATTATCTTTGCTTACAGTACGAGGACAACAAAAATACTGCGCACAGTAATATTTTTCTGATGAAGTCTAGAAATAGAAAAATGTCAACTAAGTTCTAATTGTAAAATTAAAATTTGTCGACTACTTTGCAAATTAAAATTCCTTTGTTTTATTATTTATTTATTTTTCAAATTTGTGTACGTTTTTAGCGTCCTAAATTATCTTCAAATGACCGTCATTCTATACGATTATTCGATATTAATTTAAATCTTTATTAATATTTGTCACTACATTTTAAATTACAAATGTTAGTTTGAAACTACAAATCGAATAATCACATAGAATGTTGGCTTTTTAAAAAGAGAATTTTGGACGCTGAAAACGTACACAATGTAAATAAAAAATCGTCCCTAAATAAATATTCCTATTTAAGGCAAAGTTAGACATAAGGTATATTTTTAATGTGGGGTACTCCAGCTCCCCTCCAAAATAGCACTCTGGATTGGAACAAAAATTTAAATTGCCTCAGTCTAGAAGGACTTCTTCATTGACTGAGGACAGAATAGACAAAGTGTAACATCAGAACAGATACTACACTTTGTTCTAAATAGTTGTTATATTTTTATTGAATTATCACAGAACAGTTTTCAAAAGGAAGTTAAAATTGATTTAATTTTAAACGTTTTGCCATTTTTTTAGCTTAGTTTTATTTTTTAAATCACTCTATTCCCTCACAAAATATTTTTATAAAACACACACACACGCACACAATCTGTATTTGAAATGGGGTTAACTTTTTTCTTCCCTCCTGGATGGAATTGAATTAGAAACTTTTTTTTTCTACTAAAAATTATATATTTCTTCATTTGTTTTTAAATATTGCTTCAAACATTATATTTCTGTACCCTTAAATTACATACCCTTCTTTTTTTTTAATCCAGAATTTCTAACAATGGAAAAAAAACTTTGAATATTTAAAAATGTAAACATGACTATATATTTTAAATATACGCCTTCCCCTCCCTTTATCAGATGATTACTGCTCGGACGGCGGGTACGTTTTGCTAGTTTTATATATAAGATTACAAATACCTTTAAATAATTTGTACGTTTTCTGTAACTTGTTTTCTTGTATGCTTAATATCTTCATTTGTAACCTCAAATGTAATTGTTTTTTTTTGTGTGTTTTTCAGGGTGTGAAGAAAAGTGCTATTGGACAAAAGATTATTGCTATTTTACCCTACATCAAACAAGAAATCCCCATTATTATTGTTTTCAGAGCCTTGGGCTTTGTATCTGACAGAGACATTTTGGAACACATTATTTATGACTTTGATGATCCAGAAATGATGGAAATGGTAAGAAGAACGGTGCACATTTTTGCTACTCAAATGTTCATCTTTTTGGACAGGAAACCTAGATGACTCTCAAACTAAAATTGACGTAACTGTTCATTACCTATCCCCTACCTTTTTTTTTTTTTTTTTTTTCAAATTGAAAAAATTCTATGCTAAAATGTAAACAAGATTTATTATCTCGTATTCTAATATTAAAAAAATCATAAAATATTTATATAATATTTTTGTTCAATCTTTCTTCTTGCTAATAATAATACAAATGTTAATTAAATTATATTAAAATCTGAACGATTTTTTCCACCACTTTTCCTTGAATATGACTGTTTAGTAGAAATATTATACCGAATATTTCGGCTTTGAAAAACAATTTTTGGTGCGGTTTCTGTCCATCACTTTTTTTCAAACACACATCTTACATTAGTCAATAAAGTTAGCTTGTTACACATCGTATTACAATAACTACTAACAAAATTTTATATACTTTATTTACTAAACTTCTCTCAATTCAAGTATTTTTTAATTTTTGTTCCTTAAAAATACTTTACATCATTGTGAGAATTAATTTGTATAAAAATATTATTCTCCATTAAAAATTAAATGAAGATACACAACTCAAATATTATGCCATTAAATCAAACTATTGTTTGTTTTAAAAAATTACTTGAAATCATTCGCATCGATTCTCATTCTACAACACCTCATTTTTGTTGGATTTCATTATTTTAATCATTTTCCTTCTTTTAGGTAAAGCCGTCATTGGATGAAGCTTTTGTGATCCAAGAACAAAATGTTGCATTAAACTTTATTGGTTCTCGTGGTGCTCGTCCTGGTGTAACGAAAGAGAAACGTATTAAATACGCCAGGGAAATCTTGCAGAAAGAAATGTTGCCTCATGTTGGTGTCAGTGATTTTTGTGAAACAAAGAAAGCTTATTTCTTAGGGTGAGTCATTAAAATGAGCAAGATCAATTTCATTATAACCTTTTCTCTTTCGTTTAAGAAAGAAACCTTTTCCCTTTCATTTAAGAAAGAAACCTTTTCTCTTTCATTTAAGAAAGAACCCTTTTCTCTTTCATTCAAGAAAGAAACCTTTTCACTTTCGTTTAAGAAAGAAAGCTTTTCTCTTTAATTCAAGAAAGAAAGCTTTTCTCTTTCCTTTAAGAAAGAAACTTTTTTGTTTATACAAAGTTATTCTAAAAAATGCCACTCATGGAATCGTTAATCAAATTCACAATTCTTTCTGCAATCCAACCATATCTGGTACAAATAAACTTCAGTCTATGCCTGACTTGTCCACCAAGTTTCAGTCATGAACGTCTAACAGTCTTTGTTTTATCGCCATTCGATGATATGGGGGGGGGGGCACTTCAGTAGGAGGTGTGATCGTGAATACACCGCTCCCCCTCCAAAATAAACTGCAGTCTTTGTCTGACTTGTCCACCAAGTTTCAGTCATAAATGTCCAACAGTTTTTGTTTTAGCGCAGTTCGATGATATGGAGAGAGTATACTTTGGTTATCGTCTTATCAGTAGGAAGCAGGATCTTGAATGGTTTTGCACTTACCGTACCTTAATCCACCAGATCTCTATCGGTGGGGCTATCTCAGATAATGTCTATGAAAACAATTCCCAGACTAAATCATGGCAATTTCAAGAGAGGAGGGTGTCAAAATTATAGACACTTACATGTCATATCCAGGTGTGTTTATCGTTAAACAGCAATAAAACAGATTGGACATTCATGATTGAAACTTGGTGGACAAGTCAGATGTAAACTGAAGTTTATTTGTACCAAATATGGTTGGATTGCAGAAAGGATTCTGAACTTTATTAATAATTCATGGTTGGAATTTGGGGTGGAGGTAACTATTAATAATTCATGGTTGGAATTTGGGGTGGGGGTAACTATTAATAATTCATGGTTGGAATTTGGGGTGGAGGTAACTATTAATAATTCATGGGGGGGGGGGTAACGTTTACATTTTACAATATTATTTTATTGACTTCATCGGTGTGTTGCATAAGTAATTCACATTTTTTATCCAGATTTGGGTGATTGTCAAAAATATTACCATTTCGATATCACATCCTTTAAAACAATACGACATTCATCTGATAGCAAAGCTGTATAAAATTATAATGCTACAAAAAAAAAAAATTTTTTTTAAGTATGATATTTATTGTTCAGTCTTAAAGATTTTACTTTTAATTCTCTCTTGTGAGTGGACTTGGGTACGATGAAACTTTGAAAGTCGTCCAATGGTATACAAAATAAGGGGATGTTTACCAATCCTTAATCCAGAATGGAAGGGGGGGGGGGGTTCACTAGTCTGTGTGATAATTGATAGAGGACAACATTGGAAAGAGTCAACCCATATGCTAGGTTCTTCCAACATTATCAGTTAACCTAAATGAGAATTTCATATAGGAAACATTGATTTAAAAAAAAAGCAGGGGGGGGGGGGGGGGGTCCATCATGTTAATTTAAAAATAAGCATCATTATTATGAAATGAAGTACAATGAAACTGCAGAAGACATTAAATGGTATGCAACGTATGGGGGGGGGGGTATATAAGACATTTTTGTATGGTATCGTTTTTTTTTTTGTTTTGTTTTTTTACTAGTATTGTATTGAAGTTACCATTCTAATATTAGGACAACCCTATTTAATTGTATTTTGGATGTTTGTTTTTCTCCGCAGATACATGGTACACAGATTGCTCCTGGCTGCTTTGGGCAGACGAGAAGTAGATGATCGAGATCACTATGGAAACAAACGTCTAGATCTTGCTGGACCTCTTTTAGCCTTCTTATTCAGAGGGTAAGTATATTTATATTTTCTGGAGTTTGTTCATTCACTGCGAGAAATATGTTAGTCTAGCAGAAAGACGATTTTGAATTCAAACCTCCAGCGCTACAATGGCCAACAAGATAGACCTCAAAGCCTAGAATGGTAAATTCTCTTGGAGTGTGGAAACCTTTCAATAAAAAATAACCATGTGTGATGAACCAAGCCTGAGATGGGCTGGTGCATAACTTGCATCTCAATGCAATAAAAAAAATGTGTTGAATAATGATGCTCTAATGGATGAGCTGCACTTTATATGAAGACCTTTCATTGGATGGTGGCATGTGTCTGGACACACTAGAACCAGAATGCTTACTTTATTGATTTCATAAGAATATTTAAACATAATTGGATTTCTTTTCACTCCAGTGACAGTGTTGTTGCCATTGTAGTAAAAAAATAAATCTGTTTGCAACCAACATTGGTTAAAAAAAACAAAAGAAAACTTGTGTCAACTATTTTTAACTATTCTTATACGATCACTAAACTGGTTATTCTGATTCCAGAATGTTCAGACACGTGCCGCCATCTGCTGGTGAAAGGTTTCACATAAACTGCATCTCCTACGGTAGAGCATCATAAATCAGCACATCCGCTTATTGTTTTCGGACACTGTTACGCACCAGTTTATTTCAGGCAAAGACTAGTGAAGCTGTGTTCCCTCATTGTTAATTTGTAAAATTGACAGAACTGGGTGTCGTTTAAACAATGCACCTCATGAAACGGTTACTTTTGCAGCATGTCTCACTTAGAGGTGATACATGAAAATACTTTCGCCATCATTTCAACTGGAACATTTCCACCAAATAGTTTTGTCTGTTACTTTGGAGACGGACTAGAAGACATTTATTTAATGAAAAAGAAAACCTATTAAATATAAATATTTACTAACGTTTTGTTTTTAAAAGCAAATAACTTGTTATTTATTTGTCAAATGTACTAAGAAATTGATTTCTATTGCTCTTCTTAGTCTATGAAAATTCTTCTTTTTGTGTTTAACATCAGTTCATTCCAAAAGAATTTGTACACTAAACTGCCTTCAGAGATCCTTGGACATGGTGTTCATTCCAACGCTTATCTTACCACAAAATCCAACTTTCCCCAGACTGTTCTACATTTTTTCCCCTTACCCACTCTACTTCCCAATTCCAACCCTCTGAACTTCTTAAACTCTGTCTATCCCCAATCCGTGGTGCAACGGATAAAGTGCTAAGTAATAATCAGTTCAAAGTGGAAGTCTTCTGGGGGTTGAAGGTTCAATCCTCAGTACAGGCGATACTAAGAATACAATTACGAATTACTTAAGACTTTTACCCAGTCATGGCTGACGGAATGAAGGCAAACTGCCTCAATGGGTTAAATAAAAGATTCTCAAGTTCAACACGAAGCACCTGAAGAACGTCAGAGTTTACATCAGCCAAAACGTTGTGAGAATAACATCCAAGATGGGAACAGTAGTTTGAATGGAAACATTATATATTAGATGATAATAAATTTTGCTTTTCGTTTTTCTTAGATTATTCCGAAACTTGATGAAAGAAGTGCGCCTTTATGCCCAGAAATACATTGACAGAGGGAAAGATTTTAACTTGGAGCTTGCCATCAAAACAAGAATCATCACTGATGGCTTGAAATACTCTTTGGCCACAGGTAACTGGGGTGACCAGAAGAAAGCTCATCAAGCTCGAGCAGGTGTGTCTCAGGTGAGAAACTTAACAGACAACGAATAACTCTGTGTTTTCTTTAAGCATCTTAAAGATGATTAGTTTCCATATGTTAATGAAGTCTAATATTAAACTTTTAAAGGAAAAACAGCTAATAGGAATATTGTGTCACACTAATCCTCACTTTTTTAGTGATTTTCATTTATTTAATTTTTGTTTTTTTACTTCAATCTCCAGATCTTATGATTCAGTGTTCATTTATCACTTTAAAAAAAATTTAAATCTGAACACTTCTTTATGATTGAATTCATCTCAGTATTATTCTCAATTTGTTAGTACATTGGGTGCTTATGCTGTTCAGCGGCCGTATGAAAAAATTATTTTTTTATAAAAACAATATTATATACTTGTTCCGCGTTATATTCTTACTCACTGTACAAAAAAGTAGAAAAAATTATCCACTAGAACTTTAATTACAAGTAGTTTTTCATTCTGCGTATCATAACAGCGATTCGTTCACTAAGCCTCCATCTTCTTTCTTAGGAAGATTTCGAATTATCTGCCCTTGAAATCTTCTTAAGAAAGAAGATGGAGGCTTAGTGAACGAATCACTGTTATGATACACAGAATGGAAAACTACTTGTAATTAAAGTTCTAGTGGATAATTTTTTCTACTTTTTTGTACAGTAAGAATATAACGCTGAATAAGTATATAATGTTTTTAAAAAAAAAAAAATTTTTTCATACAGCCGCTGAACAGCATAAGCACCGTACATTGTTTTTAAAATGGAGAAAACACCCAGACCTTCTGGAAATTAGCTCAGAAGGTAAACTGTAACCACAATAACTTTCGATTAGTTTGTTGCATAGTTTTAGCAAATGTGCGCTACTTTGACAGATATTATGAAAACTGTTTTACTGTCAGCGCAAGTTCAGGAAATCTGTCTTTTCAAATATTTATTACTATTGGGATCTGAAGAAACCAAGAATCGTACCTCAAGAAGTAAATTGATTGGAAAGAACCTGAAAGATTCTTTTCATACCAATTGCTATGTTTCTATCCAGAATAGAACTGTGCGTTATAACAAAATCAAAAAAATCATTGAATTAATGAGATGTCCTTTTGCAAAGCAATATGCACATGAATCTTAGAATGTTGATCACATACACCTGATCAGTATTTAAGAAAGCTATTGTTTTATTTTGAATATGCATTTGGTATTTTATTATTCTGTTGGTGTGATAAATGGCCCAACTTTATGAATAGATTTAACGTGTAAATAAAGAGAATAGCTTCTTCCCAGACATTAAATTCTATTTTCACAAATATATATAACTTTAATCAAGAGAGATAATTCAATTAAAATGTTGCTTATTTAACTAACATAAATGATTGAGATTTATTGATTTTTCTCTGTGTGTTGTTTTAGGTGTTGAATCGTTTGACTTTCGCTTCTACCTTATCCCATTTGAGACGTTTGAACTCTCCCATTGGTCGAGACGGTAAATTAGCTCGACCCCGTCAACTTCACAACACTTTGTGGGGCATGATTTGCCCTGCTGAGACACCCGAGGTAAGATATTCAGGCTATTGTTTGGGTTTTTATCTACTGCTAAAGTAGTGTTTGAATATTGAATAAACTAAAGATGTCATTTTATTTTCTTACGAATATTTACTAAAATTCTTTCTTTTTTTCCCCCTCAATTAGGGTGCTGCTGTAGGCCTTGTAAAGAATTTAGCACTGATGGCTTACATTTCTGTCGGCTCCCAACCGTCTCCTATCTTAGAGTTTTTAGAAGAGTGGAGTATGGAGAATCTTGAAGAAGTAGCACCATCGGCAATCCAAGAGTAAGAGAACTTTCTTTATCTATATTCTGATGATGTTATTATCTTGCTTGCTTGTCACCATGCACACTTTTCATCTGCACATGAATATTTTAGATGGTGAGAGCAATTAAATGATGTAAATAATTAAATGATGTAAATAATTAAATGATGTAAATAATTAAAAGATGGGTGAAGAGAAAGAAGAGAGAAAGGTTTATTATGATATCCCAAAAGGTTTTCATAAATATTTGGAAATTCCAAAAGGTTTTCATAAATATTTAATGATATATATACAAAAACTGACCCAACAGGTTGTATGGTAATATTTAAAAATCAAATAACATGATGTAAAATATTTTTCACCTTTATTTAATAATTGTGATTAATGAAAATTTAACCTAGTAATGATCCTTGGTATTTTTTGGGATTTTTAGCAATCATAAATATTAGCAGCACTTTGTGCTTAACTTCATATCATTCAGTGCCTTTTTTATTACGAAACAAACAAACAGACCAAAAACAGTGTCAGCTTTTATAAGATTCTGGAGAATGTATAGTCATGAACTGCAGAAAAATGTTGTGATAAGTTAAATTAATCTCATAATAAAATTACCATTGTCGCAGTCTGTGTTAGGATTTGTACGTTTTTCACACTTGGTATGAACAGGAGGAAGTAGGAAGAAGAGGAGCAGTCTGCATTAATTAGTTGGGGTTTTTTTTAGTAATTTATAGCTAAGATCTCTTTTATGAAAGAGATTAACAGTAAAGAAATTCAGTTCTAACGAATAAAAAAAATATATTAAAGTATAAATTACTGTAAATTTGGCAAATTTCGGTTATTTCTATTGTCAATTCGATTCGACTAAGACACTTTTTCTTTTTTATTTAAAGTGATCCACAAGACGGATTTTAATAAATATTTGGAAATTCCATAAATATTTAATAATATATATAAAAAGACTGACCCAATTTCAAATACTGTGTAATTTACATGGGTCTAGCTAATTATTTATTATTGTGAAGATATGTGTGTATTTTCAAAATGGATTACTATACATGTTTTTTTCTTCTTTCATGTTTAAGTATAATTTTCTTTTGTTTTCTCTTTGCCCTTAAGTGCCACCAAAATCTTTGTGAATGGCTGTTGGGTTGGCATCCACAGAGATCCAGAACAATTGATGAACACATTGCGTAAACTCAGAAGAGAGATGGACATCATTGTGTCTGAAGTAAGATTTGTTCATTTAATTTTATTCTCCTTTGCCTTTTAGAATTATATTTTTCTGTATAAATCCTCTTTCAATTTGTTACATAAACAAAGGACTGATGCATACTACAGTCGATGATTGGTTGAGCTGGAACACTTTGTAGGAGATAGTGTAGATTTCGAAATAATTAAGCAGCAGTGTGTTGACCAGTTCTGAGGGGTCTCTTTTCTCACGACCAACTTAGAAAAATGTTAATGTGACGGTTCTAGGATCTATCCAACAAATAATCATCTGGATGAAAAATTTGTGAAAAGATGAATAAATTGTCATTGTGAATCTTTGGCATTTCCCTGTTCTAACTATCCCGAGCCATCTTCCAGCTACAAGTAATAATACATTTCAAGATATCTATGAAGTTCACAAGTGTAGTCCAGATGAAGCTGCTAGATATTCAAAAAAGAGAGTCTAACAAATGAACCACTTAAAGTAAGGGTTTACAAAAAGTAATGGGAAAAGAAATATTCCTAAAAAAATTATTACATACAGAATTTTCTATAACTTTTTGTTTGCTAAATGTGTTAATTTGGACTTTTCTAGTTGAAGACTGAAAACTCAAGTGAGACAACTCAAGTGTATTAGCAGTTTATATTGCAAAATGCCTCTTCCTCCTTTTGTTGCTTATAATTCCATCCCATTGCTTCAAAATATGTGGCAATTTTATGTATTTATTATGCGTCTTTAGGAATCTCTTATTTTAATAAATGAAACCAAAAATGTACGAAAAATATATATTCATATACAATCTCATAGAATATATTAGGACTATACAAATCAAATTCTCTAGAAATATTTCATCAAAAGAAAAATGTCCTTCCAATTTCATTATCTTACCATTTAATGAAGAGAATCACATTTGAAAATGTTGATATTGAAAATCAGTTTAGAAGAATATTTTTGAAAGCCAAAATAACGAAAAATCTCAAGTTTATTTAAAAAAATAACATGTTTTGGCTTTCAAGAATATTCTAAATTGATTTTCAATATCAACATTTTCAAGCGTGATTCTCTTCATTACTCCATAACATGCAGCCACCTGATACACACCAGCATTCAAATCTCAACAGTCAAAACATTAAAATGGACTCCTATCTTAGCAGTGACAACATGCCTCGATCAAGAAGGATTAAAAAGAAAAGAAATAAAAAGGAACTAAATGCCTATATACTTTTGAAAAAGATGTTTTTAAACGTCGAAAAGTCTCAGACCTTTAAAATTAATACATGTTTATTTTTAAAAAAACATGTTTTTGCTTTCAAAAATATTCTTCTAAATTGATTTTACCATTTATTTGAATTCATCCAGTTTATTCATTAATAGAATATTCCTATTTTTAACTTAAGGAATTTGTTCTAAAACTATATTACTCTATTAGATAAAAGATATTTTGTTATTAATTTTGAATTTTTTTTTTCGATTTCATTGTTTAATAGTAAAAAATCAAATAGTTGTTCTTACTGTGAACTTTTTTTAATTTGTTTTAGGTATCAATGATCAGGGACATCCGAGATCGTGAAATCCGTATCTATACAGATGCTGGTAGAATTTGTCGTCCGTTATTGATTGTTGAAAATCAGAAATTACTTCTGAAACAAAGTCACATTAAACAACTCAAACAGAGAGAATACAACAGTTACAGGTCAGTTCGGACAAAACAAATGATTTTTCTATTTTTAAATGTTTAAATTGCCAACTTTTTAAGCGAATGCAAAAACTAAAGAATTGTTTGAGAAAAGCTCATCTAATGTTTCTCTGATGCAAACCATGCATGGTGACAATTATATTAAGGATTTCAAAGGCAAAAAATAATCTGTTCAACAAACATTTATTTATGAAAATCAAAACTTTTTTTTACAGAAGACCATAATCTAATATGGTTTCAATATCTGTATGTATAAATAACTATTTCTTTGCGTGTAATTCAATAAATATTTAAATAAAAACTAGTATCAATCAGCAGTTGACTGAAGTAAAAGTTGTAGGTAAGTTCGAAAATAATAAAAAACCTATGCTGTCATTTTTTAGGACATTTGTAACTCATAATCTAATACTTTTCTCCAACTCTCCTGAACCCTCACCCAGTTTAATAATACTAAACCAGTAGTGATAATGGCATATTCTCACTGTCCTGGTCTTGGTACTCTTATAGATGCCGCACCATGTTTCGTGACTTCGCATTGTCAACATTCGGGCAGGTCTCAAAAGCACCCAAGAGTTGACGAAACTATTAACCAATCAGGCTACAGCAGGGAGCCAATAACTTTTGGAAGAAATTAATCGCATTCATTAACAAAAAATGAATTTCTATAATCACTGTCAGCTTGTCAAATTTCAACCCCCTCCTCTTCTGCTTGTCGACGTGGTACTCATATAGATGACGAACCCTGTTTCCGTGATTTAAAAACATTTGATTAACAATGATTCCTTTGACAAAAAATAAAAATAAACATTTAATTAATAACAGTTGTTTACCTATGGCTTGTTCGTTATTTTTATATATATGTATTGTAGTTTGATTTTCTTCGTAATTTATCGACTGCCAGTCTTCAACTTAGCGTTTGCCAGTTTTCGCTTCGTGAAGTTTCGGGCGCTTCCGTAACCTGCCCGAATGTTGACGACGAGAAGTCACAGAAACATGGTGCATCATCTATAAGAGTACCCTGGTCTTTTTCACTCATTCCTTTTCTGGCTATTTTTCTCTTTGTCCCTTCTGCTAACTTCTGAACACTCACTTTTTGTTTTCCTCCTGTTTTTTCTTGACATCTATCTTGGCATCATTTATGTGAATTGTCATCGCGGAAGTTGATGAGATGTGAAATATCTTCAACCACTCTTGTAACAGATATTTATTAGATTACTCGTGGTCGAATATCTCTTCTTTATTGGGTCCTTTCTATATTAACGTGCAGGTGTGAGGGGCATCATTCACGCTGGTGGGCCCTGGTCTAGTAGCTAGCTAGCTACATGCATGGAAATATCCATGAAAGTTTTGGGGCAAAAGTTTTACAGAGTATGCCCTGCCTTGTTCAACACTTAATCATGATCAGCATTAAGTGCGTTACTAACTAAGATCAACCACCCACACTCGACCATGTCTGTTTATAATGTATGGACTTAGAATAAGAAATGCAGACAAAATAAATCATAACACAAATATTTAACATATAACAATTAAGAGCAATTTATTTACGTATATTTACGAGTAGTGATTTGAAAGCTTTCACATAGATTTAATGAGTGTTAAAGTGTCTCTATGGTCAGTTCGCCATTTGGGAAGTGCCTGGTTGAAAGAGGGGGTACGCTAAGCAGAATATCTCAACTCTGTCAATTTGAAGAGTTATTGCTCTTTGATTATTGGTTAGGAAATTAAACCGGTAATATCAATCAGAACTATTAAATATATTTCCTTTTTTTCTAATGTCTTT
This sequence comes from Sepiola atlantica, assembly GCA_963556195.1. Classification (NCBI taxonomy): domain Eukaryota; kingdom Metazoa; phylum Mollusca; class Cephalopoda; order Sepiida; family Sepiolidae; genus Sepiola; species Sepiola atlantica. Next base: position 149,310,204 of record OY744523.1, read on the forward strand.
TAGTTGGCAAGATTTGGTAGCTAGTGGTGTGGTTGAGTACATTGATCCCCTTGAGGAGGAGACTGTTATGTTGGCCATGACCCCCGATGATTTACAAGAGAAAGGTATGGCCTATTGTTCTACCTACACACATTGCGAAATTCATCCTGCAATGGTTCTTGGAGTCTGTGCCTCTATTATTCCATTCCCTGATCACAATCAGGTAAGCAATTTTTTATTTATTTTTATTTTTACCTTCACTTTAATCATTTTTTTAAATATCTTTTAAAATGAAATATTTGGTAGGATAAGTTTTATGCCCGCTCAAGGGGCGCTTCATAAAAAATATGTGAATATGATCTCCTTGGGACAATCTAGATAGGTAGTAGATCATTTCTACCAATTTTTACATTCCTAGGTCAAATATATTAAAAGTAGTTAACAAACAGACATGTCTGTCATATTAGTATAGATTTTATCTCTAAATTAAAAATATAAGTAAAAATCTTGTATGCGTGTTTCTCGATATGTAACTTTTATAAATACACATTGTTTTATATATTTTACTATTAATCGAATATTTATAGAAATCAAAAATAAAATAAGAGAAAATTAAAACAAATTATTTTAATAATCCCATTTTAAAAACTTGTAAATATTACTATATTTTGAATTATTTTTGTCTAAGCCCACCACCACCATGTCTTCACGCAGGCAACGACAGGTAACTACATCTAGATTAAAATATTAATGTGTGATTTTCTCCTTTTCTCTTTTCAACAGTCTCCTCGTAATACATATCAGAGTGCTATGGGTAAACAAGCTATGGGAGTTTACATCACAAACTTCCATGTGCGAATGGACACCCTTGCTCACGGATTGCTCTACCCTCAAAAACCATTGGTCACTACACGATCTATGGAATATTTACGTTTCAGAGAGTTGCCCGCAGGTATGTAATGCGTTTCCTTTCTATATTCTTTGTTAAACAGTTAATTTCCGATAAAAATGCAACATGTTTATAAAATATTCAATCTTAGTTTTTCTTAATAAAACTGTTCTATAACAACAATCAACCAGCTCATATTTTATGCACAAGTCGTTAAGCTTCCTGTTTGCATGAAGGTTTTTAAAATTTTCCTCTTCTGCACATCAATTTAATTGGAAAAAAATGTTTTTACTTAAAATTCTAATAAAAACAATGAAAAATTCCTCTTTTTAATCTGTTAATGTTTTATTAGAAAAAAAAAACATTAAAGAAAGAAGTAGACTAATTGGATTAGGATTCACAAAATTGACTGTTAAAAAACCTGCAAATGTCTTATCAAATCCAGATGACTAAAATTGACGAAATGATTGGTGCTTGTGCTGATGAGCGACCGTACGAAAAATTATTTTTTTATAAAAACAATATTATATACTTATTCAGCGTTATATTCTTACTCACTGTACAAAAAAGTAGAAGAAAATTATCCACTAGAACTTTAAGTACAAGTATTTTTCCATTCTTCGTATCATAACAGCGATTCGTTCAGTAAGCATTCATCTTTTTTCTTAAAAATAATTCAAGGGCAGATAATCACGCAATGTAAAAAAACAACTACATATGTAAAAACTAAATTTGTTCCAATAAAACAAAATGAAAGTAAATAAACGAAATTAAATTGATTTATTGCATTATAACGAAATGTTTTATTGAAATAAATTTAGTTTTTATATATGTAGTTGTTTTTTTCTAAATTGAATGATTATCTCCCTTGCGAATTATCTGCCCTTGAATTTTTTTTAAGAAAAAATCTGGACTCTTACTGAACGAATCGCTGTATGATACGAAGAATGGAAAAATACTTGTAATTAAAGTTCTAGCGGATAATCTTTTCTGTTTTTTGTATAGTGAGTAAGAATATAACGCTGAATAAGTATATAATATTGTTTTTATTAAAAAAATAATTTTTTTGTATGGCCGCTCATCAGCACAAGCACCAAATGATTTGTTACTTAATGCATAATAGTCATATGTTACATTTACACAGACATGACAAAAGTAAATAGACACCCTTATCATTAATAACGGAGATTGCTGTCAGGGGATTTTGATCGACCGAGTTCAGATGATATTGATTATTTTCTCTTTCTGATGAATTTAACAATTGCTCGGTTAGGAGTGGAATCCCAAGGTGTATGGCGATTTGACATTGGTTATGTCCACCTTCAGATTAACCTATAATATGGTTCCTCTGGAACTCTGACAAATCTAACGTGTCATACGTGATATCTGAAATAAACTAGTATAAATATCAAAGTTTCAAACTTTACTGCAGCTTTGGATGACTGACCGTCAACAAAGGCAGCAGAAACTTTAAACAATCATTTATTCATTTAGATATCTGTGAGGTGTCTGTTTACTTCTGTTGTATCTGCATATTGACTTACAAACTGTGCAATAAAAAGGAGGTGTATGATTAGGCTAATGGATACTGTTGAAAGTTGAAATCTATTGTGACCATTTATACACTAATACTGCTGCAAAAGGTGTGAAGGTGCACCCTGCGGCTAAAATAGCAACTTGTGTGCAATTATATACAATGAATTGTTTATAATAGATATTATTACAACCTTAAATAACTCCAAAAGAGTTGATTTCTTATGAAAATAGGCAAACCAAGCTTCGATTAAAAAAACAAAGCTTAATAAAATATAAATATCAAATAATGAATTGAAAAAATCCTAGGACTACTACTAATCATAGTGTTGATTAATGGTTGTTTGTGGTAGCATTTTTGGTTTGTTTGGTGAAATTATCTCCTGGTCTGGTTTTGTAAGTAAAGGTAGGAGTGACCAAATAGACAACGGCATAGACTATGGAATCTGCTAAGCAGAGATCAGATTCTATCAGATGTATTGCATTTAAGTACACACTAATATAATTGAGAAAATTATGAACTTATAATCCCCGCCTTCCTAAACATGGGTAAAAATAGCAACTTCTGTTCAATGAAACGTATATAATATGTATTGAGTTTCTGAATTAAGTAACTCCAAAGGGAGGAATATGCCATAAAACAGAAACCAAACCAAACCAAGGAAAAGTTCTCATAAAAAAAATTTGGTGCTTATTGAGATGAGGTCACAGGTGAAAATCGTAGTTTCAAATAAATTAACCGGAATACTCTTTGATATATGCTTACTGCCTGCGGCGCCCCTACCGGGGAATGCCAACAGGGCTGCCCAGGCAATTTTTAAACCCCACTTTCCCGACCCGACCTTGGGTCACATCTTACTTGTGGGAGTAAGATAAAAACTGGCCTCGTGCCTAACTCCTGGAGAGGAGTAAATCAATACTCTTTGATATACTTATATATCAGACGAAAATAGGTATCTACACCAAAATTTAGTAAAAATTATCGAGTAGAATTTTAATTAAAAATAAAAATCAGTCTTAGCATAGATTATGGATCCGCCATTGATTACAGCGAAAAACACGGAAAGCAGTCTGTCCTATTAACACATAATAAATCAATAGCAATCAGCAAGATACAATAAAACTGATTTTTATATTTTATTAAAAATCTATTTGATAATTTTTCCAGTGTATACTAATTATTGCCTAATATGTAAGTATAAACAAGAGATTTTATTTTATCTCGATAAGCACCAAAAACTTGAACAAAAGATAAAAGAACATAATAAAATTTATCTTTTTTTTTTTTTCAACTTGTTCTCTTCTCTGTAGGTATTAATTCCATCGTAGCCATTGCTTCCTACACTGGATACAACCAAGAAGATTCCATTATTTTGAATGCTTCTGCTATCGACCGTGGTTACTTTAGGTGAGTTTTTCATTCAAAACGATTCGTGTGCATTTCTTTTTTTTTTCTTTTTTTTTTTTGTCATGTATATCCTAATATAAGAATTCTTTGCGAGAGTTTAACAAATTCCTTGAAAAGATTTGAATTTAATAAAAACAAAAAACATGATTTTAAGTGCAGTTTTACAAAGTACTCCATTAAAAAGAGTTATGAAACACATTCTGCCTATTCCTACACTTCGAATAATGGCCTTGAACCATACTGAGCTTAGTAATTGTTTGAGAAATAAAAAATGTTTTAAATTAAAACACTCATGAGGTGACGTCTTCTGGTATCAATCATTGCCATTTAACCTAGACCCTCTACGGTGAGAGTTTAGCTAGAAGTAACTTTTTGTTTAAGTAAATAAAATATTTTAAGTTAAAATTGTTGTCTTCTTTTTCATAAATCTTGCTCCCTGAGAAAACAATAAAAACAAAAACCTTTTTCAACCCTGTCTCTCAGTGATTGTGGAAGAAAAAAAACTAATGCCCATTGAAAATAGTCATTCTCTATGAAGGGTAAAATAATCAGTCACATTCAATATTATGGAAAGTAAACTGATATGTTTTTATCATGGTCATAAAGATATGTGTTGGTCTGGTTCAAGCTAAAGCAAAACTACAGTGTTGGCTTTTGATGGCTGTTTTCTCAAACATTGAGGAAGAAAGATATCACTTGAATTTTTTTTCTTCTCTCCTTTCTTGTGTACCCATGTGTAATTGTTTAACATTTTAAATCTCCTTGTTATGTACTCTGCGACCTGCATAGTATCTTAAAGGTCAATCGTTTTTTCTTTTTCTTTTTTTTTATATCACTAGCCATCTGACATAAACACCCTCCTCCTTACTCGCCGCATGCATTTCATATAATATTAAGGATCTGTAACAGAAATATCTTCATCACTAAACAAATTTTTTGTTGTCTCTCCCATAATTTTTCTCAGACTTTACAGAGAATATATTTTTTTTTTTTCTTTTGTTCAGGTCATTTTTCTTCCGATCCTATAAAGATCAAGAGTCGAAAAAGGGTATGGATCAAGAAGAAATCTTCGAAAAACCTGCCAGAGATTTTGTCCAAGGTTTGTCTTTAATATTCAGAATATTTTAGATAGATTTTGGTTTCCAGCCTTTCTTTTTAATCTTTTAACCAACCTTTTTATTGAATGTTGTTATTAACAGTGTTCAGTTTTGTGTAAGTTTCCTATGAGATAGTTTGAAAAATAACTTCTATTCTTGGCATCGTCATGAAAGAGTTGTCAGTCCCAAATAAATTTTTTACCATTTCTAGAACAAAGGCATTATATCGAACGCCTTTCTACTTCATTGTTGAAATTTTTAAAAAGAGTGAGAAAGCCGTATTTTAATATATTTAGAGAATATTATGTACAAAAATTTTTTTAAATAGCTAATAAAACCGGTATCATTTTATTAAATTGTTTCCTAAAATGATCTTTTAGTGTTCGTTTTCAAAATATGTTTTCTCGAACATCGAGGAAGAAATATATCAAAAGAGTAACGTTAAAATTTATGTGCAAATGAACATAACATCAAAATGATATGGTTAATCTAATACTTAAAAATTTCCTAAATGATTTGTGTTATAAAATTGGATGTAGATGAGTGAAAATAATAATAAAAATGGAATTCTCCTTATGAGGTTAGATTATGCAGAAAAGCTGAAAATTCCATTAAAGTTAAAGATTAGAATTCGAGTGACGTGTTCAGGGGGTTGTGTCACAGATAAGCTGATAAAATCTTTCTCTTGTTTCTAAACCGCAAGGGAGAGTGGTCATGTTTGGGATAGCTGCTCCCTCCCCTTTATGGGAGATGGGTTATGGGAAAGACACACAGGGTATTATGTATATTGTATACATAAAACCCCCTCAAAAATTGTTGAACCCCAAATGATTATGTGCTGTTATTAGTACTGACTTTACAAACGTTGTTATTAAAAGGAAGAAGGCGGCAAGAAAAGGAAAGAGAGCAACATCACTGCAGTGCCCATACTGCTGCTATGTGTCATCGACACGGCAAGACTCCATCTGTTTACGTGATGATATGCCATCCGGATGATCTGCTGGAATTGGTCCATCGTAGTGCTACATTGGGAAAAGAAACAAATTCCTTCTGTTTCGACAATGAAGGTTGTTGACAAGAAATTCTAGCTACCAAAACTTACATAGACGGTTCCTTTAAATTTTTGCTATCAACACAAGATGTTGAAAAATCTTTGAATCCAAAATATTTGGTTTAAAATTAAAATTTCTGTGTTTTCATATGTATTTATTACATTAAAAATAATATCAGCGATATATAAACTCGGGATTAATATTTCTAATCTTATTACATATTCCTTAATTTGCAAAGAGCTCGCTCATCTCAAGTTTATATATATAGAATTTTTTGACAAAACTTTACTAAGAAAAATCTTCTTTTTTTTTTTTTTTTTTTTGTGTGTGTGTATGAATATTCTATTTTGGAGAGTACCGTCATGTTTTATTAATGTATGAATTACAATAGGGATTGTTTTTTTGTTGTTTTTTTTCATTAAACATATTTATCTATTTTTCAGGAATGCGACATGCTATTTACGATAAGTTGGATGATGACGGAATCATTGCTCCAGGTACGAGGGTATCTGGTGATGATGTACTTATTGGCAAAACTCTTTCCCTACCACCAAGTGAAAATGAAGTAAGGTTCCAAATATTTACCAAAATTCAATTCACTTTTCTTAACAAATTACAAAACAAATTCAAATATCTAAAAAGTTACATTTATGAAACTGTTTTTTAAAGTAAATATTTCTCATTTGAATTACAAAATTTTAAAAAAGATTATCAAATTATGTAATTATATATACTAGCAATTATATGCTCCCTCCGGTCGCATAATTTTGCTAGGCTGCCGCGTCAGAAATGAACGCTCACATGTAAACTGATGGAGCCCCAGTCATATTTCTTGGGTGGTTAGACATTGATTTTCTTTGTTTTTGACCAAGAATTTTTTTAGTTGAAAATAAAGAGAAAAAGAAATTCGACCCTACCCTGATTTTTGTTTTACTCTCCCCCATAAATAGAAATATTTTTACTTTAAAAAGAAAGATAAAAAAATTTTGCATCCCCCCCCTCATTTTTTTTTATTGTACCCTCCCCCATACATATAAATACTTTTAGTTAAGAAAAGAAAAAAAAAATTTTTTTGACCGCTTTCCCCCAATTTTTATTATATATAAATATTTTTAATTAAAAAGGAAAAAAAAAGAAAACCTAATCCTAACTCTAACCCCCACGTTGACCCTAACCCTAACGACGGGGTCAAAGTTAGCGCGGGTCCTAAAATGAAAAAGCACCAAAAAATCAAATACAGTGAACACTGTGTTTGTTTGTTTGTTTGTTTGTTAAATGACCTTTTTTTAATTAAACAATTTGATTCTAAAATCAGTTGTATAGTTTTCCAGTACAATGTGTTAGTTTTTTTGTTGACAGTAAAGAAAGAAAATCACATCTTTTTTTTTAATAAATAAAACATGGAATCATAAATTCAGGTAAGATCGTGAAAAAATGATAATATTGGATATGAAAGTATTAAGAAATCAAATACGGAGGGAGGTCGTTTCAATGGATTAACGCTGTTTAATCAGTTGGGTGTTAGATGAAATAACTACGTAACTCATTCATTTTTAAATCAATTATTATTTTAATTAAACAATTTGATTCAATAATTTTAATTTATAAGTAAGATTATTAGCGAGCAAAATTGCGTAAATACATGTGGAAATGCGAAGAAAACAATCATGAGTGTATATTTGCGAATACTCATTTATTAGAAGTTCAAATGCAATTGATTATGTAAATTGAGAAACGCGCATAGTGTTTGCAGCGTTTTTTTTCATAGTATATAATGAAACTGGCGGACTTAGCAAATAGTCATACTACTCTGATGGAGTTTCGGCTTCAGACAGGCAGATACATAATCTCCATTATTAATAGATATAGTCTTAAGGGTAGTATATTATTATTATTTATTTATGTATATATTAGTGAAATTTAAGCTGAATTATTTCTACACTTGATTATTGGGGAAATGGTCGTTTGATCAGTACCATTGGAGACCATGAATATTATAACTGTCTTGTTTTTAAATCTCCGAAACAGTTACATGGTAAACAGCTGATTATCCCCGTTTTAATATTTCACGCTTAAGTTAAGATCCCCTGTTTTTGTTTCACTGTTAGATACTTGAATCCCCTTCTTTTTTTTCTTTTTTAGTTATGAATTTTCCAACGAATGCTAAGTCTGCGATATCTTGGATTTAGTTAGTTTCTCTGGGAATTTAAACTGAATTTTCCTCTTTTTTTTATTTTTTTTTTATTTGTTTAAAATGACTCAAAGGTTCTTTAGACTATATATATATATATATATATATATATATATATATACGAATAGGCTATATTGCCGGTCCCGGCAAAATAACGATTCCTGCGTTGTTTTGCCGTGACCGGCAATATAACGATTCCTGCGTTATTTTGCCGGTTAATGTATATTTAACTAAATTGTTAAAAATACAGTGACGCCCGGCACACTAATGAGTCTTACGTTATTTTGCCAGCTCGTGTTTACTTAACTATAAATTACTTTTTTTATTATTATTTAAATTATTTTTTTTTGTATTATTTAAAACTTTATCAAACGAAATTTTATTTATAATTTAAAACTTTGCCTGATTGTTTTTTTTTTATTTAAAACTTTGCCTGATTGATTTTTTGTATGATTTAAAACTTTATTAAGCGACAATATATTTTAAAATAACGATAAAATTAATTTTTACTTCCGGTTGATTCGATTAGGAGTGAACTCTTACAAAATTACGACTTATTTTATGATTTCATTGAAAGAACATTTTAAAATAGAAACTGTTTAAATCCAGTGATTTTTCTGTATATTTTAACATTATCGAAGTTTTTCTTCATAAAGTAAAGTAAAGCACATTTTTAACAAGTAAATGTTACCAAAGGCAACATAAATTATTCTTCTACCTGTATAAGTTTATTTGTTTATTTGATTGTTTATTTTTATTAAAAAAAAATCATTTATCAAAATAAATAATAAAATAAACAAATAAACTTATACAGGTAGGTAGAATAATAATTTATGTTGCCTTTGGTAACATTTATTTGTTGCTTATTTTTTTCTTTATATATAACTTATATATAACTTAAGGAAAATTTCAATTACTTAAATCGAGAGCAGACTTAGTAATGTTGGGAAAATTCATCAACATTAATTCTATTATGAAAAGTAAGCAGATATTTCTTTAACCGACACAATAGGGCAGGTCGATTTTTTTTATTTCTTTAACCGACACAACTGATGATGAAAACAAATTGTTTTTAAATATTTGCCCTTATTTATTTAATTACCTTTTCTTTCGCAAGGCCATAACAATTAGGTTTTAAAAAATAATGAACCGGCATAATAACGATCCCTTTACATTAGTAAATAATTATTGTGCCGGGCGTCACTGTATGTTTAACAATTTAGTTAAATATACATGAGCCGGCAAAATAACGCAGGAATCGTTATTTTGCCGGGACCGGCAATATAACGCAGGAATCGTTATTTTGCCGGGACCGGCAATATAGCCTCTTCCATATATATATATATATACATTATACACACACACACACACACACACTAAGAAAAGTAAAAAGAGGTCAAGACGGTTTGTCTAGTAGACTTAGATGTGCTGATTTTATTTTATATATATATATATATAAACAAATAGTTGATACATCCAAGTAATTTGAAATTTGATAATCCCTGCAGAGTCCTTTTAAAAAATGGATCCAAATAAAAAGTTTGATAGGACAGTAGAGAAAAAATGTAATAATGGTCTGACGAGGTAATTTTCTGTCGAAAATAAATTTATTAATCTTAATATGAGAGGGGGGGGGGGTTCTTATGTACACATTCACTCCAACATTATAGATTATTCATCATTTCACTGATTTACACTTTTACCTGAGAAATTAGTTGCATGTTGGAATTAGAAAATAAAAATCATTTTAAGAAACTTTATTTTATACTTATTTTGTTTATTTTTTGGAATGTGTGTGTGGACTGGTAAAAATATTGTTTTATAATTTGAAATCTTAAATCGTATATGTAAAAAGTTTCTAAATTGTATAAATGCTATTGTTCCAGCTTGAAGGCACTGTCCGCAGATTTGCTAAGAGAGATGCCAGTGTCTTCATGAGAAGAAGTGAAACGGGAATCATTGATCAGGTAACTTTCCCCTTTTTAAATTCTTAAATTAAAATCTTTTTTTATTATACTAGCAGGATTACCCAGCATCGTCCCACGTTCTAATTTCCGTAAATTAGATTAAAGAAAACAAAAAAAGTGAAATTAAACAATCTGCTTAATATTGTAATTGAAATGTTCAAGTTCATTTTGAGATAAAATCAGACTATAAATACTTATGTCCAAGGTGATGTTCAAATGCACAATCTCTGTCTCTAAGTATGGCACACTAACTAATTGTGTCATCGAGGCAATTAAAGAAATGTCCACGTTATTGAGTACACCGATCATAACAAGCGGTTATTTCTTTCTTCCCCTTTTCATTTGCATTCTATCTCTCTCTAGAATTTTAGAACAGCTGCTTTTCTGGTCTGGAGTTCTCTCTTTCACTCTTTATAAAACTTAACAATTTAGTAAAAAGGTTGGCTTCCACTTACGTCAGTAGCCAATGAAGATGCTTCAAATATCAGTGAATCTCTAAAAATGTTCCCTATTAAAAAAAATTTCTTGTGATCATGAGGAGAGTGGGAGTAGATCTGAGTTAGTAAAAACTCTGTCACCTCTTGTAAACTAATAAAGAGTAAAATATTGATCAGGATTAAATATTAAAATCGATTGAAAATAATTTTTTTGTTTTTAAGAAGCTGAACCAATATCTGGCATGAATGACTGACGAAACAGATTTTTATGCTTCTTTTATTATAGCTAATAGCTTCAATTAAAGATGGGGGGGGGGGGGGTATCTTTACTTTATATATAAGATTTCAAAGCAGAATTTAGAACATTCGTATTAGAGATTATCTCCCTTGAAATTGTAGAGAAAAAATCTAATTCTAATTTAACTCTGCAGTATGCAATCATTCATATACTGACACAGTTGTATCTTAATCAGAAACCTTAAATCATCCAAATAATTTAGTTTTTGTTTCATTTTGTTAGAAATATATTTTTTTCTTTGACAATATTTGTTATTTGTGTTGTACTAGCAAATAACATGTCATCATCATCGGTTTAATGTCCACTTTACATGCTAGCATTTGTTGGATGGTTTTTAGAAATTTACTTTCAAACCAGCCTATCTCTAGCAAGGTCATTATTTATAGTACCGAACCTGAAATGTGATAACAGATTTTCTTTGGAAGTCATTTCCTTAGTTGAGACAGAGAATTTTTAGAGGCCGGTTTCCCTTGACGCCAACCCAGTGAAGTGATGGGGACCAGTGCTTTTATCGAGACACCATCTCTAGGTGATTGCCTACCAAGGCTAAAGTGTGCTTCTTCTGTCCTTTAACAACAAATTAATTACAGTATAATAAGCATTCAATATGAGTATAGACATGAGATTTATAAATAACTTGTATTTATGTGAAAAAGTGATTGCAGCCGACGCCAATCTGCCCCTTTTTTGGGGCGCACCAATATGCATCAAGGAAATCAGGCCCTACGTAGAAACAAGTGGAGATCTAAGAACTAGTACATATTTCGACTGTCCAAACATTGGCCAGAATCGGCGCCGGCCTGGCAGGGAAAGCCATGTAAGATTGTCAGTGATAATTACCGCTACACAATGAATTACATTTTCCATATGCCTAACAAGCCCTGTTAATCGCGAATACTAAGGGGAGATCAACAAGAAAAGCAAGCGTGTCAGTACTATGTGGGTGGGCACGTGCCCCACGGAGATGGATCGCCCCTTAGGCTGTCACCCTTAATTATGGCGAGAGCCTCCTTCCTCCAGATAATTGTTTTATCTAGATAATATCTGAGGGCCGGGTGAAGAATCCCAATTGTCGCGCCACCAAACCACCCGGAGACGAAAAGAGACTCACAAAAAAGGAAGAGAGAAGGAGAGAGTGTTACAATATGCCGCTTTGGGAAAAGAGGGGTTTGTTTTTGTGTTGAGTGGACGATCGATTAAGAGTTGGGATCTCGCCGACCAACGAGAGAGAATGAGGGAGAAAGGGGGGGGGGCCGAAAGCGTGTCGCAGCGACCCTTTTCGATAAGGCATGGATGCGTGGAGACACAGAGGGAATCAGTTCCCCCGCGGCTGGCAGAGAAGTCAGTCGAACGAAAATCGTCGGAGAGAATAGACTTTTTGCCATCGCCATTCCCTCACAGAGTAAGAGTTCGTTGACTGTTTGCGAACATCTTCGTGCACTAAGACGACGACTAGTTTAGTAAACCAAGACAATTTATCAAAATAAGAGACTCTAAAATTCAAGTGTAAAATTAATCCTTCCTTTGATTGTTTTTAATAATTAATTGGATACAAAAGGAAACCGCGGCGTTTGTTGACTTGTTTTTGTTGTCGATTTGTTCTGCTTGTGTAACATTGCCTTCACAGAATCACGAAATCATCATCATCCCGACCTAGAGGAGATTCGACCGACACATCTTGGTTTTTACTGCCACTATAGACGATCATAGCCAGAAAGGGTGTTCAGTCAGGAAGGATTCCTGCGCCGAGGACAGTTCTCGTTACATTTAGAGCTGAGAGAAAATAATTCAAAATTTAGTCATGTTTACATTTTATTTTACATTCGATTTAGTGTTCCCTTATTTTATTTTTGAGTTCAATAAATATTCAATACATAGTAAAAAATGATGATAATAATAATAATAATAGTTCAATATGTATTTATGAAAATTATGTATCAATGAAAAACACAGACACACAAGATCTTGTCTGATAGTCTTAATACAAAGATTTAAAAAAGAAGTCACTCCTACATGTGAATAAAGGCATTGGTTATTAGTTATAGTCTTGGTGAAGTAAGTTAAGAAAAAACTTCTAACTGATACTAGATATCTAAAGGCATGAGAGTAGTTTACCCTAGTACTCCTGGGTCTGACGGAAAATACTGAAGAAGGCAAGTGTGTTCAACAGGCATGTACTACATGCGGCCTTTGCAGCACGCATAAAACATACTGTAATTTTGTCATTTAACAACCAAAATTGTAGTCTTTATAACTTAAACTGGATAAATGTGCATCGTTAACTGAAAAACATGCTTTTCTTTATTTCGAATGTTACTTTACACTTAAAAACGATACTGATCACATTTTATCAATTTAAAAAGCAGAAAAGACACACAAATGCATCTGTGGAGTGTGCGGTGGGTGTGGTCAGAATTTCACATTTTTCTAACACCCATGAATTAAAATTTCAGAAAACTCCATGAATTTAAATGAAAATTAGTATCATTTTCAGTTTACTATCAAAAGGAAAGATTGAAAGAAAAAACATTTATATACATATTGCGTGTTTCTAAGTAAGTAAAATATTCTGCAATAATTTTATTTAACGACTTCAATTAATTGTGTGCCGCCCTCATGACAACACATATTGTACAGCAACGGAAATATTCTGAAAATGGTAACAACCAAGATGAAACATGTCAACATATTTTACTTATTGACTTTTAACTGCAGTCCTTGTAAGTTATGCCAATTATTTTATTCTTGAAATTGCAAACTAAGAAACAATTCTTCAGTGAAAGAGATGGGCATAATTATACAAAATTCATATAAAAGACAATATTACCAGCAGAGTTTTAGTATGAGTGTTGTTAGGGTGTTTTATTTCCCCAAATATTCACCTTATTATGTAATGTTTGTTTCTATCATATATACCACAACTCCAGATTAATTATACGAATTCCAACAATCTGGCTATCAAAATTGAGCTTTGAATGAATTCATTTATTTTGAAGATTGATAACACCAGATCATTTTGTAGATGGATAGCTCAAAAGTAAGTGGAATAACACGCAATGTTTTGAGTAAGGAACATTTTCTTTTAAAAATTAGCTGAGAAACCACTCCTAATTGTTTTAAATAAAATGTAGACACATTTTCACGCATGCACTTTGTTTGTCTATATATGGGAACAAAGTATGTTGATGCTATAATCAAAACTAATGGCAATACAAAAAAGTGTTCGCATAAATCTGTAGCAGCTGCCCTAACTCAGGTAAATTCACTGTCATTTCTCATGTAAGTTTAACTTGAAGCTTACGCAGATAAACTTAAAGGGATATTTTTTTATAAAAAAAATTTTTCTTGTATATTTAATGTCATTTATTTATTTCATTTTTTTTAGGTGATGGTTACTATTAATCAAGAAGGTTTCAAATTTTGCAAAATCCGGGTTCGTACTGTGAAAACTCCACAAATTGGAGACAAATTTGCTAGTCGACATGGACAGAAAGGAACCTGCGGAATTACTTACAGGCAGGAGGTCAGTGTTCGTTCTTGATAATTAAATCACACATGATTGGTTTACAAATGTTTAATTGCCTGTTACCATTTTTACTGCTTCATTTTGTCAATATCACCTTGTTACTAACCATTCACACTGCTTCTCTTTTCCACACACTCTTTTTTCTGATTTTTAACTAACTGATGGATCCACGTATTGCCCAGTTATAAAATATGCTGAAAGATGTGCTTTAAATGTATACAAATCTCTTATATTAAATCAACTACATAATAAATAAAATTTCTCAAAGTTCTTGACAATTTTGAAATTTCGAGAGAGAAAAAAGGTTAGATTATTGGTACGTGTATAGGTTTTTACAATATATTGTCTCCTCACTGTCCATAGGCTGGAATATATGTACTTTTTACCAGAAATCTTAGATTCTGATCTTTCTCAGTGATCACCATTCGACCACCCAGAAGTTGATTACTGACGATATCCACTAGAGATAACATCTAGACAGTGTCCACTCAAAAGGGTTTATGTGGAGCCCATCTATGAAGATTACTTTTCTCAAGTAGGTTGGTCTCAGGAGGTTTCCCCATTTAATGAGGCACTTATTTTATTTCTAGCAAAAGACAATTTATGTGTGGCCTAACTTACAATCAGATATTTTCAATTTCTTCTGTGCCTCCCCCCCCCCCCCCCTTTTCCTTTGCTTGAACATCTATCACCTGCAACGTCTGCCATTCGCATGCATCACTAAAACATGTAGCCTAGTGCACGTTTACACTTGTATAGGTTTTTACAATATATTATCGTTAAAAATGTTAAATTATGTCATTGTTTTATTATGATAAATTTGCTACATCCGAAAAAAAAATATGACCCTAATCTTCCATTGAGAAATATGTAAATGCATGGAGTTCATGCACCCACCTTCAGACATTTTCAGAATTATATACAGAACGGAATACCTGTCTTAGAACAGGTTCATAATACCTGGACATTGTCAGACCCTTTAATAATAGGTGCAAGAGATCAGCCACACACACACCCATCTACGTAAATGCATTTTTAATTATTTTTTTTTGGGGGGGGAGGGTAAATTGTGTGAAAATCAAATTTACATGACTGAATGGTTAAAAAGTTAATTTTGTAATATTAAACTTCCATTGAAGGGTCTTAAAATTATAAAAATGTTTACATTTTCAGAATCAATGTGTAATTCAATTCTGGTTTAAATTTAATATGAATCAGATTCAAAGATTTCAGTGATTATTTTTGAAAATCAGAAATACAATTAAAATGATATTTGAAAATACCTTTTCTAATTGTGACTATTTTTCTTTACTCAGGATATGCCATTTACCAGTGAAGGAATCAGTCCCGATCTGATTGTGAACCCTCATGCTATCCCCTCCCGTATGACAATTGGCCATTTAATTGAATGCCTTCAAGGCAAGGTGGCTGCCAACAAAGGAGAGATTGGGGATGCAACGCCATTCAATGATTCAGTGAATGTACAAAAGGTTTCAAACCTCCTGCAACAATATGGCTACCACTTAAGAGGAAACGAGGTAAGTAAATATCGCACTCACCATTATGCATGCGCAGAGATGCTGGTGCGTACGGAGTGCATGAAAATCCAAAAGGATGCAGTAAACTTCCTATCTGTGCATCTTCAATTTTCTAATGAAAAAGAAGACCTTTTACACAACCAACTTGTTACCGTTTCAAAATAAACCAATGTTAAGGGATGTATTTTTTGTAAAGTCTCAGTGAAAACCAAAGACAGTGAAATAGTAGATAGACAAATTCATACAAGATATTAACAATTTCTTATAGGATCTATATAATTAGCATATTGGTATACCATTGAATTACTTTAGTCCAGGCAAATTTACAAAAAATGGTTATTACCCAACTTGGGCTTATATGGCACAAACTACTTTCTAGGATTTCCCTTTGTAATGAAACCTGACCAGTGAAGGTTCAGAACATGCGTTTCATCGAGAGAAATGATATGAGAATTATACGGTGGATGTGTAATGTGAGTTTTAAAGACACTTAGATCTGGTTATCTCGGAGGAAGATTACATCTGGACAGTATAGGGAGATGTGTGCAAAAGAGTAGACTTCGATGGTATGGCCACGTTCAAAGAATGGATGAGAGTTCTTGGTTCAGTACATGTAGAATAGTTAAGGTGACAGGTCCAGATCACAGGGGGAAGAGACATAAAGAGTAGGCCAGAGATAGGTCAGTTTAGAAGTCAATTTTTTAAAACCATTCAACAGATGCCAGCATGTTAAACGGTGTTAAAGCAAATATGATGATTTGTGTGCTGAGTTGTATCTTAAAGCATTGTATCAGCTCTTATATATGTATCTTAATTTAAAACATTGATTGTGTATTCTATAAAATAATGTTTAAATAAATACAATTACATTGGCTTTAAAAAAATGATTTTTCTATTCTGATTGTGCACATTTTAAAAATGATATATATACATATATATATGGTATAAAAAATTATTTGGATACAAATTTGCAGACATGTAAAGTCAATATTCGATTGTGTGTTAAAGAAATGGATATCTGAAGTTACAACATACAAATTTTTGCCAAGAGGTCGATTCAGAATATAAATAAAGAGAGTGACAAAATAGCTGAGTACATTGTTTTTTTTTATCTGTTCAGAAGACAATGAAAATCTTAAATTAAAAAAAAAAAAAAGTACTTGTTATTTATAAAAATGACTTTCTTTTAAAAAAAAAAAACTGTATTAACATTAACATTAAGTAATAATGAAAATTATTACTTAATGTTAAATGTTATTTTTTAACTTTTCTTTCTCTGCAAAAATTGTAAACATGACTATATTTGAAATTATTTTTTCCTAAGAAACCTTCGACCAGCAATATATCTCCACATGAGCAACACTGAGTGGATACTGCTTGTATGTGTGTGTGTATACATATACATATATATATATATATATATATATATATATATAACTTGCATTCATCAAGTAAGACTACTGCTAGTTTAGTGTTTTGTTTGTTTATTCCTTCACATTTCTCCTCAAGAGTATAGAACTATATATATTATTTATATATAAACTTCTATACTCTTTATCCTGAAGAGGAATGCACAGCAATAATCAAAGAAATCCTACAATTAATGTTTCAATAGGAAATAGATTTTTGTGATATCAACTCATTGAGCTAATTTAACAGATTTTGAAATCAGAGTTGTTCGTCCTAGAGACCAGATGCTAAGCAAGTTAGAAAATCAACTCTACTCTAATAATTAAAAGCTTTAACCCTGAACGAAAACTCCAATGTAGCATTGATCTTTTCTGTTGGTATTGAATAAAAAGATGAATTTCTTACGTTTCCCAAGGGTGCAAGTGAACCTAATAGCCTTGACAGAATTTGAACTTGCCTTGCAATCCACGTTGATAAGAATGTCACCATTCACACCTTTTACGAAGATGAAAAACTGATTATTTTTACTAAATATTATGAAATAAAATTAATATTAAAAGTGAAATTTCATATCAGTTATAAACTGAATCAATTCTCTCTGATTCTCAATCAGCTGATTTACTTCTATTTTGTTTATCCTTTTAATTTCTTGAAATTAATCCTGTTTATTTGGTTTGCAGATTCTTTATAATGGGCACACTGGAAGGAAGTTGAATGCCCAGGTTTTCTTGGGTCCCACCTACTACCAACGTTTAAAACATATGGTGGATGACAAAATTCATTCCCGTGCTCGGGGACCTTTGCAGATTATGAACAGACAACCTATGGAAGGAAGATCTCGGTAAATTGTGATATTTCCCTCGCCACCTCCCCTCGAAAGAAAAATATTCTCTCTCCCCCCCCCCCTTTTTTTTTTTTTTTTTAATGGCTTTCACATTTTTCAAATATCTTACTCTTAAGGTGCATTTTTAGTATCGGGCAGAGACTGTTGTACTTTCGTTTGAATTCTTTTGAAAAGAAAAAAAAAAACATGTTTCGGACTGATTTTATGAAAAAATTTGAACTAAATACTTATGTTTTTTGGTTTATTTGTTTAATGGCATATCAACCCGTTTCTGTTATTTAATGTTGATAATCAATTCTAATTGTAAACGATTGTATACAATTACTTGATTAGAATTACTTGATTAGAATTAGTCGGCTGAATATGTTGCTTTTTTATCAATGTTGTCAGCAAAGAATCCTCATACATTCCAATGGCTTGTTATACTTAAGTCATACAATGTATTACATCTTAAGAGCATGAATCAGAATTTTTATCTCTTGTTTTTTCTATTTTGTAAGGAATTATAAAAGAAAATTGACTTTCAGTATTATCACCAAAGACATATATAATATTATAAATCTTCAATTTATTATTCTTATTGCAATTGTTTGCCGAAAGTTAATATCTTATCCAACAGGTCAGCCTCCTGCATTAAAGCATCTTCAAAATAAAAATATAAAGAAAAACGAAGAGAAAAGTCTGCAACAGGAAAGGTGATTCGCTTAGTCACTAGTCGGCCTTCACTAACCACAAGATTCTTTGTTGTCTATTGATAAAGTCAAAGCCGACTAAAACCAGTCGCTGTTCTTAGACACAAGTTCAGTCCCTGCCCGAATCTGATTTTGCTTTTTGTAGATTTTCTGTTTCAGCCCTGTAAATAATTAATATAATTTACCTTGACTACATCCTCCGTATGTCGATTGACAAGTTAAAAGAAAATGTCTTGACATTGGAACCTGCAAGAAGCAGAAGGTATCCAGCAGAGATAATGCTGATGACATTGCAATTTTTGCTGATACAACTAGACAGGCAGAAGTCCTACACTGTCTTGAAGAAACAGCAAATTGCATTGGGTTTTTTTGTCAACACAAGCAAAACAGAGCACATTCTCCTGCACCAACATGGAAATATCTCTTCGCTAAATGGGACTTGTCTAAAAAAATGTAGACGAGTTTATTTATTTTGGTAGTAAAGTTGCCAAGAAAAATTCCACAGAGTGTGAACTGAAGGTGCGAATCAGCAAGGCCTGGGCAGGAGTGGACAAGATGAAAGCGATCTGGAGGTCAAGTCGTCCTACCAAGATGAAACTTGACTTCTTTGAAGCCATTGTTACATCGGTACTCGTATATGAAAGTAGCACTAAAAGATTGCAGAAGAAAATTGATGGTGTATACACCAGAATGCTAAGAGCTGCTCTTAACATCTGGAGACAGCACCCCACGAGAGAGCAACTCTATGTACACCTCCCTCACATTTCAACCCTGATCAGAGAGAGAAGAACCAGATTTGCTGAGGGGCTAAGGATGAAATCATCAGCGATGTTCTTCTGTGGATCTCAAAACGGATGTGGCTCAGTGGGTAAACCACACAGAACCTACATTAAACGACTAAATGATGAAATATATATATATATATATATGAGAGAGCCCAATACATATAAATATAATCACATTCATACACAATTTATATACCCACACAAACATACACACATATACATATTTATATAAAGAGTGGTGCACAGATCTGGATGTAACATACATGATTCATTGCAGAAAAGTGTCATGGAAAATTTGTGTATTGAAGCATTCTATTGGTTGTAATTTATTTAAAAATTTGTGTATTGAAGCATTCTATTGGTTGTAATTTATTTAAAAATTTGTGTATTGAAGCATTCTATTGGTTGTAATTTATTTAAAAAGCAATAAAACTATTGATACTTACATGATGTACATACATATATAACCTCTATAATTACAAATGGATTTATTTACAATATTTACTGACGCTTATAGATATACATATACAACATAATCAAGGTGACACCCCAGTTCTCGTTAGATCACCGACGTTGAGCCTGATCAATACCAGATGAGTGACCATTTTGAACTACCAAGTGCTGTATGTGAGAAGACTGTGACACCTACCTACAAAAACTAATGTTTTCGCATTCATCTCCCCTGACCAGGATATACGTGCGACTGGGGACTGCTTGTAAATTTAATATTCCCTAGAAACTTCTTCCTTTGAAGGAAGCCAGCTCAACTCACCCAGGGTGAATGTCACACTAGAAAAAAAAAGACTCACAATCATGGGAGTTGATGTTTAAAAGTTTTGATTAAAAGTACCCTTGATGTTATGATATTGGTCAAAACAAGTTTATATGCTTTATTTATGATTTCAATACCTGTTCTTATTTTCCCCTCTTTCTTCATCTCCACAGTGATGGCGGTCTACGTTTCGGAGAGATGGAACGGGATTGCCAGATTGCACACGGCGCAGCACAGTTTCTGCGAGAAAGGTTGTTTGAAGTATCCGATCCCTACCGTGTACATGTTTGCAATTTGTGCGGCTTGGTCTGCATTGCCAATTTGAGAAACCAAACGTTTGAATGCAGAGGATGCAAGAATAAAACTCAGGTAAGTCTTACCCAACAATTACAGATTATTTATTAGAGACAAAAACGCTTTACATATTTCTGGAGAGAAATGTTTTCAAACTTTAAAAACCTTAAGGTTATGAATGGATTATGTTTTGCATCCATAAATCAGGGAGGGGGTGGGGTATAAATTTATCTGCTTCTCACAGCATACAGAAAGTTTTTTGTTTTTTTTATTATTCATGGGGTAAATTTGCTTTCCCCAGTAAACCTTAATATAGTGTCACCATTGTTATTCTTACATTGACAGCATAATGGGCAAAACAATGGAAGTTAGCATTGACTTAAGACAGAATTATTAACATCCACAAGTCGGAAAATAGTTACAACACTATTTCAAACAGGTTAGCTATTCTTAGATCTAAGCTACAATCCGTTATAAAGAAGTTTAAACAGTTTGCCGCAGCAAAGAATTTGCCCAGGTATGAAAGAAAACTAAAATTCTTAATGAAAATTGCACAAAAACTGTTATGAGGTTACTATAAACCCAAGAGTTGTTTTGAAAGAAATTGCCAAAAGTTATGATATGGTGAATAAGAATGCACAATACAACATTGTTTAAATAGAAATAGGTTGTATGAAAACCAACTCTGACAAAACCTCTCGCAAAACCATGTCACATTGTTGCTTGGTTTAATTTTGACGTAACGTTCTCGGACAAAGAAATTGCTTGGTTTAATTTTGACGTAACGTTCTCGGACAAAGAAATTGCTTGGTTTAATTTTGACATAACATTCTCGGACAAAGAAATTGCTTGGTTTAATTTTGACGTAACGTTCTCGGACAAAGAAATTGCTTGGTTTAATTTTGACATAACGTTCTCGGACAAAGAAATTGCTTGGTTTAATTTTGACATAACGTTCTCGGACAAAGAAATTGCTTGGTTTAATTTTGACATAACGTTCTCGGACAAAGAAATTGCTTGGTTTAATTTTGACATAACGTTCTCGGACAAAGAAATTGCTTGGTTTAATTTTGACATAACGTTCTCGGACAAAGAAATTGCTTGGTTTAATTTTGACATAACGTTCTCGGACAAAGAAATTGCTTGGTTTAATTTTGACGTAACGTTCTCGGACAAAGAAATTGCTTGGTTTAATTTTGACGTAACGTTCTCGGACAAAGAAATTGCTTGGTTTAATTTTGACATAACGTTCTCGGACAAAGAAATTGCTTGGTTTAATTTTGACATAACGTTCTCGGACAAAGAAATTGCTTTGGGGAACAAGTACTATGAGCTTTTGAATGATGTACAGAATATTTGACGCAAGAAAGGTACGGCTTTCCTCCCAAAGGACACAGTGCCAACATTAAAACATTGAAACTGCTTAATGTTTTGGGGTTATTTTAATCTGATAGGGAACTGAACAATTAATTGCAATACGAGGAATTATGAAATTTGAAGGCTGTATTAAAATTCTGGATGAAAATTTCATATTTAGTAAATTTAACCTAAAAAAAAAATTTATTACTTAATAAAGTCTGGCATGATACGAGTATTAAATTTTAAGAAATGGATCAAAATATTCATGAATGTACAGATAATTTTGTTGATAATTATATTTATATAACTGACAATAAACCCATCTGGAAATGGCTGTTAGCATGGAAAATAGTGTAAAAACTTTTTATTTTTGGATTATTGTTTTAAGATAATTTAAGTCTTAATATATATATATATATATATATATATGTATATTATGTAAGGTTAGCATGGCATGAATCAATTTTTAAATCTAAACCGTTGTCTGCCCTGACTTTAAAGCCAATCAAGATTGAGGAAAATAATTATCTTTTTAAACTCTTCACAAGAAATATAACTCTTTTAATCAATACTGGATTTTTTTAACATTCATTTCATAATGCTTTATCGTTCACAGTTTTTGTACTCACTTGCACCCCACACACACACACACACACACCCGGCCTCCTTTTGGATTTGTAAATTTTTCTTTTATGGAAATCACTCCAGGCAAGGTATGAAGCCACTTGATGTAAGGAGCTAAGAAAAACAAAAGATAATTATCGCAAAGACAGGAGATGCCTATTGACCTTAGTCTTAAAAAGACCTAGGCTATAAGTAGGAGGAAAACAGTGAGAAGGAAGAGAGTTCCGCAAACCTGCAGTTCTCGGAAAGAAGCTACTGAAATAGGTAGCTGTATTACAATGAAGTATCAAAATAGCGAATTGATGGAACAAAGGAAGCAGGGAATAGATCAGACAATTCTGAAGAACACATGCAGAGATAAAGAAAGGGTAAGCCAATCAAATTACAGATACGTTTCTGCACCTTATCAAGAACCCTTAAATGAGATATAGATTCACCAGTCCAAATACGACCACAGTACTCCATACATGGTCTGATAGTAAAGTGTTTGGAGCGATCAAGAGAACCGACTTTACAAGAAGCAGGAAGAGCAATTGATCTAATGTATGAACTCCAAGAAAGATTTAATGAGAAAGAAAGACCAAGAAGTTTCAGGGTCGATTTCTCGGTGCTTATGCAGATGAGCTGACCATTAAAAAAAAATTTTTTAATTATTTTTTTATAAAAACAATATTATATACTTATTCAGTGTTATCTTACTCACTGTGCAAAAAAGTAGAAAAAATTATCCACTAGAACTTTAATTAAAAGTATTTTTCCATTCTGCGTATCGTAACAGTGATTCGTTCACAGAGACTTCAGTTTGTTTCTAAAGAAAGAAGATTTCGTAGGGGAGATAATCAACTTGCGAAATCATAATAAAAAACAACATGGCGTCTCTGTGAACGAGTCGCTGTTACGATACACAGAATGGAAAAATACTTGTAATTAAAGTTCTAGTGGATAATTTTTTCTACTTTTTTGCACAGTGAGTAAGAAGATAACACTGAATAAGTATATAATATTGTTTTTATAAAAAAAAATTTTAATGGTCCGCTCATCTGCATAAGCACCGATTTCTCCTCAAGAGCAGAGCCATCCATGAGACTCTCAGGAAGAAAAGAGAATGCCTACGACTAAGTCTTAACAGGATTAAACAAAACAAGCTATTTCGTACCCCAATCCACAACTGAACACAGGTCAACTTCTAGATCAACTGCATATTTCAACTGATCCCAGGAAGATGGTTGAGAACCAACAACGGAATAGAGAGTGGTATCATTAGCATATATGTTAATCTTCTGAATAATATTCTCAGCTTATTGATATAGAGAAGAAACAGTTGGGCCTAGAATAGAGCCCTGAGGAACACCAGCATTGACAGGAGAGAAAATATGAGGAGACACCATCCAGAGTTACAACCTTCGATCAGAAAGAAAAGACCTAATGTGAAGAACCTTACCACTAATACCATAACCCTGAAGTTTGTTTAGAAGACCAGAATGCCACATTCTGTCGAATTATCCATAAACCATTTAAGTCCCATCTTTTTATTTATTTTTATTTTTTTTTGATAAAGTTCAAGTAAATGTGAGATATCTGGTGTAGAGAGATACTTTACTAGTTTATTATAAATGACAAATCCAACATTTTAATTGTTAAATATGAAAATTTTTTATGTATTTTTCCAGATTTCCCAGATGAGAATGCCTTATGCCTGCAAACTGTTGTTCCAGGAACTCATGTCTATGAGTATTGCTCCTCGAATGATGGTTGGATGAGATTCCTACTGTTGGAAGATACTTTTTTTATTGATCTGTAAATAAATGATTACTCCTCCATTTTTTTTCTTTTTTTTTTTTTTTTTAAAGAAAATAAATTTTTGTATAAAAGGATTTTCTGACTTTTTTTTATTTCCAGTCAGTCTGTCATACTTTCATTTTTCATACTCAAGTTTGTTTTTCATTGAGTCTTAATATTTTCAAACCTACACAGCCAAGCTTTATTGGTATGCAGGTTGTAACATTAATCCTGGAATTGTGGGTTGGATTGACTCTAGAATTTTAAAAGTTATTTAAAAGACAAATACGATTTGGTTTGGTCTGTCATGCTTAAGTTTATAACGTTGTAGTTTAAATGGATGTATCTTAAGAATATGCATTATGGGGGGGGGGGGCTATTTAAACTCTTCTTTTTCTTTTTTCACAATTCTGTAAGGGTAACAGTTTATGGATACAATTGACACCCCTGAACGAGATCATTTTTTTTTTAGTCACTTTTGCTTTAACATTTTCTTTTTTTAATTAATTTTTTTTTCCAGTTGATTTGTAAAACAATGTCTCCTGGTATATTTGAAATTCATGAATACATAAAATTAGGTGTTCCAACCGAAATGACTGGAGATCTGCTGTTAATAGAATGATGTTAACCAAGTTAATGAGTATGCGGCGAAAAAGTCGGTACTGAGACTTTTATAAGATGCAATAAGGTAAATATATTGTGAATAAGATGTTGATTAAGTATCGCATGCAAATCTTTATGGATTATTGAGACTATAATTCTCATCTCACTTGATATGTTTAGAACATTTAAGCCGATGTCACCTCCAACATTCTGCAAGTACAGCTTTTTGAACTTAGGAATCTTCATGGCTGACGGAATAAGAAAAATTTTTGATGCAATTTCTGCTCACCTTCTCCTTCCCTTTCATCATACTTCTCTCTCTCTCTCTCTCTCTCTCTCTCTCTCTCTCTCTCTCTCTCTCTCTCTCTTTCAGCTTTTTTCTTTCGGGATTAACCTCATGGATACCTTCGCAACTATGAAATCAGCTATGTTGAGTTCAAGTTGTCTAAGACCTATCGTGTTCACTTACACACTAATATGATTAGTAAAGATTTAACCCCCCCCCCCCTCCAGTTATTTGTAAAATAGAAACTTGTGTTCAACAAATCGTATGCAAAGGATTATTTACAATAAGTATTGTGCTTTTGTATAAAATTATGTTCTTCCGGATGTGCTAATAGAAAGTTTGCTGCTGTTTGCTTCATTGAAGAAGTCATGATAATATGTAAAGTTGTGTCTTGTAATGGTTACAGGCGTGGGCTCAGCAAGTCAGGTTCATCACTTTTACTAATACCCTTAAGAACCGTATGAATCCATATATCCTCCCTCCAGCTATGGATTAAATAGTAGACTAGACTGTGAAGTCTTGGTTCTGCTACTAGTCTAGCAGAAGGAAAATTCCAAAATAACACCAGTCTTTCTCTGCTTATTTCGTCATTGTTTCCAGTCGTCCTGAACCTCTCTTTATCACCAGTCTCTAGCAATGCTGATTCAGAGAGGTGCGCTTAGTATTGCGCAACCTTTGCTTCACTATACACTTGCGCAGGTAAAGCTTTCAAAAGTATCCATTATCTCTCAAAACTGAACAAAGACCAGTTTATAGTGTAATAATATTGAATAGAATTTCAGTAAAATACTCCTTGAAAACAGTAAAATTGTTGCAGTCTGAAACTAGCCATTCTTAAAGTGTTGATTATCCGATCTCTTCAACTCATTATTAACTAAACCATCTACAAAGTTTAGAGATTTAAGCTGTGTTTAACCCCTTGTCCTGTTACTTTTTTGAGAAAACATTTCATTTTCAGGAGAATTTTTAAAAAGAAAAAAATCAAATGACAGTCTTCCCTAAAAGTGGTTCGCTGATGCTTCTTGCAATAATGCTTGAGGTGAAAGTGACACAGCTACTAGACATGTCGAAATAAAGTAATCTTTTGTGAGTGGTAAAAAGTAAATTCGTATGAATTAACATGGTACAACCTTGTTGAGCGGCTTGATTCTGCTGTGTGCATTCTTGCAGGAAGGATCGCATGATGGTTGCCAACATTCCTACGTGAAAGTGGTACTATGGAACTGACTAGATTTGAACTTGCCACACCCAGGTCGTCAGTCTGTGTCATTATCCACTTAACCACTGTCACTTCCCTGTGAGTAGTAAGACACAAATATAAAGAAATAGATTGGATGAAAACGGTTCTGTAGATCAGTAATAATTATCACATAATAACTGAAAAAATATTAGTTTGAAAATAAGAACGTATGTAATTATCTTTTGCTTAGCGAACGGCCATTGAATCTCAACCTGTTAACTGCCAAAATGTATGGGCAGATAACTCTATTTTCCAAAATATTTGTTTTATCAAGCGAGATAACAAAAGGCAAAGAGTTACTTTCTTTTAATCTAATATATGAAGTTAAGACGTTTTTTCCTCTGCACCTTCTCGAAGAATAGGAAACTAACCACATGCATCACAGGCTACTAAACTCACCAATACATTACGCTCATTCACTCTATTGTGTTTTAGTAAATTTGTTATTATTTTTCTCCAGTTAACACTAAATATTACTTATCAATTTTCTTCATAATACAAAACATTACGCAAACATTTAATAGACGCTCCCGCTAATTCCGTTGATTTTTAGAGAATATCGGATTACGTTACTTTAACCTATTTGTATACATTTATACTCATTCCAGTTTTTAGAGAATGCAATTAACGAACATAGTTCCTTCTGTACTTCGACACACATCCTGGCGGCCACAATTTCTTCAGCGATTCGACTTTTGAATTAAATCCATATACGCCAAAGATACTCAACATAAATTGCAATTTCCTGAATCCTACCCCTTTCACACACATAATATCCAAAATTAGAAGAAAAAAAAACATCTATTTCTTGGTAAAGAAATGATCCAAAACGTGCGAATAATAGCCCCTAGGTTTGGTTGCATTAATGCATATCGTAAATTATAACACATGCCAGCTATCGGCTGTCTTGGTTTATATGACCTAATTTTGCTTAAATTTTATACTCGCATTTGTGGCCTCACGGTTAACAGCTGGCTCCAAGACCGAGAGGTTTATGGTTCGATCCCAGTCGAGGGGGTGAGGGAGGACTATGAGCCGGATTTTTTTATATTCAACGTTGCCATGTCGTATTTTGAAAAAAAATTACTGTTATGTATTACTTAACCTATTATGAATATCATCATTTTTCTTCAAACAAACATGATTTATTACTGCTCTGCAGGCCACCGTAATTATATTTGTGTTTCAGTCGTGCTCAGAAGGCATATTAATTTTTCTTTCTTCTAATTTGAAAGTAGGCAGGATGGGTGGGTAAGAGTGTGAAAGAAGTAGTCTAACTCACTTATATTCACACATTCCTGACATAGCCATCTGGTCAATACTCCTACCCTGCAAAAATTTCACATCTAACTACAACAAAATCTCCCCTCTTCCCTCCTCACCCTTTCGAGTACTTCTTTCACACTCTTATCCACCCACCCCACCTACTTTCAAATTATCTTCATTTCTTCAAATCTTTTTCTAAAACTATGATACTACCTACATACCAAAGACACAGAGTTCTCTCCTTCCCTCTTCTTTCCCCAGCCCCTCAAAATCCATGCTACACCTCACCACAACAAAAACCTCAGCACCCCCCCTCTCTCCCACCCTAAGACAAATTCACTAACACTCCCACTCCTCCCCTTTTTCACTCACAGCTGTCCACATTCATTTCACTCTCTGCCACTGACTGACTTCTCTCTGCTCGGACCTTGGTACAGCGCTCTTAGTAGCCACAGCTACTACTTTTTCTCATCAACTCATCATGTCAACCCAATATTTCGATGTACTTGCATGACATTTTTCTTCAAATTATAATCCCGAGGAAATCTTACAATAAAGACGAAACGTTGATGAATATATAAAAAATATCTCTTGGTTTTTCCTTTTTCATTTCCAATTACATCGGATTACTCTCATCCTTCCTTTCTCATATATATATATATATACTATACTAGCTGTACCCGGCCACGCGTTGCTGTGGCTGTTAGTTGAAATGAAGAGGTGGCCTTTTGGAGTTCATTTTGATCCAGTTCCTTAAGTTGCCATTTAATATGAATGGTTTAATTTTCCAATACTTGGGGATACACAATATTCTTAGTGGTTCCCGTTTCAGTGTAGATGAAGAGATTGTCCGGTTTTTAATGGTTCTGGTGGATCTGGCAGTTGAGGTAGTTTAATTTTCCCTGCGGCACAACACAATCCTTTAGTTTCTCCCTTAAATTTAAGAGCTTTGCAATAGGGACACACTTCAGTCATAGTGCTTATGTGAACATGGTGGCTTAAACTATAATCCTCATGAGGGTTGTAATGAAATGCTAGGCGATCCCAATCCAGGGATTGTTGAGCATGGAGCCTTGTTTGACGCCGATCTGCTAGTCTCAGCCTCTCGCGTTCGTTACATTGTGAACGAAGCAGATCTGAAGATGCCTGACGGGATTGTTGTACCCGCAACCGTTCCTCTTCAAATCTGGCTGCACGTCGCTGTGCTGATTCATTCGCACGTACTTGAATCATCCTTTGTCTAGCTTGTGGGTTTGCAGATGCCAGTTGTTCATGAGTTTGATTTGCAAGTAATCGACGCCTTGTTTCTGCACGGCGAGTATGACGACCTAAGTTTGATCTTCGGGGGGGGGCATGTTTACCTGTATAAATGTAACAGTAGGAGAGAATAATTGTATAAAGGTAAATGGATTAAAAAAAACAATCAATTATAACCCGCTTCAGGGTTGTCGAAGAAATGCAAGTATGTTTTTTTTTTATAGATGAAGCATGTTAAAAGTAAGAAAATGAGGAAGAAGGCAGGTTTAAAAAACAACGAATTAGATACGAAATGAAATTAAAGCACGTCTGTTAAGTATTAAATCGTACCTGAAGGATGGTTAAAGTTTAAAAATGAGTAAATGCGAAAGGAAATTAAAGCACGTGGGTTATGTATTAAATCCTACCTGTAAAAATGAAACAGTAGGAATGAATAATTTTATAAAGGTAACTGTTTTAAAATAAACAATCAATTATAACGCGCGAGTAAGGGTTGTGTAAGAAATGCAAGTAGTGTTGTTTTTTTTTTTAGAGATGAAGCATGATTAAAGGGAAGAAAATAATGAAGGAAGCAGGTTTTAAAAACATCGAAGTAAAGAGGAAATGAAATTAACGCACGTTGAGTTTTTTTTTTTTTTAGAGAGGAAGCATGGTTAAAGTCAAAGAAATGAGTAAATGCGAAATGAACTTAAAGCACGTGGTTTATGTATTAAATCTTACCTGTAAAAATAAAACAGTAGGAATTAATAATTTTATAAAGATAACTGGTTTTAAAATAAACAATCAATTATAACGCGCGAGTAAGGGTGTTGTTTTTTTTTTTAGAGATGAAGCATGATTAAAGGGAAGAAAATGAGGAAGGAAGCAGGTTTTAAAAACATCGAAGTAGAGAGGAAATGAAATTAACGCACGTTTGTTAGGTAAGTATTAGTGTAAACGTTTGTTTAGGGAAACAAACAACGAATAAGGAAAACACTTTTTACGTATGAAATAGATACGTGACAGCGGGAGGAGGAAGGTCAATCCGGAAGTGAAGTTGGACATGCAGGTTCGCAGAAACGGATTGTAAACCGGAAGTGCAACTTAGTAGGAACGAATTGTAATAAAAAGTGTTTTTTTATGTGTAAAGTAAAAATTATGTTAATAACATAAAAACATAGCTCCGATGTAAGGATTTGCTATAAAAAAATTTCAGTGGTAATGGTATAGTGGAAGTATATTTCCATGGGAAACGAACAAACCAACTTTACATTTTTATATATATAGATATGCCAACAACAGAATCAAGACAGTCAAAAAAGTTGTATTATGTTGATTCATAGGAATTTATTTAATTTAAATAAATGTTGACCCAAAGAAAATTAGATTTTGGATCTCATGTGGATGAAAACATGGTGGGTGTTGGTTTGGGATCAGAGACACAATAAAACTTTTTTTTTTTAAATATAAAATAAAACATCTAAGAAATCACAATGATGGTTTAATAAAAAGTCTGAATATGAAAAGTAGGAATTAACTCCAGTGTGTGGCTAATAAAATATATCAATTATGACTGCAGCAAGATTTCTGATTAAATCAGTCAAGCCATTCTAACAACTGTACATAGAAACCAAAATGTTTGTGTGTGTTAGAGTTGCTGTGAGATCCACATCAGTACTGCATTTTGGGGTTATAATACTAGCTGAACTGACCTGGTAACTTGATCTTTATCTTTCTTGGCCATCCACTTTGGTGGATGACGAGGCTGTAAGATATGTAAAAGAGAAGAGGAGGTTTACCATTGTGTTGGATTATGTTGTTTCCATTAGTTTGATTAGAAGGACAATCTCTTCATTTAGAGGCTGTAAAATATACCAGGAATTGGAAGAATGCTGCAGAACAGTTTGAAAAGAACTTTTCTAATATTTGATATAATATAAGGAAATGAAAGCCCTTCATCTCTCAAAAAGACAGGCACTGGACTTGAAGTGTGTATCAAGATCTAAGCACTTTCAAAACTGCATGAAAGGAAACCCAATATCAGTAAAGAATACAGCAGAAAATATGGGAATTAATAACATTAATATATAAGAAACGATTGTAAAAAGAGTACTGTTGTACAGTAGACAGAACATTCTAATAGTAACAACCTTGTTGCAATATAGAGTGAATGGAGGAGACAGAGGATATTTTATATGATTCAAAAAATACATTGTACATCTTGTAGTTATATTTTGATGAACTATTTCCTTTCTATGGGAACGAATGTTTCTATGTGGAGTGATTGATATATTATCCAATGAAAACACTTTGCATGGAATGTACTTCCACTAAACTACTTACACATTTTTTCCCGCTTCTAAACCAGTTGGATTAAAGACGTCAACAAAAACGGTCGTGTAAATGCGCCCGTCCAACTCAGCGACATGAAAGTCTTTCATAACCTTTGATGTCAAATCCTTTCTTAACCTTTTTCTTTTGTTCTGGTTGAGCGAAGACATGAAATAAAGGTGATCAAATGCTAGAATAGAGCTTGTCATTAATTTACCAATCAATGTCATTGGAAAGACTATATAACTAAAGGTTGACTTAACGATATAATCTCTGGGTAGTTTATTTTTGTCTCTTCTGAAAATAACAACAGATTCCATGAACAGTAATTCTTTCCTCTTTGTCAGAAACATCGCTAATAGAACATGAAGACTAAAGAACAAAATAGGGGGTGAGAGCGAAAGTTATAAGGAACATCGCGCACACCAAAAGCGATATCATTACACACAATATGACACAAAAACGCAGAAATTCCAGAAATAGAACTAATACTCATGCCACTAATACGAATAATAATATATATTAGCGGGACCCTGTGGAAATTTCACAGTGTTTTCTACATCAATCTGTATAATTTACTGTTAATAATATTATCCGGTGTCTAGAAATATGCTCATATTTTACTCACCAAAATTTTGCGAGACGGGATAAAAGTATATATATTTATTTATATTACTCGGTTGCCGGGGCAAAAGCTGTCTCTTCAGAAGTCACCATCGGTCGCGACTACCCTCTAACTCGCACCCTCCCTCCCTCCCTCCCTCCCCTCTCTCTACCCCTACCCCGTTGTCAGGGGCAAATCTTAAATAGGAGTGTCAGATCGTGACACACAAAATAAATAAAACACACTCTATCGTATTAATATATAAATAATAATAAGAAGAAGAAGAAGAAATTTTAAATATTAAAAAAAAAATAATAAATAAATATCGTAAGCCTGAAACCGGCCCATTTGGTAAGCGTTTCCGCGTCTCCCCTGCCTTCCACAATAGCCTCCTCCTTCCACGCTGAAGCGACAGAGCAGGGTCAGTTAATAGTTTAATTAAGTAAATTTTGATCTATTTAACAACTCCATTTAGTTAGGGCAGTGGTAAAGTCACCGCTTTTCAGCTTGATGTTACGGTTTCGATTCTAAGTCTCTCCATCCAATTTATTTGTTGTTTATTGCATTTCTTTAGGAGCGTGACATACGAACACACACGCTATCGTATTAATATATAGATAATACAAATAACATCCAAGATGACGAATCCAATACCTCTATTAAAGCGGACATGCATTTTAAACCTCAAATTAAAAATCAACGTAAATGTCTAAGGAAGAAAAAAAGCATTTAATTTAAATAAATGTTGACCCAAAGAAAATTAGATTTTGGATCTCATGTGGCTGAAAACATGGTGGGTGTTGGTTTGGGATCAGAGACACAATAAAACTTTTTTTTTTAAATATAAAATAAAACATCTAAGAAATCACAATGATGGTTTAATAAAAAGTCTGAATATGAAAAGTAGGAATTAACTCCAGTGTGTGGCTAATAAAATATATCAATTATGACTGCAGCAAGATTTCTGATTAAATCAGTCAAGCCATTCTAACAACTGTACATAGAAACCAAAATGTTTGTGTGTGTTAGAGTTGCTGTGAGATCTACATCAGTACTGCATTTTGGGGTTATAATACTAGCTGAACTGACCTAGGGTTAGGGTTAGAGATATTGGAAATCAAAAGCAATTATCAGTAACTATGTGTTATGTTAACAAGATAGCAGATATACAGGAGGCATTTCTAGCATTTGTAAATGTTAATAGGAGAACCACCAATGGGGATAAATCTAAGGAGTTCGGGAGCTTTGTACCCCAGAAAATGACAGTCAGTATTATGATAAAGCTCAAAACCTGGCCTTTATTTTAGTCATGAATCACTTTTATCAAGGTAAAATACATTGATGGTTGAATGAAGATGGATGCTATAGGATTTGAAAATCTCCACATACCATGCACTGAAAACAACAACAGATTCCGTGGACAGCAATTCTTTCCTCTTTGTCAGAAACATCGCTAATGGAATATGAAGACTAAAGAACAAAATAGGGGTGAGAGCGAAAGTTATAAGGCTGCCAAAAATAAACTCAATGTCCACTTTCTACTCTCCGTGACTGGGGAAATAAAATCAGTTGGAATAAGAATTCAAAATATATAGCAATTCTGCTGCAAAGAATACCAACTTATGTGCATTATGCATGCCTACACATTTCTGCATGCACAGAATATAATGGCAACAGCTAATAAATTGGTCCGTTTTTTTTTAATGTTCTAAAAAATTACTTTTTAAAAGGCTATAAGCAACTCAACAACTCCACATGTGTTTACAAAAACCCAAAACTTTGTCATACTATATAAGTTGAGCACCATGATACTTTTGAAGTTTTGTCATACTCCATTAACAAAACTGGAAGTTAACCCTTCGACAGTTTGGACACCTGTGACAGAGATAGATGTCTCTCGTCATGCATCTTTCTTTCCGGCAACCAATTATCTTCCGATCCTACCCACAGCACCAGAGCAGCTTCCAATCCTACCCACAGCACCAGAACAGCTCCCAATCATACCAGCTCCAGCATCAAGGCTGGAATTATTTTATTACCTCCCAAACACTGCTGCACGTAGTAGTAGTAGTAGTAGTAGTAGTAGTAATAATAATAATAATAATAAAAATCATCATCATCATCATCTACTGCAACTAGCCAACTCTTAATTATTTAAGGTGGCTGGCGAAATTCCATACTTCTACATCATCATCATCATCATCATCATCATCATTATCATCATCATCATCATTATCATCATCATCATCATCATCATCATCATCATCATCATCTACTCCTAACAATTCACTGAGTGCTGAAACACAAATGAAAGATGTGTTTATTTCCACGAAACGAAAACACTCTTTTTTCTACCCAATACACGAGTTTGTCTCCTATTGTTGCTGTCACCTTTCATCACGCCTTTTATTTTTGTTCACTTGCTAGCTCGAGTCATTGCACAAACAATCTATTGATTGAGTGATGCTTCTCTCTCTCTCAGAGTTTTCTTGGTTGCCTTGAGAACCTTTTATTACTCTTGCCTGAGAATTATTTCCTTCGTTTATTTTTTATACTTACACGTTGTAAGTTATAGAAATTTAGTTATTTGAATGATTACTTACTAGTTGAAGAAGAGTGGTTAAATAATGTATAGTTGCTGAGGTTGGTTGAGTTGCACATCCATTATGTAAAACATTTCAACAGCTGTAATGTCCGTAGTGCAATGTTGCATGCGAGTGAATTCTGAGATCGCACTAATTTAGTCTTTCTGATGATGCAGAGGAATGACAGGGCTATGGTTCAGGGAATTTTTGGTGTGAATCTTGATGATCACATAAGTTTTGTCTCCCAGCTATTGAGGCTGAAGGTGCTCAGAATGAAGTCAGCTCTGCGTTGCAACCACACATGGTAGTATGGGCATGTTCAACGAAGCTCTGGTTGGATAAATAGATGTACACATCTAGCAGTTATAAACATGAAAATGTATTTCCTCTGACGGGGGTAGGGGTGGTTGTGAGGTAGTTTGGTCACACGATTAGAGAATTATGAAGAGTCAATAGAGAGCTTCCAGGCACCTACAAAGAAAGACATCCTCTTTCCTGCCTTTGTCCACTGGAAGAAATACAGCTGGAAGAAAAGCGGGGCAGCCAACAAAGTTTATTATTTTAATTCTTTTTCTACACCGTCTTGACTTTCGGCAACCTATGTGACAGAGTAATCATGACCGACGGGGATTGGGTACCCTAGTGACGCACTAGTATGCATCTTGGTGATGATGCTAGGCCCTACGTAGAAACGAAGTGGAGACATAAGACTAGTACATATATTCAACACGAATCGACTATCCAAACACGGCCAGAGCCGGCGACAAAATGGCTGGCAAAAAGTTGTGTAATTGTCAATTCTGTTTAAACCTCACACAACGCCAAGTTAAAACAGATGTACAAAGTTTGGGCCAAATCTTTTATCACCAAAAGAAAAACATATGATCAGGTGTATGAGTGCTACACTAGCCGGGCGGGCTAAGCTGATGGTCAGAGATAGCCATCTAAGCTGTTGTAATTAATTAGAGCAGAGGTCTGCCACACAGCGAGAAAATACTGAGTAATTGTTTTTATAACGGTGATAACAATAAAATCAGAAAGAGAGAAATCCCATTTATCTGTAGCGTTGAAAGAGGCGCCCCCCCCCCACGCCTCCGAACCCCTGAGAGAGGAAGAAAGATATAGAGAAATATGTTGGGAAAAAGGGAGGGTGTGACCATACACCTTTTCAGTAAGAGAAAGGACTTTGAGTTAGAACGAGAAAACAGATCGCAGTTACATGGCAGAGACGCTGGTCGCCGACCCGGGCTCTGTCCCGGCTTTGACTATGAAAAAACGCCGGAGAAAAACAGAATTCTCGCCATCGCTGTTCGCACATAGTTTAGGACTTTAATAGCTAATTGCGATTGTATGCGCGCACAGAGAGACAACGTAATAGGAATGTAAAAGATATTACCATACAATAGACATTACTTCAAAGTTAAAACAATTCTTTTATCTTCGTTAATAATTACTTTCATACAAAAAGACCTCGCCAAGTTGTTGCATCATTCTATTGTTGATTTGTTCTGCTTGAATAACCTTTGCCTTCACAGAATCAACGAAGCCATCATCATCATCGACATCATCCCGGCCTGGAGGAATTTCGACCGACATATTTTTTTATTGCTACTACGACGATCAGCCAGATAGTGTTCACGGTCTGTCAAGATCTCTGTGTAGAGAACCAGAGGTGTGAGCAGCGAGACAGAGACACGAGTGGAGTACCATGTTATAAGTGGTTCCATGACACGGAACAGAGTGGGGTACCTGTTTACAAGTGGCACCGCGACCAGGATATCAAACACCTGTGCGTGAGTGGCCGACGATACTCACGGGGTCAGAGAGAGTGGGGTACCTGTTATACCTAAACCCAACGGTGTAGACCACTCAAATAAATATTTTGTTTTTATTTATAGAAGGAATTTGTTTTCCTTTTGTTTGACGACCTTTGTTGTTACAAAAATATTATAAGAGTTGGTCTTACAGTCAATGCTGATATTAGCTCCTATACGCACACCTCAGTTGAGGGTAACAGAGGAAAAGGCAGGCCAAAGAAGACTTGGAGTGACCCAGCTAAAAATGACCTCAAGCAATAGCACATCGAAACGAATGTAAATAATAGAATTTAATGGAGAAAATCACTTCATAGTCAACATGAAACCAACATCTGATGTGGGAAAAATATGCTAGAAGAAGAAGAAGAAGAAGAAGAAGAAGAAAAAGAAGAAGAACAACAACAATAATAAGTTTATGCATTTAAATCTTAAAAGCTAACTGATATTAAATTCACCTTATCGAGAAATTAAAGTCCTTATCATTAAAATACTGTGACAAGACTGTAGAAATAATGTTAGGAACTACCATAGAAATTGGTATTTAAAAAATTGTAGATATTTCAGTGAACGAAGATTCATCAGTTTTCAAACCAAGATCACATAGAAGACAAACAACACGATTTTCGGATCTTCACCAGCATGCTACTATGGGTCTGATACTTGTTACTTCAGAGTTAGATACTTCTATAGAAATGAAGACACTGTTGAACGTTTTCAAGAAAAATAGGCCTTTACCTTCTTTCTTTAATGCCATAATTTTACAGTGAAAGGCCTGTAGTATGCTAGTATGACACTGCGCTTCCTCATCGCAACCTCCGCATCCTACAGGTGTCTCAATGTGGTCTGTAATCCATCATGTGCCAGATGTTGTCTGCAATGAATCACATTGTGTTTTTAATCTCAGGAAAGAACTACTCGCATGCCGGGACTCTTAAAAGATGCTTCAGGGTGATAGCATCATAGACGTTCTCAAAAAAGAATAAGAAACGACTCGAGTTTAAAAGAGCAAGAAAAACAATTTATATGTAGTACATATATACAGCAAAAAGCAGAGAAAATACAAGTTCAAACCCTTCTAACTGCTGTTAGTGTGTGACAATGATTCAGATATTAGTAAAAGTTCTTGTCGGCAGTTGATAGGGTGGTTTGGGAGTTAGCATAAAGTCTGGGCTCAGGAGACAAGTTGCAGACACTTGGCAACAGCAGGTCTGAACTTTGGTCTGAGCTTCAGTTTCAGACGGTCTCTCTTGGACTTCTCTGACGCTCTGACTCTGACTGAAGGCCTCGCGAAGAGCCTGCTTATATGGCCCTGAGCGCCACCTTTTGTCTTGCCCATCTATGGCATCTTGAACCTGATCCAGCCTTTTTTTCTGCAACTCCTCTCTGATCGCGGTCAAACAGAAGTAATTTAGATTGTTTTCCCAATCTACTTCCTTTCTAGGTCAAACAGAATGAACCTAGATTGTTTTCCCAATCTACTTCCTTTCTAGGTCAAACAGAATGAACCTAGATTGTTTTCCCAATCTACTTCCTTTCTAGGTCAAACAGAATGAACCTAGATTGTTTTCTCAATCTACTTCCTTTCTAGGTCTTCCATCCATCTATCCATCCATATCCCATAACGTCAAGGGATGTCGTCGGGAATCAGGCAGATACTCTATTTGTCCTACCTTTTCAGTGGGCATGATAGAACCTGGTTGATCGCATGCCTTTTCCAAGCCACATACAGCACCTGGTATTTCCAAACGGTCACTCATTTAGTACTGGCCAGACTCAACGTCGCTTAACTTCAGTGATTTAACAGGAACTGGTGTGTCAAGATAATTATGCCGTATATAAGTGAAACAGAATTAATTAGATTGTTCTCGCCATTGACTTCTTCCTTCAGTCAAACAGAATTAAATTTTAGTGCTTTTATTATCTACTTCTTCCTTTGATCAACCATCAGGTGTGCCAAAGCCATTAAACCGTAGTATCTCATTCCATCCTGTCCATCTTGTTCTCTGTGTTTATTTAACTGGGCTGTAGGAAGAGAGAGCTTTGCATTTTCTGCGCTACTAGTGCTGACAAGTACCGCTGCACGTGTCTTGCATCAAAAGAGGAGGCAAGTTTTGAAAAACCCACTCACGTGGGGTTAAATAAGAGTTCTAAAAAGTTGCCTGTGATTGGCTGTTTTTCATCCAATCACATGTAGCAAACGACTCCATTAATGATATTCAATAATATTTCTAGTTTTCAATTTAGTCAATATTTATATAATTATCAGCCAAATGATTCCAATCTCTACTAAATTGAACTTTTATATGGACTGTTTATGTAAGTAAAATAAATAATAATATAGACAAATATGTGATTAACATTATTTCTTATTTCTGTCACCCTAGAATTTTATGTCTACACAGTTGCGCGTCATAATAAAATTTTTTTCCATATTTGTTGACATAAATAGTCACAATTTCATGCCAGGTTTTTATGAAAACGAAAATTTCATACAGAAATAATTTTTGTTTGGTTAATTGATTTCTTTTGTTTGAATAAGTTATTCTTTATTGACTTTTCTCTCTCTTGAAATATTGTCATTTTTTCATTTTTTATCAATTTTTAAATCGTTGTTGTTAGGATATCATTTTTGTGCTTAACAGACAAACAATTTAACTAATGATACAGGCTCTTCTACGTCAAATAGTGACTGCCAACTTTCGTACAAGATCAAACTTTTACAATCTCAATACATATACAAATAGAAGCGAGTTGTTTTGAAAAAATATATGATTTCCGGCAAGCAACATATCATTTTGTGATTTGCATTCGATAAGTTTTTTCTTATAATATCATATATATATATATATATATATATATATATATATATATATATATATATATATATGTGTGTGTGTGTGTGTGTGTGTGCATTCCAATGATCAAAGGAAAAATACATCCATCGTCATACCTTTCATCTAATCTTCCAATTTCTTTATATGTCATCAAATACCACAACCAAAACTTGACCTCTGTACTTTAAAAAAAATATATATTTAAAACTGTATTTTTTATTTTACATATATATATATATATATATGTGAATTATTTTATTTAAACACTATACTATGAACTCCACACTCCTCTCTGCCCGTGGGTATCGTTGGCAACCACACACATAGGTGTATGATATCCTGGTCGCGGTGCCAATATGTGAACCCTACTCGCGCGCACAGTCTTGCCAGACCGTGAACACACTTCAGCCGATCGTCGTAGTGGCAATTAAAAAAATATGTAGATCGAAATTCTTCTCGGCCGGGTTGGCGACGATGATGATGATGGCGTTGTCGATCTTGTCGTCTTGTCCAACTCCCACGTTGAAACTGTTTATATCAGCGAGCGATCACTGGGCGAACAGTAATCGGTTGGCTCTGTGAGGGCGAAAGATTATTCAAAGCAGAACAAAGGGAAAAGAATAATGTTCAGCAACTCGGTCGGGGTCTTTTTGTATTGAAGAGTAATTATTAATAAAATAAAAGAATTGATTTTACA
Source organism: Sepiola atlantica (assembly GCA_963556195.1). Taxonomy (NCBI): domain Eukaryota; kingdom Metazoa; phylum Mollusca; class Cephalopoda; order Sepiida; family Sepiolidae; genus Sepiola; species Sepiola atlantica. Next base: position 149,350,177 of record OY744523.1, read on the forward strand.
TTAGATTAATGTCTACCGTATTCATAAAAGCTGTTGCTGTAAGTTACCTCGTTGGTTCTCTGTGTGTGTGTAAATTCGTTTACAAGTGGTTGCTTAGTCACAAATTAACTGGTTAAGAAAAAGATGGTGAGTTCGCCCGGTTTTCTTCTCTTCGTCACGTACCATCATCGGCACGCGACGTCGAACGTCCGACCTTCTCGTTCTGTGGTCTTGTGGTTCTGTCTCTCCGTGTGTCAAAACGCACAGTCTCTTATTGAAAATGTCCATCGTCACACACACCTCCCTTGCCACACCTCTCTCTGCGTCTCTTCCTCCCTCAGGGGGAGGGGGCGGGCGCCTCCTTCCCTGTCCCCAAAATAAAATGGGATTTCCTTTCTGGCCCATGGTGTTATCACAAAAACAATCGCCTTCTCGTTCTCGCCGTAATTAACGATGACAGATCTAACTGATTATCTTGCCAAGTCAGAGCAGACCTCCGGTATCGCCATATGTCTTTTGTTGACTTTTATTAGAATTAAGGCTGATCATGGATTTTGCTAAATCCTTAACTTCCATCTGGACCGCTTCTTCCTGTTGTAGCGGTGATCGGTATTGACTGGCGGACACAACTCTGCCTGACAGCCCGGCGCCTTCTTCCATTGTTTCAATAAGCTCGTTTCACGTCGAATATATACTAGTTTTATATCTCCACTTTGTCTCTACGCAGGGCCTAGCATCATCACTAAGATACATACTAGCGCGTAACCAGGGTACCCGATCCCCATGGGCCCCGGATACTTTATCACATACATTACAGTGTCTCTGATTTTGGAGTCTTCAATAACAAAGGGTGAGTGGGGGGGACTGACGAATCTTTCTGCAATGACCAGCAGGATTCTATCCTAAATCCAGTTTGACCGGATTGATGAAACCTGGGTATCCCAACAGACACCGTAATGTATAGTATTTAAATAAAATAATTTATATTAGACTTTGTAGAACCTACGATTTGGTTGTGTAGTCCAAATCTCTTTTTTTATTGTAATATTCAACCTGTTTGGTTGCATAGCCACTGAAGATGAAATGGACATTGAAATAAAAAAGTGTTTTACCTAATACAATTTTTTTTAGTCTCGTCACAATCAAAATCAATTTATATATGCATATATATCGGATCATTTTACTTCAGTCGAAGTTCTCAGAAATGAAGGGACCCCTTCCTGGGGCTAACACTTTATCTTTATATGAAATACATAGTGGAGATCTAAGAACTAGTACATATTTTCCGCAGGATCAGCTATACAAAACAAGCTGGGAAGGTGGTGCCGGGCTGTCTGAGAAAGCCATGAGAGATTGTCAATTGCATTTAAATCTTACACAGGCCGAGTTTAAACAGGTGTGCCAGGTTTTGGCCAAATCTTTTTTATCACCAACGAAAAACATATGTGTGTCAGTACTATGTGGGTGGGCGCGTGAGGCCAGAGTGGAGATAGCCCCTTAGGCTGTCATCATTAATTAGGGCAGAGGTCTGAGAGAGAGAATAATGGTTTTCTTTGATGTAGATAATATCTGAAGGCCTAAGCGAAGAATTTCAATTGTCGTACCACTCAATCCAAAACCACCCGGAGATGAAGAAAGACTCAGAAAAAGGGAGGAGAGAGAGAAGGAGAGTAAGTCAGTACACCCCACCCTGGCCCCGAGAGAGAAAGAAGGAATAGAGAAATAGGTGGGAGAGGGAGAAGGATTGGAGAGGAGGGAGGTTGGAGAAAGAAAAGGTGTGATAATATGCCTTTCTGGGAGGGGAAAGGACTTTTGTTTTTGGAACAAGAAGACAGTTACAGGGCAGTTAGAAATTGGGATTCGACCTGGATGGACGAGCGCCGACCAAGCGGGAGTGTTGCGCGAAAATCGCTCTCATTTGGGATGGCATGGGCCATAGGATCTCCCCCACCGTTTTGAGAAAACAAGTTATATCTCAATTAAGGCTTTGCAGTCGTAAAAGCGATTCACACACACACACACAGAGACGACGACTAGTTTAGTAAACAAAGACATTATCGAAGGGTAGACTTAATTCGACGTTTTAAAAACAGTTGTTTATCTTGTTAATAATTAATTGGATACAAAAGGAAACCGTTGAGTTTGTTGAATTATTCCTGTTGTCTATTTGCTCTGCTTGTGTAACTTTGCCTTTACAGAATCACGGGATCATCATCATCCGACCGAGAGGAGTTTCGACCCATCTTTCTTTTTCTGCCGCTACGACATCACAGGCCAAAGAGGGTGTTCACAGTCTAGAAGGATTCCTAGCCGAGGATCAGACGTGTGAGTATAGAGATAAAGACACGAGTAGACCACCTATGTTACAAGTGATTCAGTGACACCGGATCAGAGTGAGGTATCTGTTTTACTCAGCACCGCGACCGGGATATCAAACACCTGTGCGTGAGTTGCCGACGACGATACTCACGGGGTCAAAAAGAAGCGTGTGGGGTCCTGTTTATAATGGTGCCGTGACCTTAGGATCAGGGTACTTTGAAGAGTGCCTGGTAACCTCGGGAAGAAAAAATAAACAATTTTATTTACCGGCAGAACACTTTGAAAAAAAGAATAGACAGACAAACAGAAAAACCCACGGCACAACAAACAATTTTTTTTTACCTGGAGAACATATTAAAAAGAAAAAAGAAGAGAAAGAATCGGAAGGGATATCGGTCCAGAAAAGAAAAGAGAGAAATGGTTTAACGGACATCGACACCCGTGTTTGAAAGAAAGAAAAATAGAAAAAGGAAAAGAAATGAGAGAAACAGTTTGACGGGCATGCACACCCGTGTTTGAAAAAGAGAATAGAAAAAGGAAATGAAAAGAGAGAAATGGTTTAACGGACATTGACACCCGTGTTTGAAAAAAAAAAATAGAAAAAGAGATAGACTGAAAAAGAGGAACCATTTTTATTTTCGTGATAGACTTTGAGCCCGGCCGGGGTCTCAAACTTTAATCGATTGATTATAAGGCCTGGACGGATTCGAAAAAGAACAACCACCCAGCAACTGAAGACGCAAAAGGAGCAGACGGTAAGTGACTCTTGATTTCCCTTGTTCGCTTTGCTCAGTTTCGTACTCTGTCAGTGTATCGATTGTGTTCAAACTTTGCACGCAGTTTGAGTAGTTCTGTTGTGGGGGTGGTAAACTAGAACGCAAAGGGAATGGGTTCAGAAGAAGACCTAGTAAATAGTGTAACAGATATGGGGGAAGATGAGATCACAAAATTAGAGAGACCGATCGGAGGAATACGTATACCCTCCTTTAAAGGTGATTCCGCCGATCTAAAAGAATGGGTGGCAGTAATCGAAAAGAAAAGTTTAATTTACGGCTTAGAAAATCACGAGATGGTGCTGCTCGCCCTAGAGGGAGCAAGAGGCCCAGTGTCGAGATTCATTGAGGGGAGGTACGTAGAGAACCCGGGGATCGCTTAGATGGAGCTCCGCGAGCTGCTGGTGAAACGATATGCCAGCGAGTGAACTGCAATTGAGGCTGTACGCAAGTTGACCCAGCTGAGGCTAAACAACGGCGAGGGACTCGACGAGTTAGTCGAACGGATCCAGGGATTGGCAGTTCAAGCCTTCCCAGATGGGGCGATCCGAAATACGGGTCCCATCCAGGCAATCCTGGTGGATGCCCTGGTAGACGGGTTAAGTGATAGAGAGACCCAGAAGGAGGTACTAAGGGGTCACCCGCTCACACTAGCGGAGGCCCAGGGATTAGCGAGAGACAGTATAAGACTAGGGGAACATGTAAAGAGAGGCAATGGCGAGGAAAGGCCTTGGAGAAGGAAAACGGTGGGGAGCAGGGCGAGTCCGGGGCCCCGAATGGAGAGAGGGGGCGGAGCGGATTGGGAGGCAGACTCCGATCCTAGAAGGAAGGTACAGGACCTTCAATACGAGTACTATAGGCCCGCACTGGCTAGACAGGTATCAGTCTGCTGGACCTGTAGGGGTGAGGGGCATAGAGCAGCAGAGTGTCCCACAAATTATGGGCGCCCTCGCAGCATGTTTAGACCGAACTGCACTAGGTGTGGTCAGTTCGGACATGAGAGTCGGTGGTGCACAGCAGCATAGATCGGAGGTGAGGGATTAGGATTCCGAACCTTAGTGTGCCACCTGACGAGAGGGTAAAGAACCAAGGAAGCGCCCAGAGGGCACCCCACAGAGTATAAAAGGCAGGGTAGCCCCCAGAATGATAAGTTTAGTGAAGGATAGCGAAATTAAATGGGAAGAAGATGGGCTTGGGTTTTGTTCGTCGGTTTATGAGAAACCGCAAGAAGCAATGAACCCCCCCCCCCTGTAGAGAGAGAGAGATCGAATTAAACGCGACTGCTAGGTCGGTTGATGAGTCCAGGTAATGGGAAGAGAGCGGCAAAATACCCCCCTGCCCAGCTCCAGAAGAGACTGAGAAAGAGATCGGATTAAACTAGACTGCTAGGTCGGTTGATGAGTCCAGTGAGTGGGAGGAGAGCCGCAAAATACCCCCCTGCCCAGCTCCAGAAGAGACTGAGAGAGAATCGGTTAGCCAAAAAGGTAGAGGAATTACCTTTAAAGTTACGGTAGAGGGGAGCAAAACGCCCCACCACAGAATAGTAGGAAAGCCAAGCCAAAGATAGTCAGGGATCTGGGGGAGAGGCCGAGGTTGTGCTGTGTCGCATCTGTTGGCTCCACCGTGTGCAGGGAGGGCCCCCATGCATGTGCGGTGCTGGTGGTTGTGGCACGGACAGTTGTCTTGGATGCCCCCCCCCCCCGAGATAAACGGACCGATAAGGATAGAGAGAGATGCATAACTGGGACCGGTGGAGGGTCGTCGTGGTTAGATCCAAATGGTCGATCACAAGTGGTAATATGCCTGCAGCTGGATGAGCTGCTGCCGAAACGACCAGGCAGGTATATAGTGAGTTTTAAAAACAAAAGAAAGTTGAAGTAATCGACATGTTCGAACAACCGTGAATATGATAGATTGTGGTGCGCCTTACGAAAGGGCACAGAAGTAATGATAAGCGAAGAGAAGGATATGAGATCCTATCTAGGAAGGATAGTGACGATACAGACGAAGTAGAAGAAATCAGTGCCCCCCGTTGCTGGGAGAGGCACTCGATGTGTAATTAGGGACAGTGTCGGGAAACGATGAGAGAATGATCATGAAGAAATTGGAAGTTATAAGGAAGAACCAAAAGGGTTACTGTCGCATGCAGCCAGAGAAGGCGCATCGATATCGAATGTCACCGGGCCGAAGTGAGCCAAGAAGGTGTTAGTCTGAGAGAATTGTTTTCCCAGAGAAGGGAACGAAGGAAAGAAAAAGGGCCGATGTGGCCGATGCAATGATAGTGACGGTATGCGAACCAGACAGGTCCGTACCAAGAGAATTTCAGTTGTTGACACTGACGAATGAGTGCACCAGGTGCACAGTTGGATACGCTATCGCTTAGACACCTGTCGCCGAATATAATAAACTCGGCAGATTAAGGGAGGTTCTGTTACAGATACAGGCCGAATTACCAAATCGTTTGAGATTACCGGGCGACCCCATCGAACAGTTATGAAAGTATTATCATGTGTTAAGATGTGTTGCATAACCAGAAGGTAATAAGCTATTAGCTTTTAAAAGATTGAAGGTTCGATTAATCCCGGCAAGAAGGGAAAATTCACGTTAAAAAGTAGAACTAGACACGGGTACGATAGGGCTTGTCTGATGTTAGTGAGAATTGTACACGTAAATAATAGGGTCAGTTTTTGCAGAAAAGACAAAGGGCATGAGAAAGACATAGAGAGAAATTGGACGGCGCGAGTACACTGACAACCGAGTACATGAGCGAAGAAGGGTTACCCTTGAGTACACTGCACCCAGATCACAAGCAGGGCCAGGAATCGCTGCCCCTGTTGGAAATCCAAGTGGATGACCAGTGAAGTAGTAGAGATTGATTCCGAGGAGAGGGTGATTGTGACGTAATTTGTAAGGAGCGTTGCGAGCTTCCATTTGTATTAACGAACTTTTAATTGCATGCATAATAATTCATTTTGTCACATACCCACCTCCCAACACAAGAACCACAAAATGCGTACACACACACACCCATACATACGTAGTCCTGATGTTTTAATAGACTGGAAAGAGAAAAGAAAGATGGACCAAAGGAAACAAAACAGAAAAAGAAAACTTTTTGTTCCATTTTTTAGCTACAGCTTTTTTTTATTATTATTGTTTGATTGTGTTACCTGTTGTTCTCTCTGTGTGTGGGGAAGGGTGACAGTCTGGGAGATGTCAATTGCGAGCAAATGACACAAAATAAAAAGGGGACGGATGTAAAACAGTGATTGTAACCGACAGAGTCTGCCCTTTAGGGCGCACTAATATGCATCTTGAGGGGGGGGGGGCCCTACGTAGAAACAAGTGGAGATCTAATAACTAGTACATATTTTCCGCGGGATCGGCTATACAAAACAAGATGGGAAGGTGGTGCCGGGCAGTCTGAGAAAGCCATGAGAGATTTCAATTGCATTTAAATCTTACACAGGCCGAGTTTAAACAGGTGTGCCGGGTTTTGGCCAAATCTTTTTTATCACCAACGAAAAACATATGTGTGTCAGTACTATGTGGGTGGGCGCGTGAGGCCAGAGTGGAGATCGCCCCTTAGGCTGTCATCATTAATTAGGGCAGAGGTCTGAGAGAGAGAATAATGGTTTTCTTTGATGTAGATAATATCTGAAGGCCTAAGCGAAGAATTTCAATTGTCGTACCACTCAACCCAAAACTACCCGGAGATGAATAAAGACTCAGAAAAAGGGAGGAGAGAGAGAGGGAGAGTAAGTCAGTATACCCCACCCTGGCCGCGAGAGAGAAAGAAGGAATAGAGAAATAGGTGGGAAAGGGAGAAGGATTAGAGAGGAGGGAGGTTGGAGAACGAAAAGGTGTGATAATATGCCTTTCTGGAAGGGGAAAGGACTTTTGTTTTTGGAACGAGAAGACAGTTACAGGGCAGTTAGAAATTGGGATCCCCCCACCGTTTTGAGTAGACAAGTTATATCTCAATTAAGGCTTTGCAGTCGTAAAAGCGATTTACACACACACACACACACACACAGAGACGACGACTAGTTTAGTAAACAAAGACATTATCGAAGGGTAGACTTAATTCGACGTTTTAAAAACAGTTGTTTATCTTGTTAATAATTAATTGGATACAAAAGGAAACCGTTGAGTTTGTTGAATTATTCCTGTTGTCTATTTGCTCTGCTTGTGTAACTTTGCCTTCACAGAATCACGGGATCATCATCATCTGACCGAGAGGAGTTTCGACCCATCTTTCTTTTTCTGCCGCTACGACATCACAGGCCAAAGAGGGTGTTCACAGTCTAAAAGGATTCCTACGCCGAGGATCAGACGTGTGAGTACAGAGATAAAGACACGAGTAGACCACCTATGTTACAAGTGGTTCAGTGACACCGGATCAGAGTGAGGTATCTGTTTTACTCGGCACCGCGACCGGGATATCAAACACCTGTGCGTGAGTGGCCGACGACGATACTCACGGGGTCAGAAAGAAGCGTGTGGGGTCCTGTTCATATAACTACGATAGAGTAGTAATTTGGTCTCTCCCTTAACGTTGGTGAAACATCTCCAAGATCGGAGGTAGACTGACACCTGAATAAAACAAAATCAAAGTAAAAGATTGTTGCCCTGTGAATTTTGTTGGGAAGGTTTTTGTTGTAGACACAGCGGACAGCGATATTCACGGCAGTACAGAAACGAAGAAAGAAACTCAACGACTAGACGACATCGAGACGGCGCCCCTCCACGACGAAGAAAAGAAGGTACGAGAAATTAAATGTATATGCAACACAAGAATTCATCTAGTCTGGTGGAGTATTTAGCAAAGTGCTGTTACTAGAGGCAACATCACTTGGAGAAGGTGCACCATTCCTCGTATAAGCAAGGGATCTTATTTGGGCTTCGAATACTATGTTACTTTGAATATTTAGTCAGGGTTTACGTGTAGGAGGAAGTATCCTCATGTTAAGTTGTCCTGACAAACCCCTGTACAGAGAGACCTTAGACACTCAAGGAGAGTGTCTAGTAGGCATTCAAGTTCTAAAGTTAGTTATGTATTGTTTGTATTATTCAGACTACTATTCTTATTTTAGTTGTTCTTTTCTCTACGTTTCGGCCGATGTAACCTCAAACCTTCTTCAGGTGCATCTTTTTGAATTCAGGAATTTTTATGTTGAACTCGGGAACCTGGGCGGAATTTCGAACTGAACCCTCGGGGATACATTGTTCTCGTTTCATCATCCATAACCATAGAAGTATTAACTAATTTTTTTATTTTATTGTTAGTTATTAATTGAGGATTGAACCTTCAACCTCCAGAAGACTTTCAATTAGAACTGATTAATATGCAACGCTTTAATCCCTTGCACCATCAGTAACTGATCATTTTATATTTTGGAACATAGCTGCTAGACGTAAGGGTAGGTGATGCGTTTAATTTCTAAATTTAGTTGTATACAAAGAGGGAAAATGGGGGTGAGGATCCCTTTGTGAAAATCCAGGTACCTCTGATTTTGATGACATATTAACCATGGATATAATAACATCAATTAATAAATATTCCCCAAATTTCTGTTTCTTTGAAACATTTGAAAGAGTTGTTATAGGCATAATATGGCCACAACTTCCCATTTGAAAATTCAAATATTTCTGATTTCCATGAAATTTAATCCATAGTTATTAGACACGAATTACGCAAGGTTTCCTGGATTTTAATTTTTTTTAAAAACCTCTTAAGCTTAAGCCCCAACGTTTAGACATTTTTCTAGAATCGAAATCATTTAGTGAATTTAGATCAAAACTGAAATAAGGATTCTAGACATAAAGTTTAGTAGCATATATATTGGTCCTGCTTCCAGGGACTCAGTCGATTGCTATTCAGATACTGGCTCGTAACTGATTCCCTGCATTAAATTACTGGCCTGATTTATTTTTTCTGCAACAGTACGCTCGTTACAGTTTGGCTAACTACATTAGTTCACATAAATCAACTGCTACGGTCATAATTACTGCAACTTCGTCTGGCTGTTAACTCACGCCACTAGTCCAGCTAATGTTGCGACGACTTTGTTCAATCATTGACTCAACCAGTCTTTTGAGCTTATGCTGTCCTTCTCAGGACAATAATGAACTATGACACATGCAAATACTTCTGTCCCTCTCAGGACAAACCCTGTCTTTTTCAGGACAATTTCTCTTTCAGTCTGCCGAGCTGTTCTTCAACATCAGTGCAACGCCTACACCCAATCATCATCGTTGAAGAAGCGAGCAGACCTGTCTAGCTGTTCTTCAACTGCAGTGAGGCTTCAACACTCAACCATCATCGTTGGAGAAGTGAGCAAACCGGACATTCAACACAAGTATTTATGCGATGCTGGCAGCAAACTCTAATCATTCTCAGTTGTACCTGTTTATTTCTAAATAAATCCAGTTACTTTTTACATTCAGCTAAACTCCTGTGTTTATCATCTTTCTGTACCCATTGTCTTTGTGTCTAAAAAGTCGTAAGTCTAATTACCATACATCGGCCATTGAAACAAAATATCGTTATTTATGCTAATTGAGTTAATTGATATACAATAAGTAAGGACATTTCAGCTAATTATATCAGCTGGGGTGTTTATGACAACCCCACAATTGAAGGAGAACCATGATATACGTGGTCATTTTTTTTATAGATAAGGTAAGTGATAGTACCAGGATAGCCACATGAAACCAGACTTAAATTCTTAGAGATGCAAGTAAATAAACCTAACTCTTGAACAGCCATAGTGGAGACAATGCTTAAGGGAGATAACTGTTTACCCAACAAAACATGTACTAGTTGTGTCCCTTTAATTTCTCGCACATGCCAAGATGGCTGAAAGCTCGTCTGATGAGGGAAGTTTTGGTCAGAGTTGGATTCGTTACGATCAAAGACAAGAATGGAATGATATTGAGCCAGTACAGCAGGACGACGGACCATTTCCTGTCGTAAGGATTGCCTACACGGAACAATGTATGTTGTTTTGATTTAATTCTAATATGATATCTTTATTGTTTCAAGTCATTCTTCTTCATTTCGCCATGCTTTAATCCTTGCGTTTTACTCCTAGACTTAAACACACTCATGTCATTTTTATATTTAAATAACAATTCTTTGGAATATAATTTAGTTTGGGTGAAGGTTATTTATTTTATTTATTAATGTTATTTTGTGATTTCATTAATCTTTTTGATCGGATTTAAAAAAATATATTGTCAAAATTTTGGAGGGTTGTATCGTGGCCGTTGTATACGTTTTCGGCGTCTCAATTTCTTTTTTCAAAAGACGTCATTCTCATGCGATTATTCGATTTGTTCTTTTAAAATTAAATTGCAATTTAAGATGTAGTAATCAATATTCATTCTTTTTTTTTTTTTTTTTTTTTGATAGAAAGTATTTCCTTTATTTTCTTTTTAATATTAAAGTTAGCAAAATAACTCTATAATGGGAGAGAAAAAAGAACGAAGTAACAAGATACAGGGAAATACGATAGATTTAAAAGTTCGTAATTTTATATATATATATATATATATATATATATATATATATATATATATATGTATGTTCTCTTAAGTCAATAAATTAAATTTTTATGAATATTTGTTACATCTAAAATTGCGAAGTAATTTTAAACCTACAAATCGATTAATCGCATAGAATGACGTTCTTTTTGAAAAAGGATTTGATACGCTGAAAACGTACACAAGCCAAATTTATGGAATTTTTTAAACAAATTAAGAAAATTATTCTTTGATTCGTTTGATATATTTAGAAACACGTTTTTCTTTAAAAAATGTTCTTTTTTCTTTTTATTTAGGAATAAGTTGGAATTTATCCATAAAAATAAGATCAACTCTATTTCCAATTGATAAAATAGTGCTTCTACAGAATTTGAACCGAACCAAACCGACTTTTGCCTAACTAAAACTTAAGCTAGGATTAAAATAAAATAAGTTCGGTTCAAATTCTGTAGAAGTATCGAGAAGAAAAAAAACTCTCTGGAGCAGTGACTATCATCTTTTTTTCTTACTAGTGGTAGGGTGCAACCAAAGTTAAGCAATGAACACTCGAATCCGTATAAAAATTGGGTGACCAATTCTTTAAGAATTTCGAGTACCTGCTTGGAAGTGAGTTTTACATTTTTTTTTTTTTTAGCGTAAATGAATGAATAAGATAAAAAATAAAAAGTAAAAAAGATCGAATCTATAGACAGCAACTTAAAACAGAATTCAATTTTTTCTTTTTTATGTTTCAAAATGTTCTAAACTTTATTTTGATGAATGGTTTTCAAATAAAATATCTTTGACGTTGAATTTACTCTCATTCAAATCTAAATGTGCGCTTATACAGCAAAATGGTGGTTTATCAAAGCTGAAAAGCGTCCACACAAAATTAAACCCGGGTTCCTGAAAAATAGAAAATTAAAAAGATTGCATATTTTTAGACATTTTTTGGTGCAATTTTAGTTATAGGCCGATGCAGTTATATAAAAAAAAATCCCTTAACATATTTTGGATATTGTGCAATAAATACATGAAAAGTAAAAATGAAATCAATCTGTCAAACTTTGTTTTTATTTCATTTACATCATTTTATTATTTTCGTAAATTTAGTTAAAATGAAAAATTATAAATATTATGAGAATTATGAAGAAAAATGTGTTTTTCTTCCTCCCAAAAAGAAGAGTTGTAGAAAATTTTAAAGAATGGAGAGAGAATCAATTTCAGAATTAAAATAACTGTATACCTTTTTGTTTAAAATTTCATTGGATTAAAATACAAAAACGAACGCGCGCTTTTTAACCCCTATTTTTTCATATAATTATTTTTCTAAGCCGTTTTACCCATAATTTTTGTTTGTTTGTAGCTGTAATTCGGATTTAATCAGTGATTGTTATGTTACCTTTTGTACTCGATGACCTTATCATTTTTGGATTTTTATATTATCAGTTTTACTAAATTTTCATTTGCTTTTTTTTTTTTGTCTCCGATAGACAAATGGAAAGATACCCATATTTTGTCACTGTATGTCTAGATTTGCTTAGCTCCCCACGAGGTACAAGATCAGTTCTTAATCTATGGAAATTTAGCCCCCGAAAAAGGTTAAGTATCCGTCTAGTTCCGTCAGCACACCTCACCAATTAGGGAACCCTAACCGACCAGCACCCCCCCCCCCCCCGAAAATAGAAGGTAATGTCTGGGAAGACGGCCTCCTAAGACAGAACAGATACTACATTTTGATCCTAGCCTGAATAAAAAATACTGTCCCTTTTAGTCTTATGATTTTCTTAGAAAATCTTATATGAAGTTATATAATTATGAGTGAAGGTGTGGTGGACGAGACGCGATCCGAACGAACGCCCCAAACCAAATGGCTCGAATTGCTACCCTCTTTCTTGCTCTGCTTCGTTAGGATACGCTTTTCTTTTCATTCACTAAAGACAAGGGGGTCGTAACAGAAACATGTTAACTCAATATTTTCCAACCAATGAATATCGTTTTAAAGTCAAAAACTAACACGGCTATGTTAAATTGGTAAGCTGACGCAAACTCAATAACCACTATTAGAACGAGGTAAAAAAACAGAGTTCACCAGACAGACCCAAGAGACGGACCTTGAAGGAACACAAAAGAAATACGCCCCATTCTAACCCCCCCCCCCCCCCCCGACGAGAAGGACCGGACACTTAAAAACTTTTCTTGCCTACTTACACACGGATAAGAACTCAGGTGAATAGAAACAAACCGCTATAAATCACCTCCAGTCACACCATAAGGTAAAACCTACTCACACACACACACACAGTATCACATTACTGCTTACATACACTATGAAATACAGACATACACATATTTCGCCCCTCATGTCATGCTTATTCACTGAACAATTCAAACAACAACATGAGTTGTATAAACTTTACAATGAACATTTCTTCACTCAAACTAACTTTTATATTCTTGTAAAATTGTCGTTCTATAAATGTTTTGTCGATTAATCATGTTTTATTTCATTTTTCATTCACAAAATGCTGTACATGTTGAGTTAGCAATTGCTAGCTGGTGACCCTAATGTTTCCTTCCTTCGCCATTTCATTTCCATTTTTATTTATTATGCATGTTAAGCAAGTTAACAACTAAGGCCACAAAGGCAATTGTCTCCCACAGGTTAGTGTTAAAATGTCTGAAAATGCGTATGGTCCTTTTTTGCAAATATTATATAACATTCTTTAAATAAGTTATAATCCACCAAAAGTTGGGATTAATCCTGTATTCATGCGTATCATGAGCTCTAGCATGGATATACTAACTATTAAAATGCAATTTGTGGAAAATTAAAATAATGATTGTTTTGTATAAAAGAAATAAAAATATGATTAATGAACACACACACACATATTACATACAAATTTACAAAGGTATGGAAGATATTTTGTATGAGTGAATTTATTTGTGACTGAGTTTGAAAAGTGAATTGTTCTTTTGTTTGTGGAAGGCTTGAAGTGAGAAATATGTGTATATGTTGGCCTTTTATAAGTGTGAATATGAATGTGACCGCTTTTCTACACTAATTTTATTGAACCCATAGATTGCAATTAATTATAAATGAAAGTAAATCGCTGAGAATGGACTAGTATCAGCTGACAATTTATCTATCTATCTATTCATTTAACATCACTAATGAAAGTGTTGCAATAGCCCATGTAGAACTCAAACATGACATGCTGAGTCCACAGCTGATAACCTCTGCCATTTATACCATAAACATTCTATTTCTTCATTTAATGGCACTTTTCCCTTTAAGTGTCGGACGTTTTTTGATATTTTGCAAGCTCACTCTCCAGTTGTCACAGTTCAGCGGGTCAAACAGTTCAGCGGGTCAAACAGTTCAGCGGGTCAAACAGTTCAGCGGGTCAAACAGTTCAGCGGGTCAAACAGTTCAGCGGGTCAAACAGTTCAGCGGGTCAAACAGTTCAGCGGGTCAAACAGCTCAGCGGGTCAAACAGCTCAGCGGGTCAAACAGTTCAGCGGGTCAAACAGTTCAGCGGGTCAAACAGTTCAGCGGGTCAAACAGTTCAGCGGGTCAAACAGTTCAGCGGGTCAACTATCTCCAAGTTCCACTCTGTATGGTCTTGTCTAATTATTTGCTTTCAAGATTTCTTTGGCCGGATTTAAGGCATCCTTGTTTCTGCAACAATTTAACCAGGAGGATGAACGCTCCACATGACCAGCATAACTCATTCGTTTTTAGGATAACCTGTATGCTGGCAAATGTAGTGCTTTCAGCAAATCTTCCAACCTAATGTGTTGGATTTCATCAGATTTCACATTGCAGATCAATTTAATCATGAATCTGTAATTGTGCTGCAGTTAGGTGAGAGAGGACTAGGTGAGAGCCCAGCAGTCGCTGCCATATAACATAAAACTTCTGACATAGAACTTACCCGTGATATTATCAGAGCCAACAGCTCACAAAATTTCGCCCATACTGACAGATGTGCGTCTGATGATAACAAGATTGAACTCTATTCCATAGTAACTTTGCTTCAGAAGTTAAGAAAACTATAATTATCATCAAAGATCCTCTATAATTTCATTTTGACCTGGTTATTACAAACTAAGGTACTTTGTTACATTGGGACTCACGCTAAAAGTCCCTCGGTGTTGGGGCTTTCCGGCAGTTTGCGGTAAACGCTGAAAAGCCCCGAAGTGAGACGAATAAGCAGACAACATCTTAGCATTAAAACTGAATAAAACGCTGAACTTGCAAACTGGTTGAAACGCGATTGTAACATGAATTTTTACATGGTCTCACTGGCTGTTGAAACTCCTGAAGGAACGATAAATTTCTGTCAGGACCATAAATTGATTGTTAAAAAAAAAATGCTATCCGATCGAATTTATGTGGAGGCAAAAATTTTGAAAACACCCCTTCGCCTCCATATTGTCACTGATAGCTGAACAGTACCCGGTTGAAATGCTTCCTTCCCTTCTTCTTTGACGGCTGCAAACGAGTCTGTCCTAACTCTGCCCTAACCCTAATTCCTAACCTTAACCCGACTTCCCTAACCCTAATTCCTAACCAGACTGCCCTAATTCCTAACTCTAACCCGACTGCCCTAACCCTAATTCTTAGCCCTAACCCAACTGCCTTAACCCTAACGAAATAAAAAAAAAAAATAGTCAGTAAAAAAAGTTGACAAAAAATAATTTTTGCAAAAAATGTAAAAACTTACTTGATTAACTTTTCACTGTTATCACTGTTATTTCTTTGTTTAAAATTTCTTTTTTTCGTACAAATGTTTAATAAAAAAAAAAAAAAGTTAAAAAAAAAACTTTAATTCAAACAAGTATTTAAAACTTTGTTAAAAAAAATAAATAATTTCGAAAATTTTTTTATTGTTTTGTCACACTTGTAAAGTCAGACTCGTTTGTGTGTTTTTTTTTTTCAACGCAGGTAAGTCAACAGATTTTTCAGTCGGCACTGTCTGGCGTTTAACGTAAACACCCGGAAAGCACCGATGTTGAGGAACTTTTAGCACGGGTTCCAATGTAAAAAAGTACCCAATACTCTATATAATATTGTTAAAGATTTAGTCTGTATTTCGAATAAGTTTAACTATTTTGTATACATTTAAAAAGTAATCCACACTTTTTGTTTTATGCATTTTTAAGGAATAAAAGTTATTTAAAGAAAATATAATTGGTTTTCTAACTTACAACAGTATATGCAAATAATATTCATATGCAAATCAAGTCGATAGCCGTCATTTAAATAGGACATTCTTTCAAAATTTACATTTTAATATTACAAGATTGGAGGAGTTTGTATATACCAACGGTTTAACAAGGTTTTTATGTGACAACAAGGGCAGGTTTAATGTAGGTATCACAAACCAACCTATTTTAGAGTGTGAAAGTAGGTAAATATCATGAAATTCCCTTCAATTTCAACTTATAATATTTCGTTTATTTTATGGGTTATTTTGATAAAATTTAGGGTACTGTTTTGTAATCGTCAACCATAGATTTTACTGGCAGGGTTTTAGAATCTATTCCTAACATGTGGATGTAACATTCAGAACGGCATACTTGCTTCGATTTCGTAGCATTCGTTATACATACGTCGCACCAGTAAAATCTATGGTTGACATTTCCGAAACAACCAAATTTAGATATAAACAATATTTAATCTTTTTTATTTATAAATGTGAAATTCTTTTATGTCATTAATATTTTTTTTTTGGGCTACTTCAAGTTAAGTTACTATTTCTATTTTTGGTGATGGGCGATTTATTTTTTAATGTTGGTGTTTTTCAACTTAATGCACACTATATTGTGTATCTCTATGCATATAAAAACAATCATATCTTAAAGAAAAAGGGTCCCTCATCAATATGGTCGGCTTCAATAAAGGGTCCCTCATCAATATGGTGGGCTTCAATAAAGGGTCCCTCATCAATATGGTGGGCTTCAATAAAGGGTCCCTCATCAGTATGGTGGGCTTCAATAAAGGGTCCCTCATCAATATGGTGGGCTTCAATAAAGGGTCCCTCATCAATATGGTCGGCTTCAATAAAGGGTCCCTCATCAATATGGTGGGCTTCAATAAAGGGTCCCTCATCAATATGGTGGGCTTCAATAAAGGGTCCCTCATCAATATGGTGGGCTTCAATAAAGGGTCCCTCATCAATATGGTGGGCTTCAATATAGGGTTTTAAGTTGTCTTTCACAAAAAAAAAAATCTAAGTTGAAAACTTTAGTGAATTTAATTTTTGCCCTATTATCAAATTGTTTTTCCGTCTATTTTTATATGGTTCAAATCTGAGTTTTTTTTATTGGATTCACTATTAAAAGAAAAATTAGCTTGATCTCTGTTATGAATCTGATTAAGAAAATTCAATGTGTTAGCTGTTGAAATGTATGTTATATGAACTATCAAAGTTGCGCTTTTGTTTCATTTTTGCACATTTTTTCTAGGGGAATGGGATTTTGCTAGATTTATCTAATGGTTATTGCTTCTGTTATGATAATTTTCATTTACTACAAAATTAGATTTGTAAAGATTTTTCATTTGTTTGAAACCTGCATTTTTAGTTATACACTGAAAGTTGGTTTCTTGACCAGTAGCACATAAGTAGACACATTTTCTAATTTCCAACAAACTTTGAACAGTCATAATTCGGTGATTAACTGAGCTACCAAAATAAATTTAGTGCCATTGTTTGTTTTGCAAAGATCTATGTGACCACATTAAAAGTTTTTAGATATAATGAAAATAACATTTTTATTTATGAATACCTAGTTAATGTGGGATGTGGCCAAAATGGAATGCTTCATTGCTGTACAATGGCTGTTAATAAGCTGTCCTTCTAAATAAGCAAAATATTCTAAGATATATTTTATGTATTGTCTATCCTTCTCATCTCCCCGACTGGCCTTCTTCTTCCAATTTTTTGCTAACAGCAACAAAAAAGAATTGATCTCTCTCTGTTCTTTTCTTGGGTTTTATATTTATGCGCTCTCTCCTACTTTGCATAATTCGTCACTTCCCCAAGCCATTTCCACCTATTTTAATTAATTCTTCATAAAAGAAAACTATTTTTCTCAAGACGGTTTCTTCAACGAGATAAGATAAGTTTGAGGCCATGTTCTTTTTATCTAAACAACACAAACTACATGTAGAGATTTCCTCCGCCCCTTTGACATTTCTTCATGTGCGAAGGCATCTCAGGTTACAGGCAATGAACAGCCCTCCCAAGAGAAGTGTTGCATGGAAGGATGGCCTCTTATAATTGGTTTTATAACGTGTTTCTTATCTTTAAAAAGATAAGTTGAGAGAGTTAGGCTCTTTAGTATTTAAGTAGTAAGTAGTGATAATCTACTGATTCAGAGTAGACAATGAACACCAGATGTTTCATTTTCATAGCTGGAGGC
This sequence comes from Sepiola atlantica, assembly GCA_963556195.1. NCBI lineage: Eukaryota > Metazoa > Mollusca > Cephalopoda > Sepiida > Sepiolidae > Sepiola > Sepiola atlantica. The sequence goes on from OY744523.1 coordinate 149,368,209, forward strand.
ATGAGGATAATTGAGCTTTTACGAAAAAAGGATATCTCTGTGTAATTTAAGGGAATACTGTAAGTTATGGAATTATTTCACACATTTTGATTTTTGTCACATATGATTGCTTTTTCTTTCTCTCTTATAACTCAATCACTTTTTAAGTGATAAATAATATAAAAACTATGTTATCAAATATCATATTTAGTAATTTAAGGGAATATTTCTGAATAGCTATTATAATAGCTAGTAGTAATAATATATTATTACTACTCATTGTAATTAATCCCTGGCTTCAAAGCTTATGCTTTTACTGATTTTATTTGTGTTCTTGTATGTCAAATAATATTTCCAGTTTTTTTTTTCTTTTTTCGAACCTGATGTTATTTAGAAAGCATATGTTTTTGTCACTGTTAATTAGTACATTATTCTGTTATTCTCTCATTCCTTTAAACTTATTCTATTAGTTTTCTGATATTCTCAAAATTGGTTCATTAGTATTTCACAAAATTCTGCATGAAATTATCTGATCATGAACAAAGCAGTATTTCTCCAAAGCGGTTAAAATTGGCCCAAAATGGTAAGTTTTGTTTTTTAAATATCTAAAATTTCCCTTATTCAAAATCCATAAAAAATACAACGAAATGCTATTTACATGAAACAAGTACTAGTGACTGACCCCAATAAAACGTTTTTTTTTTTCATTGAAATTTATTGAAACAAAACTACTTTTTCATAAATATCTTAAAAGTAAACTCGTTATTTTTATTCCCAATATCCAACAAAAGTTGTGATTAATGTTTTTTTACATTATTCAAGTAGTAGTTATTGCAGGGGGGACAACTCATGCTTTTTTATTTAAGAAAATAACATAAATATTTGCTTTTTAAATTGCTACAATAATAAAATAAGGGTTTTATACCCTGAAGTCAAATAATTTTCCTTAATAACTGAAATATTATTTCTATAAGATTTGCTTAGTCTGATCTTAAGCAAAAAAAAATCATCAGATACTAAAGTAAGATTTTATTTGAAGTGTTCACATTTTAATTGTCCTTATGATTTAACTATTACAAAATAAATGTTTTAAAGATAATGTCTAATAAGTTGAAAAAAAAAAATTATTTCAATAAAAGTTGCATTCTATTGACAAAAATTTCAGAATTTAATAAGACATTCACAAATATTTGTTTTAATTATTTTGAAGTAGCTTTTGTAGCAACCAAATACAAAATATCTGTGTTAAGAACGTAGATATGAGTCTTGCATTTGATACAAGCAAAATATAACCCTATCTCAACAAAATTCGGCTCTGAAAATTAAGGAAAATGCTTAGACAAAAAATATTGAATTTCGTTTTAATTTGGACCACTCCTAAAACATTGTTTAAAATCTTAACGCAAGTTTGAAGAAAATGCATATTGATATCTTTGTATTTTTAGACTTAAAATTTTTTTTTTTTTACAGTAATTTGTATTTTGTATTCATTAAACATACATGGATGAATCACATTGGAACTCTGTTAGTGGCAGCTGTAAACAAGACTGGTGATATTTGTTAATTTGCATTCCAGAACGAATTTGAAAAATTAAAAATATGAATATCGAAAATGTCCTTAAATGTTTAATTAGAGCTATTCTGTTATCAGAATATATAATTAATAAAATATATAACTAGCAAGACCTGTTTCCTGGCATTGCCCAAGGGGAAATCGAAAAGAATTATTTAACTTTAAAAGTATCAGGTAACCCATCTGAGTCTTTTTTATGTTTAGTTAGCATTTAGGCTAGTCGGACCCCAGCTCTTCGGGTAAGTTTAGCCTCTTAGCTAGTCGAGTGAATGAGTTAACCCTTAGTAATAGAAATCATCCAAGATGCTCATTCCCCACTTTCATTTTTTTGTCTTTGGCCTCTCCCAAATTGCATTTATCTTGGAAGGACACTACCCATTCTCCAAACTCTATGCCCCGTTTTCTTTTTTCTCCCACTTAGATTACACTCCCATTTAGAGATTGACTTGTGTCCAGTTCTGAACAAACCGGAAAACAGTGGGTGGTATATTCTTTAGAAAAGGTTAGGAGGGTTTTACTAACCAAATTTTTTGGGTTTTTTTCCCCACTCCCCGTGTTATTCTAATGAATTTTTGTACATAAATAGAATTTTGGAAAATAAGATTACCAACAAATTTGGAGATATCTTACGGAAGGCCCCTAGAGTGGTATTGTGGTAACTGAGATGATTCTAGTTAAGAGTAGGGTAGACATTTTTATCATTTTAGATCAAGGATGATCAACGACCCCCCTTTTTCTCCACTTTTGATGGCCTTGTGCTTAATTTGTTTTAAATGTAATTTTTTAATATTTTCTGCAAATAAATATTTCAAAGTGTTGTATCTGTGCTCTACATAACAGCAACATTGCCGTGAGTTTAAACTGGATAAGAGGGTAGGAGAGAGAGGGCGAGGCAAACAGACAGAGGGTACGTGTGGCAATCGTAACATAGAGACTATTATAAAAATATGGCTAGTCAGCTACACAGAAACCCCCCAAAATGTTCACTTAACAAAAACAAAACAAACTTTCACTCGAATTTAAAAATGTTATTAACTTAAACAAATATCAAAGTTTCCGTGTAATAAATAATACGTTCAATTCTACAAGAGTGACACTTCACATTTTGATCAGACTTTGATTATTTGTATTGTCATGAAATGAAATTCTAATGTACTTTATAATGCCATGAAAATCAAACGTTAATTCAGTTAATTATGTTGATTTAAAAAATAAAAAAATAAAAAATTTTTTTAGTAAGTTTTCAATAAAAGTCGTTCAAATTTAAAATTGTGATAATGAAAAAAAAATAATGTATACGTGCGACAAATAATTTGTTCAATTCTAAATAAATAAAATGAAAAAGCAGACAAAGCAAAATAAACAAATATTTAATGAAAGATGTTTATTGACTTAAAGGTGGTTTAAGTTGTTTCGTTGGAAAAAAGATGATTCTATTTTGATTTGATTGTTTTGTAATAAAAATATTTATTTATAAAAGAATGAGTGATTGTTTGAATGCAAATTACTTACATGTGAAAGAATCACGTAGATGGTGGCATTTGCAAGCGATCATATGTTCGTTAATTAAAACGATAAAGCGAAAGAGTTGCAGAAACTATAAGAAAAAGGCATTCCCAATGCTCAAATGTTTAAATTCCGATATCTCTTTATTTTTTGGCAGGGAGCGATTATTATTTTGATTTGGAAGCTTGTATGGTATGTAGAAGATAGTAACGAGGTTGAAATGAAATAATTTTGTTGTTTTTAAATTATTTCCCTTGTATTAAGGACCCGGTGTATTTGAGTTTCGTGGGAGGAGATAAATATGAGTGAGTAAAAAGGTTTGCTAATTTTGTGGGAGTTGTGAGCGGTAGGTGAATCGGAATAAATGTAAGGATCTTTTTAAAGAAACGAAATGTAATTATTTTTTCGTGAAACCTGCATTAGGAATTGCTGTAAGTGGTTAGCTGAAATGTGTAGCATATTAAGTTTTTTGGAGTGAAGTATATAATTGCCAAAGGTAAAGGGGAATAAATAACTTTACTTTATATATTAGATTTAATTTAAAGTAAAACAAACTACGTTTACACACTATTTTATTTTTCAAAAAAATAATTTAGAGTGGGGGATCAGTTTTGCATATAAATTTAATGTAAAATGATCCCCCATTTCCAGGCCATTATAGCTTTTTAAGGCATTCTCTCCTCCCCCTCCATATTTTTGATATTTTTTATGTTGAAAAGTTAGTAAAAAAAAATGTGTAATTACTTACCTTAGTACTAACCCTAGGTAGGGGTAGTGGTAAGGTAAGTAATTATACATTTTTTTTTAGGTGGGTGGGCTTGTCACTCTAACCTAGGCCTAGGTTAGAGTGACAAGACCACCCACCTAAAAAAACGTTCTCTTAACCTTAACGCTAACCGTAAATCGGAGTGACAAACCCCCACCACCCAACAAAAAATTCTAAAACCACATAATCGTCGAAAGAAAAGAAAGAAAATTAGGGGCAAACAAGTGGCTGGTGAAGGTTGTTCAATGTACAGAAATGCTTAAAATTGTGTTAAAACTAACAGTACAGTTATTGGCAACATAAATGTATATCAGGGATTTTTGTATGGGTGGTATGCTTCATGCTGATGATTTAGCGCAATGGAAGACCTAATTATTAAGTTGGAGACTTGGAGGAATGCTATGGAAAGTAAACGTCTGAGAGTGAATGTTACGAAGATCAAAGTGATGATCAATGGTTGTAGTGTGGGAGTGCCATCAGAAAGAGAAAAGTTGCTCAGTTTGTGGAAAAGAAGAGCAACTAAATATTTGATGGTACACAATGCAATTACATGTTGGTTCGGAGATGATAACCAGTGTATGTGCTAGAGTGGAGACCGATGAGAACTCAGATGTGGAGAAAGTATATTTAGATGGCAAGGTTAAAAGGTTGTTTAGAAGTTTTATTACTTTGGTGATACTATTGGAGCACAGGGAGGAGTTGATGCTAGTGTCATTGCAAAAGTTAGGAATGGATGGAGTAAGTTCAGGGAATTTCTGCTATTATAACCAACAGAGCATTACCACTGTCGACTAAGGGAAGAGTCTATCGGGCATGTGTACACAGTGTGATGATGTATGGAAGTGAAACCTGGCCAGAGAGGGTTGAGGACATGTGTTGTATGGAGAGAAATAATATGGTGGATGTGAGTCTTAAAGATGGGCTTAAATTTGATGACCTCAGAGGAATATTAAATCTGAACCGCATAAAGAGATGTGTGCAAAGCAGAGGATTTTGTTGGTTTGATCACATTAAAAGCATGGATGAAAGTGCTTGGGTTAGTAAGTGTAGAACAGTTGAGGTAGCAGGGTAGGTTGGTAAGAAAAGGCTAAGGAAAACATGGGAAGAAATGGTAAGGAAGGATTTAAGAAAAAGAGGGATAAAGACCTATCCAAAGATAGGTTAATTTAGAAGTTAATTTCTAAAATCCCTCCAACACATGCCAGCATATAAAACGGACATTAATTCGAATATGATGATAACTTGTATTGTACATGAATATAATAGAATACAAAATTAAAAAAAATTATTATTCATTTAATACATGAAAGTCCAATTAGAATTTTACAAGCAGGCTTGTATAATTTTTAACATAGTGTGGAACTTTGTTTATAATTTTTAAGAAAGTCAAATACATTATCTTTTTTTAAAAAATATCTTAAGTGTTTTAATTTTGTCCTGTGTTTTTAGTCATTTGAAATGCTTGTCAATCATAATTCATGGAACATAGTAGGATGTTTTATGTTTTTCGGCTTTTTGTATCTAATTTGTCCTTATCATTCAAATAGAATCTTAAATGCAGTTTAGTTTCGTCTTAAAATTGATTTTCTCATTCTACAAATCTTCAATCTTTTTCAAGAACTTTCATGTGTTGTAAGAAATTTGTCTTGAGAGGTTTGTAAATTTTTTTCTTTTTTCCCTACTCTTACAGTCCAACATGTCTATGACTACTTTCGTGCAGTTGTGGCCAAAAATGAACGCAGTGAAAGAGCTTTAAACCTGACTAAAGATGCAATTGATCTGAATGCTGCTAACTACACAGTCTGGTAAGTTTTAAGTGAAATCAAAATCTTTCTCATTTTAAGATTTTTAGGCAATAATTTTGGCTTTTTAACTGAGCTGCGGCATTGTCACATTGTTAGATGTATATGGAAAACTGAGCTGCAAACGGATGCCATTTAGTTCATATTAATTCGACAAAAATACATCAAAACATTCACTAAATAGAGAAAAAGGTCTTCTGTAAACAATGCAAGTTAAATATCAGATAGATCACTCGGTTGTTAATTCTTTAGAAACATTATTTGCATTGTTTTTCTTTGGACTGTTGTCCACATGAGCATTTATATTTCTACTATACTTGGAACAAATATATATTCATTATGCTGATGACACCATGCACGTTGCCACTGTTTTTGCTAAGTTGAAGCTCTCTACTTCTAGGCTTGAAGCTTGTAAGAAATAGGGCATGAAAGTTAACCCAGACAAATGCAAAATCTTTTCCTCTTTTGGAAATAATATCCGGTTGAAAAGAAAAACTGGAGACTTTGTCTTTCTTGGCTCAGTGGTTCCAAGATCCACATCTGATATTAGCAGAAGAATAGAAATAACAACTTTTGACTTTGGATGACAAAAAGAAAAGCTATGGAGCAGGAAGGACACATCAACACCTTTGAAGTTAAGACTTTCCAATGCATTGATAGTTTCCCTTTGCTGGATATGCAAGTGAAACATGGACTATGTTGGCAGAGCATGAGAGGAAGCTCAATGTCTTTGAAATGAAATGTTTTAGAACTATCCTTGTAGTAACTTTGCAAGATGGACTGAGAAATGCAGATATCAGGAAGAGGCTTAATATTAACAGATCCATTAACGTTGTTCAAAAAAAAAAAAGAGATTAATGTGGTTTGGACCTGTTTCCTCGCTACAGAACTCCAGCTATGTAAAGAAAGTATATAACAAAGATTTAATTCAAGAAAGATCAAGAGGACGAACACCAAACACCTGGTCCCACCAGATAAGCGTTGACACTAACATGCTGCTCCTGACAGCTGAAAGACTGGCCCAAGACCATGATAAGTGGTGGAATTTTGTTTTCAAACATGTGCAGAAATTCTATGGAGTATGTAAATAAGTACAGATAAGGCTGGTTGGAACTGCTAAGAGTCAATTAGCATCCCTGAAAAGCAGTTGTTTGTGTTGAAAGGATTAAGGGAATTAAAGTCCATATACAATTTCATGATCTTCTCTCAGCAAATGTTTTGATAAAAGCTAACTAACCCGTGAGCTTAATTGATTTTCTAAACCTACAAAATCTATCAAATCTATAAACTAACTATGCAGATTTGTATGAATTGTCACTAATCGGATGAAACAAACCTACCAAACCTTTATCATACTTATTTGCCCCATAACATGTCCTAAAAGTCCTTTTTCCAGTTAATTTTTGTTTTCAAATATTTTAATACAAAAAAAAAAAATGATGGAAAAATAGTCAGTATTTTTATATTAAATTCCTTTTATTTGAATTTTGTCCGGAAATCTGAAGACTAGTTAATGATGTCTTCAGTAGGAAATAGTAAACCTAGGTGCTCAAAGGATGCATATATTTGGGTGCTTCTTACAATCGGACTGCGTGGGTGGGGGGGGAATTGGTGATCCTGAGTATGACCTAAAAGTGCATTCATTGATGAGGGCTTAAATTTGTAAACTTTGGAGAGTGTTGAGTTACCCGTTAGTTATCACTACTCCCAGGGCCCTTTTCTATTGGTAAAGTAGAATTCTAGGCACAAAATAGAGTTCTCAGAACAACATTAAACTGGCCTGGAAACTCTTGGGCAAGGTGTTCGCCTCTACAAAATCTCACCACCCTGAAATCCACCTTCGCCAGCCCTATCTATCTTTTTTCCTGCCTACCCTATCATATATGATATAATGGATGCGTAATGCAAGTCTTAAAGACGGGCTCAGATCTGATGAATTCAGAGGAAGATTAAATCTGGACAGTATAACGAGATGTGTGCAAAACAGAAGATTTCGATGGTATGGCCGCGTTGAAAGATGGATGAGAATTTCTGGGTTAGTAGATGTAGAACGATTGAGGTAACAGGGTCAGTCCACAGAGGAATGCCAAGGAAAAAATGGGAGGAAGGGATAAGGATGAACGTTAGAGAAAGAGGGGAAAAATAAATACCTGGCGAGTGATAGGTTAGCTTGGAAGTAAATTTCTAAAAGCTGTCCAACACATGCCTGCATGTAAAACAGACGTTAAACTGAATATGATGATGATATAAACTACTCAAGCAACTCGGGCTTGAGTTTGAATCGATGCATCTGCCGGCCGGGCTTGAATTTGAATCGATGTATCTACCGGCCGGGCTCGAGTTTAAATCGATGCATCTGCCGGCCGGGCTCGAGTTTGAATCGATGCATCTGCCGGCCAGGCTCGAGTTTGAATCGATGTATCTGCCGGCCGGGCTCGAGTTTGAATCGATGTATCTGCCGGCCGGGCTCGAGTTTGAATCGATGCATCTGCCGGCCGGGCTCGAGTTTGAATCGATGTATCTGCCGGCCGGGCTCGAGTTTGAATCGATGTATCTGCCGGCCGGGCTCGAGTTTGAATCGATGCATCTGCCGGCCGGGCTCGAGTTTGAATCGATGTATCTGCCGGCCGGGCTCGAGTTTGAATCGATGTATCTGCCGGCCGGGCTCGAGTTTGAATCGATGCATCTGCCGGCCGGGCTCGAGTTTGAATCGATGCATCTGCCGGCCGGGCTCGAGTTTGAATCGATGCATCTGCCGGCCGGGCTCGAGTTTGAATCGATGCATCTGCCGGCCGGGCTCGAGTTTGAATCGATGCATCTGCCGGCCGGGCTCGAGTTTGAATCGATGCATCTGCCGGCCGGGCTCGAGTTTGAATCGATGCATCTGCCGGCCGGGCTCGAGTTTGAATCGATGCATCTGCCGGCCGGGCTCGAGTTTGAAATAGCATTTTCATCACAAAACGCGCAGATTGAAAGTATGCATCTTAAGAATATCCATTTTTATTTTTCAATATTTCTGTCTTTAGATCTTTAATAATGACGTCGTTGACCACTTGTTGTCTGTGAAATTCTCTCTTTTTTTACTTCTTAATGATCCTACTTGGTCAGCAGTTTATTACATACTCGGTCTATTAACTTAAGTTAATCTAATTGGGATATTTTCCATTCACTTGAAAAAAAGGAAAGCGTACAGAGAAGTTAACAGTTTCTCTAGAAATAACTTATGGCTAAATTTTTGTTTTTCTTTTCTTAACCTCATAATCATTAAACTCAGAGCCCCACTTAAATAAATGAATCTAATAATTTTATTTTTAGCCCCCCTCCCCCTCTCTCATCAGAAGGAAATGTAACTCTGAAAGATGTTAAAGGATGCTTATCACTTTTTTCTCTTAAAGAGCATCAAGAAAAAGTGGTGGATCACTTTACTATATAAATTTAACATAAAATTATCATCCATTTCTTTACTAGATAGTGTAGGACACTTAACATGACCATCATACTGAAGGTTAACCACCATCTCAGGTTTAGGTTTAGTGTTGGGGTTAAGAAAGGGCATGAAAAGACAAGTGATTATTTTTACCCCCCTCATCCCTTTTTCTTTCTCTTTTTTTTTTTTTTTTTTTTTGGGACATTTCTAATACTAGCAGTTGTAAAAAGAAAACAAACAAAAAACATGCTCTTCATTAACCCCAAGTTCAGGTTGGCTATATGAAAAAAGTTTTTCAGTGACTAAAGTTTTGAAAATTAAAAAAAGAAATGGATTACTCTTTCTGTCCTATGCTATTTGATCAGAAAGTGGATGATTATTTTACATTAAATTTATATAATAAAATAATCCATCACTCTAAAGTCTAAGATGTGTGTGTCTCTATCTCTATCTATCTATCTATCTATATATATATATATATATATATATATATATATATATGAGAGAGAGATAAGATTCTATTTTTGTCATGCAATTACACATATACAGCTTGGAAATGTATCTGTAAAAAAAACATGTATACACACATTTCAAGACTGTATATGTGTTATTGCATGATAAAAATAGAATCTCATATTTGAAAAAAATTTCAATAAAAATCATTAGGGCTAAGGATAAAAATTGACTAAAAAATTTAGATGGTAAATTTTTATCTAAAATTGCATTTATATCATATATAAAATTTTTGTTTTTTTGTACCTTTTGTGAAGTCATGGATTTATTCATTGCCACTGTACATATTAGAAGTGTGATGGAAATTGTATCAACATTTCAGTCGGTATCAATTGCCTATTGAGGGTGGTCTTTTAAAAGTTCAGTTTTGATTGATGTTTTCTAAGTTTTAGTTTAAAAGATAATTGGTCTGTCCTCCTCCTGTAAAAACATCTCAACTACACTTCTGGGTTGATGTAAATCGCAAATTCCAGCTACTATTGGATTGAAGAATAATTTATGAGAAGTTTTAAGCTATGTCTATTATGTGAAGGTGGTTCGCCAGTTTTTTATCACAATCAATCTGCTCTGCCAATTCTCTGATCATTTTTGTGAAGAAGTTGATTAAATTGCTCTTCATGAAACTCAATTGATTAACTGGTATGTGATCCATCCAGTAGATGAAAATTCACATTTTTTTTTTTTTTTTTTTTTTTTTTTTTAGGAGCATAAACAAATGGCGGCTGGTACTTTAAAGCATTGCTCCTTTTCCATACACAGCTTTCATGATAAGCCTAACCCTTCTCCATACACAGCAGAGATTTCATGATAAGCCTAACCCTAACTCTTCTCCACAGACAGCAGAGATTTCATGATAAGCCTAAACCTTCTCCACACACAGCAGAGATTTCATGATAAGCCTAAACCTTCTCCACACACAGCAGAGATTTCATAAGCCTAACCCTAACTCTTCTCCACACACAACAGAGATTTCATGATAAGCCTAACCCTTCCCCACACACAGCAGAGATTTCATGATAAGCCTAACCCTTCTCCACACACAGCAGAGATTTAATGATAAGCCTAAACCTTCTCCACACACAGCAGAGATTTCATGATAAGCCTTACCCTAACTCTTCTCCACACACAGCAGAGATTTCATGATAAGCCTAAACCTTCTCCACACACAGCAGAGATTTCATGATAAGCCTAACCCTTCTCCACACACAGCAAAGATTTCATGATAAGCCTTACCCTTCTCCACACACAGCAGAGTCTTCATAGTAAGCCTAACCCTTCTCCACACACAGCAGAGATTTCATGATAAGCTTTACCCTTCCCCACACACAGCAGAGATTTCATGATAAGCCTAAACCTTCTCTACACACAGCAGAGATTTCATGATAAGCCTTACCCTAACTCTTCTCCACACACAGCAGAGATTTCATGATAAGCCTTACCCAAACCCTTCCCCACACACAGCAGAGATTTTATGATAACCCTAACACTTCTCCTCATACAGCAGAGATTTCATGATAAGCCTAACCCTTCTTCACGCAGCAGAGATTTAATGAAAAGCCTAACCCTTCTCCACACACAGCAGAGATTTCATAAGCCTAACCATTCTCCAGAGATTTCATGATAACCCTTACCTTTCTCAACACACTGCAGAGATTTCATGATAACCTTAACACTTCTCCACACACACACACATATTTCATGATAAGCCTAACCTTAACCCTTCCCCACACTCAGCATCGATTTCATAGTAAGCCTAACCCTTCTCCACACACAGCAGAGATTTCATGATAAGCCTAACCCTAACTCTTCTCCACACACAGCAGAGATTTCATGATAAGCCTAACCCTAACCGTTCGCCACACACAGCAGAGATTTCATGATAACCCTAACCCGAACCCTTTTCCACACACAGCAGTGATTTCATATGCCTAACCCTAACTCTTCTTCACACATAGCAGAGATTTCATGATAAGCCTAACCCGAATCCTTTTCCATACACACACACAGATTTCATGATAAGCCTAACCCTAACCCTTCTCCACACACAGCAGAGATTTCATAAGCCTTACCCTAACCCACACACAGCAGAGATTTCATGATAACCCTAACCCTTCTCCACACTCAGCAGAGATTTCACGATAAGCCTAACCCTTCTCTACACAGAGATTTCATGATAAACCTAACCCTTCTTCACACACAGCAGAGATTTCATGATAAGACTAACCCGAATCCTTTTCCACACACACATTTCATGATAAGCCTAACCCTAACCCTTTTCCAAACACAGCAGAGATTTCATAACCCTAACCCACACACACACACAGATTTCATGATAAGCCTAACCCTTCTCCACACACAGCAGAGATTTCATGATAAGCCTAACCTTTCTCCACACACAGCAGAGATTTCATGATAAGCCTAACCCTTCTCCACACACAGTAGAGATTTCCATATAAGCCTAACCCTTCTCCACAGAGATTTCATGATAACCCTTACTCTTCTCAACACACTGCAGATATTTCATGATAAGCCTAACCCTAACCCTTCTTCACACACAGCAGAGATTTCATGATAAGCCTAACCCTTCTCTACAGAGATTTTATGATAACCCTAACCCTTCTCCACACACAGCAGAGATTTCATGATAAGCCTAACCCTTCTCCACAGAGATTTTATGATAACCCTAACCCTTTCTCCACACACTCACAGATTTCATGATAAGCCTAACCTTAACCTTTCTCCACACACAGCAGAGATTTCATGATAAGCCTAACCCTTCTCCACACACAGCAGAGATTTCATGATAAGCCTAACCCTAACCCTTCTTCACACACAGCAAATATTTCATGATAAGCCTAACCCTTCTCCACAGAGATTTTAATATAACCCTAACCCTTCTCCACACACAGCAGAGATTTCATGATAAGCCTAACCCTTCTCCACAGAGATTTTATGATAACCCTAACCCTTTCTCCACACACTCACAGAGTTCATGATAAGCCTAACCTTAACCTTTCTCCACACACAGCAGAGATTTCATGATAAGCCTAACCCTTCTCCACACACAGCAGAGATTTCATGATAAGCCTAACCCTAACCCTTCTCCACACACAGCAGAGATTTCATGATAAGCCTAACCCTTCTCCACAGAGATTTTAATATAACCCTAACCCTTCTCCACACACAGCAGAGATTTCATGATAAGCCTAACCCTAACCCTTCTCCACACACAGCAGAGATTTCATGATAACCCTAACACTTCTCCACACACACACAGATTTCATGATAAGCCTAACCTTAACCTTTCTCCACACACAGCATAGATTTCATGATAAGCCTAACCCTTCTCCACACACAGCATAGATTTCCATATAAGCCTAACCCTTCTCCACACACAGTAGAGATTTCCATATAAGCCTAACCCTTCTCCAGAGATTTCATGATAACCCTTACCCTTCTCAACACACTGCAGATATTTCATGATAAGCCTAACCCTAACCCTTCTTCACACACAGCAGAGATTTCATGATAAGCCTAACCCTTCTCCACAGAGATTTTATGATAACCCTAACCCTTTCTCCACACACTCACAGATTTCATGATAAGCCTAACCTTAACCTTTCTCCACACACAGCAGAGATTTCATGATAAGCCTAACCCTTCTCCACACACAGCAGAGATTTCATGATAAGCCTAACCCTTCTCCACAGAGATTTTAATATAACCCTAACCCTTCTCCACACACAGCAGAGATTTCATGATAAGCCTAACCCTAACCCTTCTCCACACACAGCAGAGATTTCATGATAACCCTAACACTTCTCCACACACACACAGATTTCATGATAAGCCTAACCTTAACCTTTCTCCACACACAGCATAGATTTCATGATAAGCCTAACCCTTCTCCACACACAGCATAGATTTCCATATAAGCCTAACCCTTCTCCACACACAGTAGAGATTTCCATATAAGCCTAACCCTTCTCCAGAGATTTCATGATAACCCTTACCCTTCTCAACACACTGCAGATATTTCATGATAAGCCTAACCCTAACCCTTCTTCACACACAGCAGAGATTTCATGATAAGCCTAACCCTTCTCCACAGAGATTTTATGATAACCCTAACCCTTCTCCACACACAGCAGAGATTTCATGATAAGCCTAACCCTTACCCTTCTCTACACACAGCAGAGATTTCATCATAACCCTAACCCTTCTCCACACGCAGCAGAGATTTCATGATAAACTTTGACAGCCTTAAGACCTTGCTTTAAATGACAAAAGGGAGATATTATCGAAAATACTCAGTTTTGTGCACTTCATATTCAATTGGAATGATTCACCCCTGTTTCATCGCCACAATGTTGCATCCATGTGCTTGTTTTACAAATTCTTTCATGGCATGTGCTCCTACAAATTTACTGCACTTGTACCCCACGATCAACCCAAATAGCAACAAAATCCCACCCCTTGACTGTAGAGGTCCACAGAAAACTTTCTACTCTAATAGGTTCTCGGAAAATTTTCTACTCTAAAAGCTTCTTTCCTCAAACCGCTTGCCTTTGGAATTCCTTCCCTGCCTCTCTGTTTCCATTGACTGTACCAACATGCAGAAATTTTAAAGCAATATGAACAAACATCTTGCTGCACAACTCCTTATTTAGGATGCCCCTATAAAGAGTAGCCCCTTACATCTCAGTGGCAATATGCCTTGTTTGAGGTAAATAAGTTTTTAAAAAATCTGAAAATACACAGTAATAAATCCAATTAAAAAAAAATAACATGTTCATTATATTGTGTAATAAAATATCTTTTTCCAATAACATAAAACATTTTGCATGTGTGTTTCATTTCTGCATTTGACTCCGCTGCCCCTATAAAAACTCTACTGAATTATTTCTCAATTCAATATTTATAACAGCATCTTTCTCACAGAAGAGACGTTGTTAGTCTTTCACCACTCTATCGTTATTTCCATGAAAAGTGCTCGACTGAACTTCAATCTCTGGTTCCTTATTGTAAAACTTTCAATCAAAAACTCTTTTTCCTTCCACCACTGCAAAGAACTTTCCTTTCTTCCTCCGTGTGCCTCACATTAAATGGAATTTCATGAATAAAGTTTTTTCCAAGAACCGTCCATCTGTGAAACATGTACAGATTGGCAACATAAAGACTACAATATGGTCATCTTCAAATCGTATGTTAATGAACATTTGTCATAAATTGTCCTCATAAATCTTCAAATTTTATTCATTCCATTATTTCCAATCCTTTCATAATATTCATCATCATTCTGTTAATCTATCCATCTCATTAACCTATATTCTCGAGGGGCTTTAAGCCTTTATAAGTGATAACTCATCATATTTGGTTTAACGTTTGTTTTACATGCTGACATATGTTCAACAGCTTTTAGAAATTTGCCTTCCAAATTAACCAATCTCTGACCAGGTATTTATTTATGTCTTTCTCTCAAATCCATCCTTATCACTTTCTCCTATGTTTTCCTTGGTCTTCCCCTGTGGACTGACCCTGCTACCTCCATTGTTGTACATCTACTAACTCAAGAACTCTTACCTATTCTTTCAACATGGCCATACCATTGAAGTCTACTGTTCTGCAGCTCCCTGTATTGTCTAGATTTAATCTTCCTCTGAACTCATCAAATTTACGCCTGTCTTTAAAGCTCACATTAAAAATTAGTTTAAAAAAAGTATATAACCGTATTGCTTTATTTCAATATAGGAATTCTATTTATTTATACTTTTTGGGTATCTTTTCTTTTAACGATAATCCCATTTCTACTTTTATTGACAAAAAAAGTTATGTTCTATACTAGGAAGATATCAAAAATTAAAAAAGATTTGTCAGGAGAGAATTGTTAAGAATTAATGCAAAGATATTTCCCAACAGTATTAGTGTAAAAGTGAACACAACAGATCTAATGGGATTTGAACTTGGTTTGCCGATTTTAATAAATTGCATATTGATATGTGATGCCGTTAAAAATGTATAGAAAACCCTAAAATGAAAATTATGTAATGTTGTCCATTTCTATCTGATTTCGTTTATACTCATTATAATTAATATTTAAAACATTTTCTTTGTTTTCTTATTCTTTCAGGCATTATCGCCGGCTGCTGTTACAAGACTTGAACTGTGATTTACGACATGAACTTGATTATGTAACAGAAGTCATTCAAGAACATGCGAAAAACTATCAAGTTTGGTAGGTCTTTAAAACATGAGCTTTCTGGTGTTATCAAAGTATTACAAATATATTTAGTATATATTGTGGAGTAATCAAAAATTGTAATAGAATACTAAAAATCATCAATATGTTTGTATTGGAGAAAATATTTCAGACAAGATCCACGGTTTTCTGGTTTGGATATTGTTACGGCTTATTGATTGATTGGCCGGGTTTTCAAGAGAAAAGGTTTTGATGCACGAGATACAATATCAATGACCAATGAAGATAATTGGTAAGAATGAAGAGAAAAGAACTAACGGAAGAGAGAGACGTGTTTGAATGAAGATGAGGTGTGACTGCGACCTGAATTAATAATTAATTGTTTTCAAAAAATGACACTCTCCAGGTGGTAGCAGTTGGGCGAGTGGTGAGTGTGTTGGACGTGGCTTATACTAGAAATACACATCGACCAGAAAACTGTTTGGATAATCACAGATTTGAGGGTAGTTCTATTAAAATAGTCATATCTTAAAAACTAAAGCACTTTAAGTGCTCAAAATACCATCATTTTGTTAGGAAATGAATATCCTTTCAGGTGCATTCATGAATAATAATACACATTATATATTTTTAAGAGTTTTGAGCAAATAAAGGCAAAAAAATGTTAACGCTATTTTCAGCAATTTACGTCACTTTTTTTTTTAACCCCCCCCTTTGTTTAAAAGTCTCGTACCATTGCTGTATGTGGAATTTCGTCCTGAAATTTGGAAACTAATCAGGGAAAGTATCACTTTTAATGTTTGTCGGTGTACGAAGTAATTCGGCTCATTCATTTTTTTGAAATTTAAAAAATAAGACTTCAACTCGACGTCGGTTGAACATTTTTGAAAAATACATTTCCGTCGCCCACTTTTTTATGCATTAAAATTATAATTGTATATATATGTTCTCTTTTGGTAGTCATGATATTTCATGACCCTATCCGGAAAAAAAAAGCGTTTTCTATTTATAGTTTGAAAAACATAGTAGCAGCAGTAATAGCAGCTATAAACACGAGGCGATTTTTGTTTATTTTCATTCTAGAACGAATTTGAAAAATTTGAAAATATGAATATAAAAAATGTTGTTACATTTTTCGTACCCAACTAGTAAATAAATTAATCTTTTATCTTTTTTTATGCATTAAAATTATAATTGTATGTTTTGTCTTTCCGTAGTAGTAATTTAAAATTACCTTATTCGAAAAAATATTGTCCTTTTTTTGAGCGAAAGTCAACAATGGCTGCTAGTATTGCTGATATAACAATCAATCAGCAGCAGCAGCAGCTAACTAGTCTTGTAAAGCTTTGTAAAAATAAGACAAAAATACTTGTGCTTAAAAAAGTTAATCCTATTTGGTTCTTTTATGAAAAATACTTTAAAAAATACTGGTTTTCACTCAACTTTCGAACTTCTAGTGGTAATGACTTTCTAGTCGCCAATTTAAAAAGAAAAATTAAGATTCTACTTTTTTAGGCGATTACGTGTGAACACCCTTAAAGTCTTGGCGAAAAAAAGAAAAAACAAAACAACAAAAAATAATTTAGAATTTAGAGTGGGGGATCAGTTTCGCATATAAATTTAATGTAAAATGATCTCCGATTTCCCGGCCATTCTTGCCTTTTAGTGAAATTTATAAAATAAATAATTACTCTACCATTAACTCTAGGTACGACTAACAAGCCCACCTCCTAAAAATGCCTTCTTGAACGTATCGTACCATTAACCTTAAATATCGGTGGCAAGCCACCCCAAAAAAAACTCCCTTAACCCTAACACTAAGTCCGAATGGCAACCTCCATCCAAAACAAAACCCCTTCCTTAACCTTATCACTAACCCTAAGTCTGAGTAGGAAGCCCTAATCCTACAAAAAAGCCCATTAAAACCACACATAATCGTCTAAAAAAAAAAAAAAAAAAAAAAAAAAAAAAAAAGCAGACCCCCATAAAAAAAACGCACAAGATTTATTTGCCATAGAAAAAAATTGATTAATGCCCTAAAACGCTAGAATGGCACGGAAATGGTGAATTATTCTATATTAAATATATGTGAAACTAATCCCCCACTCAAAATTCTAAATGAATTGTTTTTTTTTCTTTCTGCTAAGTTTTCAGGGTGTTCACACTTAATTGCCCTAGCCCTACCACTAACCTGAAGTTCAAGTGGTAAGGCCCCCCTCCTCCCACATAATCGTCTAAAAAAAAAAAGAAGAAAAACAAGAAAAACGCACAGGATTTATCTCCCATAGAAAAAATAATTAAGTGTCCTAAAACGCTAGAATGGCCTTGAAATGGGGGATTATTTTATGTGAAACTGATCCCCACTCTAAATTCTAAAATAATTGTTTTTGTTTCTTTCTTTCTGCCAAGTTTTTCAGGGTGTTAACATGTAATTGCCTAAATAAAAAAAAGTAGAATCTCATTTTGTGGAGGTAAGTGGGTGAGTTAGCAGAAGGTGTTAATCTACAATAATGCCAAAGAAATCTTGCAATATATTCATTTTTAAACAGATTTTAGTTTCTTGTACATAAAATGTATTACAATTCAACTTTGAATTTTCTAACTTTCTTTTAATGGATACATGGTATTTTTAAGGTATTGCAGCATATTTATGTGCACTTAGTGCAGATTACTTGGAAACCATTAATTTCTGAATATTTTCAGTGGCACATTCTGATTCCTTGTACAAAAATACATTTATATGGTAAATTTCATTGCTTAATCTTGTATTTTAACAAAGATATAACATTTTTACTGAAAAATTAGTGTAAAAAATGTGACGAAACGCATATGGTCTTAAAGAGGGGAAAATATCCAATCATGTGAGGCACAAAAATAGTCATAACTTCCTTATTTTTAGTCAGATTTAAAAAATTAAAAAATATTCTTTCTTAGATCATCAAGCTCTTTCTATATATGCCATTATTGAGATATTTTAAGCAATTTAAATTTTTTCATGTGTATTGGTACTTATACTGATGACATTGTATTGCTGGGGTCAATCAGGGATGAGGTACAGCTTGTGCTGGACAGACTAAGATTCTTACTTCCTTGGTCTCTTCAAAGGACTGGAGACCACTGTCTTTGAATGGCACTATTTTGGACGAGGTGGAGTTATTCGTGTACCTTGGTTCCACTGTTGTTCCATCTGGGCAGAGTGCGGCAGAGGTCTATCGTCGAGTTGGGGCTGCTAGATCTGCTTTTGTACGCCTCCAGCGATCCTTATAAGGGTGAAGGGAGATTTCAATAAAGACAAAGAGGTGTATCTACCAATCTGTCGTCTGGTCGATTCTCCTCTATGGCTGCAAGACATGGCCAATGAGGGTGGTTGAACAGCGGAAACTGGAAGTAATAATAATAAAATATATACATAGAAAAACATAATTTTATATACATGCACCCCCTAAATATTACAAAAAAATAATGTGTCGATGTTACTTACCGTGTTGCCAATTATTGTATTGTTTTGAGTTTTGTTCCTTTTTTTTTTTTTTTAGTTTTACTTTTATTTTATTATTATGGATGTTTTTCATTTCTGTAATGTTCATTTTTACGTCTGTTTTTCATGGTTTAGTGTATTCTCGGCACGCACTTGTAGAAGAATTAGTGCCCATTAAATAAATTAACAATGCAATTTGTACAAATAAAATTATACACATTTTATTTAGACATATCAGAAGATATAAAGAATTTAAAAGTTTGTATGACGATAGTGAATCCAGTATGTTTTGGTTGAAATAAACTTGCCAGGCTGATTGTGTGAGTATGAATGGTTTAGCGTGTATTTTTCTCCCAAGAGCTGTTTTTAAGTAGTGCTTATTGACGTGAGGAGTGTATGTTGTTCAAACTGCTGCATGTCACTGTATGTTGTTCAATGACGAGTGGTTGAATAGTGGACTGCAGATAAGCTATGTCAATTTCATTTATAGTTTGAGAACAGGCTCCTGGTGATTTAGTGCCAAATTCTTTTTGTATTTTGGCTGAGATATTTTATAGCTTTTCTCATTGGCTGAAAAATATGTATTTAAAGCCGATTTTTGTACAAAATATGCAATTCCTTCTTTCTTTTTCCGAATGCACTGCTTATTTTCAATTTAAAATTACTATATTTTTTTAATTATTTGTCTCCTTTTAATCCTAATATTAAAATGCTCAGTATCTAAACATTTCCATTTGCTGTTTATGCTAGAGATTTTATATAAATTTGGATTTAAATAATTTTCTGTGCATACGAATTCAAATAATTAACTGTACTGTGTTATGCCTCATTCTGAATCAATAACAGTATAGTAGTATGCGGCACAATAGCAAGCAGATATTGCCTAGAAATATTCCTGATGCTTAGTGGAATTTTCTATTTATGACACGTCATGCCAAAATCTTTTAAACTACTTTAGATTTAGGAATCTGTTAAAATAAACTGATAGTAATTTTATGTTTTTTAAACAATGTCAACATTTGCTGAGAAATTTTGCAGGAAAGGGTTTTTAAAACAGTCTGATATATTTTTTGGCAAACTCTCTACTCCTGAGGCATGAAATCTGAGTATGGAGTTTTTCTGCTGACTATCAACCTATGACCATTTCTATTTAAACCACTAATCGTTTATAATAGATATTGTTTTAGCAATAAATAACCCTAAAAAATGGTTGATATGCCATAAAACAAACCAAACATTATTCAAATAAATCTGTATTTTTTACTTTTATACTTAAAATCTATTTCTTTTTTGTCCATGTTTTAATCAAATTGGTTTAATGTTTTTCTAATTATAATAAGAGTTTAATATTCTCTTTTTCTTTATTTATAATATTTTAAATCTTCAAATTTATCCATTTCAATTTTTATCTTTCTAGAGCAACGTTTCTCAACCTTTTCTTTTTATCAACAGCACAATTGGCAAAATCTTAAAAAGGTATACATTTAAATATGACGAGAAAAAAAATCATAGATTAAAAAAAATGTAAAAAAAGACCCCACTCAAATACGAACTTGCTTTATTTCAATGTTTCTATTCATTTGAGGGAAGAAAAAAAGCTTCATACTTATTCATTTATTAGCGCTGTACCACATACATACAAAGATTGTATTGTTTCAGCCATAAGTCTAATGAGTAATTTTATGGTTGAAAGGAAGGATTTTGTGTCGGCTTGTCCATAAGTCTACGTATATTTTTGCTATGGAGCCAAGTTTGACCAAGTCAAGAAAAATTCCCTCAGAAATGCATGTGCCACACAATAATTACTGTTCTCAATAACACTAAGCTTAAAGCTATTGTCGAAAACTGTACATTTTCTCTTCAGCATTTTATTTTTTATTTTAAAGAGATCTAATTGGTAATGCTTAAGAACAAAGTCGTATACAATAAATGATATTGTTTGATTAGGAAACAATGTTTTAGTTGCCTTTAAATATAACAATTAAACTGGCCTCTCTTTATTCTGCTAAATTATGCTCGATCACTGAGAAGAACTGATAAAATAAATTCATATTTAAATTTTTTTTATTTAACATAGTTCACCCCAAACAAGGCAGGACGTCACTGTAGACATAAGGGCTACTGTGAAAAAAGGGAGAAAAAACCTAAATTGGGAGCTGCGCAGTGAGATGTCTATTTACATTAGTTTTAAATTTCTGCATGTCAGTACCGTCGGGAAAACAGGAGGCAGGGAGGGAGTCTCAGAGGCCAGCAGCACGAGAAAAAAAGCTATTGGAGTAGAAAGCTCTCTTGCATCTGGGGACCTCCAGTGAATGGATGGGATTTAGCTGATTGTCGAGTTGGTCTAGTGAATTTATGTCGAGGGGGCACCAGAGTAGCCAGTTCATCGGAGCATAATCCATTGAAGTATTTGTAAAACAAGCACAAGGTCATATTGGTCATATTGGTCAACATGTTATCTTTTTTATTAAAACATGTCAACAATATTTAAGTACATTGCATAATGAATTTGTAAGGAAGTGAAGTGAATTGAAGGTGTCTGAAGAAATGTTACCGATGCTTTTGATGTCCGTAGGTGATGCTTACACATTGGACTGAAAATATCCTGTCATGTGTTTTAACACATTTACTGATACAAAAAGACTAACAGTTTGAGTATGACATCATGCCAAATCTTTTTGGTGAAATCTACTAAAACCTAACACATAAGGTCGGGTTAAGATTTGTGAAAGCAGATTTTCCCAGCATAGATGTTATCCTAAAGATGAATTTCTTACAGTCGTACAGTCATGCGGAGCATTCATCCTCTTGGAAAAACCATTGCAAAAGCGTGGATGTCTTTAAGCGCAGGAAGGTTGGCCGGTGAAGGAAAATTTGGAAGCAAATGATTAGCCGAATCTGTACAGAGTGGAATATGGAGACGGTTAACTTGCTGAATCATGGGGACTGGAGAGTGAGTTTGCGAAATAGAAAAAAAATGTCAACGGAAAAGTGACATTAAATGAATAGAGAGAGAGAATTAAAGGCAGACAATAGAACAATATATTAGGATTCATAAATAGGATTGGTGATTAGATAATGCCGTGTCAGATTGTGTATGTTGATAGTTGTTTATGTGCATGTAGACTTCACGATAGTGGTAAATCGAATGTGCCAATTCCAGATGGTGTCTGATTTAGGATGGAGTTTTGATGTCCACGTCCATAAGTCGAAGCTCTTTTGCATCGCCTAATGGCTGAAACAATATGGTATATGTATGCTGAGACAATATTTTGCAGCACACTTAGGAGAATCAAGTGGAATTAATGTTCTAGATGAAGGGTTGGTCTACAAGCTTTCTGTTGGCACAACTCTGAGATAAATATTTGCTTACTAATGAGTCACTACTTATCAAGGCGAAAAAACACCCAAGGATAAAGGGTTGATGAGATTGAAAGTTGAATGCGATGAAAAGATTGAAAATCTCCACATACCATTCACTCAAAACAACAACCCACCCAGAAAACAGCAATTCTTCCCCCCTTTGTCAGGAACATAGCTTGTGGAATGAGAGCACTATAGGACAAAATAGGGGAGGAGGGGACAAGAGTTATGAGGCTGTCGAAAGCAAAGCCAAGGTCCTTTTCTACTCTCCATTTATTGGTCCCCCGATTTATAAAATCGGGGACTTATGTTTTGAGGCATGTCCGTCCGGATTTTTCTCCGCAACCATCCATTGAATTTCTCTGAGATTTTGCATGAAGTTGTAACTTTGGTCAGGTTAGAAAGTGACATTCTCCGATTTAAAAAAAAAAATCTGGTTAGCCCCCCAGGGGGTCAAAAGGCCCCGAAATGGCAAAAAATTACATTTTTTGCCCCATAACTTTTCATCCATCCATTCAATTTCTCTGAAACTTGGCCAAAATGTAGAGACAATTGTTCTGGATATAAAATGAGCATCCTTGACCTCAGAAAAATTCTGGTTCGCGCCCCCAGGGGGTCAAAAATGCCCCAAATTGCCCAAATTTATTGCATTTTACACTCGCCACATCGAGTCACATACAGAGGGGGACCATGCACGCGCGACTTGTTACAGTTATATTCGTTCACTCCAAACTAACAAGGTGATAAGATTTTTGTGGATATCCAAATAATAATTGTTTCCTTTATTGTTGGCACAAGTCAATTTCTATTTATATAAACTGGTTTATTAACTATAAAAACTTATTGGATGTTTGCCATTGCAAAAAAACAAAAAAGGAAGCGTCCTGCTTGCTCGACCAACAGCATTTGTCGCAACTCTCTTTCTACATGTGACATCACAAACATAACCTTTTTCATTCTTACTCATAGTTTTTTTAATTTTTTTTAATGACACTGAAATTAGGTCAAAGAGTCAGTCAGCTGTCTTTTTATTTATTTTTGCTTGCTTGCTTTCTCTTTTCATTTTTTTTCTATTGAGAGAGGAGAGCAGTTGGAAGGAAAGGTAGAGAGAGAGAGAGAGAGAGAGAGAGAGAAAAAGAAAGACATTACACAACACTTTTCTATTTTGTAATTTATGCTCCCAGACAATGCCAAGTAGCCCTGCTAGTAACATATAATGCTGTCTGCCAGTTTCTACTTTCGTGTACAAAATTAAATTTGTGAAAAGTTAAATTTGTTCATTTTTTTTTTTTTTCAATTTCTTTCCAGGCACCATCGACAGGTGATTGTGGAGTGGTTGAATGATGCTTCGAAAGAGTTGGCTTTCACGTCTAACATTCTGCATATAGATGCAAAGAATTACCACGCCTGGCAACACAGGTAAGCAATCAGTTAAAATGCGCTTTTAATCCTTCATCAATACCGTAAAAAAGACAAATATTCCTTTCTTGGGTAAAATGAATCAAAATAGATTCTTCTTGAACACTTTGGATTCAAGATTTTTGTTGTTGCTATATTTAGACTGATAATAGCACTGTAACTATCGATGGACACTTTTGATGCATATGAATATTGTTGTATATCCTTTATACTTTCAAGATATGCAAATCAGTTGATGACAACCATCTTGAAAATATAATGTGGTTATTCAATTCAACTCCATTTCATAATTTTTTTTTTTTCAATTATGATAATGGAAAACAATTTTAATAATTTTTATCAAGATTTCTCATGAAGTTCTAATGCAGCATATGCCATACAAGACTCTTGGTGTACAGTGATATGATTGGTGACTGAGTTCTGTCTGATAAATTCAAATTCTGATATTTAGAATTTGAGATGTGTAACCCATCACTCAATAAGCCTAACTAATAAAACGACAACTTTTAGGCAAAATTCGACTTTATTCATCAACATAGTCTCCTTCTAGGGTGATGCACTGATTCCAATGTTTCTTTAACAATCTGGTGCCTTTTTCCTTAAACAATTTCTTTGGCTTCGAAATATTCCTCAGTTTCTGATATCACTTCTTCATTGGAGCCAAATCTCTTTCCCTGGAGTATTCTATTGAGATCTGCAAACAACCAGTAGTTACTGGATCCAAATCTGAAAAATAGGGTGGGTGCAGAAGCAATTTAAAGTGCAATTCATGTAGTTTTGCCATCGTTGCGATCGACTCATGACACGGTGCATTGCCTGTGAAATAACAATTTTTTCCTTCAGTTGTCACCATTTTTTGGCAATTTCCTTAAATGCACCAATGATGCTATGTAATATTCACTATGGATGTTTCTTCGTTTCTCAAGATAATTGATGTGCATCCCAAAATATGAAGGTCAAAACTTTGTCTGCTGATGTTTGCGTCTTTGGTCGCTTTGGACGGCTTTCACCTGCTGCTGTCCAGTCAGCTAACTGCTAATTTGACTCTGGAGTGAAATGCTGAATTCATGTTTTGTCAATGGTCACATATTGATACAAAAGCTCTTTTTTGTTGCAAACAACACTGAATCATCGGTGTGTTGTTGTTTTTGATCAACTGTAAACAAATGCAGCACATACTTTGAACATAGCTTTCTCATTCACAAATATTCATAAAAAATGATGAATACACTGCCTTCTGATATCTTCAACTCCTCTGCTATCTCACAGAACTTTAACTTTTATCTCTACAAAGCCACCATCCGCCCATGCATGGAGTATTGTTGCCACATATGGGCTAGTGCATCATCCACTAGTCTCTCCCTCTTAGACAAGGTTCAAAAAAGAGTCGCCAACTTAATAGGTCTCTCACTATCCACCAACCTCCAGCCCCTATCCCACCGCCGCAATGTTGTTTCCTTGTGCCTGTTTTACAAGTACTTCAATAGATTGTGCTCTGATG
This sequence comes from Sepiola atlantica, assembly GCA_963556195.1. NCBI lineage: Eukaryota > Metazoa > Mollusca > Cephalopoda > Sepiida > Sepiolidae > Sepiola > Sepiola atlantica. Next base: position 149,393,735 of record OY744523.1, read on the forward strand.
AACTTGCTGCTCTGGTGCCCCCACGACGCAAATTCACTAGACTAACCCGACAATCTGCCAAATCCCATCCATTCACTGTGGAGGTCCCCAGATGCAGGAGAGCTTTCTACTCCAAAAGCTTTTCTTTGTTCTGCTGGGCTCTGAATTCCCTCCCTGCTCCCTGTTTTCCTGACAGTACTGACATGCAGAGATTTAAAACTAATGTAAACAGATATCTCGCTGCACAGCTCCCAATTTAAGTTGACCCCCCCCCCCTCCCCTTCCCCAAAAAAAACAAACTCTCACCCTTTTTCTCAGTAGCCCCTTACGTCTACAGTGGCGGTCAGCCTTGTTTGGGGTGAACTATGTTTTTAAAAAAAATAAATAAATAAAATTTCTGATCGGCCCGAATGAGTTTGTGGACTTTTTTATGTTTTTCGAAACAACTGACGAATTTGAGCATTCAGCATCATTTGTGTCTGTATGACTGCTTTTTAAGTCAGCATACCATGTCTTCACTTTTGTTTCCAATGTAGCAGAATCCGAATAACACGTAAACTATTTCTTTGCTAGAACAGTATTTTTTCCAATCTGAAAGTAATGTTTTATCAACATACAAAATCTGCAACACTGAACTGTTATTTGTAAACTAATAATCTGATTAGGCTCAAATTTTGACATGCGTCATTTGCAAGTTAGTACTTTATAAAAATTACTTGTATTTTTTATTAGTGGAGTCATCTATATGTCAGGCCCAGGACTTATTTAGTGATGTGTTGTTGCAATTTATCGACTGGCGCGTTTCAAGATATAAAATTGCTATACATTTTTATTTCTTTATAATTGGTTTTCATTTTATATACAGGGAAATGTAGCGCAATTAATTTACACATAGTACATATGTAATTGTTTGAAAGCGAAAACGGTTGTTGATAAGACGCATTGTTAAAATGGAAGAAATGTTAGATGAGATGTTCAATGTTTTTTGCATGAATATCTGCAGAATGACTTTGACAGTTTAGACAACTTCCACGCGTTCTTTGGGCGACTTCAAGCAGAATATTGTGCCAAGCTTCACTCAACAGAGTTTTTTGAGAATTTTATGTCTGTGACCTCTCTCTGTAATTAAAGTTCAAATGGTAAAATTCATTACGTTCAGATCTGAATTTTCTTTAAGGGTTATTCGTTTGATTCAATAAAGTTGTGAGTATTGGCTCTGAGCAGCCAAGCAACAGTGCCCCATTGGATGTAGAGCCTTTCCTCCATCTTGTTGCCATGCCAATTCATCTCCTCCCATTATTTGGGTCATGTTGTGGAACATTTGGGTGCACATCTCACCAACTAAACACAAACTGATTCACTGTTTTTCTTTATTTCATGTCTTTCTGCAGATATAAATCCTGTATATATATTATTACTAGCAACCCCCAGTAAATGTTTACCATTTAGCTTCTTCTGAAATACAAACAAGAAGAAAAAATAATATTTAAAAAAATGACAATGCTATATCAATTAATTTTTAAATTGACGTACCAAAAAGTAAACAACCCTTTTTTTTATTTCTTCAGACTTAAGAGGACATTTTCTCTTTTTTAAAGTTTGACCTGTAATTTTTTTTAATATACCTCCATAAGTTCGTAAATGTATTTTTTTTAATATACCTCCATAAGTCCGTAAATGTAATTTTTTTAATATACCTCCATAAGTCCGTAAATGTAATTTTTTAAAAAATATACCTCCATAAGTCCGTAAAATGTAAACTATAGTATTTGTTTTTCTTTCAAAAACTTTACATAACATTACAAGAAAAAAAATAAACAATTCAAACTAATTTTATTCTAAATGGTCCCTTAAGTGTAAAAGTATGAAGGGAAAAAGTTAATAACACTGAAAAACATTTAATTAGTATTGATCCTGTAGAGACACGAAGAAAATATACAATGTTGTACTTGCAGTTGGTTGACTGGCTGGCTGGCATGTGTGACGGGCGTTAGGAAATCAGCAGCAGCTGTCGTATCAACGGACATAGGTCGTGCAGACGAGCACAAATAGTAAAACTGCTTTATTTTTGTATCTTCTGTTTTCTTAAGATTCAGTTTTTTTTCTAATACATTTCCAGACATCTGTTTTAGAGTCGCTTAATAAAATCTATATTTTATATTCTATGCCTATGCTCCCATTGTTACTGCTGGTTTAATATTATTAGACGAGGATAATGTTCAGGAGAGATAAGAAAATTAAAGTTTATTTGGGTTGTAACTATTTTCAATGAAGAGGAAGTAATTCTTTAAGAAAATGTGTATCAAAGAAAATTAAGCCGATATATTTAAAAAAAGTTGCGTTCAAAACAATAGATAAATCAATAAAATCCATTTTTAAATTCGGCAAACATGTCATATGCCATCATGATTGAAGAAAAGTGCAGACAGGTCAGAGTCTCTCCTGCCTATTTCTCTTATTTTGTTTTAAAAAAACAAACAATTCTTTAATTTGCAGTTTAAAATATGACCGTAATTCCCTTTGATACTATTTTCATTTATAATGGGTATTGTTCTGGCATTAAATAATCCCAAAAGAGTTGATATGCCGTAAAAAGTAAATTTATATGAATCAGCATTGTATCACATTAAAAAAATTGTATTTTTCACTGGTTTGATTCTGTTATTGGGATTGGTTTCCCCGATTCTTACTAGAATTAGATACTCACAGGAGGGACCATGTGAAGGTTGCCAACATCCATAAGTGAAAGTGATGCTATCGAATTTACTGCATTAGAACTGAGCACACCCAGTTCGTGTTGTTATCCACTTGTGAGAACCAATATAAAAAAGCGAACCACTCCTACATCTACCCATGCACACTTTTTTATGGATGTATAATTGTTTTTATTATTATTATTCTGAAATGTTTTGAAATGATTATTTGTAATTATTTGCATTCTGTTTCAGACAATGGGTGTTGAAAAAGTATTCCATATGGGAAAGTGAATTAGATTACGTTGACAAACTTTTGAATTTAGATCTCCGCAATAACTCTGCTTGGAACCATCGGTATTTTGTGATTTGTAACACAACCAAATTCACGGCTGAAATTGTCACAAGAGAAATTAAGTAAGTGCAAATCGGTCATTTGTTTAAATTTTGTTTTGTTACGCGATTTGAATTTTAGTTGTTTACAAAATGAAGTAAAATTGATATCTCATCAATTATCTCATGAAGCATTTTAATGATTACAAAACCTCACAGAATAATTGAACAATAGCAGATAGCAAAAAACTTATTGAAAAAACTAAGTGTGCCAAATAAGAAAGCGGTAAGTAAATGATAATAGTGATATTATCATAAGTTCATCGAATAATGTTATTAGGTGAAAAAGCAAAGAATTATGATTTTATTACGTATACTAGAATACCAGTTTGTTTTGAGAAATGCTACATTTTTTTTAACAAATCAAACGTGAAAAAAAAAGGTGATTTTCAAGGTGATTCAAACAATGAACTATTTTGTTTCTTAATTTTTGAGATGAGGATTGATAATTTGCATAATTTAAATTATTCGGACTACTGTTCTCATCTTGAGTGTTATCATCATAACGTTTTGACCATTGTAACCTCCGGTCTTCTGCGGATGTATCTTTTCGACAGAAATATTCCTGAGTTCAAAAAGATACACCTGAAGAAGGCTGGAGGTTACAGTAGCTGAAATGTTGTGATGATAACACTCAAGATGAGAACAGTAGTTTTAATAATCGAAATTATACAAATGAACTATTTACATCATACTTATTAAAATTAGCTTCATCGCAATGGTCATTTATTGCTATTTACATCAAGTGATGACAATAAAATGTTCACTTTATATTATTAAATATGGAGAGTATGGTAAAATTTGTGCAGAACAGGAGACTTCAATGGTGTGACCACGTTGAAAGAATGGATGAAAGTTCTTGGGTCAGTAGAAGTAGATCAATTAAGATAGCGTGTTCAATTCACAGGGGAAGGCCAATGACAACGTGGGAGGAAGTGATAAGGATGGACTTCAGAAAGATGAATAAATAAAAACCTGGTCAGAGATAGTTTAGCCTGAAAGTCAATTTCTAAAAACTGTCCAACACATGCCAGCATGTAAAATGGACAATAAACAGAATATGATGATTATTAGTAGTTATACTTGGCCAGCATTGCCTGGGAGTTTTTATTTTCATTTAAAAAAAAAAAATTTTTTTTATCTAAATTATTATTTTTAAAATAAGATTTTGAAAGTTTAATTATAAATTGAACCAAATTGTTATAAAACTATAGCTAATTTTAAGATAATGTTGTGTTATTCTCAATTTATAAAATTATTGGATGTAAATAAATGTAAGTAACTCTCGCAGCATTATGGCCTCATTCGAAATTGTAAAGCATGTTCCAAAATTAGACGACATTGCACTTTTTCTGTGTGGCTTTCAAATCACACACGGATTGAAGCAATGCTCGATATGTCAGAGCACCAAACTACTACGATACTATCAACCACACCAGACACCTTCCACAGATTGACTGCTTGGATTACTTGATATACAAACCGCAAACAAACTAGTAAATTTTTCCTAAACTTTTGACTCACCTTTGTAAAATGATGAATCTTGTCATCGCCTCGTTGTTTTTGACTAATTATTATTTTGTCTGTTTTTCAGTTATACTTGGGATTTTATTGAACAAACTCCGCACAATGAAAGTGCGTGGAATTACCTCAAAGGGTAAGTGATACGTGTTTGCATGATTAAGGCTATCTTATATTATTCATCTTTCGTAGGCCATTGGTGAAGACCGAGCTGCAAATTCTGATAGCCCTCGGACCCACCAGAAACATGTGTGAACTTTCTGGGGATGCTGTGGTTCTCTGATCAACCAAGGAGTAGGCTAGTAAGCTCCGTAGTTAAATGAATAAAATAAGCCAACAACAAATATAAAAGAACATTTTAAATGCCTGTTTCTCACAATCATCCGTTCTGTAGATGATATACATTTCATGTTGTATTTAGTGGACTCCATTGTAATATTAGACTTTTGTTTTTATGTTCGTCAGGATCTTTTTTTAACCATTTTGTTGTCTATTGAGATATTATCTGCAAAACAGAATAGATTTAGCATTTGCTTGGGTTCACTTTCTTCCACAGTTTCTTGCTTCAAACTTAAAAGTAGAGAGCTTTGACTTATCAAAGACAGCGACAAGTGTGATGTCATTAGCATAATGATTTATGTTCTTATTTGGTCATATTAATATCTTGTAAACTTGTACTAATTTATTATTAACTAGCTGTCCCTACCCGGTGTTGTCCATCTTTTGATTGACCCCAAAAATTCTTCAAGAAATTTTGGCCAAATAGATTGAAGACATCATGGCTGCCAACAATTAAAACATTTACTTTAAGTTACTATTTTATCTGATTAATATGTTACTTAGTTATTAATTTTATAAATAACAATGAACATTTTAACGTTCGTCTTATTTCATAGATAAAAATAAACATTTTCGTCTTAACGTACCTACACAGAAAAGATGAGTATTTGTGGAGGGATAAATAATAGTTTCAATCCGCAAACATTGAAATAGTTAATATTTTAGATGATTATTTTGTGTAATTAAATGAATTTTTCTAAGTAGGATTTAAAAAAAAAAAGTTTTACTTAAAAAAAAAAAAAGATGTATAAGTCATGTAAAAGTTGTCTTCGACTCAAAGAATAGATATGTTGTAAACCAAAATAAATATTTTTATAAAAAAAAATAATCGACCAGTCTCAATGAAATCGCTAAAACCTTTTGATTAACAGTTGAAGCTTCTTCTTTTGTTTGCTTCACAGCATCTCACTGTTAGATCACCAGCTCGGTTGAGAAAAGCCATGCTAATGTTTTGTTGTCTAGCGCAGCTATGCCAGCTTTGCTGTTGGGTGGTCGATGTTTAAGGCATGACTCGACGATGTGGTCTACTGTCTGTTCAGAGTGACCACAGTTGCAGACAGCTGAGTCCCTGAGTCCCCATCCTTTCATGGTCACGGCGAAACGGCCAACACCTGTCCTGAGGCGGTTGAGCATTGTCCACTGCTGGCGATGGAGGTCAATGTCTGGTAGGTTATCCGGGTCCTCCACAAATCTGTGCAACCTTGATTTATCTGCTGCCTGCAATTCCTCCGTCCAGCAACGTTTCAGCCAGATTCGTTTAGTGACGTCACCGGATGTTGAAAGCAGGAGCTGAAGCTGATAACCATTCAACCATGAAGGCTAGCCAATTTTAAAAAATCGAAAAGAACATTTACATTTTAAGAAGGAAAAAAACATTTTACAGTAATTTGTGTATGTGAGAGAGAAAAAAATGTTGATTTATTTGTTGGCATCGACCGGAAGTGGATATTAAGACGAAACCTGTTTTAAGAAAAGATTTATGATAATTTGTGTGCGAGAGAGAAAGAATTTTATTAGTTTTTCAATGTTTAATGAAATTATTATTTAGATTAATTTTTAAAACAGAAATATGATAATAATAATTTAAATTTTTTTTTATTCAATCGGTTTTATCGCAATAGCTTTACCCGGACGAAACCGGGTTAATTGGTCAGTGAATATAGACAGTTAAATTTGTCCAAGTTACATTTGGATGACAGTAAGAGGACTTCTGAATAGAGAATAAATGTACCTCCGTCTTCCTAAATGAAAAACAAAGTACCAAACGAAATTAAATACAAATTTATTTTCTATATAAGATTTATGCTTACAGATTTGTATTCAAAACTTAAGGGTTTAATTAAGTATATCATCCTAAAAAAATGAGGTGTGTGATAAGGTTTTTCCTGAGGGCAAATAAATTTGATCATGGTTGAAGATATCGTCTGGATAATTTTCACAAGTAGCTGTTATCTCCAATGTTTCTGAGTTTACGTATTGTTTACATGTTTCAGACGATTATCCTTATCTTAGTTATGTTTACAACATTTAGGTTGTTGTACTCTTCAGCCTTCTTCAGGTGTCTTTTGTTGTATGAATTTCAAACTGAACCGTGTATTTAATCTGCTCGAGTAGATTGCTCACATACTGCACTTATTGCCTTTTAAATATCATTGTATCAATTAATTTCTTTTTAAGTTCTTTCCCCAGGGATTGAACTCATAACAACTGAAGTAAAAACTGCATTCATGCTTTCAAATAATTTTTACTCGTTCATTCTTTCTTTCTTTCTTTCACTTACTCTTATCTTCTTTCTCAAGGCGATGGGATGTGTGAGTAGCATAAAATGAACATCATCAATGTCATCTTAACGTTTTTATTTCTCTTCTGTGTCAACCAGAAAAGAGAACATTTATTATTATTAGTAGTAGTAGTAGTGTAACATTGAGTGGGGAGTTCTTCCACCACCAGCTGGCTGGCAGATTCTTTTTGTTGACATAAACAGCTATTCATCCCTCATTGACACATAAATAGGTGACTGATTGAATGGTGAGGTCTCTCAGCAGGAGTGACAATAGCAGTCATAAAGATAATGTTATTTTTTCTTATTTTCAACTTACAAGTGAAAAATCGAATACTAAAAATATTTAAGAACAACAACAAATAACTTGATTATTTGCTTTGGAATTTGGTTGATTTTGACATCTAGATGAACTGCATCTTCTTCCAACTTCCATAGGATGCTAGAAACCTTGAAAACAGCATTTGTTCATTTTGATGTTTAACTCCCAAGAGGCAGGGTTGTTTCTCTGCCATATTCTTCCTCTCATGACACAACTTCCGGTACACGTCAGCCTAACCTAACTTGACCTCTAATGGAAAATTCTATTTTCTTGCTTATACTTGTTGCTCAGAAAATCTAAAATTACCTAACCTTTAAGATTATGCATGAATTTTAATTAGGTGTGTATACATTAGGCAAAGCCCATGATTATCATCTAATTATTCATTTTATTAGGAAGGTTCTGATTTAAATTGGGATCTTGAAAATTTACATAATTTTAAACAATGATTGAAAAAAATCAAATGGCAAAAATAAAAATCTCCGATAAGCAAAAGAACAACATTCCTGTACTTTTAATTTTCCATCTTGTAAAAATACATTTTAGCACAAAATAAATTGTACGTGTTTTTTTCTTTTGATTTTATAGTATTATATACAATTGCATATTCAATAAAGAATATTTTTGTTGTATGTAATGTTGTGTATTCTGTTTTCTAGCCTGAAAACAAGCCCCCCCCCCTTTTTTTGACAAGAAAAATAGGAAGTAAGAGAAGAGTTGATCGATTAGCATGCTGGGAACTGGGAGTACTATGAGAAGCAAAAGAGAAGAGATGTGTAAAATGTAGTCTTAAAAATAGCCAGTATTCTCTCGTTCTCATACCTCAAATGAATTTTTTAAAAACATTCTGGATAACAAATGCCTTCTAATGATTATTGGCAAGAAGTCTCTTCCCCATGAAGAGAAGTGTTCATTCCTTTAGACTGTATTCATGTCGAATCCCCATCTTTCAAAATATATCCATACAAAATATTTTGAGTTTAAAAAAATTTAAGTTTCAAGTTTTCATTTGTATATATTTAAAATTGTGGCAGTTGTCAAATTTGAACATCCCGAATTATAATTTGAGATTTTGTATATTTTATAAAAAAATTTATTTTTATCATCCGTTCTATACTCAAACTGTCAATGTCGTAAAAAGACCACCGCAGAATATATCGGCCACTGAAATGTTGCTATAAAAGGAGTTAAAGATACTAATTGTGTTTTAAATTTCAGAATCCTGATGCTGAAAGGTCTTCGAGAATATCCTGAAGTTTTAGAGAAATGTCTTACTCTGTTTGAGAGCAACTGCCGCTCACCTTATCTTCTTGCTTGCATGGTTGACATTTACGAAGACCAATTAGAAACAAATCCTCCAAATCAGAAACAAATTCTCAACAAAGCGCTAGAGGTAAGTGGTCATAATAAGAGACAATTTTCACGGGTTACCGCACCCCACTATATCTTATGCTGCTGCTGATCTTTGACTCGGCCATTTAAGAATGATCTTTAGAACATTCACTGTGAGCACCTCATCCACATTATGATGTTCATCTTTTCCGCTATCATTATCTTTGCTCTGTTACCAGTTGATTCAGTTCCACGTTTCCTCAGCACTGAACTTATTTAACCACTGCCACCTATTTACTTCAAGGCGGATTCTGATTGGCTGATACCACTGCTATGCAGATCATACACTTGCAACGCCATTTTGAACATTACTCTCCCAGGTATTATCTCCTCCTTAAGAAAGGGGAATTGGTTTGTTGGCAGTCAAATGCCGACATGTCTGTTCTCAACTTTTCTCCCACATTAAACTGACTTTATGTTTAACCTTGCTGCAGTGAGAAGCGGGTAGATATCCCCAGTTTCTGAACATCATAATTCAAACATTTATTCCAGGGAAGATAATTCGTTCATTATAGAGAATTTATTTCTATTAATTGTTTGTTATATCTCTTTGGCCATTTTAACGACCATCCAAATTCAACACTTAAGCAAATTACACAGAAAACATTTACACTATTAATACAATCTCAATATACAGATTGAATTCTGTGAAATATTTCATCTGATAGTTCCCCAAAATGCTGCTTAACCATTAATTCTAAATTCGTCTTATTCCATCTTAAAATGTTCTATGCTATTGCTGTTTTAATCTGATGAGAAAACTTGTTCCAAAAAAATATATTTGGTTACCAAAAAAAATCAATTGTTTTTTTGTTTTTTTTTTAAATCAGCCTTGACAATAACCTTCCAGATCAAGGATAAATAATTTTTTAAATTTTCTCCATAGTTTAAATGCCATTATTTAAACTTTTGTAATTAAATCATCTCATTCTTATTTTTAGTAAAATAGTTAATCCTAATTTTGGAAAATTTTCAGTGTTACTGTCATCTTTTTCTCATGGTTTTTATGCCTTACAATCTCAATATTAGTAGAGATACTAGAACCCAGCACTCTATATGAGCTCTTAGAGTTTTATTCCATTTTACAATAAACAAACTATGATTGTTAGCAAACTATGATTGTATCATAAAAAACAACTGAATCGCATTCTTCATTTATTTCTTTTGATTTCTCTATTGTTTCATAATATATTCAATGTTAATATTTCTGGATCCCATATGTAGTATTTTAAATTTTTCTTTTAAATTTTAATGTAATAAGTATCTTCCAAACATAAGCTCTCTGTTATTTCTTTTGATAATGGTCTAACATTATCAATAAATAGTTCTATTTCTGGAGATTTATATTTAGGTCGATCATTTATGAATATTGAAAACAAAAAAGGTTCCAATACTGAACCCTGAAAAACACCTGGGGTATATACTGTGATTCAGAATAATTATTACCAAGTTTTTACCTTTTATAGTTCTGTCAAAAACTCTTACAATATTTACTATTTTTTTAGAAATGCTAACATATTTCATTTTCGCTAGTAAATAATGAGATGCCCTATAAATCTAATTGCTAAAATCCAAATATATAATATCTGCATTATCCCTTATCCATAAATCTTCATTTATAATATTAATACTTTCCAAAATGTTAGATAATGTTAATTTACCATGGGTGAAATCATGTTGATTACAATTTTTACCATCCCTTATAAAACTTAAAATGTGGTTTCTAAGTATCTTTTCAAAAGCCTTACGCAAAATACCTGTTAACGAAACTGGTTTGTAGTTACTTTTTAACTGTATCAAACCTTTTTTATGTAGTGACATTACAACTGCTGTTTTCCAAATATATGGAATCTTTCCATATTCTATACAGTTCTTAAACAATTTAATCATATTTTAATTATTATAAAGCCTTTATTTGATAGCTATTTCAATATGTTAGTATATATTTCATCAGATCCCATACTTTTACTTATCATTCAACTTGGATGATAATACATCTTATTTTTAGTTCATTAATATTTTTGTTGTACCCCCCTAAACAACCTTTCTGTAGCCGACCAACCTCTTCCAAAGAATAAGCAAATTAAAATAAAAAAATTAGTATATTGGTTATTTTAATAGATTTGTTCACTAATTCACCTGTTTAATCATTTTCTTTTTATTGTACTAATGTTTCTGTGAATTTTATTTTTTTACTAGCGGAACCCGTTGCACGGGAGAAAGTACTACCTATTGCATGACGTCAAATTAAAAAAAAGGAAATTGTCTATCCCCCCCCCCCCCCCGTCTATTGTGTTTTAAATTTAAAAAAAAATAAAAAAGTGGTAGAGTAGAATGGGTTCGAACGCTAAAACAGGTGATTATGAATCCCGCCTTCTTACCGACTGCACCACGCATTCGGGTTAAAATAGATGTGAAAATAGGTCAATTAACTTAATAATAAATAAGAACCGGTGTTTTGTGAAAATTAAACTGTGTATTAGTTCCCGGTGTCGATGAGTAGAGTGACAGTACAGAATTGTTAGAGAGAAAAGTTTTTGCTACCACCTATATGGAGTTGGTTTTTAGGAGAGTCGTGGATGGCGGGCCAAATGTAATATTTAGTGTAAGCTGGGAAAAAAGAATAACAAATGTACTAAAACACGCTCGAGTGAATAAGTGTAATGTAATGGTGAGTTTAGTAGCCTGTGATGCATGTGGTTATTTTCCTATTCTCCGAGAATGTACAGGGGAAAAATCGTCTCTACTTTATATATTAGATTTTAAATATTTGAATAATGGTTTGCAATTATATTTAATGTTTAGCAATCCCATTTTCATGACGTGTGACTAATTATACACCTGGTCTCTAACAGAGATTCATTGAAAGAGAAATGTTTTTCCCCCCGAAGCATCTCGTAAGTCTTACTTTAAAAAAAAAATTATAATTGTAATCTTTACTCTCCATATTTTCTGTTGACGAGGAGCAATTCCTTCTTTTTATTATAATAAGTCACTACAAGTTCTTCAATTTTACAATTTTATTTTCTATCAGCAAAAAAGGCAGCTTTTTGTCTCGGCAAATGATAAATTCAAGGAAGATAAGTAATTTTTAATTTAGCATTCGTCTCTCTTTATAATTTGAAGACTTCATAATTAATGGAATTTGAAAAAAAAATATTTAAAATTTAATTGTACTTTGTGTTAGATTAATTTTTATTGAATTATAAGGGTGTTGCAAAATTTGTATATGTGCTGGTTAGTGGCACATATGTCATATGACTGAAGCAGTTCAAGCCGTCATAGTTGGCACGTCGACACACTGTACAAGTTTCTTAAGGAATGTGTGACATAGCATTACGAGTTCAAAATGGACCATAAAGCTGTGGAAAAACAGAAACTTTCCTTATGCAATTGATCAATCACGTAGCAACCAGATTATTGCAACGTTTGGTATCAAAGAAGGTTGATTTCAAGGTTGTAATTTTAACGATGGAGGCAGATATAGTGAGTAACATTCAGAGATTATCAGTTGAGATTGACATCGCGCAATCCAGTGTGGATCATCACCTTCACAACCTCGACAAATATGTTAACAAAATATTGCTAAACTTTTGATACTCTATCTCTTGTATTTTGTTTGTGTCAAAAACTTCTGTTTTTTTCTTGTTTTTTTTTAGTTGTGTGAGATGCTTGCTGATGAGCACGACTTAATTCGTCAGGAGTATTGGCGCTATATTTCCCGCTCATTATCAGCGGAACATGGAAGCGCTGAAGAGAAGATGAAAACTGATGACGGTGAGGCAAATACAGAAGCGGCTTAATACTTTCCCCATTCCCCTATCCCCTTTTGATAGGGTAACAAAAGAACTCCCCCTTCCTTTCCCCCTTGCTTAACTGTCTTTTTTAAAAAAGAAAAAATGCTTAACTTTTTTTTTTCCTCTCAAGTGTTACATTCCAGCGTTACATTTGACCCGACTCGAGATATAAATAAATCAAAACTTGGTTTGTTCATCCTTTTCCGATCTTGATTTCTACCAGACTTGTGCGTTTTAATCACTCTGGTGGCATTAAGTAGGTTCATCTTAAACTTGGCATCAGTATTTGCTGTTAGAGTGACAGCAGGGCTTCCCATTTACCTTGACGCACTCAATTCCACTGTGACAAAAAGAAAATTTCACCCCAAGTAAAATTGCTTGTTGAAAAAGCAAAACAAATGTTAAGACACTTGGTTCCATTGGTCAACAAGAACAAAAAAAAATTGATTCATTCAATGATTTTCCTTTGTGAGATAAAAATCGAACCCCAAAAAAGTGAAAAACAGTAGACCAAATAAATATAATAAACTATTGATTGCTTTGCTTTCTTTTATATTTCTTTGCTTACAATATATGTTGTATATTGGGCAGCTTTGAATTTATTCAAGGATGTAGTCGTACAAAGTAACTGTTGAGGGTTCAATAAGTCAAGTTTGATATGTGTGTGAACAGAGAAAACGGAAGTAAAAAGAACATTTTTTTTCAAAGTGACATTACATGATGTAACCAAAGTTAGGGGACCTTATTAATCAAAAACCGAATTTGGGAATTTGGTGAGTTATTAAATAACTGCCGGTTCATCAGCATGAAACCTTTGGTATGACAAAATCTAATATGTAAATATTATTTGATAAATATATTAGACTTTTACCGTGGTAATAGAGCACTCTGCTCAGATTTTCTTCCCAAAATTGTTTATATTATATATTATTACGGACTGGGTTATCTACAAACATAAAGGATATAATTTAATGAGGAGATTAGTTGAGAATTTTTAAACTGAATAAGAATTAACTCTTAATCAGGTTTATTTAAAGATATCAAGTTATATATGTATGTATGTATGTCTCGGAAGTATCTCAACCATTAAAACTATAAGGAAATAAAAAAAATAAAAAATAAAAAAAATCTGAAGTCCGAAGTCGTTCAGTGGAAAATCACTTATGTAAGTCAATTTAATTTTTACAGTTATTATATTAGTTTGCTTCTAACATTATTTAAGGGATCATCAGTTGTTTACCATGAAAAACTGTTTCATATATATATATGGTTTTATAAGTAAGAAATGAAGATACAAATGCAGAGAGTACAATGAAGTTCAGGGTAAAAAGGGAAAGAAATAATAAGCACAAGAACAGAGGGAAATGTACTATGGTCTCTGATATTTTACTCGTCCTTGGAAGGTCAGTAATCCCACAAAGAATATATAATGGAAGTAGGTAGGAGTATACACTGTGAGTGAGCCTAAGCATTGACTTAACATTTCTTCATAAATTCGGTAGAACTTAGAAATATGATAATAATTTAAGTCAAACTAAGGCCAATATGACAACAACAAAAAAACGCAATTAAAACCCTAATTATTCCGTAAGATTCATATTAAATGTGGTTCATACAAAAGCATTGGTATTCTAAATTTTCGCAATTTTATACGAAATTGAAATATTAAAAAAAAAATCAACCAACTTGCAAGCAGAAAGGGCTAATCTATACTAATTTGGTGGTTTTCATGCAAAAAAAACACATGCTAATGTATAAAAAGTTGATTTTTAGTGAACTTTGAGGTATCAAAATCTATTTGCAAGTGTGCCGAAGACGTAACTCTCGCAAATAGCGGAGGCCTACTGTATTCAAAATTTTTTTATTTTTTTTTATTTCTTCAATAACTTACATCTTTACATAGAAAAAGAAACATGAAAATTAAAAAAAAATTTTTTTAAATGTATCTTAAACCCACCCACAAATTCACAGAAACAAAAACAGTTGAAACTTGTTTTTTTTTTTAAATGCAAGTGTTTAAAACAAACAGTGAATTTTAACTGGATTATTAGGGGACAATGGACCAGACTTGTGTGTGGATGAAATGAGCCCAAAGACAAATGGTGGAATGAGGAAGTTGAGAAGTGTATTAAAGAAAAGCAAAAATGATAAACTGAGTGGAGAAACGGTTTAGTGAATAAGGATGTATTATATCCGGTGGCAAAGAGAGCTGTAAGATCCAAATCCAAGGTGGAGGCTGAGAGAGAGCTAGGTTTCCAGATATACTACAAAAGGATGATCAGAATAATTAAGTATCCAGGATAGTTAAACAGATGGCAAAGACAAATATAGATATTGTTGGAGAGAAGTGCATTCGAAATGACAATGAAGTGCTGGCAACAAATGAACAGTAAAAGAGGAATGCTTAGAAATGCCACAATAAGAAATTGTTAAATACTGAGTTTTCATGGAAAAGAAAATCTTGAAATTGCAGAAGTAGTATCTGCTCCGGTTATAAGAATTGAGAAACAATAGTACAGGAAGCTGCGAGTAAGATGAAGTGTAAGACTACAGAACCCTCAGGTGTGGTTGCAGAAATGCTGAAGGTTGCAGGTGAAACAGGCATTGAGATGATCAGACTTGGCAATCAGATAATAATAGAAGAGGTCATTTCAAAAGACTGAGCTCTTAGTGCAATTGTGAACAGACAGTGCGGGAGTAGAATTGACTTGCAATCCGCCTGCTTATTAGCACATTATCCTTCGACACAGAACGATGTAAATATAATTAGGGTCACTTTTTTTGTATTACATCGTACGTTAGATAGCTTTATATTAATTACTGCTCTGAGTAGTTAACAAAAATTAAAAACAAAAAACTTTAAATTTTGTTTTCTGATTAAATATACAAAAAACAAACAAAAAAAACAAACAAAAAAAACAAACTTACTCCTGAGACATTCTGAGAATATATATAGAAAAAACATTTTAAACTAAAAGAGTATGCACTATTTTTCCATTTAGTTGCTCACACAAGTGATTCGGTTTTCAGAATAATTACTGCCACCTTTGTAGTTTATAAGTATGTATTTTTCTCCATACAGAGTAATGCATTTTCATCAGAGTTTGAATTACCTACTAGAAACCATCCTCGAGTGTCTTCGATCTCTCTGTACAAGAGTTTGTCAGAGCAACCTGACATTAGGATACTTCATCCTACAAGTAAACCCTGACCAAATATTCAAAATAACACAGTATTCAAAGTCCAAATAAGATCCCCTTGACGTGGCTATACACTGTCTCATACGGGGAATGGTGCACCTTCTCCAAATAATGCTACCTCAAGTAACAGGACTTAGCTGGATATGCCATCAGACTAAATGGATTCTTGTCCTGGAATACGGTGAGACCACAAGAAAGATATACTACAACATAGTTAACTGGTCAATTGGGGAGAGGAAAATTAATTTTCTTAACTAACTCAACGTTTTACAGGTAAAGGAGAACTTTAATGGAATATTCGAATATCTATGTATCTCGTAGAGATCAAGTGTTAGCCCCAGGAAGGGAGCCCTTGATTTCTGAGAACTTCCACTGAAGTAAAATGAAACAAAAAGAATACAACGCAACAACAATCTTTACATAAATATTTTTATTTACAACAAATTAGCAATTATATCAATCTTGAACAGAGTTAAATGGAGAACAGTTTTCAAACATGTCTTTTACCAAGAAACTTGGTCAAGTGTAGTGGCAGCTTGAAAAGATGTTTTTTTATAAACAGAGGTCATGTAACTTTTTTTTTTTTTAAGTTAATCACTAAATCATAATTTAAAGTTTTATATAATTTTTACTTTTCATATAGTTGTACTTACAGATAAATGGTACCCCCCCCCCTCCCCTCAAAAAATTACTACAGTTGCTTATGTTGAATACTCGGCAAACGGCGGCCAGAAACAAATTCAGTTGCAGATGATTTATTGTGCAGGATTTTTCAACATTTGATCTCATTTTCCATACTATCAATTTCACTGGATCATTTTCGTAATGTCTGCCATGACAAGGACCACGCCAGAGATCCTTCTGTTAGTAATCGACCCAAGACGACAAATGAAAGCGGAGAAGGGCGGCAAACTTTTTTGTTTATTATCAGACGCCATTGATTCGCAGAAATTTCATGGCTGGAAGCAGATGATATTGACCATAACAGTTGTGTAAGTTTCATTTTTCTGTACACTTATTGTAATAAACATATCTATAGTGTATCTCTTCCTCAAATAAATATCTCTAAATAGATATTGTTAGCGGATCTAGAGAAGGGTAATGAAAAAGTAATTTGTCTTTTCACCGATGAATAAAATATATCGGATTGCGAAGAAAAAAGACACTTGAAACTCAGTTACCGCGTCAATCGAAATTTTAAATTATTTTCAATCTCTAATTTAAGATTTCTTTTTCATTTCTATCGATTTTTCCGCTGTTCTATTCTCCGTCAGGGGAGGAGAAATCCTTGTTATTTCCTATTTTAGTCGCATAAATTATTTATAGAGTGATTTTGCCATTTTTGTGTTCATATGTTTCTTGTCTATATGTAACTTTGATAAATATATACTGTATTATTTATCTTTTTTTTTTCAAATAAATAAAGGATAAAATAAGACAAAAATGAGGAAGAACAATAAGTATAATAAAACTGAAAGTAAACAGATCCCAGGGCAACACAGTAGATACAGCTAGTCTATTATATAAAGAACAGTTGTCTGTCAAGCTAAAACTGCAAAACAAACACCATCAAAGTTGGTATTTTCTTTATCGACGTTGCCCCGGGGGAATAATATCTAAAATTTAAAAAAAACAACAGATTTCGTGGGGGTTTGTGTGTGTCCAGAGAGGGAGAGAGAGATAGAGGTTTTGATAGAAATATGTTACACTTTTGCTCCGGGTAACCCTAGGAGTATATAAGTTTCAGAGTCTTCGTTTATTGCAGGAAAAAAGGGGACATTTTAGCTACTCAGATTTTCTCAGCGCAAATGTAAAATTTGTTTTCATTGGCCATCTGGAGCAGAGTTTTAGCTATTTTCGTTGGGTGAAGAGGTGCCGTGTGAAATTAATGATGTGGCTGTTACAACTATTAAAGTTTTGACATAAATTGTTAAAGATGGAGCAAAAAAGACATAGAATACAAAGGATTGTTTTTTGAATTGCAACAATGGTAACTAAATCCAGTTTCTATCCCCCCCCCTGCTTTTTATGTATGTTTTTATATATATATATATATATATATATATTAGCAAAAATGTGACCAGAGGTCATAATTTTTTTTGCTAGTATATCACTACCCCCCCCCTAAAAAAAAAGAACATAATCCCTAAGAGGATGGTATCATGACCAATGAACTCTCACTACACTACACCTCAAGAAGGCAATGCATTTGAGGGTCGTACTGAGGGTTAGTGGTAATAAATTTAGTTAACTACCATAAAAAGTTAGAATGGTCCGGAAATGGGGGATCATTTTATGTTAAATTTATATGCAAACTAACTAAATTCTAAAATAGTTGCTGGTACTACCAGATCAGACGGTCTGAAGATACCGGCTATCTGACCAAAAATGCACCAAACCTTGATGTTATTGTCTTTTTTCCTTTCCCTTTGCAAAACTCAAGCATGTTCTGCAAAAACAGAAACAACATTTTACATTATACCAAACCAAACATCATGAATAAATATTTGACCATATAAAGAACTTGAAGCATAAAAACTTTTACAAAAATGAGCGGTTCTGGCATTAAATAACCTGTAAGGTGTTGATATGCTGTAAAATAAAACAACCAAACCAACCTAAAATAATTTTTTTTCTTTTTTTTTTTCAGTGTTCACACATAATCGCCTAAATAAGTAGAATCTCATTTTTTTTTGTGGTGGGGGAGGGGGGCTACTTTTAAATGTAGATCTAATTTATTTTTTAATTCGACAAACTTCAAAATGTTTTCCCTTTATGTATTATATCCAAGATTTTGATAAACTCATTGTGTGATTTTGATTTATATTTTTTTTCACGTGTGCTTTTTTTTCCGATTATCCACTTGTGCCATTTTTACCTAAATTCAGTGAAAATATTTTAGAGATAGTTTAGCAGTCATACGTTTTCAAATTCTCCATAAATGGAAAATTGATTTAAAGAATTTCAAACCGAAAATAATACAATAAAATATTAATTTTTTCAAAGGATGGTGACCAGACAACGGCCAAGGTGGCGCCAGCAAAATAAAAAAAACTTGTCACAAGCATTTTAATACTAAACTGAACTCTCTAAGAGGTGTCATATAGACATTTAGCAAATAGGTGAGAAAATAAATTTGAACATTTCAAAAGGTTTGTTAAGGGGATATGCATAAGTGAACTCTGGAATATTTACTTTGTTTACCATAATTTACCAATTAAAAAAAAAAAAAATTAAATTAGAGTCAATGCCAAATCTGGGAATGGGATTTCTAACCTGCGGTTTTGTGACCATTTGTTTATTTTTAACATAAGACTATCTTCTAATAAATGCCTTGTTTTTGTTTCATTTTTTATTGTCAAGAAAAAAAATGAAAGAATTGTTTTTGGAATCGAAAAAAAGGCTAAAATTTTTCTAATTCCAATACCGATTTTCCTAAAAGCTCTGATTGTCCGATTCCCAATTCCGCTGAATCATCCCAACACTAGTCAGAACTGTGGAAGCCATTTCGTGGCCAAAAACCGGTTGGAAGGCTCCATCATACCTACATTTACCAATTTGTAGAAGACTCTCAGTACCATCTGGAGGACCTGCCGAGGGAGGGAAGAAGTCGAAGAAACAAGAGAAGAATTCTCAACCCGATAGATTAAATTATTTATAGTGTTTTGATTTTGAAAAGGATCAGCATGTGTTTCAACGCTTTGATTTTTTTATTTTGATTAATATATATATATATATATATGAGGATAAAATACACAATATATCATAAAATGAAATGCCATGGAGACGGGATGTGTGAAAAAGACAAAAGGAAAAACAAATGAAACACAGGAAGAAATGATCAAAAACGAGAGATTTACCTTTTTTTTTGTTGATCCGAACGAAACTGGTAAATCTCTCGTTTTTGATCATTTCTTCCTGTGTTTAATTTGTTTTTCCTTTTGTCTTTTTCACACACATACACACATATATATCCATTCCAGAACGGGTACAATTAATTAACAGAGCAGAACTGTTGGTGCTTCTTTACATTCGCTCCGACATGAAAATAACTAAAGAAATGTATAAACTGTGTTATGTACTTGCATGGTAGCTGAAAATAAGACTGTACACAAAAATTACGCAAATTCATCCAGTGTTTATTAAATTTAAAAAAAAAAAAAAAAACGATCTTATCTATCGAGCGTCATTTTTTAACCAGTTTTGTTTTCTGATTGGGCAAGGGACATAACTCAATTTTTCTTACCAATAAAAATGACTGATATATAAAATCGTATTTTTTTTTTTTAATTTAATAAATACTGGATGAATTTGCATAATTTTTGGTGTACAGACTTCTTTTCTAGCTACCACGTAAGTACATAACAAAGTTTATAAATTTCTTTAGCTATTTTTTCTTTAAGAGAGGCCTAACATGGAGCAAAAGTAAAGAAGCACCAAACTGTTTTGCACCACTTTTATATTTTCTTACGAAGATTAAATTCAAGATATAATGATACTAAACCTCATGTCTAGAATGCTTATTCCAATTTTGATTAAAATCCATTACATGATTTTGATTCTAGAAAATGTCTAAAATTTAAGGCTTAAGCTTAAGGGCCTTAAGAAATTTAAATTCAGGGAATAATGACTGGATCAAATTTAATGCAAATCTGAAATCTTAGAATTTTTAAATGGGAGGTTGTGCCCATATGCCCTTTAAAAACTGAAATTGGGGGAATATTTATTAATTGATGCCTCAGAGATGATCGTTAGGACATATATACATAAACATAAATTTACTTTATATATATGCACCCCCAAAATGGTAAAGTTTGCATATTATGCTCATGTTACTCACTGTGTTGCTTAGAATGCAGATTCCAAAATTCATAATGATCCTTTCATTAGTTTAGGAGATTATCCTGTACATATAAATATACACATACCTAACTTTGAGTATATATATATATATATATATATATATATATTTGGAATTTTAACTTAGAAAAACGATTGTTCAGTGAAGACCGGGATTATTCCAACAAAAACAAGCTCGATGATACTCGATTACAGGATACAGAGCATTTGTGATTTTTTGAAAGCTTACCAAAGCATTCCGTTCAGCAAACACCACAAAAGATTTTTTTCATTCAAAATTATTTATTTATCATTTTTCAAATTAAAGAGTTTTTTTACCTACACGTGTTTCACTACCAAGCAGGTACTTAAGGTGCTTAATTTCCCCTGATGATCTGCCAAGCAAGTACCTGCTAGGTAGTGAAACACGTGTAGGTAAAAAACTCTTTAATTTGAAAAATGATAAATGAATAATTTTTGAATGTCGTGTTGTTTGGGCTCCTGAACAGAAGGCTTTGGTAAGCTTTCAAAAAATCACATATATATATAGCCTGAATATTCCCCGTGGGAATGAAACACGGGAGCCTCTGTGTAGCTTAATTGCCATAAATATATTTTCATAGCTTACTACTTAGCTCTACTTACGTATTGAGCACTGTTGAAGTAAATACTGAAAATTGATACATAAAAAATTATATCTCCTTATAAAATTTTATGTGGATACATGAAATACTAATAAATATATATATATATATATATATATATATACACTCAGACTCCACAGCCCTTGTTACAACCTACATCAAACTGTAAACACAGATAGACACAAACATGCTAAATATAGCCGAAGTTTTCTTAAAAATCTGTAAACATCATTCAATATATTCCAAAATAAAAACTTCTGGATCTGCAACTTTATTGAGATTTTTATCAACATTAAATGGAGTCCATTTTGGGCCAAGATGGATGCTCTTACCAAGTTTTGTGGTGATATGACCAGTACTTTTTGGTGTAATCTTGCTAATCAGCAAACAGACAGGGTTGAAAGCATAAGCTCTTTGGTAGATGTAAAATAGAAATTAAAATCTTCTAAAGTTGATGAAGTGCAAAATAGTTCATTTTTATGATTTACTAAAATAAATATGTACTTGAAAATGGCTGAAGGATTTCATAGCTTGCCCACGTCATATTACTCTGCGGAACCCAAGTGAAATGATGTTTCCGTGCAGTTTCTATTAACTCTTTTCTGTTTGTGGCTAAAAATCCAAACGGAACGTCCCCATTATCTATGATCTTCTGCAATATGTCGGCAAATACTATTTGACAGAGGCCTTTACATCTGTATTTTGGTTGTACGTATAACATGGATATAGATCCATTGAACTTCCGACACGCGTAAGCTACAAGTTCTCCTGTGACATTGTCCCGCAAACATGAACTTTCAAAGTTTTTAATAATTGTCTCAAAATAATTGCAGATTCCACTGTGTCCAGAAAGAGAAGATTTCCAATGGTTGGACATCACAGGGATATCAGATTTTTTTAGAGTATCGAGGCTGAATCCTTCCGGAATGGGGCTGCAATTTAAAAAGAAATTAATTTAATATTAAATTGCAATTAAGAGAAAAGAAATGCATCAATATAAGAATTAATGTTTGTAGTTCAGTGATAAGATGTGCACTAATCTATATTTTAAAAAAGAAAAACAAAATTGTTTAAATGCCAATTGCGGTTTGGAAGGACAATGATTAAGGGAAATTAGCTGACTAAAAGTCGAAAAACACTTTCATAGGATTATTAGTTTTGAGATGCACTTTTGTTTTGTATACTCTAAAAAGAGGAATTGGAAAGTTATCTGTTGTTTTAAGACCAAACTTAAAGAGAAAACAGCTGGTTGATTTCATGTATTAACAAAAGGTTTATTTGAAAATTAATGGATTAAACTAGAATTAAAATGTTACGATTTTAGGGCAATTTTTTCACCCATGGCTTTTGAAAATCGAATTAGTTATGTCACGCCTAGGGAACCCCACAGGAAGGTGAGAGCAGCAGCAACAGAGGCCTGACTGAGAGAGCAACGAGCGGAGAAGATACCATTGGATGGGTAGAGAAAAGGAGTGGAATTATTCTCAAACTACAACCCAAGATAGGGCTGACCAGTGTCCATGAAGATATGAGGAATTTGCAATCGGAAAAAGAATTAATATACTGTGGAAAACACATCAAGTAAATTACAATGTAATATGTAGAAGATCTCAATTGTTCCAACCCACTGAAATCTTAATACAAGCAAAAAAGTTTAGTGACTAAGAATATAATTTTCTCTTTGAGAAACAGAAACCTTGTATTAAAACATCATCATCATATTGGGTTAAACGTCAGTTTTACATGTGTTGGAAAGCTTTAATAAATTGACTTACTGCCAAACTAACCTATCTTTGGATAGGTCTTTATTTATTCCTTCTTTCTCTCAAATCCATTTTATCGCTTTCTTGTATATTTTCCTTGGCTCTCCTTTGTTAAATGAAGCTGCTATCTCAACTTTTCCACATCTACTAACCCAAGAACTCTCATCCATTCTTTCAAAGTCTCCTGATCTGCACACCTCTCTCTATACTGTTCACATTTAATCTTCCTCTGAAGTCATCAGATCTAAGCCTGTTTTTAAGACGTACATTACATATCCATCATATTATTCCTCTCCATGCAACGCATGTCCTCAACCCTCACTGGTCAGGTTTCACTTCCACTCATCACACTGTGTACACGTGCCTGATAGACTCTTCCCTTGGCCGACAGTGGTAAAGCTCTGCTGGTTAAGAAGTTCCTTGAACTTATTCCATCCACTCCTAATTCTTGCAATCACACTAGCACCTGCTTTACCCTGCGGTCCAATGGTATCACCAAAGTAACAAAACTTTTCGACAACCTCAATAGCCTCACCACGCAAATATACTTTCTCCACATCTGAGTTCTCATCCATCTCCATAGTCTTGCACACAAACCGGTTATCTTCTCTTAACATGCCAGTAATTATACACACACAGTATAAAAATATATTTTCAAAGCTCTTTGTGGAAAAACAAAAAACAAAAAAAAAACAAAAAAAAAACAGTTATTTTTTTTCAACAACTTACATCCGGGGTAAGTTGTATAGCAGCTGTGTCAGAGGCATCATGTTATATGGCAGTGAATTCTGGGTTCTCATCTAGTCCTCTCACTCGACTGCAGTGCAATGATAGATCCATGATTAGATGGATCTGCAATGTGAGTACCACTGATCTACAGCCACGTATGTGCTAGCATCACAGAGGAAGATGATTGACCCTTTGAGAATTCCCCAAAAAATAACACTGATAGACTTTGTTTTTGCTCTAAACTGGACCTAGCTATAGTTTACTGCTCCCATCTCCACATTGTTAGAATCTTGTATAAATAGAGATTTCATCAGTCTTTCCACCTGTCAATGACAATCTTTTTTAAACGTAACAAATACATTGCAGAATTTGTCTCATTTTGAAATATCACAGATCTTAACTACTTTTAGAACGGGGAAAATATTGCATTAATAGTAAATAATAAATCCGCAACAAATAAATCGAAAGCGAAACCTTCAGTCTGACGTTCTACCAATTGAGCTATTTGGACTTTCTTATAAATAGAGCTTAAAACATTACCATAACAAAATAATTATAGCTTTGGCATGACGTCAAAGATTAATGATTTACATCAGGTTTCAAAACATGAATTCAATTATAAGCGATAGTAAAAAAAAAAATAATGGAATGGGTAAACATTATCAATAGCATTGAAAATATTTTAATAGATGCTTTAACTATGTATTGGCGTTAAAAACAATTTACTATTTAATATATACTAAAATATGGGCCTATAAGGCCCATATTTTAGTACAAGAAAAATAGGAGGAGGGACCAGGTGTTCTCTCTGTTGAGTGAAGAGAGAGAACTCATCTGTTACATCACAGGGTGGAACTAACAGGTGAGAAGGAAGTGTCTCATCAAACAATTCCTTGCTGCCCCTACAGTGCGGGGGGGGGGGGCGTCTGAGGAACACCATCTGCAGACTCAGTTTTGAATACAAAAAAAAATGTAGAAGAAATTGAAAACGTTGCTAGGGAACTTGAAGGCAGGATTCTAGCACTTGCTAAAAGAATTGAAGAAAAGGATAGCAAGCACAGGGCGAAAGTTGAGAACAGACAGTTCAAAAAGAATACACAGCTATTTTACCGAAATTTGGTGGGAGAGAATATGTGGCTGACGCCACAACCGACCAGGGGATATTTGTTACGACACCTTTTTTTCTTTGTTTACTCAGCTCTTCTTCGTCTCTGAGGTAGAGAAGAGGGGGTGATCTCGTAAAAGCATGTTGGCCGAAGATTCCGGCCAATCAGGAACCAGCAGGTCAGCTTGACCATCCGTGATTTGACTCCCTATAAAACAAGTCACACACCCTCTTTTCTCTTTTTCTTCCGCTTTCCGGTCGAATGCACACAGACGAGATCGTTGGTCGGGGGACCCCACATGGGTTTAACCCTTTGTCCAAGAACATCCCCCCCCCTGGCCATAACTGGTGACGAGAAGGAGCTAGAAAAGTACTGGGGCCTCTGTTTGAGAATGAGGGACCATGTGACCGAAAGGCCAAGTGGATCTTAGATATACATCAACATCGAGCCACTATTGTGAGCACCGGCCAATATCTGATGAGCTTCCAGAACCCAAACCTTATGATGAAACCAGAGCAAGCAGAACAACCTCTATCACAAAACTGGCCAAACATTTTGGACAGGACTGTCTTACAAGTGAGGTAGAAATGGACAACAAGCCTGCCACAGAAATAGCTCGGAAGAGCCGCCAGAAATACACCAAGACCTTCCATTGCAGAAAACTAGAAGAATGGGCCAACCAACAACGTGTTAAGTATTTCCTAGGTGAATTATCCAAGAATTATATAGATAAGGAAGACTCTATAGACTGGCTGAAAAGAGGATCGTTCCACTATGATCAGGAGAGAATGATAATGGCTGCCCAAGATCAAGGCTTAATGACCAATGCCGTAAAAAAGATGAGTGGTCTCAGCAACAATAACAAGTGCAGGTACTGCCAAACAGAAGTGGAGAGTGTGAGCCACCTGACATCCAGTTGTAAGATTCTTGCTGGAGGATGGCTATTATACAATGCAACACAACTGAGTGTGCAAATATCTTCACTGGACTGTATGTAAAGAGTTAAATATCCAGTGTAGCAGCAAGTCCTGGGAGCATATACCAGAAAGAACAGTTGGAAATAATGTATACATCATCCACTATGACTATGCAATCCCTACAGCTACATATCTAGAAAACGGAGCTGTTAAACCTGACATAGTGATATGGGCCAAAAGGGAGAAAGTCAGTGTCCCTAATGATGCTGGCTTAAACAGAGCAGAAAGCAAAAAGATTACGAAATATCAAGGTCTTATGTACGACATGAAAAGAAACTGGAATCTTAGGAAGATCTCCATCATCCCAGTAATTATAGGAGAAACCGGACTAATGAAAAACAATTTCAAAAACTACCTGGCGAATATACCCGGTGAACCAAGTGCAAGAGAGATACAAACAATTGCACTGAAAAGGACAGTTAGAATCTTACAAAGATCTCTCGGCTCGAGTTTCTGAACTAGCGAGTGAATATCTGGCATCCAGTAGGATGCCCTATCCTTAGTAAAAACAAAAATATAAGAAAATTAAAAAAAAAAAAGAGTGAGAGCAATATTTGATATTGGAGTTTCCGTTTCACCGATAAATTCTTGAGTGTTTAGGCAGCTAAAAATGGGTAGACGGCTGGATTCTACAGATATAGTCATTAGTCAGGCCGGTAGTAGCAAGATGAAAATAGAAGTTATGGTGGTATTAGATTTGCAAGTAGCTGGTGCAAGAGGAGATCACAAGGTTTATGTAGCACGTGGTCTGTGTAGTGAATTACTCTTAGGATAAGATTGGCTTAAAGAACATAAGGTGCAATTACATTTTGACTCAGCCATGTTGGCAATACGTAGATTGGAGCTACCCCTAAGGGATGGGCAAGTGATAATTTGCCAGTAGTAGCACAGGCTGATATAAAGTTTAGCCCCCCCCCCTCCTCCTCAGGACTACTGTTGTGGGAGACTCGACACTAAGAAAGAATTGAAGGGTGAATAATATCAGATAACTCCAGTGGAAAGCTACAATGATAGTGGAGAGGAAATATTCCTGTAAGGGTCTGCAGTTCATGGGCAGAGTCCGAAGCTCCCATAGTGATATCGAAATTATTGGGGGTATCCTTCCTAGTATGTACATTAGAAACATTTATGATAGCTACAGCAGCTAAAAGCAAAAATATTAACTCTAAAAATGAAATTATCTTAAATTGCAGGCACAAGCGAAAATTTAAATACATAAATTTTGCCAATACAGCAAATAAGGCTGTTAAAAAAGGGCGAGAGTTAGGATATACACTGCCAATAAGAAATATTAAACAGGTGAGAGTGAAGTATAAGTATAACTTCCAACCTCTGTATATCTCTTTGAAATCCAACTTCAAAGTGAACCTCGCCAAAACAACAAATCAACCCTCTTTTATCTCCAACCAGGAGCATCTCATTTACATATCAGGTGGTCACATTGCAGGCATATAAAGAGACAAGGCAGCCATTTTTGTTTCTTTCTTCTTCATTCATTTACTTCCACGACCGACCCATTGAACTATGCACACATGCTAGTTAGGTAAGTCCCGCGTTTCCCTACACTCCCCCCTGATCTCATGATCACACACAGGGCAGGGAGGTGGCCGTCGTTGTCGAGTACTTCTTCGAAGAATCGGGGGCAGCACTTCCTCATTGCCATCTTCCTCATTACCACCGTTATTGACACCAATCTGTTCCATTATCTCCTCTCGTGGTTCCCTATGCGGTGTTTCACAATCAGGGCATGGGGGCAGTATCCGTCTTTGTCGGGTACTTCTTCGAAGAATCGGGGGCAGCACTTCCTCATTGCCATCTTCCTCATTACCACCGTTATTGCCACCAATCTGTTCCATTATCTCCTCTCGTGGTTCCTTATGCGGTGTTTCACAATTAGGGCATGGGGGCAGTATCCGTCTTTGTCGGGTACTCCTTCGAAGAACCGGAGGCATCACTTCCTCGGTATGTTCCATCATTCCCTCATCTGGTTCTGTAGGTAGTGTTTCTACGCTCACCGGTAGGGGTAGTAGGCAGTCAGGATCATCCCTGAACTGTATGTGATCTTCCTCGTTATCCTCAGAATCAGGAGAGGTATAACAGGGGCGGATATCTTTTACATGCCGTGGTACACCATCAATCAACATGGTCTGAGTACTTATGATTTTATCTATTTTTCCTCGGAAAAATTTTTAGTGCACCTAGCATTTGGGGGTTTCACCCAAACACTGTCTCCCACTTGATATGGTGTGTTGACAACGCCAACCTCTGATGGCGTGACATCAATACCTTTTATACGCTGTTCATAGCGGTAAATCTCATTAGCTGGGCAGTTTCTGGTGTTGCATCGTCCTTTGGTGTCATATTATACCAGTACACCGCTTCTGGAATAGAACACTGTGTCCTGGCCGCAATTCTTTTAATGGTGCGGTGACACCGCTCCGCTATACCGTTACCTTCGGGAAAATATGCGCATCGGTAACGCATTCTAATCCCCCATTCCTGCGTGAATTTCTGAAATTCTTGACATCGAAATGTAGTGGCGTTATCAGTCAGAATTTCAAGCGGGGCACCACGTTCAAAAAAGACAGCTCTCAACTGTCGTATAATGCTAAATGCATCCTGTCGTGTCAACAGGCGCCATATTGTGAAACGTGTTGGTCCACAATCTGTCATGGTCAAAAAGTGCTTGCCCTCATAATGCGTTATGTCCATTCCTACTCGATACCAGTTGTCCTCCACCTCAAGCTTTCCTTTTTGCCATTGGGATGGTGCCGGATCAATTCGCTGACACTCTTCACACGAGCGTATAGCTGCCTTGATTGATGCTCTTGTAGTTGAAGGACACACTCTTCGGACAAAATATGTTGTCCTCCGAATTCCGGGATGTCCACTCTGCTGATGTATCGTACGGATCTGGTCAGGTGTCAATTGATCTGTTACGGTCGCGCATGTCTGTTGTGGAGGATCAGATCCCTGCCTCATTACATCAATCCACCTCTTTGGTACTCTCGTCAGGCTATCAGCCAAATTCTGCATTGACAAAACTAAAGTGATGTCCACCTGCAAGCTGTATTCATCAACTAGACGCTTTATTATTTTCAGTCTCCTACGTACTAACATCTCACTTGCCGTTCTAGTCTTAACCCGGGCCTTCCCAGTTAAGGTGTCGGTCAACCAGTGGTAAACACACAATGAGTCAGTGTGAAGATGCACAACCTTGGCCTGCCATTGCAATGCAAGATTAAGCCCTTTTAACGTGGCATCGAGTTCTGCCAAATTTATATGCTGGGCATCATTTTTCGGACGAAGCCAGCACGCATCTTCCACGACAGCTCCTAATTGTTCCAACACGACACCTGCACAGTGGGCCAAAACAGGTTTTTGGAGGACATTTGGGCATAACTTTAGTTTTACTTGTCCATATAAGCTGTTTGAGGGCTCGTTAGAAGCGAAATTTCAAGAGCTTTTCGGAAAAAATCAAAAAAATTCATAAAATCCATTTTTTGGGGGTCTGGGGCCGAATTTCCATATTTGAGCATAACGGCCCAAAATCACATTTTTGGCCATATCTTGGCACAAAATTGATCATAGAAGCTCAGTGAGGGCTCGTTAGAAGCGAAATTTCAAGAGCTTTTCGGAAAAATCAAAAAAATTCATAAAATCCATTTTTTGGGGGTCTGGGGCCGAATTTCCATATTTGGGCATAACGGCCCAAAATCACATTTTTGGCCATATCTTGGCACAAAATTGATCATAGAAGCTCAGTGAGGGCTCGTTAGAAGCGAAATTTCAAGAGCTTTTCGGAAAAATCAAAAAAATTCATAAAATCCATTTTTTGGGGGTCTGGGGCCGAATTTCCATATTTGGGCATAACGGCCCAAAATCACATTTTTGGCCATATCTTGGCACAAAATTGATCATAGAAGCTCAGTGAGGGCTCGTTAGAAGCGAAATTTCAAGAGCTTTTCGGAAAAATCAAAAAAATTCATAAAATCCATTTTTTGGGGGTCTGGGGCCGAATTTCCATATTTGGGCATAACGGCCCAAAATCACATTTTTGGCCATATCTTGGCACAAAATTGATCATAGAAGCTCAGTGAGGGCTCGTTAGAAGCGAAATCTGAGGGCCTTTCTAAAAAATCCAAAAAAATCTGGTAACATGTGACATGAAGTAGTATTTGACACACTTCTTTTCTTTCATTTGCACACCTTTTTACACACTTTAATTTCCTGTCAAAGCATTTTACAGGAAATCACTACAGAATTTTCAAATCTTTGTTTTGTTTATTTAGATGGAGTTACTATCAAAAATGGAAGCGGTCAGCGATAACGCACTTTTCCAAGTGTTTACTGTAGAAGATGCAAAAACTAGAGATCCTCTATCCATCACCGCATGTATTCGATTGCTGGAGCAAAAGTATCTCATCCAGTTAACAGAGGAGCAGAAAGACGAGGTCAAGAAGTCGCTCAAAAGATACCATTCGCTGAAGAAACAACGATATACAGATAAACGGATTGCTGTTAACTGGGATGAGCTGAGCTCACTAGGTGAAGCTGAAAATGTTGTGTTCCGCTATTACAAGAACCCCTCGACGCAAACTGTATCCAGGAAAAGGCCCCTTGAAGAGTTGGGCAGCCTAAAACAGTTGTTGAGAAGAACCGATGATATCTGGGCGAAAATTCAGGCAGTGGCTGCAGAGGAGAAAGTGACTTCTTCCCAATTGATGGAGTTATTCCTTACTCGTTGCCCTGATCGGGAGTCGAGAGATTTTGGTAATGCTCTTTGGAGCAAGTCCACACGTGACACAAGCGAGAAACTTCCTGTTGACATGGCATTGGTTCTGTATACGGACTGCAATTTGGGGAGAAACGCCTACACCACCCAAAAGAATGTTCTGAAATCAGCTGGGCATGACATCCTCCCAGCTTGGATACACTTGCAAACGAGACAAAGAGAGGTGACACCAGTGGTGATTCCCATACCTCAATGTTATACTGGAGTGTTTTGGCACGGTGTATATTTCAACTATGTGTATGCTTTGAAGTCTACCATCGCGAGAGTGTTGCAAACCATCCCTCCAATCAAAGAGGAGCATCTTGCCCTAAAATGTAAATTTGGGTTTGATGGAAGTGGAGGACACAGTATTTTCAACCAGGTCAACAATGATGAAACGAACAATTTGATATTGACTGTTGTGTGCCCACTTGAGCTGAAAGACCAGCATGGCGAAGTTGTTTGGACCGAGCCCTCTCCGAATTCACCCAGATCTCAAAGACCAATAATGATCCACACCGGCAAAGAATCATCTGAAACACTGCAGTCCCTTCAATTGTTCAACAACGACATCTCCAAAGTTGAAAGTGAAGGTTTTGTTGTTGAGATGCCAGAAAACAGAGCCGTGAATGTTAAGTCGACCAACGTTTCATACTGCTTGGACAGAAAAGCTTCCAACATATATCTTGGTCTGGGAGGTGCATATTGTGATCTGTGTCACCACTCGAAAGAGGATTGCCTAGACATCGAGTTCATTCAGAACGGCATCAATATCACACGTGACATCACTTCCCTGCATGCAATCTTCAATGATCTGGAACAAAAAGATGGTTCTCTCCTGAAACGCACTGACGATTATGATGTACGTGCTGGTGTCACTGCTCAACCCATTGCAAACAACCAAGTTGTTTCCATCCAAGTACTCCATGGTCTCATGCGTTCAGTTGACATGTTTATGAAAATTATCGTTCATCTTGTCGCTTGTGTGTTTTTGTGAAGGGGGACTATGCACGCACGGCTTGTTTTTTGAAAAATCCGGGATAGGGCACATAGATCTGCTTGGTTTTTCATAATCTATACCTCCATAGCTTTCAGAAACATATATGGTTTGGTATGTGCCCTATCCCGGTTTACAAGTTATTTTCTGATGAATATAGAATTTTATCGCTAATTTGAGCAAAAAAAGAGGTAAATTTAACTCAAATTTTCCTAATTTCTTTCATAAAAAGAGCTAAAAATCGACAAATTGGGTCCCAAAGTAGTCTATTTTTGCATTTTCACAAATGGTTATCAATAAAACAAAAAAACATGCAATAATAAGTAATTCCACACTGATTTTTGCAATTTAATCATGGAAATCTGAAAATTATAATTTTTGGGGGAAAAATCGTGGATGTTTCGCGTGAGCCGGAGAAAAATGCAAAATATCGCGAATTCAATGTTGCATATTTTTTCAACCGTTTAACGATTTGACTTACTTTTTTTTTTGTTGAATCAGGAATATAAAGTAGTTTATAAAAACACCAAACATCAGCAATTCCTCCGACATTCTTTTTTGCCTAATGTCCACCCCCCAGCCCACTGTGACCTGTAGCCAGTGAACTTGCGTCAACCCATGCATTCACTTCGTTTCCAGATACTTGCCACTCGCCCTGGGCAGGATCGTTCCTATGTACTCTGGACAACGTTTCAGCCATCATTTGCCGGAGAGCATTATCATCCACCATGTCATCCCATCCTGTGGTTACTGCAGTTACTCGTCGTTTTAACACTCCTGTTGCCGATCGGAGCCATCCACAAACAGGTAGATGTCCTAATTTACCACAAATAGAAAACACAATGCGTCTTGTCAATACACTGGGTAACTCTGGAATTGCGCTCCCTCGCTTCCATCGCAAAGTATTGCCCTTCTCATAGACCTCTAGCCCTAACACGGGCGCCCCATCCTTTAGGCGCTTAGGGTCTTTGCTTATTAACCCAAACGATTCCAGTTTTGTTCGAACCACATCTGCAGACATTATATCCTCATCAATGTAAATATCATCAATATAAGCTGAAGCAGCTTTTGCTGTGGTCTCATCCTGCATCAAAACAGTTTTAATAATAGCTGTCATTATTAAGGGTGCTACATTTAGGCCAAAACCTAAACGTGTCAAATAATATCGTTTTCCCTTGATTATCACCGTCTGAAATGGCCATAATGACTCATGGACACGTATCTGCAGGTAGGCTCTCTTCAAATCCAACAGTGCTACATTACTCCGTTTCTGACGCCACTCTCGTAGTCTAGCAGCGCACACATCTGCATTTCCAGTGAAAGCATCAACGTGGTGATTCAATTCTCGGTAATCCATTACGGGTCGAATTTTTTCTTTAGTAGATTGTTCAACAGCCATGAGCGGAATTAATCCTTTGGGTGGTCCCAGACGTTCCTGTGGGTACGGTATTAACCATCCGTTTTCAATCCATATCTGAAGTTCTTCTTCATATGCGGCCCTATTCTTTGTGGAAACTTCATACTCTGGAATGGTGTTGCACAGTCGATCTGGTGCCTGGCTCATAGTCCATTTCCACTTTGCAGTCCATGTCTTTTCGTTGTCGTCAAACGTAGCACAGAAGTCCTTTTCTTCAATAGACACGGCTGCACAGACTTCTTTCCCTTCTCCAAGCATTACACCTCCAGTCGCTGTGATTATGACGCCTCCCAGTGCTTGTATCGCATCAATTCCAAGCAACATGTCATAGCCAAGGGGTTTTTCTTGCATCACCAGAACATCAACTTTGGCTGTGTCACCCTTCTCAGTACAAATCGTGACTGTCCCTTCACCACAACATGCTCGGGATAAACCATTGATTGTCATAATACTGACTGGTTTCTCCCGCCACATCCGACAGTAATGTGCACTAACTATAGACCGGGAACACCCCGTGTCTATGAGTGCTGAACACTTCACATCGTCGATTTTAACGCCAATGACCGGTAATCCTGTGTTTATTGGTTGGCAAGGGGCAAGGGTGGCGATAGTACCTTGCCCCCAACCTCGTTTCCCGAACAGTTGCGAGATATGTGCCCAAACTTATTGCAGCGATAGCACTGTACCGTTCTCTGTGCTCGTGGATATACACACCTCCTATCACTTCGGCACTCCTTAGCAAAATGATTGATTTCCCCACATTTATAGCACACTGGGCCTACACGCTTATTACTATCTGGGAGAGAATCTACCTTGCCTCCATGTGGTTCGACTGCTGCATGTTGAATACTAGTTGCTGCTGCAATTGGCTCATGTTCCTTGCAGATGTTTCGAGCTCGGGCTAATAACTCGTCCGTTGTCAATTCATCAATTCGTGACGATGTCCGCAACAGTCTGCTGACCTCCTCAGGTAAGCCTACTAAAAATGCACATCTTAATATCTTATCGCTGACTCCACCAAATGGTACCGACAACTTTCGTAGGTCAGCTAGGTACACGTCAACCGTTTCCTTGGCCTGAAGTCGCCGGCTCGTAAACTGTTGCCATGCAACAAACGGATCTGTACCAAATACTGTATACAGGCCATGTTTGATTGTATCCCAGTCTGGTTCATCCCCGAGTTGCTGGTAGACTGCATAGGCCCCTCCGATTAACCTCAGAGGAATGACTGTGGCTGGTTCTTTAATTCTGCACAGTGTACAGATCTTCTCAGCCTTTTCAACCCATTCAACAACAGACGGTCCAGCGGTAGATCCATCAAACTCAGGTATCAAGCGAAAATCGAATTTGTCCATTTTCTGCCTTTCGAGTCACCACACACCAAGCGCCGAAATAGCTTATAACTTCCAACCTCTGTATATCTCTTTGAAATCCAACTTCAAAGTGAACCTCGCCAAAACAACAAATCAACCCTCTTTTATCTCCAACCAGGAGCATCTCATTTACATATCAGGTGGTCACATTGCAGGCATATAAAGAGACAAGGCAGCCATTTTTGTTTCTTTCTTCTTCATTCATTTACTTCCACGACCGACCCATTGAACTATGCACACATGCTAGTTAGGTAAGTCCCGCGTTTCCCTACAGTAGTGAAATAAGGAAGACATGGTAGCTAATTCTGTTGGGGAAAACCAAGACAGTGAAGATTAGAATAGATACAGGTGACCACTTTCCCATTAAACCAAATTTCATGGTTCGTGGAGGTGTTCGTCGCTACAGACAAGGACATGGTCGCTAAAGTGTGTGACTCATTTTGCACCGCCCTGAGATGGTCGTCTTCGCTGGCGGCAGTTACACTGAAAAATAATGTAGTAAGTAACGCTAACTGTTGCTAAATAAACTGTCGGGTCTCTGCATATACAACTTTTGTTTTTATTGCCTACTTCGTTTTCTTTTTGTCAAGTGTCGAGTTTTGCTGTAACACCCTATATATAGATTTAGGTTTTTACATTAACAACCAGCCATTCTTGTAAATGTTGTTTCCCTTTCTTTACTTCCTTTTATGTTTATTTAAACCCGTGAATAAATAATTATTCTCTATTGTTTAAAGAAAGTCTAACACGGATTTTAAATTGTACATGAATGCGGCACAAGTATTTAGTTACAAACTGACAGGGCGACACAGCGTTGCTCGTGTGTTATTGGGATCTGTATAATAATATGCATTTGTACGTACGTTATCAACTTCTATACCCATTTTTAAAAATGAGAGTGCATCATCGCCAAAGATGAAATGCAAAAAAGTAATTGAGAAATATCTGGTATCACTGTGTGTCAAAAAACAAACAGAAACAATTAACAAGTGAATCCTCCCTGAATTCAAACGACTACTCTGGGGGTAAGCAGGTACGGTATATATTCACTATCCTGGTATTCTCTTGTTTAACCATTTAATGCTTTCGTTTGCATGTTAGGGGTAGACTTGTAACGTCCCTATTGGGCAATAACACAACACTGGTGTCCTCATATACAGGGAATGTATAGGTGAACATGTGGTCGCTAAAAACACAAACGCTAAATATTT
This sequence comes from Sepiola atlantica, assembly GCA_963556195.1. Classification (NCBI taxonomy): domain Eukaryota; kingdom Metazoa; phylum Mollusca; class Cephalopoda; order Sepiida; family Sepiolidae; genus Sepiola; species Sepiola atlantica. Next base: position 149,429,482 of record OY744523.1, read on the forward strand.
GTTAGCTTTACAGCAAGTTATAGATATTTTTTTTTTTTAACATAGTTCACCCCAAACAAGGCAGGTCACCACTGTAGACGTAAGGGGCTACTGAGAATTAGGATGAAAGTTTTGGAGGTCATCCTAAGTTGGGAGCTGTGCAGCGAGATGTCTGTTTACATTAGTTTTAAATTTCTGGATGTCGGTACAGTCGGAGAAACGGGGAGCTGGGAGGGAGTTCCAAAGGCCGGCAGCATGAGGAAATAAGCTATTGGAGTAAAAGGCTCTCCGTCATCTGGGGACCTCCACAGTGAACGGATGGGATTTTGCCGATTGTCGGATTGGTCTAGTGTATTTACGTCGAGGGGGCACTAGAGCAGCAAGTTCATCATATGGTTCTGAATTTATCTTTTAGGGATTTTTCGAAATCAGAGAAAACATGTTTAATTGTAAACATGCACAATGCTACATGTTTAGTGGGGTGCATATATGCATGTTGCATGTTTAGTGGGGTGCACCGATGCATGTTTAGTGGGGTGCATAGATGCATGTTGCAGATAGCAGGCTTGCAATGGGGAAATATTTAGCTAAGAGAAAAGACCACCCAAGAAATTGGCTGATGTCACTGAAATAATAATGTCTTCTTGAATATGATGATTCACGCTAAGAAGTTAAACCACTTGAGATCTTACAGAATTAATGTCCACTCCAGATAATTGACACCCTGGTCAGTAAGTTTTTATGTCCAGTGATATAATGGCCCATCATTCTCAAATGGTCTTATTGTGTGGCCTACCCTAAATGACAGCAATGTTTGCATTCGGTTGCAAGATATGTTCGTCCTGATTGCAAGTGTGTTGTACCGTAGAGAAACGAAGTACCATTGTAACCTCTTAACTTAAAACATAATTACTTGTTTTAAACTTGAGTTGTGATTTTGTTTAGAAGGAAAATCCTTTTGCTACAGCAATGACCTATAACATTTTTGACACTACGGCCAGTGTCGAAATCAAGCATCAAATTTGGACAAAGACAAAAAGCAGATGATCACGGCCTGTGCAGTGAATACGCACAAACACAAGTTCACACATGTAGTGTGCTATCAATTGTCCATGCCCCCATGCATCCAAACTCCACTGAACCTATTGTGATTTATCAGCAGCTGTCACTTAACACGTCTACTTGGTATCAAGTCCAACCAGAAAAAAAAGGTAAGAGCCGGTCTCAATTTTTTAGCATAACATCAAAGTCACGCAAGATCTATAATTCTTACCCCCTTCCACCCCTCACTCTATAACATAATCCTATAGAACATATATAATTAACATATATATATATATAACAATCCCGTAGAACATTAAGCCAAGAGAAAATTTTAAAATAGAAATTCCTTTATGGCTGATAGTTATGGTCGGATATTGGAATTTGAAGTAAATAAAAGTATGAATCAGAAAGTTAGAATTTTGGGAATTGGAAAAACTATTTTCAACACCTGTTGAAATAAGTTCTCCGATTTTTTTTTTTTTTCAAGATTCAGGTACTCACATGAGGGAGCATGTGAAGGTTGACATTATCCCCAGTACAAATGATGTAATAGCTCCAGGAGAACTGTAACACAGCATGTTGAGTCTCTAGAGTTTACACCAATTACAACTGGCTTCGACAAATTGTCTTATTTTTTCATTTAGAACAGGGGCGGGCAACCTCCGGCCCGCGGGCCACATCCGGCCCGCAAAGGCTTAGCGTCCGTCCCGCCACCTTGCTAGGCTTTATTATTGCAATCCGGCCCGCGGACCTCCCAGTAAAACTCATATTATTTTGTGACAAAGATGTAAAAGTAGGTTTCGATTAAGATTTACAGTGGGATGAAAATGTATAAATATCAGCGAGCGATGATGCATGTATATCTTATTTTTCTTTAACTATTAATTTCAAATCCTTGGCCTGAGATAAAAAGAGAAAGAGAGAGGCAAAGAGGAAACGTGAGACGAGGAAAGGGCATGAAACAGAGAACTTATGTGAGGTGTGTCAAAACGAATGCTGGATCAACTTGCTACTTCCCCCATCATTATTTTTTATGATTCCAAAATGGCTCTTCGTCGGCACCTTTTATAACATCACATATAGAAGTCTCTTGAGAAAAAATATCAGATTTGTAGAGTGTTCAATGCAATTTTTGTATTTTTGTATGTAAACAAAATATAGTAATTCTGAGATTTTGTTTTTCACTCCGGCCCGCGATCTCCTTCCTAAAGTCTCATCTGGCCCTCACTCTGAAAAGGTTGCCCGCCCCTGATTTAGAATGTAAAAACTGTGTGCAATAAAGTTACAAGTTTGGTTTGAAACTGAATTACAAAAAAAAATAATATTTTTTATTTATTGATTTATTTATTTTAATTTTAAAACCAAATCATATTGAATGCAAAATATTTTACCTGGGTACATCTAGGGAAACAGCGTCACACCAAGCGTACATAATGTGGGGTTCTCGATATTTAAAGTCTCCTCCATGCTTCCGAGCAAATTCTTTAGTTACTGTTATTAAATCATATGGAATTCCTGTCCAACGAACACAAAAAATATATGTTAATTCAAGGAGAAAAATACATTTGATTATATTTTTTCATGGTCATAGAATACAAATTTCGCAAATCAGGATTTGTAATTAAGAAAAAAAAAAAGAAGACCTGAATCTGATACTAAATAAGCATCGAGAGAGTTCAGCAGCAGACGATATATTTTATAGAAATTTAATCCTACAACGAAGTAGATTTGTTCATATGAAACCCAAAGACATTAGAGATAGAAAAAAACAAAATAACTCTTGTTTTACGAATAAGCTTTATTCAGATGTTGGTATTTGTTTATCCGATTCTATTTTTCAGAATTGGCTACTCATAGGAGGGATCATACGATGGTTGACAACACTACATCGTAAAAGTGAAACAATGTCCTTGACTGAACCCAAAACATGCCACGCCGTAAGATGCTTGTTTGGATTAGTTTTAAATTTCTGCATGTCGGTACAGTCGGGAAACAGGGAGCAGGGAGGGAGTTCCAAGGGCCGACAGCACAAGGAAAGAAGCTATTGGAGTAGAAGGATCTCTGGCATCTGGGGACCTCCACAGTGAATGGATGGGATTTTGCTGATTGTCGCATTGGCCGAGCGTATTTATGTTGAGGGCACATTCCATTGAAATACTTGTAAAACAAGCACAAGGATGCAACATTGCAGCAATGGGACAGGGGCTGGAGCTTGGTGGATAGTGAGGGACCTATTAGATTAGCGACTCTTTTTTGTACCTTGTCTAAGAGGGAGAGACTAGTGGTTGATGCTCCAGCCCAGATCTGGCAACAATACTCCATGCACGGGCAAATGGTGGCCTGTAGAGGTATAGGATACTATCAAGTGTTAGAAGTGTTCTAGCACAGTAGAGGGAGCCCACCTTTTTTTGCAACAGCCTTGACAATGTCTTCTTACAAGTATAAGAAAGATCCTTAGCCTAGGATGTGCTACTACTTAGCATACAGTGTTTTGGGTGAGTGTCTGTATTGCTAGTATCTTGTGCTAGTTTTAAACACTAAAACAAGTTATCAAAATGTTGAGTTTGTTCTCCAAAATTCAAACAAACCTTACACAGCAAAAAAAAAAAAAAAGAAAAAAAAAAAAAAGAGTCGCCAGAGAAAATAACATCGTTTTGGACATTGGTTGAAATTAGCCTCTCTTACATATTTCTGACTATACCCCTACTCTTTCCTGTTGTATTGTAGCAGTCACCAATAGGGACTACTTTTGAATGCGTAATCACTGTCCCTGTGAGCTGGCTTGTCCAATCAAATCACAGGGCGCAGTAATATCGTTAGTTCCCTAAGGGACTACTTATGTCCCTTTAGGGTTCGAAGAAAAAGATCAGACGACCTCCTGGCACCAGCTTGGACACATCGCAGAGAGCACCAGCGAGGAACGAGGAAACGCTCTCTCTCCTGCCGCCGTTGCCACTTGACGACTACTACCATCTTCACCTGAAGAAATCCACGGACGGCCCTAAGAACTTATATTCTTCCTCTTCCTCAGACGGACATCGTCCCACTCTCTTCTACCTATACCAAACGGTATAGGTAACCTTGAGTTAATAAAACCCCTTTTTGTTATAGTTACAGAAACACTTTTCGTTGTTCCGTTTCTTTACGAGAAGATAACCCCTCTCCTCATCACCCTTACAGTATTAGTTACGTCCCTTGACTAATCCCTTAAGTCCCTAATATCCACCCCTGATTTGGGTGCACTTCCTGTAATGGCTAAGCCTTAATAAACAACGTGTTCACACAGTTCTTTGTTCTATATTCTTCAATCCAAGTCATCCCGGTGAACCACACACGGAATATCATAGCATTCTGTTTTGCTCCTATAGTAGAAGAATATTTCTTATTATATGATCGAAATATCTAGATACGAGTCCATATGACTCCTACTTTTGTTTTCGCTTCTTCTGTGACCATCCACTGAGCTCTCCCTTCTATGATTGAGTTACCTCCCAAATTTTCTCGTACAAGTGAATTACTATAACCATACATTTTACCCAATCCTCTCGCAACCCACATGTCTATCATTCTATCTTTCTATTCCTCTATCCTCATAATTCATCAATTTCAAAAATAGCATATCTGTTTTAGTCTGAAGAAGTTTCTGTCAATTAAAAGACTGAAATTTTGATTTAGTCTTTCATATTTTGTTGTTAGTCCACTTTTCCATTTGAATTTTATTCTGTTAGATTTTATCCATATATTCAACTTCATACAAACCTTATATTGTTGATTTATTATCTGCATCGTGCGTGAAGTTGACCAAATCGAGATTAGTATAAAATAGAAAATCAAAACATTTTTGTTAAAATAATGTTGTAATGGAATAGCCTATACTCCCTTTTCCGATACGGACTTACTATACATATAGAGTGAACATTGCATTAGCAGATGGTCTTGCTTCTGGCATTAGTTAATATCTTACTGTCTGTCACTCCATTATTGTACTCTGGTTGCAATAAACCTTTTTTTTCTTCCTTATACTAATGTGTTGGTCGTACTTTCCACTCATTAACAACTTTATTGTACCCATTTAAGAAGGATACAAAAAATACTTACCAGAAAAATTTGCAGGTTTTGTCCAATCTATCACTCCAGGTCTTTGTAAAAAATATTTTAATGAACTGGCACTGTTTGTGTGACAAATATATGAATTTTCAAAGAACTCTGGTACCTAGAATGGGAAACAAAAAAGTGTAGTTTTTAAATTAGGAGATATCGCACATCAGTGAAAGATTTCAACTTGTGAGTGAGCAGAAAGAAATCATGCACAGAAAATGACAGGCATTTTTAAATGTTGACAGATGACATAGGATTTTAATTCTTAAAGTTTTTTAATTGATAAAGATCATATTTTATTAATAACTAGTTTATACCTGCTCTTTGAGTGGTGTTGGTACAATACCTGGATATTTCAATTTCCATCTTTATCTAGATTCTACTGCTTTATAGCTAGTATGAAGAAAAATGTTTGTGAATTTTGTGTACAAAAAAATGCTACTTAGTATTTGCACAAGAGAGTAAGTAACTACGATGAGTATTTACATATTGTTTTTATTGGTAAAAACATTAGAAATTATAGAAATTGTTGAATATCTTGTTCATAAGCATTGCTGAATTTTTTTACTATTAAATAATGGTTACAAGACATTTTATATATATATATATTTTAGTAACTCTAAAGAAGTTAGTTTTTAAGTTCAAAATCAAATGTTTTAGATTTTATTAAAAACATTGCATTGTTTTGCTTTCTAACCGTTATTTTAATAATTCAAAATTTCAGCAATGCTTATGAACAAGAGATATTCAACAATTTCTATTTCATTACGCATAGTCACACATTTACTTCTTGGCCTGGCATTTTATTTTAAACAACTTTTACGAGTACGGTAGACATTAATCTAATGTAAAATCAATTCTTTTATTTTATTAATAATTACTCTTCTATACAAAAAAACCCGACCGAGTTGTTGAACATTGTTCTTTTCCATTTGTTCTGCTTTGAATAATCTTTCGCCCTCACAGAGCCAACCGATTGCTGTTCGTCCAGTGATCGCTCGCTGATATAAACAGTTTCAACGTGGGAGTATATTTGTAGCTGGACGAGACGACAAGATCGACGACGCCATTATCATCATCATCGCCATCCCGGCCGAGAGGAATTTCGATCTTCATATTTTTTATTGCCACTACGACGATCGGCTGAAGTGTGTTCACGGTCTGGCAAGAGTGTGCGCGTGAGTGGGGTTCACAGCGAATGCTGGCACTCATATTGAATTCTAAATAAAACCCTCTGCTATACACTTTCTTGTATTCATTTTTTTTTTACTGAAATTGTTTACCCGTTAAAATAATGTGTTTTATTATTTGAATCCCTTAGTTATATTCTTTGATATATAAAAAAAGCGGCTACAAACCATGTGAAAACAACAAGAATGTTTTTTTAATATTTGTTGAAATACGTTTTCTTGTCAGCAAAATGTTATCTGTGTTGTGGATCTGTTGAAAGTTGACCTCCATGTTGCAACCAAATGTCCAAATGCTTTTCAACAAGAAGCGTTCACAACAAGGTCCTTTAGAATCAACAAACGTTCATTTATCTTTCTTTGAAGTCAGTCCACCAAGTTATTAAATGTTTACAAAATGATGTACATTTTGAAATAAAATTGATTGAAGTTTCTTAAATGTCTTATTTTGAGCTTAGTTTTCTCCACTGAATATCCATAATCCTCTTCAATTATTCAATGTCATTTCTCAACTGGTCTGCATAAGTCACTACTTGTCTATCTCTTCTTCTCGTTCTCAAAGGAACACCTGGTGTACAAGCTCTTCCTTCCTCCTCCACGTGTCCCCAATGAAATTCAACCTTCTTACATTCAATACTGAGGTTATGCTTCTTAGTTGACGCTATAACTCTATCCTTTCAAGTACAAACAAAGATTGCTATCTTGACAAGGTATTTTGGCATATGTTGCAAATAAATGATAGAAGACAAAAGACATTGCCCTCGTGGGGAGGCAAATAAATAGGGACAGAGTTAGACACAAGATCGGTTTTTAATGTGGAGAAATCCCAGCTGCCACATAAGAGACACTCTAAATTGGCACAAAAATAAAAATTGCCTCGATCTCGAAGGAGTTCTTCTTCACTGACCGAAGACAGAAAAGATGAAGCCTAGTATAAGAACAGATACAACATTTTGCTCCTAGCCAAAAGACTAAGGAGTTGTCAATCGTAGCAACATTTATAAAACATCTCATAGCAGATGAGAACTTTGGTTGCAAGTAAGAGTTATGCTCACTAATATTGACCCCACCTTAACAAATGGGTGGAAGCAACAGAAAGACATTATGACAAGTTTGAAATGTAATTTTAGTATAAACTCACCATTGTTTACTTTTTCAACCAAACACTCTTATCTATAGATGAAACTTTTACTGAATTTTGAATAGCATTTCTAAGAAACAATTATTTCTTTAATCAGTCAAGTGATTTATCTGATACTGACGAGGTTTATGCATTCTAGAAGGACATGTTTTATTGTGAGTAGAGTACTAACTTCCTCTTGATCAGCTTTGAGACCTTCTAAGCACCGAGCTTACATAGCCAGCTCTTGATACTTGCTTAGCTCAAGGTGGATCCTGATTGGCCAATGCTGCTCTTATATAGATTATTTACTAGTGCCATCATTCTCAATCCTTCTCAACCATGCAATTACTCAAGGGGAAATAACTCAATTAACTTAACAGAGTTCTGCATGTACATTTAGGGTGTTCTTCTTCAAGTGCATAAGAATGTTATATTTGAGCATGAAATAACACACACAAAATGTTGATATGTTGTAAAAGAGATAAAACAAAGTGCAATCATGACAAAATGGTTAAAAATTTGAGTTTTACAATGTAATTTGTGTTTATTGCCATTGTTAGACTTTTCTTTTATTGGCAAAATACATTTTGAGGTCAAACGGAATTTTCTTGGATGTGACCTTAGATTACAGCTGATAGAATATGGCTTTCCAATCTGGAAATGTTTCCCAAACTCTGATCTAGAAAATGCAATTAAAAAAATATGGTTTTGTTCGTCAGTTTATAGAGACTTGGTCTTCGCACGGACTGTATGTTGTGAAGTAGTACAGTTACCTATTCAGTTGCTAGTGTACTTTCACTGCTAGCTATACTTAAGGAGACACTTATATAGTAATCATTTTCTATTTATGCTAATTATGCATATCAATTAGTCACCACATCTCCCTGAAACGTATAGTCTTTATGCCTCTAGTGCATCTTGCACTTCTAATGATCGTTTCATTTTCGATATTACTTTGCTCTTCTCACTTTTCCTTATTTCTTTCTCTGGGAGATCTCGACCTATCTCGCACTAAACTGTAACTTTGATCCGAATCCGACTCCAAATCCTAATTTTGACCTGCTTGATCTTGCATCGTTTCATCTTCTGACGTTTCATTCTATACAGGTTGTTCTAATAACTCAATAATGGAAGGAGTCGTAGCGATTTGTTCATTTTGCTCTTCGTATTCACCCTGGGGCCTTATTTGATCTGCCTGGGCCAACACACTGTTTCCTTTTCTCTATTTATTATAGCTGTATTGTGGCCTTTTTGCACGATAAATTCTGTCCTTTCTGGATTTAATTCTTTGTTCTTTTTGTACTAGATTTTTGGATTTTTTCATTTGTAGAATACGACATAGTTTACAAATTTGTCTTCCTATTAAAGCTGGTGGGCTTTCTAATCTTCTCGCGTGTGGTATTGTTCGATAGCTTAAAAGCAGCCTTAGTAGAACAAACTTATATTTATTCTTTTTGCTGAGAACATGCTTTTAGGCCTGTTTTTACAGTCTGTGCCATTCTTTTCACCAACCCATTCGATTAAGGGTGATATGGCGGTGTCTTATACGGTTTACATCCTATTTTTTTCAACCATTAATTAAGACCTTCATCACAAAACTCTAGAGCATTGTCAGATACTAGAGTTTTTGGGATACCCATTGTAGAGAATATGACCCTTAGAATCTGTTTTATGCTAGAACTTTTCTTGTCCGGCACACTGACTAATTCAGGCCAGGCTGAAAAAGAGTCTACTAATATTAATAAGAGTCCCACTCCAGAAATGTACGCATAATCCATATGGACACGACTCCATGGTTCTACTTCTATGGGCCATGAATGTAAAGAATACTGTGTAAAATTTCTTAATTCTCTACATTTTTTGCATCTTTTTATATATTCTTCGATATCTCGTGAATATCCCGGCCACCATGCTTCTAGTTTTATTCTTTTTCGTGTGGCCGCTACTCCACAGTGTATATCATCATGTACACATTTTATCACTAAATTTCTTTGTGTTTCTGGGGAAATTACCAGATCTCCATTACAAATCACCACATTTTCTATCGTTAATTTATGCCTTATTTCTTTGTAAGGTCTCTCTGCCTTGGAACAATTTCCGCATATATTTTTTCTTATGCTCAATGTTATCCTACTTAGTACTGGATTATGTCTAGTTTACATAGCCATTCTATCTAAAAGATAAAACATCAGTTTCTACCCAATGTAATGTTTTATCTTTTGACTCCTTGTAAAATCGCAACCTTGATAATGCATCTACGTGTGGAATTGAATTTCCTTTGACATATTCGATATCAAAGTCAAATGCCATTAACTTTATTGCCCACCTTAATATTCTCGATGTCGTAACTTTGGGTAATTGTCTTCTTGGATTGAATATAAATTCCAATGGTCTATGATCACTTCTTAAGAGAAATATTTTTCCAATTAGAAACTGTCTAGCTCTGATGGTGCACCATACAATGGCCAATGCTTCTTTCTCTATATTTGAATAATTAAATTCAGTGTTCGTTAATCTTCTTGATAAATACACTATAAGATGTCCTTCTTGTGATAATATTCCAGATATCGAATGTTCACTTGCATCTGTGGTTAACAAAATGTCCTTTTTGGGATAACATTTTTTTACTACTAGTTTCTTTGCCATAACTAATTTCAATCTCTCAAAAGTTTTTTGTTGTATTTTTGACCAAATAAATTTCTTAAATTTGCAAACGGTTCAGTCAGGTCTGTATATTTTGGTAAATATCGTCTGTAGAAATTGACCAATCTGCAAAAAGATTCAAGTTTTTTTTTGTTTGTAGGTATAGATATTTTAAATATTTTTTCTATTAAGGCTTGATCTGGTGATATACATTCTTTTGAAATGAAATACCCTAAAAATGATATATTACTACTATTGCTTATGCATTTTTTAAAAATTTATAGTCATTCCCGCATTTCTTAATTTGTTCAAGACGATGTTGGTTTTCTTTTTTAATTCAATTTCATCATTTGCTCCTATGCAAATATCGTCTTGGTAACAGACCATATTTTTTATATCTTCTCCTAAAACCTGTTCAATGGCCTTTTGAAATATGGCGCTTGCTGTTTTTTATTCCATATGGCATTCTTTTCCATTTTAGCAACTCTATTGACATATTTATCATTGTTACTTCTTTGAAATTATCATCTATTGGAATTTGGTGGTATTTCAAATCTATTTTTGTAAAAACGCTCATCCCTGCCAGCGCATGTAATGCAAGCTCCACATTAGGTATAGGATACCAATCCGAGCAAACTTTGTGGTTTATGCCTATTTTATAATCTCCACATATACGTATGTCTCCGTCTGACTTTCTCAAAACTACAATGGGTTATGCCCACTTGCTACCCCCAGGTGAAACATGTTCAATAAGGTCCTGTTCAATTAATTTTCATAGTTTTGCTACTACTAATGGCAACAAATGTACTGGTAATTTTCGTGCTTCATAATAAGAGGGGGTAACATTTTCTTTTAATTTTAAACTAGCTTTGTAGTTTTTTAATTTTCTGTTTTTTTCCATTTTTATCTCATTAATTTTAAACTAGCTTTGTAGTTTTTTAATTTTACGTTTTTTTCCATTTTTATCTCATTAATTTTAAACTAGCTTTGTAATTTTTCAATTTTACGTTTTTTCCATTTTTATCTCATTAATTTTAAACTAGCTTTGTAATTTTTCAATTTTACGTTTTTTCCATTTTTATCTCATTAATTTTAAACTAGCTTTGTAATTTTTCAATTTTACGTTTTTTCCATTTTTATCTCATTAATTTTAAACTAGCTTTGTAATTTTTCAATTTTACGTTTTTTCCATTTTTATCTCATTAATTAGTTTGGTAGAATTTATTTTTAGCACATCGTTTCCCAGGAGTCTGTGGTTCTTTTTACAATTTGTAACAATTATAGGTATTACCTCAAATTTGTCTTTCAACTCTAAGCCACCTTCAAAGTATCCTAACATTTTTATGACCGATCCATCAAATCTGTGGAGTTGTACACTGCTCTTTCGTAAAGTTGTCTTTCCAATGTGTTGCCAGAAATTTTTTTTTATAAGCGTTACCTTCCCGGTTGGTATCCATTTGCATATCCAAATCGACATTGTTAATTTTGACTTTTAATATAATATATTTTTTCTTTTGTTCAATTTTTTCAACATTCTTATTTTTGTTTTTTAATGTAAAGACTTCCCTATTGGTTTCATTTTCTTCAACTCTTTCAACGTTTTTCTTTTTGAATTTGCTTGAAAATGGTTTATTCTTAAGCAATTTGTACAAGTTTTTCCAAATGCTGGGCATTTTTCCCTTTTTATTTCGTGTTCACGTCCACAATACCAACATTTTTTCTTTTTTAACATGTACGTATCGTCGACTATTTGTTCACCGGCTTAACTTTAATGATCGTTGTATTTCTGTATTAATTCTTGTTGCTGTATAAAGTCAATGCAAGTATTAAGGACATGTTTCCTATTTGTAGCTGTTCCATTATTTTATTCCTTTGTGACGCATTGCACATACCTTCAATTAATCTTAATTGAATGAAATCTTCTTCTTGTCCGAGTTTTTCAAACTCACAATATCTACTCGCATTTTGTAGACGATATAGATATTTGATGATTGGTTCACCAATTTCTTGTTTCATTGACATAAACTTTGTTCTTTCTGCCACGACTAACCTTTTCTTAGGTCTCATATTTCTTTTTATGATCTGACTTATTCTTCCAAAAATTAGGTCTTCTAGGTTCATGGGATACGCTATGGTTGAGACTTTCATGATGGCCTTGCATCCAGCTGTAGCCAAAAATAAATCTGTTATTTCATTTTCACCGATTGCCCTTATTTTACAGGACATGGCAGAATCAACGACCGTGAGTACACCAAGACCTCAGTGGGAGCTAGGACAAAGAATACACTGTGTTAAATTTTACTACAAGACAGGCTCGTTTAAGAAAACCCAGGACAGTTTCATGCATCAGTTCGAATGTGAAAAGCAGAATTCAGAACTGGGTGGACCACTTCGAGAAGTATGAGACCGTATACAAAAAGTATCTGAACAAATTCATTATATATTCTGTTAATGTAGATTATTAAATTCCTATTTGCTTATTAAGAAGATATTTTATATTTTCTGTTGTGAAGTTCTAAATTTACCTATTCAGTTGCTAGTGTACTTTCACTGCTAGCTATACTTAAGGAGACACTTATATAGTAATCATTTTCTACTTATGCTAATTATGCATATCAATTAGCCAAATTTTATGGCAAATCAAGCCTTTTGAGATTAATTAATGCTAAATCACAATACCTTTTGCAAACGATTCATTGTAAACTATTAATTGAACACAAGTTGCTATTTTACTAATAGCTGGGAGTAAATTATGGATTTCCCAACAGTATTAGGGTATAATTGAATAATAATAAATCAGATGGGGTTTGAATAAACGATTTTATAGTCCGCAACAACACCCATTAGGTCAATCCCACACACAATCATTTTTTTTTATACCTACCTCTTTATATGCTTCTGGTCGTAAAACAATACATGTCCAGTTTGGCCATTTGTCTACTAAACATTCAAAATTTGATAACAAGCCTTTCAACATGTGACGGACTGTGTAAAAAATCTGTAAAAAAAAAACGAATAAAGAATAATAAGAATTAAGAATAATAAAATAAAAATTAAAAGATTGAACTTTAACCTTTTCGGGAAATTTCCTAGCAGTTCAAAGTTTTTAAAAAGAAATTGTTTTTGTGAAGAAATTTATTGTCTAGACAATTATAGGGAAATGCTGAAGCTAATTATGGCAGAGGACTAAGCTTCCATTGAAGTATCAGGCTATTACAGGCTGAGAAGGGCAAAGACAAAAATTATCAAACAGTTCTTCTCGAATTGAGAATGCCTTGAACATCAAGAACTGACTTATTGAACCTGTTTGTTACATTGGTAAATGGTATTCTTTCTTCCATCAGTTAAGTGCAGGGTTTAACATTCCTATTTTTCACTGAGGTAGCCACGGTTCAACTCACTGTTCTAATTAGCAATGCAAACTGGCAAACACAATGAAGAATTCATTTCCATCGTTGTATGCAAATAAGTTCACAGATAATCCACAAGGAACTACAAATAGAAAGGGACAAATTCTCATGCAACACTGAAAAGCCGGAACACCAGTCTACAGGGGACAGATTCTGGTACAACACCGAATTGCCGGTCCACAAGAGACAGATTCTTGTTCTACACTGAACAACCAATACTGTTTCTCACGTGAATGCTTAGCCAAATCACCATGTGAATGATAACAAACATTGCCATTCTTTGAAGCCTTCAGCTTCTTTTATGACAAATCAAGGCTTAAAAATGGTCAATCAATGCGCATGGATTTCTTTAAAAACGAATGCCAAACTATTGTTTATCTGTCTTTTTTTTTTTTTAAACATATTTCCCCCCAAACAAGGCAGGCCGCCACTGTAGATGTAAGGGGTTACTGAGAATTAGGGTGTAGGTTTTGGGTGTCATCCTAAGTTCGGAGCAATGTAGCGAGATGCCTGTTTACATTAGTTTTAAACCTCTGCAATCAATACACATGGATTTCTTTAAAAACGAATGCCAAACTATTGTAGATCTGTCTTAAATAGAAAATACTGTTGCCCTATGTCAAGTGCTTTATGGTAACCTAACTCTTTAAAAACCTTAAATTTCATAATAAAAATAAAATTAGCATTAAACTATCCACATAATTTGTGTCACATTTAATATATATTTATTGGATTGATATTTTCAACCCTCAGATTCATGAATATGACAACTTGAACCTGTAGCAGTCACCAATAGGGACTACTTTGGAATGCGTAATCACTGTCCCTGTGAGCTGGTTTGCCCAATCAAATCACAGGGCGCAGTAATATCGTTAGTTCCCTAAGGGACTACTTATGTTCCCTTAGGGTTCGAGGAAAAAGATCAGTATAGGTAACTTTGAGTTAATAAAACCCCTTTTTGTTATAGTTACAGAAATACTTTTTGTTGTTCCGTTTCTTTACGAGAAGATAAAAGGATAACCCCTTTCATTCCACTCATCATTGCCTTACAAACCCACCTAACTAATTTTCCAGACTAATTGCATGTTATTTTATCATATAGGACTGCCCTACAATGTCGACTCAGGAAATTCAGGAGTTATTTCCCTTGAACTATATTAAAAATTATCTCCCCTGAATTATATTGGCCAACAAGAGGATGAACTCTTCTATTTATAAGTACATAAATAAAGACTCACAACACGAATTCAAAAACAAGGGTTTTCTTCTTTCTGACTGTGGGCTTCAAATTGGATGCACATATTTTGTCTAGCTTGACATGTTTACATGGTTTTCACACCGCTGACACAGTTCCGTCACATCTTATTTCTGGTCATAGTTAAGACGGGACTCCCAGACAGCTCTAATCATCTCGTCATGGCATTTTTTTTTACTGGTGGCAGTATTCGTTCTCAGAATAGTTGGCAGATAACATCAAAGTAAGTTGTATCTACTTTTATAATGCCTATGCATATGTCTAAATTATTTGCCTTGACAATTTAAAAAAAATTTTTTTTTTAACATAGTTCACCCTAAACAAGGCAGGCCGCCACTGTAGACGTAAGGGGCTACTGAGAAAAAAGAAAAGGGGAGAAGGTTGGATTGGGGGTCAACCTAAATTGGGATCTGCGCAGCGAGATCTCTGTTTACATTAGTTTTAAATGTCTGCATGTCAGTACTGTTGGGGAAACAAGGGGCAGGGAGGGAGTTCCAGAGGCCAGCAGCACGAGGAAAGAAGCTATTTGAGTAGAAAGCTCTCCAGCATCTAGGGACCTCCACAGTGAATGAATGAGATTTAGTTGATTGTCGAGTTAGTCTAGTGAATTTATGTTGAGGGGGCACCAGAGTAGCCAATTCATCGGAGCACAATCCATTGAAGTATTTGTAAAACAAACATAAGGATGCTACATTGCGGCGATGGGACAGGGACTGGAGCTTGGTTGACAGTGAGGGACCTATTAGGTTGGCGACTCTTTTTTGGACCTTGTCAAGGAGGGAGAGACTAGCAGATGATGCACCAGCCCAGATGTGGCAACAATACTCCATGCATGGGCGGATGGTGGCTTTGTAGAGATACAGGATAATGTCAGGTGTGAGGAGTTTGCTAGCATGGTAGAGGGAGCCAACCTTCTTTGCGGCAGCCTTGGCAATGTCTTCAATGTATTTGTTCCAATTCATGTTACCTGTGAAGGTTAGGCCGAGGAGTTTGAATGATTAACTCTCAGCTAGAGTGTTATTATTCATGACAATCGGTGGTTGGAGAGGTTTCTTGTAGTTATTGAAGGAAAGGAGCTTTGTCTTTGCGGCATTAAAAGTTACCAACCATTTATGGCCCCAATACACTACAGCCTGGAGGTCATTTTCTAAGGATTCAGCCATTGCCTCGGATATGATCGCGTCTGTTTTGCCAACATGGCGAGAGTACAGCGTGGTGTTGTCAGCAAATAAACCAATCTCAGACTATGTCATCAGGGAGATCGTTTATATAGATCAGGAACAATAAAAGGTCCAAGGATAGATCCCTGGGGTACACCAGCATTTATGTCATGTTGCTTAGATGAACGGACATCGAGGACAACCTGGATTTTTCTTTTGGTTAGGAAGGATCTAATTATATTAAGTAATTTCCCAGTAATACCGTATGAGCATATTTTCAGGAGAAGCCCTTTATGCCATACCTTGTCAAAGGCCTTGGATATATCAAGCGCTACTGCCCTAGCTTCACCTGCCTTGTCGAGTGTATGATACATGTGTTCAGAGATGACCGTTATGATGTCTGCAGTAGATTGTGCTTGTCTAAATCCATACTGTCCGTCACAATTTTTTTACACGTCATAAATACATTGCCGAAATTTATCTCATTTCGAAATATCAGATCTTAACTACTTTCACAATTGGAAAATATTGCATTAATAGTAAATAATAAATTCCTAAAAAATAAAGCAGATGCCATGACTAGAAATCGAAGCTGAAACCTTGAAATCTTTAGGCTGACGTTCTACCAACTGAGCTATAAATAGAGCTTAAAACATTACCGTAACAAAATAATTATAGCTTTGGTGTGATAGATTTATGATTTACATCATGTTTCAAAACATGAATTCAAACATAAGCGATAATAAAAAAATGAATAAATGAATGGGTAAACAAATCACTAGCGTTGGAAATTATTTTAATAGTCCCCAAAAAATGTATTTTGTTTTAACTACGTATTGGCGTTAAAAACAATATATACTAGAATTTGGTCCCGTAGGGCCCATAATTCTAGTATTTTAAAACTTACAAAGTCAAACCTTCTAAAAATTAGTATACCAATCGTGACAATGGCATTGAATATGTGCCTAAAGTTTGGGTTGGATTGACTCAAAAATTTTGAAGTTATTTAAAAAAAAAATGCCATTTTGTTTTGTCTGTCATGCTTAAATTTGAAATAGTATTTTCTTTGCATAGATTTGTAGAAAGGGAGTCAGTTGCAGTGTGATTACTGGTAGGTTGTGTGCAAAGAGTGTAAGACAATGGAGACGGATGTGAACTTGGACGTGGAGAAAATATTTGGATGGCAAAGCTATTGAGAAGTTTTGTTATCTTGGTGATACCATTGGAGCACAGAGTGGAGCAGGTGCTAGTGTGATTGTAAAAATTAGGAGTGGATGGAATAAGTTCAGGGAATTTCTACCATTACTAACCATCAGAGCGTTACCACTGTCAACCAAGAAAAGAGCCTATCAGGCATGTGTATGCAGTGTGATTGCATATGGAAGTAAAACCTGGCCAGTAAGGATTGAGGTCATGCGTTGCATGGAGAGAAATGATATTAGAATGATATGATGGATGAGTAATGTGAGTCTTAAAGATAGACTTAGATCTGATGAGCTTAGAGGAAGATTAAATCTGAACAGTATAGAGAGATATGTGCAGAACAGTAGACTTTGCTGGTATGGCCACATTAAAAGAATGGATGAAAGTTCTTGAGTTAGATGTAGAACAATTGAGCTAGCACGGTGAGCTCACAGGAGAAGGCCAAGGAAAATATGGAAGGAAGTGATAAGGATGGACTTGAGAGTAAGAGGGATGAATAAAGACCTGGTCAGAGATAGGTTAGTTTAGAAGCCAATTTCTAAAAGTAGTCCAACACATGCCAGCATGTAAAACGGATGTTGAATATGATGCCATTTAATGAACACATTTTACAAACACTTAGTTTTGTTTATTTATGTTATGCACATGTACACACACCATTATAGAGTGACCCTTTTTAAAGCTTTCAACCAAACATGGTGCTTCTATGGTCCACAGATTGGAACCAGATTAGCGTTTTCAAGTCGGTGTCTGTGTGGTCTCCTCTGGGTGACACGAGTGTCTATATATATTTCAGCAAATGGGCAGGTTCAGAGTTTGGTTCTTTGGGGCCTGCCAATCAGTTGGTCTTCTGGGCGTCTCACAGGAGAGGAGGTCTGTGTGCCCCGCCAAACAAGATGGGCCTTCAAACTGGAGTTCATCCTGAGCACAAAGTACTTGGGAAAAAAAATAAAATTCCAGCTAGATACGGGACCCCCTAGGCAGTAGATTTTTTATGTCCATAGATAAGGCTGGCCATTATTTTCAAGTGGATAGCTGAGTGATCTACCACAAAGGGTCCGAAGATTTATATATATATATATATTCAAGCAGATGGGCAGGGGCAGTTAGTTGGTTTTCTGGCCATCTCACGGTCAGATGAGGTTTGTGTGCCTCTCTAAGCAAGATGGGTCTTGGGCTCTAAAATTGTCTCTATTGCAAGTCTGTTGTTCAGTAGAAGAAAACAACTATCAAATAAACCTTTGTTACTTGTGTTAAACTGAAATTGTAATTTTATTTGGAGGGAGAATGCTTCTGTTGCAGCATTGACTGAGACCATACAAATGACACTGTGACCGGTATTAGAGTCGAGCAACGACCTTGGACACCCACAAGAAGCGAACGATCATGGCCGGTGCAGTGAACACACACAGACACACGTTCAGAAAACTATAATCATCATATAAACTGCTGGTTCAACGACTAACTTATTTTAACAACTATAGGTAAATTTTAAAAAACAAAACAAATAAAAAACATACAACCTACATAATAAGCTATTTCAATCATTAGTAGACCATTACAATAAAGTCTGTGATGCGAATCATATTTTCGTCTACTGACCTCTTAAACACGTCTTTCTACCCAAAATAAATACTTTTGATGTTACACATGATTTTTCTCTGTTTTGTTTTTATATTCATTTCTTTTATTTTTACTTGTTCACATATATCATAGTACACATTCTCTATCTCATGGGTATGACAGCTCCTGTTACAACCACAAACAGTTTTATTTTATAATAGAAAAGACAAAGAAAGGACAGGAGGAAATGAATTCTCAGACAGATGGGATAGGGCAGAGGGGGTAATGCAGAGAGAACGGCTCAAAACAAGAGGATAAGGCAGAGAGGACAGCTCAGACAGAGAGGATAGGGCAAGGAGGACGGCTCAGACAGAGGGGATAGGGCAAGGAGGACGGCTCAGACAGAGGGAATAGGGCAAGGAGGACGGCTCAGACAGAGGGGATAAGGCAGAGAGGACGGCTCAGACAGAGGAGATAGGGCAGAGAGGACGGCTCAGACAGAGGGGATAGGGCAAGGAGGACGGCTCAGACAGAGGGGATAGGGCAGAGAGGACGGCTTAGATATTCTACAGTTGCATTACGTTTTTATAAAAATAATCTGTACAAATCTTTTATTTATGTCTATTAACCCTAATCCAATAATCACACATTCTCTCTTGTTAGTAACAATAATTCAATTTACTATGCGACAGAAATATATGAAATAACATTAAAGAATTTTCTGAAAAGCTGTGTTAGGATCAGAGTTATCTACCTTGGTGAGAAATTAGTTTCTAGCCAGAGTTTGGGAAAAAGCACTCGGATCCCCAAATCTCATGAACACCTGTTTTGTTGAGAGCTATTGTGATAAATGTGGTCGAAAATTAATACGAGATTTCATACTCATTTCTTGTTGGATGCGTTACAGAGAGTAGGGGCTTTGGGGCATGCCCCCTAATAAAAAATACAGGATGAGAAAATATAAGTCTTTGTATTATATTTTTACATGAAAAATTTGTATATTTTTCTGTGTATGGAAACAATGTATGCTATATGTAATCTTATGCCTTACTTGTCTCGTTAACGTTTTTTGTAGACAAACTATTAATAAATGAAATATATTTGTCCATTACAGTCTTTTCAATCGTATTTCACTTTCCAACACGTGCAGTATTGTCAACCATTACACAGCGAGTATTAGCAGCCCCATGTGTGGAGAATAAATTTAATTCCCCCACCCCTCTCACACACTCTGCTGGATATGAAATAGAATACTAAATATTCTAATTCTTCATTTAGAGTGTATCTTATATAAATAGAAATTTTGTTCGTCTGTCTGTCACTCAGAATTTTCTTTAATGTAATAAATACATTGCAGAACTTGTCTCATTTTGCAATATTAGAGGTCTTAACTACTTTTAGAAATGGAAAATATCGCATTAATAGTAAATAATAAATTTCCAACAGATAAAGTGGATGCCATGACCGGAAATCCAAAGCGAAACCTTGAGATCTTCAGTCTGACGTTCTACCAACTGAGCTATTTGGACTTTCTTATAAATAGAGCTTAAAACATTACCATAACAAAATAATAATAGCTTTGGCATGACGTCATAGATTAATGATTTACGTCAGGTTTCAAAACATGAATTCAAACCAAGGCGATCCATAATACAGGCTTGGCAAACATGCGACTGGGGTTCATGAGTGGGGGCGGACATGTGAATATCAAAATTACTACTAAATAATAATTACATAAAAAAGTTTTTGTAAGAAATTTATTAGTAATGTCCAGTAATTAGCAATCATACCTATTATTAGGAAGCAGCTTACAATAATTGATTTATTTCCATCAAATCAAATGTAAAAATTATAACATAAAAGACCTAAATTCACAAAAAATCACTTTATTCACCATGAATTAGACACATTTTTGATATTTAAAAAATCATGAGTCAATTTGTTTATATTGACTACTAGATTACAGAAAATATAATGACATAATACAATCAGAAGGCAAATTCAACATTTTACAAAATCAAATACTTTATAAACAAAATAATGTTCGGAAAAACAATTTTGATAATTTTTACAAAATTTGTTATGTTTGTTACGCATATAATTTGTTTTTACAGAAGATGAAGAAAATGCTTATTTCTTCATGATACGAGAATACATTTTATACACAGTCTTAATAATAAAATCAACTTACATTAACAAGAACATAAAACCAACAAAATATATATAAAAAGGGGGGGGGGGAATGTAAAACATATATGATGACATCTTAGAAAATTATGCATTATCAATACTGATCATGTTGTCATGAGAATTGTATAAACATTTTTATTTAATAAATAATATTTTAAGATAATTTCAAAACTCGTTCTTGAATTGTTTAAGGTGAATCAAACAATCTTCACTGTGACTTTCAATTTTGGTTGTACTGGGTAGCAGTTATATAATTACAATCTATTTTGCGCAAGCATGTTCTCACTCACGGAGTGATTGATACGTTGTCCGGTCAAAACACTTTTGCATGTGAGGCACTTCCGCCCAAACCTTTGCACACTCTTTTTCAATAGTAAGTTTTTAAATGTCAAGTTGACAAGACGTCATATGCCGGTCTCACCATTAGCCCTGACTTGGGCTAGGCGAGTGAAAGACCCAGACTCAAACTCATTTTTATAGTACATTTATATCTACTGACTTAACTTATTTTTGTATTCTCGTTTACATAACTCTCTTTTGTTGATGAAACTGTATGAATAACATTGATTTAAATTGTAGAAGTTTGTCGTCATAACTAAACTATGGTAATCCGTTTTTCTTAACACTCAGCAAGGCCAGAGGATGGATATCTATGCAGCAATCCTTTCTTCATACAATTCACGACTTGTCTTCATTCCCTACAAACAGGACCTTTATACAAGTGTTTGGGAGAGGGGTAGAGAGGGGGTGGGGTGACGGAGAATAAAACAATGAAAAAGAAAGCTTTTTTTCTTTTTCTTAAGTTAAATTCAACAGAAAAAAATGAGACTTTCCTTCAACTCATCATGTTAAATTAAGCCCTTATGAAATATGTTTTTTTTTGTGATGGTCAGATTAGTTTTGAACCAAGGCGATCCTTAACAACTCCTGTCAACTCTTTGTTGATCTATTTCCATGGGAAGAGGCTCAGTTAAAGCACTTAGCAAAGATTTGTGATTTACTGCTAAGAAATTGAATTTTTTTTTTTAAGAAATATTCACCGTTATCGTCAGAAGGATCGCCATGTTTTGATCATAAGGATCAAAAGGATCGCCATGTTTTGATTATGAGGATCATAAGGATCGCCATGCTTTGAACATAAGGATCATAAGGATCGCCATGTTTTGAACATAAGGATCATAAGGATCGCCATGTTTTGAACATAAGGATCATAAGAATCGCCATGTTTTGAACATAAGGATCATAAGGATCGCCATGTTTTGATCATAAGGATCATAAGGATCGCCATGTTTTGAACATAAGGATCATAAGAATCGCCATGTTTTGAACATAAGGATCATAAGGATCGCCATGCTTTGAACATAAGGATCATAAGGATCGCCATGTTTTGAACATAAGGATCATAAGGATCGCCATGCTTTGAACATAAGGATCATAAGGATGGCCATGTTTTGATCATAAGGATCATAAGGATCGCCATGTTTTGATCATAAGGATCATAAGAATCGCCATGTTTTGAACATAAGGATCATAAGGATCGCCATGTTTTGGTTTGGTATGGTAGTTTTGTTTTACGGCATATCAACCCTTTTTGGGTTATTTAATGCCGAATCTGGTCATTATAGTAAAAGTTTTTATGCTTCAAGTTCTTTATATCTTCAAATGTTTAATCAGGGTTTTTGGTTTGGTAGTTTTGTTTTACGGCATATCAACCCTTTTTGGGTTATTTAATGCCGAATCTGGTCATTATAGTAAAAGATTTATGCTTCAAGTTCTAAAAATAAAATAAAAAAGGGGAGGGAGAAAGGGAGAGGGGCTGTTGTTTTTGTTTTTGGTTTTGTAGAACATAATTAAGTTTTACAAAAAAAAAAAAAAAAAAAAAAACGTCAATGTAGGTGAATTTCGTCTCAGGGAGCCACAGGGCAGCCTGATCTGGTATCACCAGGCCATGTTTTGAACATATTGGCAAGTATCAAAACCTGTTATGTCGCTGTTTTATAATTGTTTTTCTTTTAACAACACTATCAGAGGATTGGAAAAGACGGGTTGACAGCGTAGAATTTGATTACTTAAGAGGGCAGCTCGACAAGTATTTGTTGACATTAGACTTAAAGATGACTATGTTGTAATCAGCAGGGAAGCAGGTATTGTGCTTATAGAGGAGCGTTTTTAGCTTTGTTTTGGTGACGTATATTAACATCTGAAATTATCTATCGAGTATGTTGTATACTGGATTTGAAATAGACGAAAATATATTAATTTAGTACAGACAACTTAAGACAATGACAGATAAAGGGTTTGTAAAGAATGAGAATTCAAAGTTTTTGAGAACGTTCTAGGTGAAAAAAAGTGTTTCATCTGTAAGGAGAAATTGAGTACACATGTTCATTTGGGCGGTCGTCTTGTGTGTTTACATGTGTGTAAATAAGATAGGTATTGTAGGTGTGTGTGTGTGTGTGTGTGTGTGTGCATTAGCGTTCCTTCGTTTTGTTAGTGAGAGACTATGTGCATCTATGAACTTGTGTATACGTGCATTCAGTACGTTCATGTTGTTGCTGGGTGTACAGTAGTTTGTGAAGGTCGTTCTTCACGTGTGTGCTACTTGCCGAGGGCGTTTCAGACCCAAAGGCACTAGGCTGAATGTGACGCGCATACGTGTGTTGGGCCTGGAAAAAAAACGGTTTGGGTTTTTATATTATGCTAAAAATTTCAGCAGTGAATATTCCCATGTTTGTGCTTGGCTGAAAGAAACTGCCGATTTGAGCTTTTGTCCAATCGGGAGTCGATATGTAAAGACAACATTCACTGCCGCTGTTGCTTCCTACATGTTCCATAGGTGGCGAGTTCTCGGAAAGAAACTCTGTTCATGCCAGTTCCATTTGGTTTTAGGTGCAAAGAAAGGAAAGTTCTTTGCAGTGCTGGTAAATAGACGAGTTCTTACTGTGAATGTTTTAAGCGGTGGGCAGAGATTGGAGCTCAGTTGAGCACCTACCATGAAAATAACGGTAGAGCAGAGAAAGACTAGCAACGTCTCTTCTGTGAGAAAGAAGCTGCAGGAAAAAGAAGAGATGATCCCCCACTAGATTGCGAAGACGGTTTTGTACTCTGTCAAGGCTATAAAGAATGCTCTAAGCGGCACCTCCCCAAATATGGCAGCAGTACTCCATCTTAGGACGTATTGGACTCATATAGGTAGAGGATTGCGTCAAGAATCGGGCACCTTCTGGAGCAGGAGAATTGTTCAACCATTTTTCCAGCAACCTTAGCAACGGATTTGATGTAAGACTTCCATTTCTAGTCCGTGATGAAAGTCAGCCCGAGGAGCTTATCAAAGAAAGAAGCTTCGTCAAGGAGAGGAACTGATGTATAAATATTGTTTTTGGTTTGAATTTATTCATTCATAAAAATAAAAATTTAAAAAACTTGGGACTCACTACATTAAAACCCAATCAGCATCACTTGAGAATAAAAATAAAATTGTTTCGTTAAGTATGAACATTTTAAAAGAGATAAAATAATCATTTACATCTTTGTGAAAAACTGAGCAATACATCAAAGGTTTATGCAACAAACAATGAGTTGTTTGATTCGGCTGGGGGGTGATAAGTGGAGAAATGGATACTGATGCAGACTTTGGAATTGGCCAAGTCAAGTTTACATTTAACCTATTGAGTTTCTTTTTCCACTGGTACAAGTTTTTATGAGTAAAATAGTAATTCACTATTGATGCATCATTTACAATGGCTATTGGGTTTCAGCATTAAATAAACCACTAAAAAGATGATTGGGAGACATGATTGGTCGAAAATAGATACAATTATGGACTATGAAATTGGCTATGCCGAGTTCAAATCCAATCGGATTTAATATCATTTCCTAATACAAGGAGGAAAATAGCAACTTGTGTTCAATTAATTGGACTTCAGCATTAAATAACTCAGAAAGGGTTAATGTTCCATTAAACAGACAAAACCAAACCAAAAACATAAAAACAAACCAAACGAAACCAAACTGTTGGTTTGGTCAACAGAATGTTATTCTTCAGAGTTAGAATTTTATTTACCTTCTCGCCAGGAGGTTAGGCACAAGGCCAGTTTTATCTTACTCCCACAAGGTAAGATGTGACCCAAGGTCGGGTCGGGAAAGTGGGGCTTGAAAAGCCAGTGCCCGAGAAGGTGAGCACTCTGACCATTAAAAATTGCCTGGGCAGCCCCGTCGACATTCCTAGGTAGGGGCGCCTCAGGCAGTAAGCAATAAACTTACCCCTCCCCAAAGAGGGGAGACAAAGCCTGGGAGGGTGGACCTCCTAGAACTGCATAGCACCGTCCCATAGACCAGCGTAAATCAAGCCCCAAAGGCCAAAACGATACCAGTCTATGGAGTGCAGTATCCATCGGAACAGATACTACACTTAGATTAGAATTAAAAGAAAAATAAACCCAGAAGAAAATCATATTTTTATGATTGGGAGATCCCTTTTTGTAAAAATTCCCAACCTGCATCAAATTTGTTATTTATACTGAACTTACTTCTTTTTTTTTTAAATTAACAAAGGAAATTTAGGGATGATAAAAAATGTTGATGACTCACACAATTATTTGAGCTTCGGTCATGTTTTATTTCAGCTTAAAAATCTACTAAGATTAAAGTTCCAGGTTTTATCAAAAATGCGTAAGCTGAAGCCAACCTTGAAATATTGCATCATCGTCTAAAAATGTATTTTTAGCTTATGTAGTAAATAAAAAGCAAAGACGTTGTTGCATCGCAAAATGTTATATATACCTTCTAAAAAAGTATCAGATAGGTGGTAAGAGCTGTTAAGCTTAATGGTCAAAGTAGCACAATGTAAATGTAGCTTTCATGGAGGATACAGGTTCAATTCCTGCAGAATTCTCGTTTTTTTATTATTTCATATGCTTTAGTTAGTTGATGATGGCGATAATACATGCCGTATATATTTTTTATATATAACATTCAATTGTCATATTGGGAGAAAATTCTTATTAATTTACTCTGGTATGCGTTTCTTATTCAGTACGATTCTTTATACTTAAAAACGATATATCACATTTTATCAATTTCAAAATTTATTTGTTGCAATTGTATGAATAATTTATATATATATAATATATATATATACATAATATAATATTATATATATACATAATATAATATTATATATAAAATATAATATAATATTATATATAATATAATGTTATATATAATATAATGTTATATATAATATAATATTATATATGATATAATATTATATATGATATAATATTATATATGATATAATATTATATATGATATAATATTATATATGATATAATATTATATATGACATAATATTATATATGAT
Source organism: Sepiola atlantica (assembly GCA_963556195.1). NCBI lineage: Eukaryota > Metazoa > Mollusca > Cephalopoda > Sepiida > Sepiolidae > Sepiola > Sepiola atlantica. The sequence goes on from OY744523.1 coordinate 149,455,699, forward strand.
ATAATATTATATATGATATAATATTATATATGATATAATATTATATATGACATAATATTATATATGATATAATATTATATATATGATATAATATTATATATATGATATAATATTATATATATGATATAATATTATATATATGATATAATATTATATATATGATATAATATTATATAATATATATAATATTATATATATAATATAATATTATATAATATATATAATATTATATATATAATATAATATTATATAATATATATAATATTATATATATAATATAATATTATATAATATATATAATATTATATATATAATATAATATTATATAATATATATAATATTATATATATAATATAATATTATATATATAATATTATACATATATATATATATAATATTATATATATAATATTATATTATATATATAATATTATATAATATATATAATATTATATATATCATATAATATTATATATATAATATTATATATATAATATAATATATATATTATATAATATATATAATATTATATATATAATATAATATTATATATATATACATCTAATATATATATATATATATATACATATATATATATGATCTAATATATAAAGTAGAGACGATGTTTCCCCTGTACCTTCTCGGAGTATAGGAAAATAACCACATGCCTCATAGGCTACTAAACTCACCACTACACTACACTTATTCACTCGAGCATGATTTAGTAAATGTGTTATTATTTTTTCTCCATAACACTAAATATTACATTTGGCCATCCATCAACGTCTCTCCGAAAAATCAACTGCATATAGGTGGTAGCAAAAACTTTTCTCCCTAACAACTCTTTACTGTCACTCTACTCATCGACACCGGGAACTAATACACACAGTTTAATTATCCCAAAACTCCGGTTCTTATTTATTATTTACCTGGTATTAATTTACTACATAATATAAAGCAATACACAAAGACTTAATGACCGCTCCCGTTCACTCCGATAATAAAGCTTAGCTTAATTGACCTATGTTCACATGTACTTTTAACTCGAAACCGTGGCGCTGTAGTTAAGAAGGTAGGTTTAATGATCGTCAGTTTCAGCGTTCGATCCATTTATACTCTATCACTATTTTCTTTCTTTTTAAAAATTTATTACATTCGCCAACACGGTAGACGGGGGGGGGGCAGAAAGAACAATAGGCCGTTTCTTTTTTTTTATTCGACGTCATTCAATAGGTAGTACATTCTCCCGTGTAATGCCGGGCGACGGGTTCCGCTAGTTATATATAATATATATATATATATATATATATATATATATATATATATATATAATTAAATATGAAATAATATAAAATAATATATATAATATGATATAATATGATATAATATATATATATATAATATATATATAATATAATATAATATATATATATATTATGATATAATATATATATATAATATAAATATATATATATATTATGATATAATATATATATATAATATAAATATATATATATATATTATGATATAATATATATATATAATATAAATATATATATATATATTATGATATAATATATATATATAATATAAATATATATATATATATATTATGATATAATATATATATATAATATAAATATATATATATATTATAATATAATATATATATATAATATAAATATATATATATATATTATGATATAATATATATATATAATATAAATATATATATATATATATTATGATATAATATATATATATAATATAAATATATATATATATATTATGATATAATATATATATAATATAAATATATATATATATATTATGATATAATATATATATATAATATAAATATATATATATATATTATGATATAATATATATATATAATATAAATATATATATATATATTATGATATAAGATATATATATAATATAAATATATATAGTATGATATAAGATATATATAATATATATATATATATTATATGATATAATATAAATATATATTATATGATATAATATATATATAATATATATATATATATATTATATGATATAATATATATATATAATATAAATATATATTATATTATATAATATATATATATAATATAAATATATATTATATGATATAATATATATATAATATATATATATATATTATATGATATAATATATATATAATATAAATATATATATTATATGATATAATATATATATAATATAAATATATATTATATGATATAATATATATATATAATATAAATATATATTATATGATATAATATATATATATATATTATATGATATAATATATATATATAATATAAATATATATAGTATGATATAATATATATATAATATATATATATAGTATGATATAATATATATATATATAATATATATATATAGTATGATATAATATATATATATATAATATATATATATAGTATGATATAATATATAATATATATATATATAGTATGATATAATATATATATATATAGTATGATATAATATATATATATAATATATATATAGTATGATATAATATATATATATATAATATATATATATATAGTATGATATAATATATAATATATATATATATAGTATGATATAATATATATATATATAGTATGATATAATATATATATATAATATATATATATAGTATGATATAATATATATAATATATATATATAGTATGATATAATATATGATATATATATATATATATATAGTATGATATAATATATGATATATATATATAATATATATATGATAATATATATATATACGATAATATATATATATATTATATATATAATATGATAATATATATATATATTATATATATAATATGATATAATATATATATAATATATATATGATAATATATATATATACGATAATATATATATATATTATATATATAATATGATAATATATATATATTATATATATAATATGATATAATATATATATACGATAATATATATATATATTATATATATAATATGATAATATATATATATTATATATATAATAGGATATAATATATATATACATAATATTATAATATATATATACATAATATATTATAATATATATATACATAATATATATAATATGATATAATATATAAATATACATAATATATATAATATGATATAATATATATAATATAATATATATATAATATACTATGATATAATATATATAATATGATATATAATTTTATATAATATATATATATAATATGATATATATATATAATATGATATATATAATATGATATAATATATATATACAATATAATATATATAATATGATATAATATATATACAATATAATATATATAATATGATATAATATATATACAATATAATATATATAATATGATATAATATATATATACAATATAATATATATAATATGATATAATATATATATATAATATGATATAATATATATATACATAATATGATATAATATATATATATATAATATATATATAATATAATATATATATAATATGATATAATATATATATATTATATGATATATATAATATGATATAATATATATATATTATATGATATGTATATAATATGATATAATATATATATATTATATGATATATATATAATATGATATATATAATATGATATATATAATATGATATATATAATATGATATAATATATATATATAATATGATATATATATAATATGATATATATAATATGATATAATATATATATAATATGATATATATATATAATATGATATATATAATATGATATAATATATATATAATATGATATATATATAATATGATATATATAATATAATATATAATGATATAATATATATATATAATATAACATAATATATAATATAATATATAATGATATAATATATATATATAATATAACATAATATATAATATAATATATAATGATATAATATATAATATAACATAATATATATATATATAATATAACATTATATATATATAATATAACATAATATATATATAATATAACATAATATATATATATAATATAACATAATATATATATATAATATAACATAATATATATATAATATAACATAATATATATATAATATAACATAATATATATATAATATAACATAATATATATATATATATAACATAATATATATATATAATATAACATAATATATATATATAATATAACATAATATATATATATAATATAACATAATATATATATATAATATAACATAATATATATATATAATATAACATAATATATATATATTATATATATATATATATATTATATAATACATGTATATAATATTATATATATATATATATAATATAATTTAGACTATCAGTATCAATTATTTATTATTACTATTATTAATATTTTAAACTTAATTATTTGACATTGAATTGTGTTTCATTACTGTACTTTTATCAAGATGATTATTGTTATTAGTGGTGGCATCATGTCTGCTGTTACTATCATAGTTATTGTTTTTTGCGGCAGTGAAATTAACAGTATCACTATTATTAATAATATTGATATTGCCATGTTTTTCCGTTACCTGATTTTTTCTTCCACTGTCATTGATGATAATAATGACAATGTCATTATCTATAACTTTATTCTTTTATTTCAGTTATTATTATAACCATTATAATAATAATAATAATTATTTTTATTATTATAATAATAATAATTATAATTATTATTATTTTTATTATTATAATAATAATAATTATAATTATTATTATTTTTATTATTATAATAATAATAATAATTATAATTATTATTATTTTTATTATTATAATAATAATAATTATAATTATTATTATTTTTATTATTATAATAATAATAATTATAATTATTATTATTTTTATTATTATAATAATAATAATTATAATTATTATTATTTTTATTATTATAATAATAATAATTATAATTATTATTATTTTTATTATTATAATAATAATAATAATAAATTATTATTATTATTTTTATTATTATAATAATAATTATTATTATTATTTTTATTATTATAATAATAATTATTATTATTATTTTTATTATTATAATAATAATTATTATTATTATTTTTATTATTATAATAATAATTATTATTATTATTTTTATTATTATAATAATAATTATTATTATTATTTTTATTATTATAATAATAATTATTATTATTATTTTTATTATTATAATAATAATTATTATTATTATTTTTATTATTATAATAATAATTATTATTATTATTTTTATTATTATAATAATAATTATTATTATTATTTTTATTATTATAATAATAATTATTATTATTATTTTTATTATTATAATAATAATTATTATTATTATTTTTATTATTATAATAATAATTATTATTATTATTTTTATTATTATAATTATTATTATCATTATTATTATTATTATTATTATTATAATTAATAACGCCGGCATTTTCTAGTTATCCTTTAGCTATATTTTTTAGTACTTTTAAATTAAATTAAACTATTATTATTTGTATTATCATTCATTATTATTTTCATTATTTCACCTCAATTATAAGGGTATCTATTATTATTTACTCACTAGGAGTTATCACACTGGTCATCGTCAGTGGTCACCCACTGCCGACAAACTGTGGTATTCCCTGGAGTCCGAGTGACAACAAGTCTCCTCAGGCCTCCAGTATGCTCCACCTCTTTTCGTTCATCACCGCTGATGACCTTGCGGTAATCGCAACAGCCACCTACCAACGATTTCCCGCTGATAAGGGCCATTGGTCCCCTCTGGGGCCCGAGTGG
>OY744523.1:149461754-149464254 GCA_963556195.1 Sepiola atlantica
GTACAAAGTGTACTAAGAAAACTGTCAAATTTGGGGGCGGAAACGTCATGGTATTTGGAATGTTTTCTAGCCAAGGTACAACGCCTCTTGTCCGATTACAAACTCGTGTAAACGCGCAGATGTATAAAAACATTGTTCAAGATCATATTGTGCCAATCATACATAATTCAGGATTCGATAGGGCAATGTTTATGCAAGATAATGCTCCATGTCACAAGGCAAAGGTGGTAATGAGTTACCTTAGCGAGCAAGATTTCGAAATTATGGATTGGCCACCGCAAAGTCCTGACTTAAATCCAATAGAAAATCTTTGGAAGATCTTAGGAGTGAAAGTTAGGGAAAGAAATCCCACTAACACGGAGGATTTGTGGGTGAAGCTTCAAGAAGAATGGTCTAAATTAGTATCAAGGATTGTCAAGAACTGATCCGTTCTTGTAGTCGAAGATGTGAAGCTGTCATTGAGAGCAAGGGCTCATTTACTAAATATTGATTACACATGTACTTTTATCGTTTTTTTTGGCTGTTTACATTGTTTTTCTCAATTTTGTCCCTTACTTTTGGACATTCCAAATTTGGAAATAAATGAATAATTGTTATAATTCTTTTTCTATTCTATACAAAGGGTTCAAATTTTAGTATGTTATTATGGATGACAACAACTACCGGTTGTCAAAATTTCAGCTTTTTACGGTTATTATTTCTAACAAATATTAGGTTTTAAAATTTTGTCCCTTAGTTTTGGACGCGACTGTATATATATATATATATATAATATATAAATATATATATATATATATATATATATAATATATGTATATATAATATATATATAAATATATATATATATATATATATATAATATATATATATATATAATATATATATATATAATATAATATATATATATATAATATAATATATATATAATATAATATATATATAATATAATATAATATATATATATAATATAATATATATATAATATATATATATATAATATAATATATCTATTAATAATGGAGTTAATGTATCTGTCTGTCTGTCTGTCTGAAGCCGAAACTCCAGTGTGACTATTTTACTGAAATTAATCTTTTTGAAATTCTTTATATACTGTCACTAAAAGTCGCTTAGACACCAGATGGGTTTTGCTATTAACATAACTCATTCTTTTAAACCTTCAATTAAATTAATATTTACAAATATACACTTATAACTGCTGTTATCAAATTTACATATGTATTTACAATATTTTCCGATGAGGTTATATTAATAAACATTATTCATACAATTAATTACAGTCATTTTCATCATAATCGGCGTGTTTTCTAAACCATTTCAACGCGAGTACTGTTAAAATTGCAAAGTCATTGGGTGTTTAATAAGTGGCGTCCTCCCTCCCTCCGGTAATTATATATAGCGATCTGATTAAGCAGACGAGTGGCTTTTTAATCAGTATTGTCCTCCCTCCCTCCGGTAATTATATATGGCGATCTGATTAAGCAGCCGATTGGCTTTTTAATCCATAGTGTCCTCCCTCCCTCCGGTAATTAAATATGGTGATCTGATTAAGCAGCCGATTGGCTTTTTAATCCATAGTGTCCTCCCTCCCTCCGGTAATTAAATATTGCGATCTGATTAAGCAGCCGTGTGGCTTTTTAATCAGTATTGTCCTCCCTCCCTCCGGTAATTATATATGGCGATCTGATTAAGCAGACGAGTGGCTTTTTAATCAGTATGTCCTCCCTCCCTCCGGTAATTATATATGGCGATCTGATTAAGCAGCCGATTGGCTTTTTAATCCATAGTGTCCTCCCTCCCTCCGGTAATTAAATATGGTGATCTGATTAAGCAGCCGATTGGCTTTTTAATCCATAGTGTCCTCCCTCCCTCCGGTAATTAAATATTGCGATCTGATTAAGCAGCCGTGTGGCTTTTTAATCAGTATTGTCCTCCCTCCCTCCGGTAATTATATATGGCGATCTGATTAAGCAGACGAGTGGCTTTTTAATCAGTAGTGTCCTCCCTCCCTCCGGTAATTATATATGGCGATCTGATTAAGCAGCCGATTGGCTTTTTAATCCATAGTGTCCCCCCTCCCTCCGGTAATTAAATATGGTGATCTGATTAAGCAGCCGATTGGCTTTTTAATCCATAGTGTCCTCCCTCCCTCCGGTAATTAAATATTGCGATCTGATTAAGCCGCCGATTGGCTTTTTAATCAGTAGTGTCCTCCCTCCCTCCGGTAATTAAATATGGCGATCTGATTAAGCAGGCGATTGGCTGTTTAATCAGTAGTGCCCTCCCTCCCTCCGGTAATTAAATATGGCGATCTGATTAAGCAGGCGATTGGCTGTTTAATCAGTGGTGTCCTCCCTCCCTCCGGTAATTAAATATGTCGATCTGATAAGCAGCCGATTGGCTGTTTAATCAGTAGTCCCTCCCTCCCTCCGGTAATTAAATATGGCGATCTGATTAAGCAGCCCATTGGCTGTTTAATCAG
>OY744523.1:149469254-149514254 GCA_963556195.1 Sepiola atlantica
CACGTATGTCCGGCGAAGAACTGGTGAGAGATTGGAGGTTAAGTGCGTGAAAAAAACTGTGAAATTTGGAGGAGGAAGTGTAATGGTTTGGGGCGTTATGTCAGCTGCAGGCTGTGGACCACTGATTCGTCTGCAAGGTAGAATAAATGCAGAAGTTTATAAGCAGATTCTACGGCAGCATGCAGTTCCTAGTCTTCGGTCGTCGCTCTATCAACCTGCAATTTTCATGCAGGATAACGCTCCTTGTCACACTGCTAAGAAAGTAAAAACATTTTTAGACGAGGAAGAAGTAGAAACGATGCGTTGGCCCCCTCAGAGTCCAGATCTTAATCCTATTGAGAATATCTGGAAAATAGTTGGTGAACGTGCTCAACTTCAGTGCCCAAAAAATCAAGAAGAACTCTGGCAGTGCTTACATGCTGAATGGAGTGCGATAACGCCAGCGTTTTGCAAGAAGTTGGTGGATTCCTGTGCCAAGAGGTGTCAAGAAGTCATAAATAGCAAGGGTTTGTTTACCAAATACTAGTTAGTTGGTAATTTCAGCCATTCACAGCAAGGACAAAAGCCGCAATCGTGTTAGCCCTTAACTTTTGGACACACAAATTTTGAACAATTTTATTTAAAATGGTAGTTATTCAAAAAATACTTAGTGTAGGCTAACGAAATTATGACCCATTGAAGATATACATGTTATCTATATAATTGTGAAGTAATTTTTTGTTGTTCGTGTGTATTTGTTTCAAATATATGGTTAAACTTGCTGAGGTTTTACTAGCCCTTAACTTTTGGACGCTACTGTATATATAATATGATATAATATATATATATATAATATGTAATAATATAATATTATATATCTATTAATAATGGAGATCATGTATCTGTCTGTCTGTCTGAAGCTGAAACTACATCAGAGTAGTCTTCCAGCTTCTATATATACTGCTACAAATACCACTGTAAACACTATGCGCATTTCTCAATTTACATAATTAATTGCTTTTCAACTTCTAATAAATTAGTATTCGCAAATATACACTCATGGTTGTTTTCTTCAGATTTCCACATGTATTTACGCTACTTTGCTCGCTAATAATCTCACTTATAAATTATAATTATTTCGTTTATTATTTATATATATACATACATGAAATGAGTTACATAGTTAATTTACCTACTGCGAAACTGATTGAACAGCCAGCGTTACTCCATTGAATCGGTTACCTCCCTCTGATTATTCAGTATGGACGCAAGACGGGCGCGTTATTTCAAATGTAAAAAAAACGCTGGCATTTACCGTGTTAGATTTACTCTGATTTTTTTTTATTAAAATGTTCTTAGTTTGTTAATTTTCTTAATCACAAATTTATTGAATCAAATTGTTTAACTAAAATAATAATTGATTTAAAAATTAATATTTAAAAACACACGCACATTATAATAAATTTAGTTTAGGTAAACTTTTTCTTTCGGAGAGCATTTAAAAAACTATTCGTGTTTACTGTATTTTTTTTTAATACTTTCATTTTACGTACACCTTCTTTTCCGATTTGAAGAACTTCCAATATTATCATTTTTTCACTGTGATTTCGATTTTACCTTATACGCTGTAAAGCTTTTATTTACAAACTGTTTTTATTATTCCGTGTTCTATTCATTGAAATAAAAGATGTGATTTTTTTCTTTTCTGTCAAAAAAAAAAAAAAATCAACACATTGAACTGGAAAACTATATAACTGATTACAGAATCAAATTGTTTAATTAAAAAAAGGTCATTTAACAAAACACACAGACACACACACATTCAAATGAATTTAATTTACGTAAACTTTCTTTCCGATAGCACTTAAATAACTAATCGTGTTCACTGTATTTGATTTTTTGGTGCTTTTTTACTGTAGGACCCGCACTAACTTTTATATATATTGTATTATCTATATTTATTATATGATATATATTATATGATATATATATATTATATATATATTATACATTATTATATGAGACAACGATTTTTAAAACTCTATTGATATTTTTTCATTTTTCTTAACTACTGCATCTAATTCCTTAGAGTTACTTTGTAGTAGATTATCTAGGGGAGGAATCAAAACTCCCTCATTTGGAATCATACCCTGTCTATTAAACTTGCTAACCCTTTAGGATGACCACCAAAACATTCTGACTCAATATTTTATGAATTTAGCTTTTGACCCCCCCCCCCCAAAAAAAATAGTACAATTTATTTACACGTTCATATGTAGTTGTTGGTAACAGACGTATTGTTTAAACATAAGAAAAACACAAACGTTTGAGATGTTCAATGCGCTTTCCGCGAACAGATTTAGCCAACTTTTAGTTGCACTTTGGAGTATTACAAGCGAGATATTGATCCATGCTTTTATAAATTTTTTTAATGATTTTATATCCGTGTTTGACCTCTCATCTCTTTTTAATTGATGTAACAGTAAACTCAAAATGATAATATTAATTATTTTGAGATCCGGTCTTTTTGGGGGGCATTCGTTTGGTTCAATGGAATAAGGAATTCAGTCTCTGAGATAGGAACATACATCCAATGGAACAATGTTGTCTATGTCCATTCATCTCCTCCTATTACTTGGTTTACATCGTGGAACATGTGTACATTGTAAAATGCGTGTGTAAATTTATTATGTTGGTCTAACTCACAATTTCCTGCTTTTTTTTTAGGGGCAACTAGTAATATGTTTACAGAAAAATGGTGGTTGAAATGTGGTTGATTTCGTGTTCAAAGAGGAAAAGTCTAAAAGATATTCAAACTTCAGCTTAAATCCAGAAAATCTGTATTTTAGCTTAATTACTAACCATTATTGATCCAAAGTCAGTAATTAAGCTAAACTCCTTGTGTGAGTAGGACAGATGGAATTAAGCTAGAATGAAAGCTGTAACTATTGTGTAGGAAGAGATTAATATTCCTTTTGATTCCAGCATGAATGAAAAATATGTACAAAATCGTAAAGGTTGTACTTAAAGTTTATTAAAAGATAAAGGAAGAACTAACTAACAGGGCAATTGAGTGAGAGAGAGAAAAAAAGAGGAGAAACAAAAAAAAAAAGAGAAAAAGAAAGGAAGAAAGGCGGAAAAAGAGAAGGAGAAAGAGAGGGTGAGGCAAATGAGAAAGACAAGTTGGGAGGAAGGAAAACGAGGAAGAGAGAAAAGAAGAAATAAAAAAGTACAGAAGTTAAAAAAATAAGAAAAGTGATAAAAAAATTTAAAAAATGAAACAAAGATGGCTCTGTTACAGATTGTCAAGAGGACATGCCATGCCAATTAGTTAAGTAACCAAAAAAAGGTGAGCACATCATGGAATTACTAAACTGTCATGGCACCAGTCCAGGTAGAAAAAGGACATCAGACAAAAAAAGACAGAAAGTAGGTTGGACAAATGATGGAGAGAGGGGGGGGGGCTTACTGGTCTTCCTTCTTCAAGTAGTTCGAAAGATTCATACAACTTTGTAGACCACAAGTAAGAATAAAGAATTGTCAATATCTTCTTTGATCTGTATAAACATACACAATTGCAAAAGGAATTATTATGTTTAACTTTATTCATTACTAGCTGTATCTATCCGGCGTTGCCCGGGAGTCTTTATTTTCATTGTTGTTTCATTCAGTGACTCTCTCTCCCCCCAACCACATTGTTTTTTGGTACTTTGTTACATTATGACCCATGCTAACTTTGACCATGATCCTAACCCTAAACCCTAACCCTCACTTTGACCCTGACCCTAATGACGGGGGTCAAAGTTAGCTTGGGTCCTAATGTAATAAAGCACCGTTTTCTTTTTCTCTTGATTTTTTGTAAGAAAATATTATACTTCGGAAAGATTAAAAAAAAAATTCGGTTTTGCAATAAACTCGATAGGAAGTCTTATGAAATGTTGAAATTTAAATCCCATAAATACTTTTGATTTTTTTAAAACTATTAAATTTATAAATAAGAAGCTAAGAGCCCCTGTTATGTTATTTATTTTTTAAACAAAACTATTTTTTATTAAATGGGTTTTTTGTGAAAGATTAATTTTATTAAGGTATTGTTTGATTATTAAATTAATTGAATATAATTTGTATAATTTGGGTTATTTGTTCTCATCTTCAGTGTTATTCTCACAACGTTTCGGCTGTTGTAATCTTTGGCCTTCTTCAGGTGTATCTTTTCGAACTCGAGAATATTTCTGTTGAACTCTGGTATCTGGATGGAATTTCGAACATAACCCTTTATTTAATCCACAGGGGTAGCATGCTCTTGTTCCATCAGCCATGACAGGGAGAAGTCTTCAGTAATTCGCAATTCTTCATATCGCCTGCACCAAGGATTGAACCTTCAGATGACTATCACTTAGAACTGAATTTTACTTAGTACTAGATCCACTGGGTCATTGTAGGAATAATGCTCAAGGTGAGAACAGTAGTCCGAATAACCCAAATTATACAAATTATCAATCCTCATCTCAAAAATTCAGAAATTGAATATAATTATTTATAATTAAAACCTATTTCAAACAGTCATGTATAAACGTTAAGACAGTATCTTGTCTGGTAAGTTTATTATATAGATAACTAGTAGAATACCGGTCCCATGACGGGTATAAGCAATAAATATAAGATTAGGTTTACATTTTAATCTTTTTTCTTTCTCTGTGGAGTATGGTCACAGCCATCGTAAGTAAAATGACGTCATGCTATAAAGTAACAAACAAGATCTGTCAAACAGTCAGACTATGGGCATTTTGACCCCTCTCTTCACTTAAAAATTAATCAAAATTCAGGAAATCAACCAATTTTAATTAAATTTTCAGATGGACGCATGCGCGTTAAGCCACAGCTCACTTCCGGTTATCATTGATAGTGGTTCTTACTCCCACTATCAATGACATCACCAAAAAAAACTTGACTCAGTTGACAGGCCTTATTCTTTTACGATAGCCGTGGTATGATACGGTTTCGATGCACTCCCCTCCCTAAATAGTAAAGTTTACAAAAAAATAATAATAATAACGTGTCTATGTTACTACTCACCGTGTTGCCTAGAATGTATATTCCAAAAGGTATTACCTTCATTTTATTTATTTTTTATACCTTTATATTTGTTGGGAAACACTCTTGATTTCTGATGATGGATATGTTATCCGAAAAATTTAAGATTAAAGTCAAGAAAAAAAAATGAATGATTTTTAATAAAATATTTGCACCTTATTTGTGGTTTTCAACGGCATTTTACCTATTTTCAATTTTATAATTATATATATATATGTGTGTGTCTTGGTAGTTCTTCAACCATTAAAACTATATAAAAGAAAACAGAAACAAAAACCAACACTTTCAGTCCCAAGTCCTTCGTTGGAAAACTATTTTGCTTGTAAGTCAATTAGTTTTTGTTCTTAATATTCCGAATTCTATTGAACATAGGCTTATCAATAATTCTAGCGACAAAAGTGTTTTTTAAAAATCAAGCAACATTTACAATACAGCTCTAAAAATTAGTGGTTACTATAATACCGAAATTAAATATAAAAAAAACAGGACACTAATAATTATAACAAAATTAAAAATAAAAGAAAAAGAAATATAATATGCTATACACCGTCCTATAACCAGATGCTAAAAACTAAACTGGGCAAACAATTCCTAAATCTGATTGAAAAACACCTCCCCATAACCAATCCTCTGCATAAAATATTCAATAAAAATAACCTTAAACTATCCTACAGCTGCTGCGAAAACCTAGAAATGATAATTAAGGCACACAATAACAAAATACTGAAAGAGAACAGCAGAGAGGAAGAAAAAAATAACAAATTACATAAAAAGTGAAAAATATAGCAAAAATAACACTAAGAACAAAAATATAAACAATACAAAGGGAAATAAACAAAATGCTAATAGTAATCACCTGAATAGAAATTAAAAAGTTAGCAATGAAGAGAAAAGATGTAACTGCATAAATCGTACACTTTGTCCACTACAAAATAAATGCCTAACCAAAAGTATTGTATACCAAGCCACAATATTTGCCAAGGAAAGACCGAATAACAAGAAGTACTATGTAGGTATGACCTCCCTAGATTTTAAAACCAGATATTATGACCACAAAAGCACAAAAACAGAGAACGTCGAAGTAAAACAGCACGAGCAAACCACTATTGGGAGCTCAAAGAAAATGGACGCTCACCAATAATTCAATTGAAAATAATACGACAGGCCAGTACATGAAGAAATTTAGATGACCCGTGTAGCTTATGTCTGAATGAAAAATTTGAAATCCTAAACTTTAAGGACCCCCGAAATTTATCAAACTGTAGAAGTGAGATAGCAAACAGCTGCCTACACAGAAATAAATTTACCTTAGGCTAACGATACATAAATAAATAAACAAATAAGTAAAAAAACTAAACTAAACAAAAACCTAACAATTTAAAAATTTAAACCTAAAATAGAAATACAAGGAACCACGTGTTAAAATAAATTCACCGAGTATATTGATACAACAAAGAAAACAGGATATAGGCCAATCTATAGAAAACAGAACAATAGAACAGGATATAGGAAGTAACACTAACCACACCTTTGTTCGTGGGAAGCCTAACGATTGACTGAGAGAACAACAATCTGATTGGTTAAGTTACTAGTCATGTAGTAATTATATATATATAATATATGTGGATAGCTTCATTAAATTGCTAGAGATTATTAAGTTAAAAAAAACAATGACAGAAACAACGATTGGGTTTCTACATGAATTCTTCGCACGTCTCGGAGTCGTGGATTTGTAGTATTGGATAACGGTACTCAATTCACATCAAGTGAATTCGAAAGGTTTTGCCAGTCGTTTATAGTTGAACACCTCACAATCGCTCCGTATTATGCAAGAAGTAACGGTCTGGCGGAGCAATTCGTTGATTCTTTTAAAAGAGCATTAAAAAAAGCGAGGGGTAGTCCCACAGAGAAAACCATGCATGATTTTCTGCAAGTGTATAGAATTACCTCGAATGATAACGTTCTATCTCGCATGTCACCAGTGGAAGCTATGTTCGCAAGAAAAATCAAGACAATATTAAAAGATGATTTTCGACTCATCAGAACGGAAAATAAATGTCAGAAAAGGACGTTTTCAAATCGGAGAAAAGTTTTTTTCCGAATGTTTAAAAATAACAAGTCATTTGGGGAAATCAGGATTGTAGATAAAAGAATTGGGAATATGCTCTATATGGTGAAAGGACCAAAATTGACCCATAAGAGACATTTAAACCAAATCAGGAAAAGATATTCTGATACTGTAGACGACAACACTACAGAAGAATTAATGGACGTCGTATTTGATACGTTACTAGTCCCACAAATAATTTCCCAAAGGTGAACATCAAAAAGGAAAAGAAAAAACACGGACTTCATGGAAGTCAACCCCAAGAGAAAAAGATATTGACTCCTTACAGAGCATAAGCTTAAAAGTATGTGTTATGGGGTAAGCTGATTTACCTATTTCAGTAATAAATGGACTTACCCGGACACAATAACTATAGTAACATCTCAGCCTCAGCGACAGCGAAGTGTGGTAGTTATGATGCGCACTCCTGTAACATACTTTTGTTTATACACTTTGGTAATCGTGCGTCAGATGACATTCCATTAAAGTACTTGTAAAACAAGCACAGAGATGCAACATTGCAGCAATGAGACAGGGGCTGGAGCTTGGTAGACAGTGTGTGACCTATTAGGTTAGAGACTCTTTTGCACCCTGTCCAAGAGGGAGAAACGAGTGGTTGGTGCACCAGCCCAGTTGTGGCAACAATATTCCATGCATGGGCGAATGGTGGCTTTATAGAGATATAGAATACTGGCAGGTATGAGAAGGTTTCTCTCACAGAAGAGGAAGCACATCTTCTTTGCAGCAGATTGGCAGTATATATATATATATATATATATATATATATATATAATATTTACAAGTACCTATTAATTATTTTAATACCTACAGACATCGATGTTTCATGCTAACGCGATCTGCAGTGCAGGAATTCTCAACGGTCGGCGGGCCCGGCCCCCGATCACAAATCGCCACTGATTCGCAGTCAAGAGTCTTATCTCATCGGCCAAGCATCTCATCGGCCATAGACAATTAGTTAGTAATTAGAGAGGAATTTAAATGTAAATAGCGAGTCGGCAGCTAGATTTACCAAGCAGCTAGAGTGATCTACGAACGCGTTCGGATCGTGCATATATATATATATATATATATATATATATATATATATATATATATACACCTATATATATATATATATTGTTTACACATTGTGTAAAATAACGTAATTCGTCTGTTTAATTATACCTTTTTTATATTTTAATTTTTTTCTGATTGTCTTTGTTGTATAAAAATATATATAATTTTGTTTGTTGCTCTCTTTTGCGATATTGACAAATGAACGTATTCAAATATCGTTTTACAGAGACACTCCCCATATGGGGGCATTACACTTGTGAAAACGAACATCGTTTTCCTTAGCATTTAAGTAATGCTTTTCTATAAAACGATATTTGAATACGTTCATTTGTCAATATCGACAAAAACAACAACAACAAAAAATTATACCATTTATGTGCGATAAATCTTCCCCTTTCTGCTAGAGAGTTTTTATGTCCCAGTGGTAAGGGTGCCAGACTTCAGCCACTGTTTTCCCGGTTTCGAATTTCGCTAGCCATACTGATGAGTCATAAAACAGCGAAACAAGTGTCTGTGGATAATTATATATATATATATATATATATATGTAATGAATAATTACGAGTAACTTTCCTCACTCTGACTTATCTCCCCTTTGGAGAACTCTCCTGCTTCTACTAACCACTATAAATAGTAGCACTAATATTGTACTGATATTGTGTGCTGAATAAAGCTTTCCAAAGTTACGTCTGTTCTCGTTAGTCATTACAATTTATTCGGCACACAATCAACATGGAACAATTAATGCGCCCACAACGGTTCGACGTGGAACCTGACACTTCTAACTCTGAACAACGTTGGACTCATTGGAGAGCGACATTTGAAAACTTTTTGCAAACGTTGCATGCAGAAAATCCACTACGACCGATAAACAAATTCGGACTACTAACTAACTATGTATCTCACACGATACACGAAATTATCATGGACTGCAGCACTTATGAAGAGGCTATAGAAACATTACACACCACTTACCGAAAGCCCAAAAATGAAATATTTTCGCGATATTTACTTGCTACACGGCGACAACAAAATGACGAATCTTTGGTGCAGTTTTTAAAGGAATTACGAACTCTTAGCAAGGACTGTAATTTCCGGGTAATGTCTGCCGAAGACATTCGAGACGAGCACATTATGGATGCTTTTATTAACGGACTCCAAAATGTGCAGGTAAGACAAAGACTGCTCAAAAACAAATGTCTGGACCTCAGAACAGCTTACGAACAGGCTTATACGTTCGAAATTGCCCCAAAACAGTCGGTATTCTACCTGCACTCGGATACGGTCGGTGCTGCTTTGAACACACACTCTTGTTATTCGGCCCCCTCTTGTGTGCATTCTTCTCTGGACCCCTCCTCTGTGACTTCTTTCCCTAACCAGGAAATTCCGGGCACTGCAAACCTTTCAGAGTTGCCTATCACCGCTGCTTCCACAGGTCGTAAATGCCACTTTTGTGGGTTAAGTACACACCCTCGTTTTACATGTCCGGCCAGAGATGCTAGGTGTCACAAGTGTGGGAAATTGGGACATTTTTCTGAGGTGTGTAGGTCTACCAAAAATAATGTTTCTAAAAATTCTATCGCCTCTCTCATGGTAGCTACTATAACAGCTGCGTCTCTAGACTCCCTCTCGAAAAGTATAATGCGGGTTAAAATTAATGGCGTTTCTACTGATGCATTAATTGACACCGGCAGTTCTAGTAATTATATTGATTTTAATATTGTAACAGCTAATAACTGGAAAATATTTTCTTGTTCTACTCGTGTGTCTATGGCGAATGCTTCTTTATCATCACAAGTAATTGGATATTGTCTGGTTAATTTACTTTAAAAAAATATTTCATACAAAAACATCAAACTTTTGATAATGAAAAACCTTTGCAGTGACGCGATACTGGGGCACGATTTTCTTCAGCATCATTCTCGTATTGAGATTCCCTTCGGAGGACTCAAACCAGCCCTTAGCATTTGTGGTTTAACAGCAGTCAATGTTCAGTACCCATCTCTCTTTAATAATTTATCTCAAGACTGCAAACCTGTAGCGATGAAATCTAGACGCTACTCACTTGAGGATAAACAGTTCATAAAAACCGAGATTACGAAAATGCTTGGTGAAGGAATCATTGAAATGAGTGAGTCTCCATGGAGGGCCCAAGTAGTAATAACATCTTCCGACCCCCCCCCCCAAAAAAAAAAAGACTAGTAATTGATTATTCTCAAACGATAAATAGGTTTACTCTACTGGATGCGTACCCACTACCACGGATAGATGAAATTATAAGCGAAATTGCTAAATATAAACTGTATAGCACACTAGACCTTAAAAGTGCCTATCACCAAGTGGCTATCAAACCAGTCGATCGACCCTACACGGCTTTTGAGGCAAATGGCCGCCTCTACCAGTTTAAAAGAAGACCATTTGGAGTAACGAATGGTGTTGCCAGTTTTCAGCGAATTATGGATAAAATAATTAGCGATGAAAAATTGGAGGGCACTTTTGCCTACATTGATAATGTAACAATATGTGGACACAACTATGCAGACCATAATCGTAATCTGAAACGATTTATGGCGATGATAAAAAAATACAACCTCACACTAAATAACGATAAATGTACTTTTAGTGTAGACACCATTAATTTACTAGGATATACCGTAAGCAAAGGATCTATATCACCAGACCCAGAACGATTGAAGCCGCTGCTAAAACTGCCAAAACCTAATAATATGCGTGCCCTAAAACGAGTCCTTGGTATGTTTTCACATTACTCACAGTGGATTGCTTCTTTTTCAAGCAAAATTCACCCATTGGTACAAACGGACACTTTCCCTCTCTCGCACACAGCAATGGAGGCCTTTAAGAATATTAAAAAGGATATGGTCAATGCAGCAATTACGGCTATAGACCCTACTATTCCTCTGGTGGTGGAGACAGATGCATCTGATTATGCAATTGCTGCCTCTTTAAGACAATCCGGGCATCTTTTCAAGGACCTTGTCGCGTTCAGAACAGCGACACTTTGCAATCGAAAAAGAGGCTTATGCTATAGTGGAAGCACTCAGAAAGTGGAGACACTATTTGATCAGACGACATTTTAGACTGATTACTGATCAAAAATCTGTCGCATTTATGTTTAACACCAGGACAACAAGCAAAATCAAAAATGATAAAATAGCAAGGTGGAAAATAGAACTCTCCTGTTTTTCTTTTGATGCAATCTACCGACCCGGTAAAGAGAATGCTGCGGTTGACGCACTATCGAGAGTATGTAGCTCGATACCCAACACGGATGAGCTTCGGACCTTACACAATGAACTGTGCCACCCAGGAATAACACGAATGACACACGTACGAACCAGAAATCTACCATATTCTTTGGATGACGTAAAGAAAATGATAAAATCGTGTACAATATGTGCTGAACATAAACCACATAAAGCCGGGACACTGATAAAAGCGACACAACAGTTCGAGAGAATAAACATCGATTTTAAGGGTCCACTACCATCTAATAATGGGAATCGTTACATTCTAACCGTCATCGACGAATATTCACGATTCCCATTCGCATTTCCTTGTCTAGACATATCAGCGAAATCGGTGATACGGTGCTTGTGCTCTTTATTTGCCATTTTTGGTGTTCCAGCCTACATCCATTCAGTTCGTGGAGCCTCTTTTATGTCTGAACAACTCAAACAATTTCTTCACGAACAAGGAGTAGCCACAAGCCGGACGACACCGTACCACCCTCAGGGAAACGCCCAATGTGAGCGCTATAACGGTATAATATGGAAAAGCATACAACTAGCAGCCGCAAACCGCAAATGCCCAATTACCCACTGGGAAGATCTTCTCCCAGAATCTCTGTACGGCATTAGAACGCTCTTATGTACAGCCACAAATGCCACACCTCACGAGAGGTTTCTTCCATTCCAACGAAGAAGCTCGGCGGGAACTTCGCTTCCTTCATGGCTCTCGAAACCTGGAACAGTTCTTCTGAGACGTTTCGTCCGTCATAGTAAGAATGACCCATTAACAAACCAAGTAGAACTGATTGAGGCGAATCCACATTATGCGTTGATACGACATTCTGATGGAAAAGAATCGACTGTTTCCCTTAGAGACCTTGCACCTGCAGGGGATATACCTACACTCAATATAACCCCCGGGGAGACGCCTACATCTCAAGACCCTTCCACCTTGGCTGAAGGTTAAGCTGCACCATATGACTCATCTACGGACTCAGTACAACCATCAGATATGGAGTCCATAACATCTGTAGAAGTCAAGGTGCTCAGAACGAGCCAGAGGTGAACGATCATCCACTTGCTCCAAAACGAGCTCATCCCCGAACCGATTCAGAACCCCTGTTTTCAGAATCACAACCACCCGCACCCAGAAGGAGACGGATTTTTACTCACTCAGGACGGAGAGTGAAAATCGACCCCTGCGTATCGTCAGACTCAGAAACCCAGAGTCCTGATTCTACTCCCGATATCAGACTACCGATGCGTTCCAACAGAACCAGCAAAAAGCCCGGTCGATGGAACGACTTTATTCCCTTATGATTAAAATAGAAAGGGGGTGAATGTAATGAATAATTACGAGTAACTTTCCTTACTCTGACTTATCTCCCCTTTGGAGAACTCTCCTGCTTCTACTAACCACTATAAATAGTAGCACTAATACTGTACCGACATTGTGTGCTGAATAAAGCTTTCCCAAGTTACGTCTGTTCTCGTTAGTCATTACAATATACACACATATAATGCATATAATTAACATTTATTTGCAATTTTTTCATTCTTCATAGATCAGACAGAAATATCTCAGTCCCAATTACACCTTTGAAAAAGAATGTTTGGAGACACTCGTTGGCCTGAATTATATCCTTGATATTCAGATGAGTCTGGTTCAACTTGAGTAGCCTCACTACTTGAGTCAATGTAACTCGGGTTTTAATGAATGTCATTCGATTTTTAAGGATCAATAAAATAATACAATATAAGATTTTTTTTAATCATTAATGTAGTCGCTATTCTTTTATATGACCGCTTTCCATCTGTCAATAAGATTTTTTTAATGCCACATTCATAAAAATTTTTCGTTACTCTTTTCAGTTTAGAAAAGATTAAATCATTTTCGACTTCTCTTGAAGCAAGTTGTAATCTATTCAAATATATAACCATAAAAGATTAAGTGTATGCAAACAATTTTGGTTTAATTAAATAACAAAATATTTTAATTCCAAGAAGTTATTAAGATAATTATAAGCATCTTTCCAAATTGTCCATTTCATGGGAGAAGAAAAATAACTAGATCGAGTATCTTGAAGTTCATCTATTGTTTGGAAAAAAGCCCCTGTAAATTATAGGTATTATTTTGTCATCATATGCACACTATCAATAAATTTAAAAAACATGCATGGTTTCAGATTTGTTTAGGTTTAGGTAATATGTTTTCTTATTAGAGGGAATACATTTGTGGCATAGTTGAGGACATCCAATGCAAGTTTGCATCATGCTATGACCTGGCTCTCATCTTATGATGGATATGAGGATGATTTCTGATCGTTTCGTGGTGATTTGATTCTTCCCTTCTTTGATTAGGACCGCACCCACTTGTTAAGCTGAAAATAAAGCTTTTGAAAACAACCACACCCTTTGTAAGGTTCACATGTTTATTTGGATTTCTGGAAAATGAAAACAGTGAACCGTGGTTACTTAAAGAACTCCAGGAAGAGGGTGGTGCGCCCTCGACGGCCTAGACATTAACTGTCGAGAAGCATGGCTGCCGCAACTGAGATATAAAACATAGTCGAGCAAGTCAGGAAGTGAAAGTCATCTCACCGTTCTTCTGACTTTGACTCACCCCCAACTCATCTATAGTGGCCAGGGAAGAGGTGATTAGCTTGTCTTCTACCATAACCGTAGTAGGACTCATGACAAACACATTTTTCTGGAATCAGTAAAACGACCCTCACAATCTGTAAGAAGAGGAGGAGGAGGAGGAGGAGGAGAAGGAGAAAGAAAAGACAGGCTGATACTCCTCATTGTTCAACAAAAACATTTTTTTTAAATAGCAAAAAATGATTGGACAAAACTAAATGAAATGGACACGAGTTGACTAAAAGATCTTAAATTAAAAAAGATAGTGAATACAACTCTCTGTAAGTGCACCTGCAGCGTAAGGAGTTTGGAGTGCAGCAAAATGATGGAAGCAATGCAACGATAAACAGAGATGAATTAATGTTACTTCAGAGTTTTCCTTCTTCTAGACTAGTTTCCCTACCAAAGCTTAAGAGTCTAATTTACCCTACTATTCCACCTATAGCTAGAAGGAAGAGTGATGGGTTCATACCTTTCCCCAGGGTATTAGAGAAAGTGCCTTTGCAGCCATGACGAAACTTGAACACTGCATGCCAAATCTACAGTTCATATCAGCAACAGTTACACTTCTTCCACTTCCAAAATTTGAAAAATTATAGCTTTGTTGGCTTACAATTATCTGAGTTATCTTCTCTTATTTATTACGGCCAACGTTAGAAGAAATGCATTCTACTGTTCAGAAGTTAAGAAAAATTGTTCCACATATGTGCAGAAATTCAGAATAAGGCTGACTAGTCCTGTGCCCATCAGGTGTCTCTTCTGGTAGCAGTTGCCTAGACTCGCACAATACCACAAAAAAAGCAACATTTACTTATACATTGTTCATGCATATAATTCGCTATGATCCTGGCAACATGTGTTCTTTATCGATTGTATTGAAAATTAATGTATTCCGTCTTTAGTAATTATATCTGTAGTTTTATCACCTTGTATATCAAATTAGGTACAACCTTACATGTTTTGCATATCACATTAGGTACAAGCTTACATGTTTTATATCCTCCTATTACATTTGTCTTTGGCAAACTGTTTAGGTGAAACTAAATCTGTATGTATGTGAATCTATTTCTTCAGACGAGAAGAGATTCTTAGTTGATTGAAAAATCAATTTGTTGAATGACTTTTTGACAGGGGTCAACTCGAAACGACCCCCTCCCTTCTCAGGCTATGTAACAGTCTGAGCACAAGGAAATATTGTGTAACAGATTCCTTTTGTAATTTACCTTTATGTAAAAAGAAACTTCTTGATTTCAAAATTTCTTCATGGCTATTCTTTTTTTTTAATGCTTCTTTTTTCCACGTTATTTACCCGATTAAACCTTCAAATTGGAAATTAGAGAATATAGAATCAAACTAACACTTACCGGCATAACGGCCTCAACTGGCATCCATCTCATAGAAGAATACGTATTCGAATGAATGAACATTTATACACTAGAATGGCCACTTATGCATCTCAGCCAATCAGAACACAGAGAATGGACTTTCCCTTCTGAGCATAATGGAACATTCTAGCCTTATTATAAACCGGCATTTTGCTATGCTTGGCACTTTGACTTATCTTGCTGCTCAACTGGTTGTACAGTTGAGCCCTAAGCATCGATTTAATAGAGAAAACAATAATGATTTCCTTATGTTGAGAGAGAGAGAGAGAGAGAGAGAGAGACAGAGACAGAGAGACAGAGAAATACATCTATTTGCTTTCCTCATCTAATGGGTCCTGGGTATGACCTTAAAAGACATCCAGTGGTGAGGCCTCCACTTGGGAGCTGTGGGGAATGTGGAGTTGCCATTGCTCCCAGGTCCACTCTGACCCAGAGTGGTAGTACCTGTAAGGGCCCCATCTATGGGTCAAATAGAACCTACTGGCGCTGCCAGATCAGACTGTCTGAAGTTATTTACTTCCTGACTCAAGATGTACCAAACATTGATGTTCTATTGTTTTTTTTCTTTGCAAAACTCAATCATGTTCTGCAAAATCCAAAACAAAAAACGACAATCCTCCCCTCTCCCTCCCTTTCACTCAACCAAACACCATAAATAAATGCTTGAACATATAAAGAACTTGAAGCATAAAGACTTTCACCAAAATGACCGGATTTGGCATTAAATAACCTGAAAAGGGTTGACATTCCGTAGAACAAAACAACCAAACGGCAAAAATATTAAAATACATAAACATTTTAAAAAATGATATTAAAATACATAAACATTTTTTAAATGATATTAAAATACATAAACATTAAAAACTAATGTTTCGGCATTAGATGACCCACAAGAGGTTGATATGCCGTAAAACAAAACAAACCAAACCTCATCTAATGCAGACCTAAAACTTTGACTAATTATAAATAATACTCTGATGATTGTTTATAGCAACAAAACAACTAGGACTAACGTACATGCAACTCTGTCATGATATTGGTCAGTTTTTGAATCTAAATGCTGTTCTCTAAATTTCTAACCGATCAAGAAAGGGAAATCATTATTTTAAACTACCCCCCCCCCCTAAAAAAAAGACAGGAAAAAAAAACCTTTCTTTTTTAATTTTAAAATTGAGCAAAAGACGTATATAAGTCATGAATAATATGTAAATATGTTTATTAAATTTTTTTTTTAACCTTGGTCTTAAATCTTTCGGGTAAAGTATCCTTCCTCAGTGGAAAGAGGTGTTTCATATTAGTAAAAATATCAACTCTTGATTGGATAAGAGTCTTAATACAGAAATTTTATTTCAGAAAATCGAAGTCTCAGAAAATATAAACTTTTACACATTTTTAAGAAATAGACATTGGAATATTGGTGCCATGTGCTAGGAGTCACATAAACAGATACTTTAGCTAAGTCTAAGAAATATTCCAGTCGCAGTCTGCCTTAAATCTTTCATTACGCGAATCCCTTTGCCTAAAAAGTGACCACACTTCTTCGGGACTACTTTTAAATGAGTGCAAGTAGCTATGCTGAAAATTCTATTGTTGCTCAGTATAATTCAAGGAAGATCACTGAATAATTCCTGAGCCAACATACAAAATTATCTCTTAGTCATAATTGGTTTTGAAGACAGGGTTCAGATTGAAAATATAGATCAATGCCATGATGGGCAGCATATATTGTACTTCCCAGCTGACTACTGCATGGTCGTTTTCAAGTCCAATGTTAACAAATTCTTGCTGACCCGTCCTCTTAAATTATTTCATTTCTGGACAGTCTCAACCATTGTTACCAATCCTCATATTATTTCACTGTCGTCCTGACAAATTCATTAACTCTTATCCTCAAGTGGCCTCCGGGCCTTGATAGGTGGTTACTCGTTAGTACATAAAATAAAGACAATCATTAATTGGTCAGTGGTTGTCTCCCTTGTCCCTTTAAGGGTAGCGTGGATTGGTCAAAATGTAACTTAGTCACTACTCCCTTCGGGGGTCACATGAGCCAACCTATATAACGTCACATACTGCTCCGGCCTCTTTTCCTCCTTTTGCCACCATGGACATCGATTGACGGCATTGTGACAGCTCACATAAAGCAGTTACAGAAAACCAATCCTCTTTTTCCCTACTTTGGTTGACGTTGGCCTAACTGTATTGCGACAAAGGCCCCAAAAGGCAGTTAGCAGGAAAAAAACAAAAACATTCCCTCCAAAATGAAGAGCCAAAATTGACGAACCATTACCCAAACAATCTTCATTGAGATCGGTTCTTGCAAAGCACGCATTACCACAACTCCTAATTCTGTATATAATCCTTTATTACTTGCTCAAGTAAAATTGTTAAATTAATATACACAATTGTTTTTTTCTTCCATTGCTCCCAATTGATCTTTCAGCACTTATCTTGGAGTATAATCCAGACTTTCTCATGTGCAAGAATTGAATTTTCTATCAAGGATAAAAATCCCCACACATGTTCTAATATTGTGTTAATGTTATAAATAATAGTCAAGGTACAAGGATGAGGAAAGTGTGTAGAGTAGAAATGTTTCTATTTTTATAGAATACTAGATCATCCGGGTCAGTATTTGTTAAATATATTATTAAATATTTTCGAAAACCTTCCATCCACTCTCTCTCAACTATTTACATCATTAGATTTCTCTCACTACTTCTCTCATCATTTATCATTTATGTTTCTTTTTTTATCTCCCTCCCACAGCGGTAAGATGTGACACAAGGTCGGAAAGTGGGATTGAAAAGCCAGCGCCCTAGAGGTTAAGCACTCTGGCCTACAAAAAATGCCTGGGCAGCCTAGTCAGCATTCCCCGGTAGGGGCGACTCAGGCGATTAGCAATAAACTAACCGCTTTTCAAAAGGTGAGAAGGCAAAGCTTGGGAGGGTGGACCTCCTAAGATTGCACAGGACAATCCTTAAGACCGGCAGAATCAAGTCCCAAAAGCCAAGACGGTACCAGTCTAAGGGGTGTAGGATCCATCGGAATAGATACTACACTTTGATCTCAGCCAAAAGGCCGAGAAAAAATCCTTTATTTATGTTATCCGTCCTTACTCCCACCATCTAAAGCGTTCATGTAGAAATGAAAAGTGTACATGGTAACAAGAAAGCAAAATAACAGTGTTTTAGTAGTATAGTAAATTCTGAAATTTTTCAACAATCCCAATTGAATCATTAAAATAAAAAAAATCGATATGAAAATCAGTTTTATGAGAATGAATGCCGAGTGGAGAGAACCAGACATTTTTTAAACGACTGATTTTCCAATATCTATTAATGAAAGTAGGTGACCATTTCTCATGTGTCTCTCTGGACGTTTCTTCTGTCTACAGAACTTACATATTATTTTTCATTAACTATCACGCGATTATTTATTGAAATCCAAAATGCAATAGCAAACTTTTCAAAATCTTATTTAAAAAAATGCATTATAAAATAAATCCGCCAGAATGCATTTCGGTTTCTTCGTAAACAAGTCAGCCACTTTAATCTTCTAATGTTAATAGTTGTAAAAAAAAGGAAAAAGAAAGAATGCATAACTTCGAGACTCTTTGAAAGCAATTCGTAAGCATTCAAACTGTACAATAGAAAGTCATTTTTGGCTTTAAACTTAGCAAATCTATAGGAGTTTATCATCGCATAAACTGTAAGACCAACTCCTATAATAAATTGCAACAAAAGGGTCGTCAAATGAAACAAAGCCCGTTTATAAATAACAAATGATATATTTATTTAAGTAACCTACACCGTTGGGTGTAGGTTGCCGAAAGTTAAAACAGTGTCACAGTGAAAGAAAGTGTTATAATACTAATAAGCGTATGGTTATAAGAAAGAAACACACACAGGATGGATTTTTCACTGATTGTAATATTCAACCATTTATTTTCTAATAATAGTAGATGTAAATAGTCATTTGCTTAAGATGTTAACGAAAATTCAGTTTTGGTTCATGGTAGCACGAGTGGGGTTTCAATGCTCTCTATGATAATAGAAGTAGTAGTGACGCCTCAATGTGTGTTCATCATTGTTTTTGAAAAAAAATATTTGACGAGATAATTGTCTTTCTTACAGAGAGATGATTGCATCTTGTCATCGCTTTTTCGTTAATAATATTGGAAGACAATCATCGTCTGCGCAATGACAAAGAGATTTTGTTTGAAGAAAACTTTTGTTTTGATTTGCGTCATGAAGTAGAAGCTATAATTCTCAGTCATTTGTTTTGGAATAATATTGTGTGGGCTTTGATCGCAAATAGCCAGCTCTTGTCTGCTGAGAGAAACGAGATGTTTCTTAATCGGTTGGGGTTAGCGATTCCTTTTGTCGGCGATAACAGAGTCGTGGATTATCCATTTGTTGAGCGCTAAAGAAATATTTCTTGATATAGATTACCGTGGCTTGTCTTCGATTGTCAAAACCCCTTGGCCCAATGGCCAGGGTTAATTTGGTTTGTTCGCTGGTGTCTTAGTAGTCGCGTTTCAACTGACAAGGGGCCGTTTGGCGCGCTGTTGTTTTTTATCCTGGATAACAATGGTCCGCTTGGCGAGCTGTGATCCTGTTGCTTGCGTGTGCTTGGGTTCTCACTTATACATAGATATTTGACAGGTATTCGGCTCGCAGAGCAACTGTTTCTGATTGGTTGAAGAGATCTCAATGACTAATCAAAATTTAAGTATTTAACCAATCAAAATTGAGTATTTTACAGAAATCGTTTTTCCTGCTTCTGCTGTTTTTGTTGCTCATTGATGCTCCTTTTTTTGTTTTTGTTTGTTTGGAATAGGATTCTATCAATAATGCGTTATCTATTAGTTAGGAGAAAAACTTAATAACTCGGAATGAAATCTTGCAAATGATTGTCTAACAGAAGTAACAATAAAGTCATCAAGCAGTTTATCTTCCAGTGGGAATAGCCTTGCTCGAATATCAAGTTGACCAGGGCAGGAAAGAAAACGTCTTTTTTCGTTGGTGCCTGGAAGCTCTCTGTGACTGCTGTTTAATTCCCTAAGGGTCTGGAAGTAGTCCTTCAACGGTTCGGTTGAAATTAATACGCCCTGGAGGCTGATTGGTCATAGTGTGACCCAACCACCTCACAGGGGCTGCTCTTCGAGAGAGGAAATAAATGTTAACTCTTCAAATCCTGATGTATTGAAGCTATTTGCATTCAATAATTGTATAAAAAAAGATTAAAACAACAACAGATATAGTTATGGTTTTATAACAATTTGGTTAAATTAATAATTTAATGACCAATAATT
The DNA here is from genome assembly GCA_963556195.1 of Sepiola atlantica. Taxonomy (NCBI): domain Eukaryota; kingdom Metazoa; phylum Mollusca; class Cephalopoda; order Sepiida; family Sepiolidae; genus Sepiola; species Sepiola atlantica. Next base: position 149,490,099 of record OY744523.1, read on the forward strand.
AAATTTAATGTTTAAAATTCTACTTAAAAAAAAATTTGATCAAATAAATAAATAAATGTAAAAAGATTCCCGGGCAGCTAATAATGTAATAATTGTTTCAACCTTTTCAAGTCTTTTCATTTATATATCTCTTTTAGTAAGTTTTAATCCAAATCCCTAAAAAAAAAAAAAGTATTTGAAAGAATATTTGAATTTATGTCACACCCATTGCTTGGTTATTTCACTAGTCTCTTTAGGGCTCCATGGATTGGCTAACAGGTAGCCGAATTCCTACTCCTTTAGGAGTCATGTGGGCCAGCCTCTAAAAATCATTACACACAGAGTGCTGGTCTGTTTTCTATTTTTCAACCCCAGCAGGACAACGGTTGACCCCCTCAGTGACAGATGCTCTCGATAGCAGTCGCCGAGAGACAACCCACTCATTCTTCACCTTCCTATTACCCACCATCTTGGACTACATCTCGACAAAGCTCTCAAATGGCAGTTTGGATTTAGCTATTACTCATTCCCGGATTCTCAACCTTGGTTGTTATCAGACTGACTGCATTGTGGCAGAAACCCATGAATACGGTTTACGCAGAAAAGCTTTTATTTCCACAGAAAAAGAGCCAGAATTAAGAGACCCCAACATGCAAGCAGTTACTCGAACATCCTTAACCAAATAATTTCTCACTAGCAAACATAACCTAATCACCTTTTTGCAGTTGTTTATATACATTTATTGCTTGCTAAGTAAAATTGCTCTAAAATTATATACAATTTTTGTGTTTCTTCTCACAAAAGATGGCATTGCCACATTTGTTCCAGCGTTTATCTACAGGATCGTTATTGCATTCTCATCTGCGAGAATTGAAGTTTCTTTCGAGGTAGGATTAAATCCAATATGAATTCATCATAAATAAATTGGTTATCTTGAACTTTTCAGCTTTAAGATGGCTGCCATTGAAACAACATTATCTTAACTAGTTTTATAACAATTTGGTTCAATTAATAATTTAATGACCAAACAATACAGTAATAATTAGGTTATAGTATGACGGTATCGTTTGGTTAGTAAATTATTTACTGAACCAAATTGTTATAAAATTAGAACTAATTTGGTTAAGATAATGTTGCTTCAATGGCAGTCATCTTAAAGCTGAAAAGTTCAAGATAACCAATAAATTAAATTAAAATAGCTAAAAACCAATAACTTGTGGTTGATGTTACATTGTTTATTGCAATAATTTTTTAAAGTTCATTTCTTTTAAAAAGACACTATGGCATTTAAGATATAAAAAACTCCTGTCTATATATTTTTTTGCGAAAATTAGTGTAAGTTATGCAATCTTTCTACTTCTAGTGGCTCTTAAGTGCCAAGTGACATTATGTCAAAAGAACAGACAAAATCTGAGGAAGGCTGGAGAATTGGATCGAAATATTGTAAAATAAAATTTAAAATATTAAAAAAACAACAAAGATCAATAACCGTATAAAATTAAAATTAAATAGTAATTTACTTTAAAGAATATCGATGTAACGGATTGAAAGCTAAATAAGTAAATAAATAAGTAAATAAGTAAAACAAAAACAATTCAACTTCAAACAAATTAAAGATTTTTTTTTTTTAAACAATTTTGATACTTGTAAGGAATGAGCAACCAGAGGATTTCAGTTCTTATGGAATCAGTCCAGAGTATTGAAGGAGAATCCGGAGCCAGTCTCGGAAATGGCCGAAACAGTTTACGATTTGAAAGCCGCGAAAAAAAAAATGTAAAAAGCAGACGACAATAAGCATGCGAAGGGTTACGGTTTAGAAGGGTTAGGGTTTACAATTTTTTTAGCCCTTTTTAAAAAAAAAAAAAAAAAAAAAAGGGTGGCTTTGAAATTGTAAACTGCTCCGGCTATTTCCGGGACTGACTCGATATTCTCCATCAAGAACTGATTCCATAAGAACTGAAATTCTCTAGATACACATTCTTTATAATCACCACAAATTGTGTAAACAAACACCAAAGAACAAGCGTCAAACAAAAATGACAAAAACTGCACATTTTGTTTTTAAATAAAAACAAAAATAATTTCAGCTTTTTTTTTAATGTAAGAAATAAAATCGAAAATTTAAAGAAAAATACAACTTTTCTACCCATTTTTCCAGCCTTCCTCAGATTTTACTTTTGTTTGACACACGGCCAACTGGAAACTACTAGACATCAAGAGGTAAAATATTGCGTAACTTAATGCTATTTTCCTTAAAATGTACACAAAACAGTTTTCATGCAGCAGCACTTTTTATACCCACCGGAGCCGCCACAAGCACCGAAGGCGCCAGTAGGTGTGACTTAAATGAACCAATCAATCGCAATCATTTTAAAATAGATATTTCACCTTCATTATTAAAAAAAACAAAAACACTGAATTGTCATTTCATTGAATACAATATTTTTCTTTTCGTTTTTTTAATTTTTAATTTTTAAATTTTTTTATTATAGTTCACCCCAAACAAGGCAGGACGCCACTGTAGACGTAAGGGGCTACTGAGAATTAGGGAGTAAGTTTTGGGGGTCATCCTAAGTTGTGAGCTGTGCAATGAGATGTCTGTTTACATTAGTTTTAAAACTCTACATGTCAGTAACGTCAGTGAAACAGGGAGCGAGTTCCAGAGGCCGGCAGCACGAGGAAAGAAGCTGCTGGAGTAGAAGGCTCTCCGGCATCTGGGGACCTCTACAGTGAATGGATAGGACCTAGCTGATTGTCGGGTTGTTCTAGTGTATGTGCGTCGAGGGGCCACTAAAGCAGCTAGTTCATCGGAGCACAATCCATTGAAGTATTTGTAAAACAAGCACAAGGATGCAACATTGTGGCGATGGGATAGGGGTTGGAGCTTGGTTGATAGTGAGTGACCTATTAAGTTGACGACTCTTTTTTGACCTTGTCTAAGAGAGAGACTAGTGGATGATTCCCTAGCCCAGATGTGGCAACAATACTCCATGCATAAGCAGATGGTGGCTTTGTATAGATATAGAATAATGTCAGGTGTGAGAAGTTTACTAGCTCGATAGAGGGAGCCCACCTTCTTTGCAGCAGCCTTGGCAATGTCTTCAATGTATTTGTTCCAATTCATGTTACGTATGAATGTTAAGCCGAGGAGTTTGAATGTTGGACTCTCAGGTAGGGTGTTATTTGCCATGGTAATCGGTGGTTGAAGAGGTTTCTTGTAGTTATTGAAGGAAAGGAGCTTTGTCTTTGCGGCATTAAATGTTACCATCCATTTATGACCCCATTCCATTACAGACTAGAGGTCACTTTCTAAGGATTCAGCCATTGCCTTAGATATGTGTGCGTCCGTTTCGCCCACATAATGAGAGTAGAGCGTTGTGTCGTCAGCAAATATACCCATCTCAGACTCAATGTTATCAGAGAGGTCGTTTATGAAAATCAGAAATTGTAGTGGTGCAAGGATAGATCCCTGGGGTATACCAGCATTTATGTCATGTAGCTTGGATGAACGGCCATCGAGAACAACCTTAATCTTTCTTTTCGTTGGGAAGGATCTAATTATATTAAATATTCGTCCAGTAATACCATATAGGTGAATTTTTATGAGAAGCCTTTTATGCCAGATATATCAAGCGCTACTGCCCTAGCTTGAGCTGCCTTGTCCGGTGTACGATATATGCGTTCAGAGGTGACCGTTAGGATGTCTGCAGTAGATCGTGCTTGTTTAAATCCATACTGACGGTCAGAAAGAAGTTTAGCATTAACGAGGTGTTGGACTATCGCTAGATTGGTTAAGGATTCAAAGATTTTAGCAAAGATAGGGAGTAGATTGATGGGGCGGTTATTCTAAGGATCAGTTCTATCTCCAGAATTCTTAAAGACTGGTACCACAGAGGCAATTTTCCAGCTGTCAGGGAAGCAAGATTTGTTGTAGAGTTTGGAGAGAGCAGGGGCCAGCTCAGCTGAGCATTTTTTAAATTTTTATTTTGTTACTTTTCACAATAGAATTAACGTTGATGGATTTCCTCCACATTACTAAGTTTACTCTCGATTTAAGTAATTGAAATTAAAGAAAGTTATATTAAAAAAAATAATGGGCAACAAATAAATATTACCAAAGGCAAGATAAATTATTATTCTACCTACCTGTATAAGTTAATTTGTTTATTTTATTATTTATTTTTTATAAATGATCTATAGTAGGTAGGTAGAAGAATAATTTATTTTCCCTTTGGTAACATTTATTTGTTGTTTATTTATTTATTTTTTTATATAACTTTCCTTAATTTCAATCATTGAAATCGAGAGCAAACTTAGTAATGTGTTTAAAATATTGATTTTACTCCGACAAAGAAATAAAAATATAAAAGAAAAAAAAATCAATGAACGTTATTATTTAAATTGTTTTAAAAATAAGTTAAACTGAACATTTAGAACCTAGCTACCTTAATCTACTTTAAAAGAAAAAAATATTTTTACTTATTGACCAGCCCCCCCCCCCCCCCCGCACACACACACAAACACTCAAAACAGCAACTAACTGACTGGAACATTATAGATTGTAGATTGTATTTGGTGTGTACCCGAGGGTTGGGTGTACCGTGGCCACCGAGAGTTAGTAACTCTCGGTGGCCACGGGTGTACCCGGTCGTCCCGTTGTGTCGGGTTGACTTATTGACTCGATTATGAATCGAAATTATTTGATTTGAGAATTCAAATAAACATTCAGTCCAAATTTCATTTTACGTGATAAAATATTTTTTTAATCTTTGATCTAATTTTGTTAAACTAACGTTATTTTAATCTCTATTTATAAAATCATTGGATGTAAATAGCTTCCAAAAGATTTAATAATAATACACGAGGATTTGCTAAGAATCTTAAAGCCAAAAATGACTTTTTATTCGACAGTTTAAATGCTTCCAAATTTCGAAGGGGCGTGAAGTAATTCATTCATTCATTCTTTTTTTATCAACTATTTACAAATGCTTAAAATGACTTATTTACGAAAAATAAAAAAAAAACGAAATGCATTCTGGCCGATTTGATTCTGTAATTAAATTAAACTTAAAAAAAATGAAATAGGATTTTGAAATTTTCGTTTTACGCTATTGCATTTTTTAAAATTTCAATAATCAATTAATAGTTAACAAATAATGTGTAGGTCACATACAGACGAGAAATATACATACAGACGAGAAGTGGCCCCAGTCTTAGAGATAGAGATTTATACTCATAATATTATACTACTGTTTGTTTGAATAAACGTGTTGTGGTTAGTAACTATTGTTTCTTGTACTTATGAAAACTTAAAGAATACAACACTGAAATAAATAACATTGGTTAATCACTTTGTTAGATGTAAGCTTTAAAAAAAAAAATACTAAAAACATTTAAGAAAACTAACAGTAATACTTAGTACTAGTAAGTTTACACGTATACATTAAAAATACTCCAACTTAAATAAGTAACACGTTAAATATGTAAACAAAACATCGTCTGCGCGAGCACTTAAGTAAATTGTAAGTTACTAAGTAATTTAGAGAGTAGTATACTGTAGTACTATTATTTCCTTAATTCCTTTTTTTTCCTTCTTTTTTTCTTACCTTTGCGGTTCCTGGTAGTCCATCATTGAGATTCTCAAAAAGTTGAAGGAGTTGTTCTGAATCTAAAACTTTGTAGATCATTTTTTTTTGTTGTTTGCCAGTCCACGTGTTATTCGAAACTAAGCGAACCAACTTCGCGCACTTGTCTCTTCTTAAATGAGCAAAAGACCCGAAGAAGAAGAAGAAGAAAAAAAGAAGAAAGAGGGGGAGGGAAAAGAAGCTCTATCTGACGAGTGGACGAGGTGTGGACTGTCTAACGTAACACAGCCAACAACCATTATAATGTTTTATTTATTTTCTAACTTTTTTTCTTCTGTCCTGTTCGACTTCTAAGTCGAGGGTGGAGGTGTTTCTGATCAACCTCTCATTCGTTCACAATATAAACATTCTTGACGGTGAACGCAAACTTTTCCGTTTTTCTTTTGCTCACTCCCACACTGGCGGATGTCCCAACAGAAATGGTGTTTTCAGGTTTTCGTGTGTTTGTGAGGGGGGGGGGGCATTTATCAGGCTAACCTTTACTACATCAGATAACACACAAGGAAATTAGAGAAATAAACAAACGTTTCTTTTCCTCTTAGTTATATGCTTAAAAAGAAAAAAGAAAAGAAAGCTATTTGGATTATTCGAACGTTACTATTTTAATCTTGGTTGATAACAAAACGTTTCCGTCGATATAACCCACGACCTTCTTCAGTTGCAACTTTTTGAACATGAAACCTTCTCGTCGAACTTGGGAACTTAGACGGAATCTTGAACTGAACCCTTTATTCAATCGTTAGTTGGTGAAACCAATTTTACGTTTGTGAGTCGGGGGTTAAAGCGGTAAGAAAATCCGAATGACGAACTTAGTTAGAAGAGTAATTCGTCTCAAAGAGGTTAGACACACGGTCAAAGTATTTTTTATTTACATCCTCTTAAGAAGGCTAGACACAAGGTCAGGTGTGGTTAGCCAGCGTACTAGGATTAGCGCGCTCTGGCCTACAAAAATGCCTGAGCAGCCCCGTCGGCATTCCTTGGTAGGGGCGCCTCGGGCGATTAGCAATAAACTAACCCCCTCTCAAAGGGAAGGTAAAGCCTGGGAGGGTGGACCTCCTATAACTGCACAATACAATAGTGTAGCATCCATCGGAACAGATACTACACTTTGATCTTAGCCAAAAGGCCAAAAATTCGTCTAGCTAAATCTGACTAAAATAGGAATCTTACATAAGAAAAAAAGGATCACCATTCTTCCTCGAAATAATAACGGCTTCACAACTAAATAGATATCCAGTTTTATTTGCGGGAACACAGGAACAAAATGAAGGTAGTACAATGGGTTGGTTATGGTTGACAAGACAAAATAATGTTATCCTGGTATTCCTCGATTTGTCAACCGCAGGCCTGGTAGAAAGCGCAGAATACACATCTTGTCTATTTGAAATTAAGACTGAAACTAAATCGTTTTGTTCATCACGTGGTTTAGTTCTCGCACTAAGACGATTCATCACGTATGAATCTTATTGAGCATACATAGGCGTGTTGCGTGTCATGCTGTGGTTACATAATCACGAAGCCGAATCGCAATATCACCGCTGATCATGTAGACCGATACAAAATAGTTCGCTCATGTAACTGCTACACATCCATGGCAATAGATTGTTCTTATTCTGCTAGCCATGAACGGGTAGAACACATGGCATAACGGTTAAATTTCGTTTGTTTAACAATCAGTTCTACGTGACGGTGTAAAGGATCAGAGATTATCAAAAGTAATGACAAAGTCTATCCATACATAATATATTAACTTTATTTACGTTGTAGTGCAAAAGAGGTATTTATCAAAAGTAATGACAAGGACTTGTAGTGATGTGGAGATGTGATTCGAACGAACGTCAAAAAGCTACTGACTTGAATAGCTACCCTCTTTCTTTCTCCATTCCATTTGGATATGTTCTCCTCTTCACTTCTGAAAGCAAATAAAGAGTTTTCAAATGCTGTCACTAAATCATAATTTTCAGCCAATAAGAATGAGCCCCGTTCGTTTTAAACCCGAATGGTCGACATATACCAAAAATGCAGGCTTAGCGAAGAAACCACAGAATACATCACACATATGTGTCCGCGCATGTGTCCGCACATTCACCCCCTTCAAACCACCACCTCCTGATGTTTTAACATGTTTTTAGAGACAGTGTTGGCTATATGGGAGAACTGGAAGTTGGCGACAGATCTCCCAGATATCACCAGACCCGGCATTCCCAATTAAGAAAACTGCACCAACAGCAGTAAAATAATTTCTGTAAAATACTTAATTTTGATTGGTTAATTTTCATAAAATACTTAATTTTGATTGGTTACTAAAATCGGACTTCAAGCAATCAGAAGTCCAGAATAATACACTCATGCTGGGAGCAAAATACTGACTATTTAAACCAGTACCCAAGGAGAGTTAGCAATGAGACTAAACCTGCCACCAGAGAACCCTTGTCCGTGATTCTCATAGCAATGCTGTTCACTCCTATTACTACTAAACTTCTAGTGGGCAAACCCAAACTTAAACTTAGTCATTAGACCGAAAGCTCTCGACCGACACAACAATAAACATTCACGAACTCACTCACACAAGTTCACACGTATACTGACTAAACAAAAAGCAAGTATGCATATGCACAACACCAGCTTAGTCTCCCAAGCTTTCACTCTTCCATACGCAATCCCACACATCAACAACATAAACAAGCATGTCTGTTTACCTCCTCTTACAGACAAAGCAACTCCTTCTTTACCTAAAACATTCCTAGACACTTTGAACTCTCATTACTACTAACTCTTTACTTGAGGTTGTCAAAACAAGTTGTCAGTAAAATTGATAGATTTTCTTTGGATGAATTTTATGTTAATTTGCTAACGAACTTGTTTTAGGATTTATTTCCTAAAGCAGCTAGCACTTTTTTATGTTAAGATTGAATTACTGACGGGATCTACTTTTATTATTTGTTTCTTTTTGTGTCTTTGTTGTTTTTATTTTTGATTATTATTCTGTCCATTTTACCCATTTCTTTGTTACAAAAAAGTCGAATTTTGTTAACAACCACAGAATTACGTCAATTCCTAAGTTTGAACCGATGCACCTGAAGAAGTTCGGAGGTTACATCCACCGAAAAGTTGTGAATATAACAAGCAAGATGAGAATAATAGTCCGAATAATGCTGATTATCAATCCTCATCTCAGAAATTCTGAAACATAAATGGGTCTTAGTTTTACAGAATCTCTCTATATATATATAAAGTTGTAGTCCCTGTGTGTTTGTTTGTTCACAAACTCCTTCTAGGGTTTTAGAGATAGACCCCTATAACCATGTAATATTCTGAAACCTCATTACTCAGGGTACTTGTATAAATATATTTCATTTTAATCATTATCGTGGGGTCTGTGTTCGCACTTGATATGCATGAAAAGGAAACTTTACTTTATTTAATTTATAACTCAGAAATCATAGAAATAAAAAAAAAAGAATGGAAATGTTAATATGTAGTAGTCATAAAGATTAATATTTCTTTCTTCTTGCGGAGAGAAGCCCATGTGAGGTGATTGGATTACACTATGATCAATCAGCCTCCAGAGCGTATTAATTTCGACCTAACCTTTAAAGGATTACATCCAGACCTTTGGGATTTACACAGCAGTCCCAAAGAGCTTCCAGGCATCAACGAAGAAAAATGTCTTTTCTCCTGCCCCGGTCAATTTGGTCCCGAGCACCGGCTATTACCACTGAAAGGTGTACTGCTGTAAGACTTTTGGCGACCGGCCGACCCTTCTTACTTTATTACTTCCTTCACCGTGACGACACTGTTTTAACTTTTGACAACCTACACCCAACGGTGTAGGCCACTCAAATAAATATATTATTTGTTATTTATAGAAGAGCTTTGTTTTCTTTTCATTTGACGATTCTTTTATTACAAAGTATTATAGGAGTTTGTCTTGCAGTTTATGTGAAGATAGGCTTCTATAAATAAGGGATTCAGGACTTTGAGCAGGAGTGAGAAGGGATTCTCAAGCATCCTTGAAAAATGCTGAGAGTAACCGTAAATGTTTCAAATTTATTTCAATAAATGTCACTTTACTTACATAACTTATTCAATCAATGCTACGTTCACCTTTGTATCACATCCCAAAAATCGAATATTATAAAATGCATAAAATAAGAATAAAAAAGATAATATAGTGTTATGTGCCTCATTCAATCCCAAGCAACGTCGGATTTTCCTGCTAGTATCAAAGATAAAGCTAAATGACATCTGACAAAAAGAAAAGATAACAATTAACAGTTCTATTTTTTTTACTGACTGATAAGTAGTTTTATTAGAAAACTAGAAAAATGTGACTAATAAGAGTCAGCCATTGGGGCTCGGTTAGATTGTTTGAATCGAGAAAAAGTGAGTTTATAAAGCCAGTTAAATTTTAAAAAATAAAGAAAAAATCCAAAATTAGTTTCTATCTGTCTCTGTCTGTCTATCTGTCTGTCTCCCTCTCTCTTTCTCTCTCTCTCTCTCCCTCTCGCTCTCGCACGCTACAGTTTAAATGGTATTTTTACTACTAGTGGTGATATTTCCTTTTATTTATAATCTTGAGTTTTATAGTTAGTTTTATTATCTTTGACTGTTAATAAACACATAGTGAATGAAAGAGAGATAGAGAGATAGATAGAGATAGATAGATAGATAGATAGAGAGAGAGAGAGAGAGAGAGAGAGAGAGAGAGAGAGAGAGAGAGGTAAAAGTGATAGACATCAATGTATAAAATAAGAGTGAAGGAGATCAAACAACATAGAGTGAGAAAGAATGAGAGTGATAGACAGAAACTTTGTAAGAGATGGGTCACTTGGTGAGTTAATTGCAAATTACGACTAAATAAAACAATAAAAATGGATGTTTTTCAAACATAACTCAATCTCAAAACTAAGGAATACTTAGCAAATATGTTGTATGATTAAAATACATAAGAAAAAAGTCCAAGGGAAACAAACGTTGATTAACTCGGTTTTAGTGCAATAATAGATTTATGTAACAAAGTAAATGGGGAAAAAATGAATTTCCTTTGATTGACCTGTTTTAATTTTACTTTGTAATGTGCAATTCGTTTAGCTTTTTCACATGGACACTCCATATGTGGATGCCGGTACTTTCATGTGTCGAACAAAGAAACTAGGCAAAATAATACAACTGACGTCAAGGAAATGATTTGCTTAACGAACAGGTTTTTTTAGGTTCTTGTCTAGGATAGTGGCGCTATCCAGAAATGCCGTTATTTTTTGGTTTAGACACACTTAACTTGAGCATAATTGAAGAATAATACTCTATGTATTTGTAGCAGTAGTCACAACAACAACAACAACAACAATGCAGATCACCTTGTGATAATGGTTGATATCACCCTAAAGTCTCGACCCCCCCACCCCCTGTTCAAGCCGATCAGCCTTATGCCATTTCTAACCAGCAGAACATTACCACTGTCAACAAAGGGAAGAGTCTATCAGGCATGTGTACGAAGTGTGATGATGCACGGAAGTGAAATCGGGTCAGTGAGGGTTGAGGACACATGTTGCATGGAGAGAATGATGTGATAGATGTGTAATGTGAGTCTTAAAAACAAGCTTAGATGTGATGACATCAGCGGAAGATTAAATCTGGACAGTATAGGGAGATGTATGCAGAACAGGAGACTTAGTTTATATGGTAACGTTGAAAGAATGTGTGAGAGTTTTTTTTATTAATAGATGTAGCACAGTAGAAGTATAATGGTCACCTGGCAGGGGAAGGCCAATGAAAACATGGGAGGAGGTGATACGGGTAGACTTGAGAGAAAAAAGGGATAAATAAAGGTCTGGTCAGAGATAGGGTAGTTTGGAACTTAATTTCTAAAAGCTGTCCAACACATGCCAGAATGTAAAAAGGACGTTAAATCGAATATGATGATTATGATATAATGTTGTTATAATTGGTGTCTGCATTCTTGATGATAATGCAATATTAAAGAAAGAATGAGTCTATCCATACATAAATACTAGACATGTTCATTTCGGCTGGCACTATATTAGTTTGCATGCGACAGTGTGTAAAAATGGGATAGGCATTGGAGATGTGTGTGTATATTAATTTGCCTTTGTTTTGTTAGTGAGAGAGTGTATGCATGAACTTGTATGTACATGAGTTCGGTTAGCAGTGTATGTATTTGCTTGGCTCTGTTTTGTAAATAAGAGAGTGTGTGCAAACCTGTGTGTATGTTAGTCCCATAAGCTGTATTTAGTCTTCTTTTTCTCATGTGTTAATTCCGAGCTATGATGGATGTTTGTCTTCACTTGACACGATCACAGGCTTGGTCCGGGTTAGGGTCCGGGTTAAGGCCGGTTTCACAGAGATCTTTATGCAGGGTGTCGGCCTACCCCTCAGTTGTTTTCCAGTGACTTCCAGTGCAAAGGTGAGTTTTGCGACGGTGTCGTTGTTGGCCCTCAGCACATGTCCAAATCATCTGAGCCGCCATTTCTTCATCTTGCCCTAAGCTTGATAAGCTGTATTTAGTAATTTGTAAATAATTCTTGTTACGTCTTGTGTTCCAGGCTGGATTGTGACATGCTGTAAAAAGAAAGAGAAAGCTGTGTGTTTGGCTTTTTATATTATGTGCGAGGTTTAGAAGTGAATATTCTCGTGCTTGTGATTGGTTAAAAGAAACTGCTGATTTTACCTTTAGTCTAATCGAGTGTCGATACTTAAACACATTTGCTAGCTGCTGCTGATTCCCATAAACTATTAGCATTAGAAACATGCGAAAAGTGAAAGAATTACAGGATTGGATAACTACTGCATAAATAAATAACCAACTTATGACCTGCTTACCTCCCCTGTTGTATCAACTATTTCACTAACTCTCCTAGTAGGGAGGAAGGTTATTTCCTGTAATAATAACACAACAATAAAGATCTCATTTCTGCCTTGCACCAATGTTATGTTCATATATACCAAACAATGCATAATGAAACATGGTGGCAACTGGTTACTGAAACACATCTCTGATATTTTGAAGAGATTACAGGTCATCATCCATGAGGTAAGCTCTTTTGGGTCATGATGCAAATATGTGTTGTATTAACAACGTTTGTGATTTTCCTGTCAGCAGACTAACAACTCTGTCTGCCCCTCTTTTATTCTCACTTGGATATGAGAAGGGAAACAACATATATGTTTTTCTTCTCCATCATTCTTCTCTTTCTTTTCATATCCATGTCTGTTGTATACTCGAATCTGTTATGTTAGCTTTTTGCTTACCTTAGCAGGTGGGTACCCGGATTTCGTCTTGTTGTTCTGTGTGTCTTGGGTTTTGAATGATAACACTGGACGCTGGTCTAGCTTTAAGAAGTTTTATTCAAGGTAAAACAGATGACACAGATTGGGTTCTTTTGCACGGCAGAGAGAGAGAGAGAGAGAGAGAGAGAGAGAGAGAGAGAGAGAGAGAGAGAGAGAGAGTTATTTACTAGGTGAAGATATTCACTGCCATGTGGGCCGGCCTCGCTCACTAAACAGGAGATTGGCCCACACGTTCTTCTCTCTTGGTTGTCGCAGCGGAAGAAACCGAAATTCCTTTGCTAATGCCATCCTCTCTAAGGGCGTCGTCTGTATCTGCAACCACCACCACCATTATCTAACATGTCTTGTTATCACAATGCCTAAAACAAGTACACTAACCACTATTCCTACCAGTATGTATAGTCTTCAAATCAGAACCCCAGAACGATTGAAAATAGACCCATGGAAATTCTTCCAGGCCCAGAGAAATATAGTAATGATCGAGAACTACTTAGGTAATGATGCATTGAAATATGCCATGGCATGCATTTTGCAACAATTGAGACTGAAGTCATCGTTCAAGAAATATTAGATATTTTTAAGGAATATGCAATAGGAGTCACTAATGAAACATAAGAACGTTTCATGTTTCAACAGAAAACGCAGGATGAAAGTGAACCATTTTACAACTTTTATAGCAGTCTCAAAGCCCGCTCAAAAACATGCAATTCTTGTGATAATGCTAATAAGACACCAAATTGTCACTGGTATATGGGATTACAACATCTGATAAGACTTGCTCAAAGTGCAAAGCATGACGTTTGCAAGACAGCAGAGAAGACCTTTGTTCATAAGAATGGCCTGATTGCAGAGGAAGACAAGATGTTGAAAGTATAAGACACTAAGAGAAACGCCCCAATGTAGAAATGCTATTTCTGTAGCTATGTGCACATATATAGACAAATGTTCTGCATATGACAAACCATTTCAAGTTGCAAATACCCAACATGAGGATGAGAACATATAAAACAAAGAAAATGCATCCTCGATCTTGTATGCACTACCTCAGCATCATTTCTGAAGAAGAGGAAGAAAATGCACAATAAGTGAATGCAGTCACTGCAAATAAAGAGTTTAGAGATGTCAAGTGCATTATGATGCTGAACAGAAAAGAGGTAACTTTTCTAATTCGTACAAAAGCAAATGGAAAGATTCTTCCAGTAGAGTGTGGCAACTAACTACAACCCTATAGTAGGGTTAGGGTCCTATCGATCTGGGACAAGACACTAGCGATGCAACTAGCAGTTTGTCAAATACTGAACCCTACGACATCTTCTCTTCTTTTTAAGTTGTATTTCCCTTGATGGGCTTAGACTTTTTCATTCGTTGTCTCCACAATTTTCTATAACTCGCATCTTGATTCGTCAATCCCAACTGTCTCATGTCTTCAGCCACCAATTGTTTCAAATTCCTTCGAGGTCTACCCACTTTTTGTGGACCACCTATCTCCATTAAAATTAATTTCCTTGGATCTTCTGAAGACATCCTTTAAATATGATCGAACTAATTTAATCTTCTACTTTCGATAACCTCCTTCACATCGATAACTATCAGCTCTTCCATTGATGAATTTGTTCAAGTCGTTTCACACGGGCTATGGAATTGGAATCCATATTCCATGTCGTTGATTCCTACAGAAGAACAGATTGGATACAAACAATATACAATTGTCCTCCGATCTTACTTACAAAAAGTACCCAGTTCAAAGATGAAGATCTTTGTCAGCTCCTGTTGGGCCTTTAAACAAGTTAACAAATGGAAAAATATGGGAACTGTATAAATTAAAAAAATATGGGAACTTTATAAATTAAAAAAATATGGGAACTTTATCAATGAAAAAATATGGGAACTTTATAAATTAAAAAATATGGGAACTTTATAAATTAAAAAAATATGACAACTTTATAAATTAAAAAATATGACAACTTTATAAATTAACAAAGACATTTCTCTACAAACCATATGACTGTATTAGGGATGTAAGATCTCCGCTTTTTGGTAGAAATAATTGATTTCTGCCAAATCACTAGAACCGTACTTATTTTTTCATCGCTATGTGAAGAAAACTATCAATGGCAAAGAAACAGTATAGAGGCTGACTTTAGTAAAAAGGAAAAGAATTTTCATCATGTGACAGCTCTTTCTCAATGAGGAGTTTGACAAGAAGCTAGGCAAATCACCAAAAATGACAGAACTGAAATTGAAGTCTGATGCCGTCCCTGTGGTGATTGCTGACTGAAAAATACCTATTTCTATGCATCTTCATCTGAAACCGTAACTACATAGACCAAACTAGGGAATATTGAATCTGTAAAGAAACCCACACCATAGGTCAACTTGTTAGTTCTAATTAAAAATAAAAGTGTTTCACTAAGAATATGCCTTGACCCCTTTGAGCCGAACAAGGTACTCACGTGAGAGTATTATATGATACTCATGCAGGAAGGTGTGCTTCAAAATCTTCACTAAAGCCAATCTGTCATCAGACTATTGGCACTAGATGCGGCTTCCATTTACCTCACAACATTCCAAATCTGTTTTAGACGTTTTCTTTGAGGCAGAGCAATTTGGGCTGACCACTTTCTGAAGTCATTGCTAGAGGGTGGCCAGACGACAAGAAGGCATTGCTTAATTCCCTGAAATTGTTCTTGAACACCGGAGATGAACTCAAAATCCAGGATTGACTGATACTACGAGGACAAAGGATAGTCATCCTCTACTTCGTACAACCTAAACTGAAATAAAAGGCACATGCTGGCAATTTCGGCATAAACTCATGTTTTCAAAGAGCAATGGACGTGATTTACTGACCAGATATGTCCAAGGAAATTTAACAACATATAGAAGCCTGTGCCACCTGGACAACTTATGCAAATTTCCAGACAACAGAACCACAGATTATTACACAAGTGCCAGGAAGGAAATGGCAACAAATAGTGATTGACCTCCTACAACAATTTCTTTGAGATTGACAGGTTCAACATAATTATAGAGTCAGTGATCGAATGTATAAAAACAGGCTTTGCACACTATGAAATTCCGAAGTCAATGACTTCCAATAAAAGGCTCAAGTTCTCGTCAGATGCTTTCAAAGATTTTGCTAAGAAATGGCTATTCAAACATGAGATTATCTCACTGGGAAAACAGCCAAGCTAATGACACCACAGAAGTGACAGTAAAAATTGCCACACACTTATTGCAGAAGTAAAGAGTTTGAATAATAATAATACATTTTTGTTGAATACAGAATTGGTAGATGTAACAAAGTAATTGCGAAATTTGAGTTGAAACCAGATATACAACCAATTTTCAAAAAGAAGCGAAGTGGTCCATTCGCGTCAGAAGAAAAAATCAACTTAGAATTGGATAGGCTCGAGAAAATGGGAGTGCTATCGAGAGTTGAATGTGTTTTGTCGACAGTATATGTAAAGAAAATTCGGGTTTGAACAAGTCATTGAGAGATTACCATTATTTGTTGCGTAGTCCAGAAGAAATATTCGCAAAACTAAATGGAGGAAAGTGTTTTTTCGAAAGTGGATTTAAGCGACGCATATTTGTAGATCCCGGTGGATAAAGAATGCTCAAAGTTAAAACAGAAGTTGTAGTGGAGAACACATTGTGTAATATCGTGAGAGAACTTCAAGTGACACTTGGAGAGATAAAGACAAAGATGATGAACAATGATTTTATAAAAATATTAAAAAGGGCATAAAAGAAAAGAACCAAAAACATTCCGGAAGCATATTCCATCTGCGACCATGTAATAATGTACAGTGATCGGGTGGCCATTCTGGCGAAATTGCAAACACATATTCTATGAGAGTTTCATGATGGGCATCCAGAGATATAACGGATGAAGAGCCTTATGCAAAGTTACGTCTACTGGACGAACATGGATCGAGATATCGAGAATACAGTTAAATCATGTAAAGGGTGTGAGCTAACAGCAAAAACGCCTCCCATAAAATTCAAACACTGGCCTAAAACGATCGACCGTGGTCGAGAATCCATATTAACTTTGCTGGGCCATTGGACGGGTTCTATTATCTGGTTGTACGTATTCTTAGAGAGTTTAGGATATCTTTACTAAATGGCCGGAGATACTTAAGTGTAAAAAACCAACGACAGAAACAACAATTCGGTTTCTACATGAATTTTTCGCACGTTTCGGAGTTGTGGATTGTGTAGTATTGGATAATGATACTCAATTCACGTCCAGTCAATTCAAAAGGTTTTGTCAGTCGTTTCTAGTGAAACACCTTAGTGACGTATCATGCACAAAGCAATGGTCTAGCGGAGCGATTTGTTGATACTTCTAAAAGAGTATTAAAAAACGAGGGGTAGTCCCACAGAGAAAGCCATGCAGGATTTTCTGCAAGTGTATATAATGATCCCGAATAATAACGTTCCATCTTGCATGTCACCAACAGAAGCTATGTTCACAAGAAAGATCAAGATGATTTTCGACAGACTGTTACCGACTCATCAGAAACCGGAACAAAAAATAAATGTCAGAAAAGGACGTTTTCAAATCGAAGAAAATGTTATTTTCTAATGGTTTAAGAATAACAAGTCATTTTGGGAAATCAGGATTGTAGAGAAAAGAATTGGGAATATGCTCTATATGGTGAAAGGACCAAAATTTACCCATAAGAGACATTTAAACTAAATCAGGAAAAAATATTCCAATGCTGTAGATGACAACACTACAGAAGAAGAATTAATGGACGTCGTGTTTGACATGTTCGAGTTACCAGTTCCACAAGTAATTTCTCAAAGGCGAACGTCGAAAAGGAAATAATTCTCTTTCATATTCACAAATTAACAAAGACGACCAATAAAGTTGTTTTAAATATTGGAAATAGACTTCATCTCATTTCTATAAGTCAACCTCAAGAGACAAAGATATTGACTTCTTACGGAGCATAGGCTTAAAAAGGGGGTTATGGTGTAAGCTGATGTACCTATTTCAGGAATAAATGGACTAACCCAGACACAATAAATATAATTACGACTAGACGTCGTGGCAGAAATTGGTAGCAGTTATGGCCCCAGAATTATGATGTGTACTTCTGTAACATACTTCTGTCAATACACTTTTGTTGATTATACCACTGTTTGTCTTGATTATAACCGGCCTACAGGGCCACAACACTCTTCTTTCTAGTGAAGTAGTTAATCCTAATTTTATTCAAAATAAAAGAACCCTGGAGAATTGATATAAAGCAAACATTTCAGATTAAACTAAATAAATGATATTTAACATAAAACCTTAGACCAAATACACACACACACGCACACACATACACACACACATACTTGCTGTACCTTTACTTACAATTTCTTTTGCTTTTCTTTTTTTAACTATGCCTTTTTACCCCAAATATTATGTTTTAGTTCCAATCAAAGTAAAATCACTCTATACGAACGAATATAGAGCAACATGCCTTTTTTAAGATGGTGGCCACTTGAAAATAATTCCGACCTAAACAAAGTATTTTCTGTAAAGAATTAAATTGAATTACATTTTATTCTTCTTAACAACATTCTGTAATGATTCACAAGAAAAACTGATGAACGAGAATCAAATATTGATTTTGTAGGAAGAAAGCTATCGATGACAAAGAAACTATAAAGAGACTGACTTTACTTTATATATTAGATAATCCTTCTTTAATAAAATAAGACAGTATTAAAATAGAAACAGAATCGTTAACATTTCTTTGTATTCTGAACTCTTGTCTATTTTAGTGTCTTTGTAAGTTTCCACATTTATAACATGGTGTTTCACTCTTGGGATACATAGTTTTCACAACAAGAATACTTGAAAGTCTTTCATCAAGTTTTAAAGAGGAATTTTCCAAAGATTTCTTAAGCCGAGAGTCTCACATTTTTTCATATTAATCTTCAAGGTTTCATAGCGAAGCAAGATTTTCTCACATAAATATTAAAAGTAAACAAAGTTAAGTTCATTAATATAAACAGTAACATCGGTCGCAGAAGTTACTGTGATGATTACTCATAGTAATGCACAACCGGAAAAGCTGTTTAGTGTTGTGAGGAAGTTTTTGGAAAGAACCTAAAACTTGATGGAACACTTTGAATTGTGTTTGCTATGAAAACTATGTATCCAAAGAGCGAACACCTACTTGTAACCTAAATAATACAACAGTAGCGTTTATAATACTAAGAAAATTGAGTATTGATTTACTCCTCTCCAGGAGTTAGGCACAAGGCCAGTTTTTATCTTACTCCCACAAGTAAGATGTGACCCATCCTGAATAATCCTGTTTCGATTTTATTAATGTTGTTATACTACTGTTACCAAAATCTCATTCGGCTTTACTATATTTTTTTATCAATTTGGAAGATTTCTATCTAAATATGAAACTAGAAGAATATCCGTGCCAGGGTGGGTATATGGTTATTTTTTCTTTTCTTAAGCCAGGCTTTTCAAAGATTAAAATCCTATCATCAGAGGAGTTACATAGATTGATAAGCTGGCAGGGGAATAGCCAAATTTAATAAAAATGTTAATTTAAAGAAACAATGTAAAGTAATGGAAATTAAATGTGCGTACATAAAGAGCTTATCAAAATATAGAGCATGTCTAGTTGGAAAAGTGTCCGTTGACAAAGTGTCCGGTTAGGAGAGATTTTGTGGAGATTGCGGCAGAAATAGTCAAAACGAAGATGAAATAGATTTGTCATTCGCACATCTTTATCTCTCTTCCTTCATTTATCTTTATAATTGCTCTATCCCATATATTGAGCTTTAATCATTTCACTATAGGTTCAATTCTCTAAAAGTATACTTTTAGTCTCATATATATATATATATATATATATATATATATATATATATATATATATATATATATATTGTTGAATATAAGAGACAACTCATGTCTAGATATCCTTTGGTAGATCCTTTCAATAGTCCGAATTAGGATCTTAGTTTCGGAGGGGAATTGGCTGACAAATCCAAACTATGGCAAATTCATCAGCCAATTCTCCTCCGAAACTAAGATCCTAATTCGGACTATTGAAAGAGTCTACCAAAGGATATCTAGACATGAGTTGTCTCTTATATTCAACAATACTTGCCTGTAAGAGAAGATGCTGCCTAGATACACACACACACACACACACATATATATATATATTTATATATATATATATATATATAGCATAAATATCTGTAAACGCAATTACATGATCAATTTCTGTTCCAAGAATTCAACATAACAACAGATTGTGTACGATCGTTTCTGAAACCATATATTTGTATATCATCATCAGCACAGTGTATTAACACGAAATTAAAAGCTTATAGACAGCATCAATAGAAAAGAGTACAATATTCTCAATTATACAGCAAATTAGAAACGATGAAGGGGATATATATATATATATATATATATATATATATATATATATATATATATATATATATATATATATATATATATATAGAATAAAATATGAAACTAAAAGTATACTTTTATGAGATAGAACCTATAGTGAAATGGTTTAAGCTCAATATACGAGATAGAGCAATTATAAAGATAGATGAAAGAAGAGGGATTAACATGTACGAATGACAAATTTATTTCAACTTCGATTGTTCAATGCAAGGTATACTCGGTAATAAAATTATGTTTATTATTCTTTCCTTAAGCCAAGGCTTTTCAAAGATCAAAATCTTATCATCAGAAGAATTACATTGGCAGTAGAAAAGCCAAAATTCAAAATTTGAAAAAATATTAAGTAATGGAGAGTGAAAAAAAGTTTGTGTAAAAAAGATATGGGGTCTGTCCAGTTGGTAATTGTCCGTTGATGAGGTGTCCAATGAAAGAAGATTTACAGATGGAAAAGAAGGGTTTTCGTGAAGGCAGCATGGAAAAGAGTTCAAGAATGAAGTAAATCCAATAGAGAGATGTTGAATTCAAATCGTAGGTGGAGCACACTTATTCGGAATTAATTTTGAGAATTCGGACCATTTTAAAAATACTTCCGTGGGCCGAAGGAGAATTCGTACATGTTTATCCCTCTTCTTTCATCTATCTTTATATATATATATATATATATATATATATATATATATATATATATATATATATATATATCATTAGTTTTTTATTTTATTTTTTCCTTTTTTGGGGATGGGTTAGCAAAGTTTATAAAAAAGAATATGCCCACATTACTCAACGTGTTGCTTAAGTGTCCCATAAGTCATAATGATAAGTTCATTAGTTAGCACTTTCCAAATATGAACTTTATATTTGCCTAGAAGAATACCCATCCCAGAACTTTTCTGTCGTCTTATAAACAGGTAGGACTAATTCTAAAAAGAAAAAGCCAGTAACACAGAAGAATTAGAATATTTGATGTTCTATTTAATCAAGTTTAGCAATATGTGACTAGAGAATTTAAATCAATTCTCAGTACACGAGGAGGTTGCTAAAATTTACTGTGTATTATGTTGCCTATATATACACCTGTTGAAAAGTAAAAGACAGTTTAAAGGCTGTGGTGAACAAGGACATTTCATTTATTAATAGTTTGTCTATGACAAACTATAAAGACAGAAAACGAGACATGTAAAAAATAAGATCAAACCTAGAGAATACATTGTTCCCATACAACAGAAGAATGGACACGTTATTCATGTGAAAAGGTAAAATAAAGATTTAGCATCTTTTCTGTTAGGGAACATGCCCAAAGCCTGTCCTGTCTGTTGGATGTCCGGAAAGCAAATGAAGACCAAATTTGGTCTTTATTCACGTGGTGGTAGGAGGACCTCCACAAAATCTTGTGTCCACACGAGATTTGAGGATCTGACCATTTTTACCAAGGGAAATCATCCTGGCCTAGAAACCAGTTTCTCACGAAAGGAGATAAATCTACCCCCAATCATCATAATCATCATCTCATCATCATCATATTAGGTTTAACGTTCATTTTACATGCTAGCATGCATTGAACGGCTTTAATAAATTGACTTCCAAAGTAACCTATCTCTGCCAGGTCTTTATTTATCCCTCTTTCACTCAGGTTCATTTTTATCACTTCCTCCCAGGTTTTCCTTGACCTTCCCCTGTGAACTAAACCTGACCTCAATTGTTCTACATCTACTAACCCAATAACTCACCCATTCTTTCAACGTGGCTATACCATTGAAGTCTCCTGTTCTGCACACATCTCTCTATACTGTCTAGACTTAATCTTTCTCTGATGTCATCACATCTAAGCCTGTTTTTTAGACTCACATTTCACATCAATCGTTTCATTGTCATATCATTTCCCTCCATGCAACAAAACATGTATACTTGTCAAAAACACATCTAAAAGTCAATATTGTAATAATCTCACAAAAATACAAATTATTCTGAAGGAAATTGACATCTTTGAAGCACCCATGAAAATGTATTTAAGTGAAATATTTTTGAAAATCAACACATCGTGGAATTTAAATGAAAAAATCATTTATCTAATTTTTTTTGCAAGCTTTCGTTGGAAAACAACTTTGTCAGGCGAAACTGTCTTATAGTTTTTTTCTTTCTTTTCTTCTTCCTCAGGGGTCGAATCACGGTAGAGGCAGAAAAACACGTCAAGTTGTAAAAGACGTTATAATAAGTAGAGTACGGTCGATGTTTGACGCAGGTTGGCGCTTTTTGAATAAACAAATTGACAACATCTTTGAAGCACCCATGAAAATGTATTTGAGTGAAATATTTTTGACAATCAACATATCGTGCAATTTAAATGAAAAAATAATTTATCTAAAATTTTTTTTGCAAGCTTTCGTTGTAAAACAACTTTGTTAGACGAGACTGTCTTATAGTTTTTTTTTTTTTTTCATTTTAATGGTATTAACTCCGAGGGGTCGAATCACTGTAGAGGCAGAAAAACACGCCAAGTTATAAAAGATGTTTCTTATTTTTAACACGTGTAACAATGTCTTGTATCTCTATATAAATTTAGATATGTGTATATATTATATATTTCTATGCATATCATTTTTATCAACTTTACCATTATGGGGGGAGGGGTCCAAACTCGCACCATGTGCATATGTTTAGATATATATTTCTATGCATAGGATTCACTCCTAAACTAATAGACTGGTCATTATGAATTATGGAATATATATTCTAGGCAACACAGTAAGTAACGGGAGCACAGTATTTATTTTTTTTGTAAACTTTACTATTAAGACGGGGTGCCCCCCCACCTAATCTTAAAAAATAAGTGAGATACAAAGGTTTAATAGAGAAAAGAATTGTTCTACATCAAATTTTTAGTTATATTATTGTTATATTTTAGTAATAACAATAAATAAATAAGAACACAAGACAGGAATAGAAGGAATAAGAAATGTATTAAGAATACTTAATTACATACAATGAGTCAGTAGCAAATACAGGCTCTAGGCAGACGGGCTATAAGCGGTGCACTAAGCGGTTCCTCTTTGGTTAGGCAAAGGTGTCGACTTTATAGTGACCTGACGAATCCATCCTTACACTATGGGTAAATCCGGATCAGTCCATAACAATTATGTAATAACATTTTAACCGGACCGGTGTATACGCACATGAGTATCAATAACATGTATGTGCAGAATAAACTCGTAAATTAAGGAACTTATTATTATGACTTATGGAATATGTATACAGTGAGTAATATGAGCACATTATTTTTTTTATCAACTTTACCATTTACGATACGTGCTCTTGAAACCGCCTCTCCTCAAAATAAAAGATTAAAAACTAATGCTATATATATTGTTTATACCGACCCTGGGACGGGTATTCTTCTAAGATTATGATAATAAAAGGAATCATCTATTAACTACTAATGTATATTAAACTATCAACGACTAATATATATCAATTCAACTAAAAGACCAGTTGACAAAATTTGGAGGCTGATCCACAACTTATGTTCAATTAAGAGTTATTTTTGCAAATAAGGATATTTATCTGAAATATGTCGAAAATCGAAATCTGCACGCTCACCTTTCTTGTATTCTATTTATGGATTCTTTTAATAAAATAAAAATGTGGTCTGAGTCATTGTGTCTGAAGAGTTTTCTATTTTTATTTGAAGTAATTTTGAGTTTTATGTCATGATCAATTGGCTCACTCCTTCTAGCCCTACTTTCATCTATTTAAGTGTTT
>OY744523.1:149516754-149829254 GCA_963556195.1 Sepiola atlantica
AGTATTAACACAGCATGACGTCGCTAGCTATAAATGCATCGTTCCTTTCATTAAGTAGAACGCTCTCTTGACGTCAAAGTCGCCGAATAAAGTATTAAAATTATCACGGTTTGTTTAGCTATCCAGCAGTGGCTGTATGGTTCTATATGTAGGGATTTGAGTTGTAAAATACTCGGAGCCCGGGGTTTCGAATCGCGCGACCAGTAGTGAATAGTTATATCTCTATGCTGATGAGTCCCGATTATAAAGGACGAAACGTACACGTACATAAATAATAAACAAAACAAATAAATATATATATATATATATATATATATATATATACATACAGGGCTTTACGCGCTCCACTACTTTTGGAGCTGCTCCCGCTCCTGCTCCAACGCCCAAAATTGGAGTTGGCTGCTCTCACGCTCCCCATTTTCAAAAAGGAGCCGCTCCAGCTAAAACTCCTATAAAAAAGGAGCGGCTCTTTTCCAGCGCTCCATAATGAAAATGTACCTTCTTTCATACACGTTCTATTCAATGGTCGAAGGATAGAGGTGGGCGTCAAAGGATCTCGTTAATATGGGTGGGGATGTCACTTTAAGTGTAAGACTGTTAGATAATATTTGACAAAAGCTCGCTAATATTTTGAGAGTTATAGGAGAACACGTGAAGGATTATACGTAAATTTTCGTTTCCTGAGGTATAAAATAGAAATAGAAAAATCCCTGAAGTATCTAAAAACAATTTTAATTTACATTACATTAACAACCTATTTTTTCAGGGAAGGGAAATTTGACCCGATATTTTTCCTATTTATTTTGGATGGGAATTTAGATTTGTTTTAAGTAAATAAAGTTATAGATTTAAACATTATTAGTGATTATTTTCTTTTTAAAGATACCATTTCTCTGAGAGAGGAGAGACAGCCAGGGCAAAATTATTCGTCGTGCTGTTGTTTAATATTTGTTTGCTTTACGAACGTAACTATATTGTATAATGTGTATTATTATTTACCACAGAGAAACGCGTAAGTACTTTAAAAAAAATCGATTTATCCAATTTTTTTTCAATAGTACAATTTGGGGCGAAACAAAACCAATGAAGTTTATTTTTTAAAGATTGAATAAAAAATATTTTTCATAAGTTGACCAAAAAATATCAATAAATTGTCAATAAACAATTCAGAGATCCATTTAATGACTTAAAATTTCATACAAAATATCTGGCCTAGACCTTAGGAGTTGAAAAAATATCGGGTCAAATTTTCCTCCCCCGAAAAATTAACTGGAGCAAGTTTTCCTAGGTCGGGCGAAAACATTTATTAAAATTAAAAATTTGCATAAAAAAGGTCAACACGTCTATATTTGAAATCTCTAACAAAAACAAACTGTTTACAATCTTAATATTCGATAATCTCCCCCCTCTATCTCCTTCCATATCTCATATACATTTACCAGAGATATAATTAAAAAAATAACTCAGAGTTAAGTTGAGACTTTCTTTCCTGTTCGTTTTTATTGCTGAATAAAAAAACTAATGTTTTAAAAAAAATCAAATAATTTTGCAGCAAGGAGCGCGGAGCGATAAAACCGCGCTCTTTAGTCCCAAATGGAGTTGCTCCTGCTCCACTCCCGTTAAATATAAAATGACCCCTCTGCCTTCGCTCCAGAAAAAGGAGCGTGCTCCTGGAGCGTGCTCCTTTTTGGAGGGCTCCGTATATATCGTATTTGTCATGTGGAAGAATTAGGAAAAAGTGCTCAATCGACGGAATTTGGGGGTCTTCATCAAAATTCGTCTTTTGAGTAACAACGAATGAAAAAGGTAGGTGGAAACAACAGACTAAAACAGAAAAAAGATTTAAAAAACTATAACTTAACTTAAATATTGCAGCTAAGTAGAGAGAGGAGTGAATGTCCCATGTCGTCAGTTCTAAAATAATTAAAATACCCAACTGCAAATTAGCCGGTTGGGAAAAATGGGAGAAAATATTTTTTTTAAATCTATTTTTTCAAAATACTATTACTCGGTAGAATAAAGTAACAATTGAGAAATAAATTTCTCATTGATCTCAAAACATAAAAATTACACGGAAGAAAAATATCTCCCAGGAAACTTACTGCTTAAAGCTAAGCTAACAACAGGAGGAAATAATTTTTTTAAATCTTGTGAAACTCACGAGGCAAAAAAGGTATTCTCTAATCTCCCTATATACACGGGGTTTATAAATAGTATCAAAGAAGATGAAATATGTATAGATAAAAATGTTACGTAACGCCCAAACAAACGCAACAAGGGATATGCTGAAATTACACCTCTTAAAATACATTCTTATATAATATGCAAAATGCAAATTATTTAATAACAAAATGCAAATATTTAGGGAAAATTCACATGCAAAAAATGTTTGAATTTTATGTGTTTAATAAAAATTCAAAATGGCGTCTAAAGGATTGAAGCGCAATGGCATCTTCAAAAAAGGGCGGGAAAATATGGCAGGAAGATGACCATGCACTGCAAAATGGAAAAGGTCAACCCACAAAAACTTGCAAAGAAAAACAAAGCAACTAGCAGTACAGAACTAAATTACTAGGTTTTGCTTCAAAATTTAATTTGTAAAATAGAGAGGTAATTATAATATATGCGAACATAACCGCACATGAAAAACAAAACGAACTATTGTAAAGAGGGTAGTGACTTACGCAGTTTTTAAATGCATATGACAAGGAAAAATAAAGCAGAATCTTGTGTACAGAGGTTCCGTACGCGAGGTCTGGAAACACAAAGCAGAATCTTAAAGAAGAGTGTCGTATGCAGTTGTAAATGCACCGACAAGGGTCTAACAAAAGCAGGATAGCTTATGCCGTTTGTAAATGCATATAACAGGGGAAAAAAATCAAAGGCAGAATGTTGTATGCAGTCTGTAAATGCAACGATGTGAGAACAACAAAAGCAAAATGACAGGATTTTGGGTTCGTTATCAAAATTCGTCTTTTAGGTAACAACAAATGGAAAAAAGGGCGGAAACAACAAGGACACAAAAAGGAGCAAATAATAAAATAAACCCAGAAATGTAATTCCATACAATTTTATTAATATTCAAAAATACTAGCCGTTGCTTTTGTTTCCCAAAGCATGATTAACTTTGTTAACCAAAGGTAACAATAAAATAATTAATCAGTTTGAACACAAAAATATATAAAACAAGCAGGACCCGTGTCCCGGCGTTGCTCGGGGTGGGAGGATGTGAAAGAATAATTTAATTGTGAAAAAATATCAGTCGAAAAGGAATTTCGACAAAACAATAATTTTGTTAGCTTTTAGAGTGGGGGATCAGTTTCCTATATTAATTAACTTAAAATGAGCATTCACTTCCGAGCCATTTAGAGGTAATACGGTTTGATACTGGATGTATGTATGTGTGTGTGTTAACTAGATGCATATTATTATAGTATTTCAATTTTGTGATGTTTGTGCGGGAGGGGGGATTTTTTTTCTACACTAAAATGAAGTGCGGAAACACTATTTGTATTTTTTTGTATATATGTTTTGTCTAGTCCACCTCATATTTTTGTGTGTTGTTTGTGGAGGGATAGGGTTAATATTTGGAGGGGGGGAATTATTAGGAATAGGTATCCAGAAGTTTGCAGTTGTGACCTAAGAAGTCCAGAGTTTCTGGAGAAAGACAAATCAAGTTCCGATTCTTTTACACAATAAGAACCAAATTAAAGCGAATTTGCAAACTAAAAGTAAAACGTAGTTTACGGTTATGTTCAGAAACAGTTCGGTTCTTATTCTGTAGTTTGTTCAGTGAAGTTTGTCATTCGTTATCGTCACTGTTACTTAGCCGAACACGGGTATTTTCCATCATTTTAAAAGAATTATTTGTCAAGTGGTCGTTAATTTAATAATTAAAAAAAATCCCCAAAATTGAAAGTTACTAAAAAGTCCCCTCCTCCAGGAAAAAAGTAATTTTGATGATAAAGAAAAAGTAATGCCACCAGATCGAATTTCAAGTCAAAAAATTGAGAAATCCTTCGATTATACATATCGAGTTACAGGTAACTGGGCAGGAAGTGGGTGGTCATTTTATGTTAAATTTGTCTAGGAAAGTGATACCCCACCGTAAAATGTTAGATTTTATTGATTATTTTGTAATTCCTTTTTGGGGCAGTAGTGCAGTTTAGCAATTCGAGTGAATTTATTTGTTTTCATTTTTGAAGAATTGCATTCGCAACCATGGCTAACAATCACTGAATTTTCAATATGAATGGGGATACAAAAAAAAAAAAAAAAAAAAAAGAAATGCCCATTGTCAATAACATGTCAGGAATAATATTGTTTTTCTTTGGTTTAAGACAAAGAAAGAATCTTTTTGTAAAATCAACATGTCAGGAATAATTTGCCTTAAGAGGAAAGAAAGAATAGTTTTGTTAAATCCTATTTCAGTCATGTAAATTATTCATAGTGAAGTAGGTTTCGGTATTATTTTCTAAGTTTTTGTTTATTTTATTCTGGTTTTGATTTTAATTAAAGTTTTATTAAAATAAATAAATTAAAAAAATTAAGACACTCAGTTACATGAGAGTTATATAGCAAATTATTTTATTTGCAGAAATTGTTGAAACTTTAAAATGGTTTTGTTTTTGTTTCAACAAATGAAAGAAAATTAGACATTTGTATTTTATTAATAGAACCAAAATAAGTATAAAATCAGATAAATGAAATACCCCAACGAATAAATTTATATCAAATTATAAAAATTAAAAGTAACACTTGAAAATGGTAACGGTCAGTAGAAATTTAAATTCATATTGCCACTACCCTACTACTAACTCTAAGTCCGGGGGTGTTGCCAGTCAGACTAGGGTTAGTGGTAAGCCCTTTTTTAACTGCTTTTAATGAATGAAACACCAATAGCAACTCATGTCTCATTTTGGATTTTTTTACTGTCCCCGAAGCAGTGGATATCGACGAAATCATCTATTGAAGTAAGAAAAACTTTAAAACACTTTCAGAATTTTTAAACTATGCAGGTGAGTATAAAAGTGTTATGGTACCTTACCTATAACGGACTACTTGGACTCTTCCACTCACCATAAATACTGGGAGCACCTTCTCCTCAGTGTTGGCCCAACCCCAGCCCAATCAGTCTCTCATTAACTTCGGTTGATTGAGGACGTCGGGATGGGGTAATACCAGTCGAGGATTCGTTCTCGACAATCAGTCCGGCAGGAACTGGGCCATTTACTTGGCCTTTTATCTGCCGGGCTGAGGTATATTGTCCTGGGTTTTCCTAGGAGGTGCACCCTCCCACGCCTTGCCTCCCCTCTTTGGGGAGGAGTAAGTTTATTGCTTGCTGCCTGAGGCGCCCTTACCGGGGAATACCGACAGGGTTGCCCAGGCTATTTTTGATAGGCCAGAGTGCTCCTTCTTTAGGGGCGCTGGCTGGCTTGATCTCCCCACTTTCCGACCTTGTGTCACATATTGCTTTGTGGGAAGCGATTAAATACCTGGCCCAACCCCATCCTGTTTAGTCTCTCATTAACTTCAGTTGATTGAGGACGTCGGGATGGGGTAAGGTATTACCAGTTGAGGATTCGTTCTTGACAATCAGTCCTGCAGGAACAGGGCCATTTCGGTGGCCTTTTATCTGCCGGGCTAAGGTATACTGTCTTGGGTTATCCTAGGAGGTGCACCCTCCCACGCCTTGCCTCCCCTCTTTGGGGAGGAGTAAGTTTATTGCTTGATGCCTGAGGCGCCCTTACCGGGGAATACCGACGGGGTTGCCCAGGCTATTTTTGCTAGGCCAGAGTGCTCCTTCTTTAGGGGCGCTGGCTTGACTCTTCCCCCACTTTCCGACCTTGTGTCACATTTTTCTGCGGTGGGAAGGAATTAAATACCTGGAACCACCCACGTCGAGACTGGCAGTCAAGACTGACGTACAACTACTCTTGTGCTCTGTTGTATTATAATTTTCATCAATATACTTGTTTTATCTAAACTACGAGTTTGTGTCTTCCTTCCAGCCCCTTTACAGGGTCACAACAACTGGTTACGAGGTACAGTAAGGGATTCTTGAGAACCTTAAAATGGACGCCACAACAGACGACGAAATATATTAAGTTTTTTTTTTGAGAACCTTAAAAAAGGATAAATGCAGAGAAATCAATGGCAAATTCACCCGACTACATCATAGTTCTAAAAACTGGTTTTACCGGCGGACCAAAAAGAAAAAAATCACGTAAAAGACCAACTTATTTTCTCTCATTGAATAAAGGTCAGTGATTTTTTATTGCTATTCCGGAACTGTGTTAATTTTTAACAAGAAGGGAATACATGATATTTTCTTTTCTTTCCAAAAGAGAAAAGTCCCGCCGCCGATAGAAAAAACATCAAACCATATTTTTTTCTGTTGAGGGCTGAGCATAAATTCTACAGTTACGTGAAAAGTGTACTAGAAAAAAAAGTGATTTTTTTGGTTGAAGAAAAAAGTTTTATACTCTCTTTCTCTTTTTACAACTATGCTATACAGACAACTTTTAAACATGGAAGATTTTAAAACAACTATGCCAGAACTCGTAAAATTCTAAAGGCAGCAGCAACAGAAAGTTGAAGAAAGACAGCGAGAACAGCAACTAACAAATGAAGAAATATCTCAAAAGTTTCTACTAGAATAAAAAAGAAGCTGAACTTAGCGCGGATAATGTTAAATGTTTAATTTTCATGCAGGAAAAGACGCAGAAACCAGACGTAGGGTTCTATATAAGTTAGAAAGTGAACCAAGTTTAGCATTACAGAAATTAGCTGAAGACTTCTAGAGATTTATAAGTATTAAACAAGATTCGAAAGACATGAAAGAGTCAGGCATTGCACACATAAGAAAGGTACGTCAGAAAACACATTTCAATTCTCTTTTAAAAATAATTCAAAACAAGAAGAGGGATTATTTTCACGCTCCTACAAAAACAAGCCAGCCAAATAAAAAAAAACAGGATAAATTACTGCCGAGCCCTTTTTCCGTTGTGGTATCTTCCATTGGGTAACGGATTGCCCATACCGTTTTAAAACCTGTCTAACTTGTAATAAAATTGGACATAAGAGTTCACATTGCAGAACGAATAGAGGAAATAAGACTCGAGTTAAATCCACAAAAAAAAACGAATAGGATGGTAAAATTATAAGAAAATATGTACAGGTAAAAATTCTGAATGAAAATGTAAAATTACAATTGGATTCTGGTTCAGACATCTCGATTATCAACATATACATGGAGAAGGTTGGGAAAACCGACCATGCTAAGAACAAACCAAATAGCCAGAACGGTGACTGGTGAAAAAATTAAATTTGAGGGTGAAATTATTACCAAAATTACTTTAAACAGAACTACCAAAAAAAGTAAATATGTTCATATAAAAAAATACGAACAATTTATTTGGCACAAACTTATGGCAGCTGTTAAACCTATGGCGGGTTACCAACCAACATCTTTGTCCTGAAAATAAAATATCTGACGACCGAGTCAGAAAAACGAAAGAAGGAATTTGTTTCAACTATTAAAAATCGTATGAAATGGACTCAAAGTAAATTGCCTGCAGAAATTAAAGCACATAAGGACACAAAATTCACGTTGAAAATAGCTGACATTAAACTGAAAGAAATAAAGTCAAATTCTTTGGATAACCAGTGGAAGGTTAAAAAGAGAGAACTCATGGTTCCAGAGCTGGAATCTCTAAAGTTGCAACTGAAAGATGTCTTAGTAAATCTAAATACTATGAAAGATAAGGTGACTTGCCTTGAAGTTGAATGTCGAAGCAAAGAAAACATTTTTTCAAAGTTTAAAGATGTGCTCCAAAATCAGAAGTCCAGAATTAAAAATCTGGAGGATATTAAATCTGAATTTGATAGAGGCCTTCAGTTCTCTCATAAGAGAAACCTAAATCAAATTATGGAACGACTATTGGAAGACACCGACAGCACTCCCAGGAAGATGTTATGGTTACCAGTTAAATTTTTGACAAGCAGCTACTCCAAGCATCCTCAAAATAGCGACAACCCAAAAGGAAACGATATTGTGACTACTGAGAAGTTAAGGCTTGGGAGGGGGTGTTATGATACCTTACCTATACGGACTACTTGAAATCTTCCACTCACCATAAATACTGGGAGCACCTGCCTCTCAGTGTTGGATCTACCCCAGCTCGACAGGAACTGGGCTATTTCGATGGCCTTTTATCTTGTTGGGATTTTCTCCGTTAAAATGAAGGACGAAGACTGTAGTCCGCTTTTAGAAAAGTTGGTGGCATTAAACTGAAAAAAATAATATCACATTTTTTGGATAACCAGCTGAACTCATAGTTAAAGAGCTGAAATCGTTAAAGTTGCAGCACAAAGATGTCTTAGAAGAGCTAAAGACTATGAAAGATAAGGTTAATTGTCTTGAAGATGAATGTCGAAGCAAAGAAGACACTTTTTCAAAGTTTAAAAATCAGAAGTCAAGAATTAAAAAGCTTGAGGATATTAAATCTTATTTTGATAGAGGCATACAGTTCTCTCATAAGACACCTAAATCAAATTATGGAACGACTATTGGAAGACACCAACAGCAGGAAGATGTTTTGATTACCAGATACGACACTTTCGACATACAGCTACCTCAAGCAGCCTCAGAATAGCGTCAGTCCAAAAAGAAAACGATACTGGCTTGGGACGGGGATATTATAGTACCTTACCTATAACGGACTACTTGGACTCTTCCACTCACCATAAATACTGGGAGCACCTGCTCCTCAGTGTTGGAACCACCTCAGTCTATATTGGCAGTCAAGACTGACGTACAACTACTCTATTGAAATGTACTTCACTCTGAATAATTTACGTGACTAAATTAGGATTAAACAAAACGATTCTTTCTTTGCTATTAAACAAAAAAAAGATAATGGTCGAGTTTGGAGTTTTCCAATAAGAAAATTATGTATAGGCGATGAAAATGGTTTTATGTTTTTTTTAAAAAATAATATTAAATGCGGAACCATTTCTAGTAACAATCTACTTATTATTACCCATATAATCGGAAGAAACACATATTTGAAATGTGTAAATATGCTGCAAAATAGCATAGAAAGTGCTAAAAAATTCACGTGAAGAGACCGGAAGTAAGGCTTAACGAAAAATGGAATGGAAGTACGAAACGAAATCAGCACTTATTTTTATAATTCACTTTACGATGAAAACAAGGTGAAAGACATTTTAATTTGTGTATTTTTATTGAGATAACACAAGTTGTGAAATCAAGAAACTTCTTAAATAAATTATTTTTATAATTCACTACAAAAGTTCGTTTCAGTACCTCATGCTTCACAATACACGTTTTCGTATGCTTGATGCCAACATTGTCTGTTTTAGAAAAAAAATGTATTAAAACGTCTTCTTTTTCATTTTTACAACACTAAAACGTTCCTCATTTAATATTAGTTCAATAAAACAAAACATAAAACCATTTCATCGCCTATACATAATTTGTTTTATCTCATTATGTTGGAAAACTCCAAACTCAACCATTACCAGAAAAAAACAGTATTATTCTTGACATTTTATTGACGATGGACATTTTTTTATCCATATTCATATTGAAAGGTCCGTGATTGAATTGCTAAACTGGACTAGTGGCAAAGTTTTTTAGGGGTAAACTATGACGGTGTGATAGTGAAATTTACTGTAAATGTATTTAAATAAATGGTATTTCAGTCCTTCGAAATATTTTGAATATTTACTCGTAATCTCCTATATAAGCAGAATCTTTAGTTTTACGAAAATAAATTCACCGAAATCGGAAGAAAACGAAAACATTGATATCCCCCACTCCCACCAATTAGACAGAATGTTCAACTGGTTTAAATAGTTTTTAGTATGAAAAGATTTATTGCTTATTTTTATGAGTCTTACTTTAACTGACTCAAATTACACCGGTCAATGTTTTAAAATCGTTCATAAAGTAGTTGTTATTCAGAGCCCCAAAAACTAAGAAGCATTACTTTAAAATGGACATTTAAAAACGTGGAAAATTACCTTACGATGCCAGAATGGATTATGCTTGTCTGTGTGTTTGTTTTAAAA
Source organism: Sepiola atlantica (assembly GCA_963556195.1). Lineage (NCBI taxonomy): Eukaryota > Metazoa > Mollusca > Cephalopoda > Sepiida > Sepiolidae > Sepiola > Sepiola atlantica. The sequence goes on from OY744523.1 coordinate 149,526,853, forward strand.
CTATTTCTGTGTATCGTAATGTATAGATAGGATGGATTATGAATGAAAGACTACTATTGCGAATATTTGTGAAAATTTTGCCTATGTAAAGAAATCACACGGTTTTGTAGGTGGAAGGATTAGTAAAATAAAATTATTTATAAGTTATTTTTGCGCGAGTAAGTTTTCCAGAATAAAATATAATAATTAGAAAATGGATATGTAGTAACTTTATATTTTGTAGGAACACACAGGGAGGAACTGTTCAGCCTGTGATGCAGGTGATTATTTTTCTAGTCAAAATTACAGGGGAAAACGAGTCTACTTTATATAGAAGACAAATATGTTTATATATAACTTAAACAATTATAATCTTCATTGCTTAGCTTTGCATGTTTTTATTTTAAAAACTTCTATAAAGACATTTTTCAGATTGTTCACAATCAAAAATGAATTTTACTCGTTAAAATTCATGAAACAACATTATATTTTGTAATGAGTTAGTCAAATGGATAGAATAGACTGAGTTTAAGAAGAATGAGTTTGCTTGAAGAAGCTTTATTCGACAAAGATCTACGCAGGGATCTAATCTCTACGAGAAACAATGGCTGACTAAAAAAGAAAGAGTGATCAAGGGAAGTAATTCACTTCCGAAGCATAGAAGGGGATAGAAGAGTTCTCTTTTCATCATATTCTCCGCCACCCAGGGAAGAATCAAGGCTGTGTGTTCGACTTGGGAAGAAGGGTTCTAAAGACTCTCAGGTGGGCATCTTTGATTAAACTGAAAAAGAGAAAATCAAACAAAAGTTCAAAGCTAATAGTTTTCAGTTAAATACTGAGGACTTTGACGGATTCTGGTAGAGTGTCTGTTGTGAAGTTGTTCAACAGTAAATAATAAATAAAGGAAGTCAAGTCAAGGGTTGGTTTAACAAGTGTATTAACAAAGTAAGAAAGTGACTAGCACTTGGCTAGACAGTTACAAGACTGTTCTTTGTCTTCGCTGTGTCTCTGGTGACTCTGATGACTCGCACTATTTATAGTGACAACCAGTGCAGTTTCTCCTGTGTAAGAACGGCCGGTGTAACAGTGTCAAAGATTCGGCACATCGGCATCTTCTGAAGATATCCTCGGGCCACCCTCAGAGTGTGGGGAGTGAAGAGGAGTAGGAACTGAATTCTTGGCGATGGAGTTTTAGTAAGCTCTCGGCAGAGGACGAATAGGAGAAATATTAGACTGGAGAGGCGCAGTCTGTATCTCTTAGGAACAATTTCTGTATCCGGACTGCCCGTTCCATCACCCCATGTAGACATGTGGCGTAGGGACACCATCGTCTCTCATCCATTATTGAAACGTACATGAGCATTGACTTCGAGTACGTGAACGGGCTCTACTAGGGGCTTGTATTTGCTTCCACGTACATGCCGCTTTAAGAGGACAGATGTCGCTTTCGTTAACCATGTAGGTATGGAATCTCCAGTAGCTGATTTCCTTTGGAAGTTGAAGAGACGTTCATTGGGAGTGCAATTAGTGGAGGTGGAGAGCAATGAGCGGATGCTGTGGAGGGCTACATCTAGCACTTTTTCCCAATTGATAATAGGGAGATTTCTCGACTGGAGAGCCAGACTTACTGTTAGCCAGATGATACCGTTGTACCTCTCCACTTGTCCGTTACTTTGAGGATTAAAGGCGGTCGTTCGACTGGTAGCAATGCCTCTGGAAAGCAGGAATTCCTTTAGTTCGTCTGACATGAAAGCCGTACCATGATCAGAGTGTACAAAAGAAGGATTTCCGAAAACAGAAAATAGATTAGTTAGATGTTTCCGGACAGTTGCAGCTGAGACATCGGCACAAGGGAAAGTGAAGGGGAAGCGAGAGTATTCATCAACCACTGTTAGTATGTAGCGGTTGCGAGTATTCGAAGGTAACAGTCCCTTGAAGTCTACACTTAGTCTTTCAAATGGTTGACTCGCTTTTATGAGAGTCTGAGGTGCCGCATTAAGGAATCTCGGTTTTATCTCCGAACAAACTTTGCAGGTCCACTCTTACATCTTCCACAGAGTATAGCAGATTCTTACTCCTGACAAAATGTAGCATTTGGGTGACACCCGGGTGACATAAGTCTGAGTGCAAGGTGTGTAACTTGTCGGCAGAGGTGGTAGTAGAGCAAATGCGAGACAAGGCGTCTGCAGCAGCGTTTTGTTTGCCGGGGCAATATGAAATGTCGTAGCTAAAACAGGCAAGTTCCAACTTCCATCTTGCTATCTTCTCATTTTTTATTTTGCTTTTGCCTTTAGGGCTGAACATGAAAGAAACAGATTTTTGATTTGTGATTAGCTTAAAATGCTTCCCGAGCAATAAGTGTCGCCATTTTCGGATCGCCTCGACAATAGCGTAAGCCTCCTTTTCAACAGAGGAGTGCCTCTGCTCGGCAGACGTTGAAGTTCTTGAAAAGAAAGCCACAGGCCGAAAGTTTTGGCTTAAAGAGGCAGCAATCGCATGTTCCGAAGCATCGGTTTCGACCTCGAGAGGGAGAGAAGAGTCTATGGCTATCAGGGATGATTTTGCAATTTCCTTCTTCAGGTACATGAAGGCGTCTACTTGTTCCCTAGTGAGGGGGAAAATTGGTAACTTTGGTAAGGGGGTGTAGAGAAGTTCAAGATCCACCTAGAATAATGAGAGAACATCCCCATTGCTCGGCGAAGAGAAGGAAGATCTTGAGGTACTGGCAAGTTCATCAATCCCTTGAGCCTATCAGAGTCTGGTTTTACCGAGCCCTTGCTTATTGTATACCCAAGCAAGTCTACAGAAGTAAGTGAGTAGTGACACTTGTCTTTGTTCAGCATCAGTCCGTACTTTGCTACTGCATTCATGGACTCTTTCAAATTAGTATCATGCATAGCCTGATCTTCTCCACAAATGGTAACGTTGTCGATGTAAGCATAGGTTCCTTGAAGGTCTTCTCGCTTGGTGATGTTATCGATGACTCGTTGAAAACTCGCTACTCCATTGGTTACTCTAAACGGGATTCGACTGATACAGAGATCCAGAAGCTTCGAAGGCAGTGTATTTTCGTTCTTCCGGCTTGATAGCAACCTGATGGTAAGCACTGCTTAGATCAAGAGTGCTAAATATTTTGTAAGTGGCAATCTCATTTACCATGTCCTCCATTCGAGGAAGAGGATAAGCGTCAAGGAGAGTAAACCGATTTAATGTTTGGGAGTAATCCACAACAAGTCTCTTTTTGTGATTTTCAGGAGATTCCACAAGCGTTTAGGCTCGCCATGGAAATTGAGAGAACTCTAGTATACCTTCCTTTAGCATACGGGAGATTTCCAATTGGATAAATTTAGCATCAGGTAGGGTATGTCTCCTGGATCTAATAGCTATCGGGCGACAGTCCGAGGTTAGATTGGTAAACAGAGAGGGGTAAGGGATATTTTTAATGGTGGCCAGTCTACAAATAGTGAGAGGGGGGAGGGGTCCTCCAAAAGGTATTTCCACTGAGGAGTATTGGCATAGAAATTTATGCCCGAGAATGATGTCACAGCATAGGTTGGCCATAATTGATAGTTTCACATTCCTGTACTCCCTATCTCTCAGAGTGAGAGACACGACACAGTGCCTGAGAGTAGAGGACGAATGAGAACGGCTAGCCATCAAAATCCTCACAGAGCTTGGCATGACCGCAAAACCGATCCCCCTAACCTTATCCGGATGAATAAAATTTTCGGAGCTCCCTGTATCGACGAGTATCCGCACAGACTCACCTTTGATTTTCCCCCATAAGGACAAACGAGATAGACTCTCCGAGGAGTTAAAAGGAACCGATGAAGCAAGAAGGGACTCACCGTAATTGACAGCAGCCGCTGTAGGTGGCCTGCAGACACGAGCAAAATGTAATTTTTTTTGCAATTTTTACAAATAGAGTTTTTAGCAGAGCACCTCGCTCTGTCATGTAACGGGTTTCCACAGAAAAAACATTTCTGTCCGGAGAGTGCCGCTATCGTGGGTTGCTCCTCATATGTAGACTGGTCGTCCTTCGATTCTTCTTTTTTAAAAGTGGAGACCGAGGCAGCCAAGGAGTCCGACTGAGCGTACGAAGTTAATTGTATTTTGGGCTGTCTCGAGTGTTAATGCCTGGTTGTACGCCGTGTGTAAGTCGAGACGTTTGCTTTCTAAGAGTCTTTGTCGGATGTGGGATGACAACATGCATCTCTGATGTACTCATCCCTCGCCTGTATAGCTGTCACGGTCTGGAAATCATAGTCTTTAGAGAGTGTTTTTAGAGATTGTAAATATTGGTCCATACTTTCGTTGGCCTGTTGCCGATGAGTTGCTAATAAATGCATTTTAATTTAATATTAAGAAAAGAAAGAAATTGTATTCTAAGAAATAGCTATTTTCTAATATTCCTATTTCAAAATTTATAAAGTTATAAAATCATAATTTTATCAAATATAACTCAGTAAAACCAATACATAGTACTTACATGCATCAAATTGTATCTCCACGGAGCTCCACCGTGATAACATAATTATGCAAATTAGTAAGAATAAAAATAATAATAAAGAATAAGTAATACAATAATCAGGAAAATCTATCTCAAATCGAATTTTCTACAATATTTGACTGGGGTTTAATAGATAACTTCATACTTAAACCTGACAATTAGAAGATGTAATCGGCATTTATTAATGTTGGATAATGCCCCTATGGGAATGGACGTATCTGTTGGAAATTGTTGGTTTAGCTTGCGCGATTTAGTGCGGGCGGACCTGTGCAGTCGAGTGCAGAATAGGGCCTGTTCTCACAGTCAGAGCTAACAGACGTGACAGGGTCACCGCATGACTAGACCTCAGATCAAGGGTCAATGTGCACCTGTGAGAGGCTCTATGATGTCACGGGCCTTTGCGTGGGAAACAAAGGGATCCGTGACGTCACTCGTTCTTCGTGAGAAGCGAGTTTTAGCAGTCTGGGTTTTGGAGGCGAACCTATAAGACATGATTTCTACCATGTAATCTGCAACTACATAAGGGAATTATTTGCCTAAGAAAATACAGACGAAAGATCTCTTTTCCCCCCTCCACAAATGGTTAAGACTTAATTGATAACTAATTACGAAAGTAGTAATTTGCTCTCTCTCTCTCTCGACGTTGGTGAATATCTCCAAGTCGATAAATAACTAACGCCTGTAATAAAAAGAATTGAAAGTTAAAAAAATTGTTTGTCTTCGGAGTCCGTCATGAAGTTTTGTTGTAGCAGTGATTTTCGGCAGAAAGAAAGAAGAATTCAACCACTAGACGACACGCCCCTCCACGCGACGAGGAAAGAAGAGAGGGTACGAGAAATTTAAAGGTATGCAAACTATATGATTTATGTTAAAAAAATGACGAGTGTTTAAACGAGAACTGCCTCGGCCCGTTCCGGGACGAGTATAGTAAATGAGTGCCGCCGCGGCCCAAGAGTAGGGCCATGCAACACTAAATCTATTAATCTTATACTAAGAAAAATAAAGACATAAATAAATATTTAAAAAACTCCTATTTCAAGAAATAATAAAATCTTAAAATCCTAATATTACCAAACAAATTCTGTAAAAATATATATACCACTTACATGCGACAATAGGTACATCGACAGAACTATATCATGATTACACAGGTATGCAAAATAATGTTAAAATTTGAAATTTTATTTTTTGAATTCATCAGCGTATTAAAATAGTGGAAACAAGTCAGATATTATTAACTCTATCATTTATTAATAGCAATTCAATTATTAGTTTAATTACTAACTATAATCTAGTCCAATTGAACTACTAATTTCATAGTCCACGACACTTTTCACTGTGGTTTATAAAATTAAATTATCTATTTATTAGTTAGGTTAAAGTCTAATTCAACTACCCTTATTCAGGAATTAAAGTAACATTAGTTTTATACTTACTCGGATATCTTTTAATTGTTATGTTATACTGGAAAGTATATTATAGTTTCCTTATGGCATGTTATGGTGAATTCACTAGATTATTACCATATTTATCTAGGATGAACCGTTTTAAATGCCTACAGTTAATAGCTATTTCATCCCTTTGATTCAGTAGTTTATCAGGGATGCTTTAATTATTGTTATACTGGACAGTACATGATAGTTTCCTGGTGAGAAGTAATCCGGTAATGAATTTAAAGCAACTTCTCAATCTCAATATCACTGTTCACTCTCTTCTGTCACTAGCCCAACTGCTGTCTTCCGAACTATGTTCCTTCTTAAAACAGTTGCTCTCCTCATATGCAAATGAATGTCACCTATAAAAGATCTAGCATGAACACAAGTTTTTTTTTCCTCTGAAATCCGAGTACCTTCCATGCGAAACGGTCTCCACACTTCAAAGCTGGCAACTCTTCATTTTGTATTCTATTTTAACATTCGGCAACATTTATTCTTTGTATCTTAATCACACGCCCCCGTGATCATCAAAAACTATTTCGCATCACATAATCCTGTGCCCAAATCAGCACATTACACTCTTTCTGCAGTCTTTGCCTTGCAACCACCTCACCTTCATTGTCATCATGATCGGTGCTTACATCTCCATTATTCACATTAACCACATGCCTTAAATCTAAAATGTGCCATAGCATCCCATCGGAACTCAAGTTCTTAGGGGATTGCACTCCAGTAATTACTCCTCTTCCCCATTGTGTCGTACATCGTGCATTCGGTTGCTTCACCAAAACCTCTTCTCCTATTTGGATTCTAGATGGCCCTTGCTCATCGGTTTCTGGGGATGTATCTCTTGGGTGCTTCTATTTATAATCAAAAACAATTATCTATGCGGCACTGTCTCCTCTCTCTGTCCGATCTTGGGTTCCATGTTGTATCAGAATGTGGCCTCTTCAGGTGATATACCTCCTTTCTCAACTATTGCTTTCACCGTCCTATTATGTCGTTCGACTATTACATTTCCCCTTGGATCTATAGGCTGACATGTAATATCTTCTTATCTTCTATCTTTTTAGCATCGTCTTGAGAAGTTCTGAGCAGAAAACAGTGTCATTGTCCATTATCACTTCCATTACTGGACCTCGTTCAAGCATCACCTTCTCTAATTCCTCTGCAACCGCAGCTGCCGACTCCACGTGTAGCTCTCTCCATATTGCTAATCTCCCAGGTCCACAATCAATCATGGACAAGCATGCGGACCCACGATAGTGTGTTATATCAATTGCTAATCTAGTCCAATTATGACGTCGATCCCGTCAATCATGTGATCCATTATAATCACGTCCACTTTCATTCGTACTCCACTTGCCGTTTTCACAGTGCCACTCCTGCACACCCAAGTTTGGGATTGAGTAAAGTGGTAGCGCATCCGATATCGACAAGTGCTGTCATTACAGTATTATTCACTGCTACTTCTATCATTGGAAGAGGCCCGTACTGCGCCTTCATTCTGTTGCCGGGGTAGCTACTATAACATAAGCTCCCCCTTGCTCGTTTTCCTGAGCCTGAGAACAATACCTCGCAATGTGTCCAAAATTTCCATACTCATAGCACCTTACTCTGGCTACAGTTGGTTCTGCACAGTCTTTAATTAAATGTGGTCTTCGAAATCTAAAGCACTGAATGCCTCGTGATTCCCTTCGAACCTCACTTCTCAGTGTAGTGCTTTGTGCACTCGCTGCCACCGTCCCATTCTCTCGCATTCTTTTGCTAACTAAAAGCCATGCAGTCGGTATCAGTTTGCTGAGGTCCATTGAGGTAGCTGTTGTATTGCCACAGATACGTTCTTTTTCCTCTGAAATTCACGTGCCCTCCATGCGAAACGATCCACACAGTTCAAAGCTGGTAACTCTTCATTTTCTATTCCATTTTTACCTTCGACAACATTTATTCTTTGTATCTTAAATCACAATTATACTGGACAGTACATGATAGTTTCCTTATGGACTGTTATGAAGAATTCACTAGGTTATTAACATATTTATCCAGAGTGAACCCTTTGAAGTGCCTACAGTTAATACATATTCCATCCCTTTGAATCTGTAGTTTATTTTTATACAGGAATGTAATAATAGCCAGTTTGTAATTAAGACAAAGAAAACAGGTGGCATTGTGTAGTGTCTGGGTTGAAGCTTTCTTCAAGACGACGAGTGGGGTTAACATCAAAACGTTGATTGATCCGCGAAGACTGTTTCTAATGTTTATATAATTTTATTTATAACAGCTCTACTTTGAAAAAATATTAGTTTTAAGTTCCTGATATCAATATATTTGAACTAAATTAATTAATCTATTTCTATATATTAAACTCAATGTCTGTATGTATGTGTGTTTGTGTGTGTGCCTTATAGAAAAAAAGTTAGGGAATCTAGATTAAATCTAAAAGTGTATTCTTCTGTAAAATAAACTGAGAAATATAATGGAAGTATTCCCGAATCTCTAAATGCACACCTGGGGGGTGGGCTATGGGGCCAATTTCGCCTAGCGAGGAGTCGATTATTTCAGCTATTTTTAGTTTAATTTCTATTTAATTATGTATTAATTGAAATAGAAAACAATTATATGATTTAGTAATTTGTAAAAAAAATGCAAGTTATCCCCGAAAAAAAAAATGCAAATCATTCCCTAAAATTCAACCGTAAATGGCATCAGAGGGTGACTGCAGAGGAAGGGATTAAAAACTAATAGACGCTAATTCTGGGGGAATTCCAGTACCGTCCTTGCTTCTGTTGGTATGAGACAAGTTCTAGGAAGGAGGATGTGCACTCTCCCAGGCTTTACCTTGATACCCGCATCATTCCTATAACTAATCCGGAAATGACGTCATAGGAAGTTGGAGGGGGGCAGGAAGAAATTCAAAATCTGATTGCAATCTGTAACCTTTCACTTCTTTTATACAACAGAGGCGCGTCTCTAAACTTTTAGTTCTTTTGTATAACAGAGATACGTCTGTAAACTTTGGATTCTTTTGTACAACAGAGGCGCATCTCAAAACTTTGGATTCTTTTGTACAACAGAGGCGCGTCTCGAAACTTTAGTATCTTTTGTACAACAGAGGATCGTATCGAATCTTTGGATTCTTTTGTACAACAGAGATGCGTACGTAAACTTTTGATTCTTCTGTACAAACGGGGCACGGTCGTAAACTTTTGATTCTTTTCAGGGGCTTGTGCAGTTTAGCGCCCCCCCCCTATGGAAAACGCTTATCGGGGGCTTGTGCAGTTTAGACCGCCCCTATGTAAAACGCTTTTCGGGGGGGGGGGTACAGTTTGGGTCACCTATGAAAAACTCTTTTCGGGAGCTTGTACTGTTTAGCCATCCGATAAAAACCGCTTTTCTGGAGCTTGTGCATTAAACTTCTATTTTGTTTTTCGTTTTATGTCTCGGAGCAATAAATGTAAGATTACACTATTACATTTAAAACAGATGGCTCCGGGGAAATGAATTACGTTATTATTAGTTTTTAACACATTAAAACAAGAGAGGAATCAGATGGGAAAAGGGTAAAGAGAGAGTTGGGGGCGGAAATAATGGAGACGAGGGAAATAGAGTCGGCTATCAAGAGGAAGAGAGATTTAAGTTTTTATATAAAGATGTTACACCCGCTATTTCATTTCTACTACTTTGTTTTTTATCGCCCCGGACAACGCCGGGTAGCCCTGCTAGTATATATATATATATATATATATATATATATATATATATATATATATATATATATATATATATCGTTTTTAGCAATTTTCGATTTCATTTACCCCCCCCCCCCCCCCCCAAAAAAAAAATGTCACAAACGTCCAAATTTCTTGCTTTAATAAAATTTTGTAAAATGTCCGACATACCTCAGATTACCTTGGTTAGGTAATGTTAGCATAACATTTGCTAATCAAATTTCTGTAGCTGTACGTCGCTGTGATCAGGCTCAACCTTTGTTAAAATTCGTACACAAGGATGTTATTCCACCCGACCATATCAGTAATATTAGTTATCAATTTAAATGTCGGTGCGATGTCGTATACGTGAGAAGAAGAGTGCAAACGTTTGAATCCAGAATACCCCCCTCCGCCCCTGCAATACACCAGGGCCGACTCAACAATTTAAATAATTTAGTCAACACATCCGGGTCAGCTATTGCTCACCATCTTATAAATAGCGCTGAATGTGCGTCAGCTAAGTTTCTCTGTTATAAGTAGATCACATTCGCTATTCAATCTAAAAGTCCTGGAAACAATCTATATTAAGTCATTAAAACCCTCCCTATGTAAACAAAAGGAGTGGCTTTTAGGACTTAATGTGATCCACTTGTGACGTCCCAATTTTTCTATTTTTTTTTCGCCCCAAACTGTCATTAGTCTTCATTTCACTCGCCATTTTAAGTTTTAATTGAGTGCATGAATTTTACTTCCACGTATTTACTCTGATGAGTGTGGACGAAAGCCGGATTAGTAGATTTATGTAATTATACCTTTTCTCTCGTTTTTAACACTTTTCAATTTTATTTACCTCCCCCCCCCAAAAAAAAAATGTAACAAACGTCCAAATTCCTTGCTTTAATAAAATTTTATACCACTAAAAATTTATATATATATATATATATATATATATATATATATATATATATATATATATAATGTTAGTTTAGATCAATATAATTTGAACATTGTTCTAAGAATTAAAAATCAACAAGCATTAGGCATACGATCGTTTCCAAGACTTTATGGAAAAATCTTATTGTTCATACTTGTTACTTTTTTTTTATTATACCCAAGGTCTCTTTGTCAGCGCCTTTTATACCATCACGTATAGAAGCTTCATGAAATGAGGCACAAGATCTTTGTATAAAAATTCCGTCAACTGACAGGACTATGTGTGTTTAGGTCGTTGAATATATTATGGTTAATTTATTTGAAATCTCTGTATCTTTTTGTGTCATTGGTATTACTATTATTATTTTTTTTCTTGTTACCCAAAAGACGAATTTTGTTGACGACCGCAAAATTTTGTCAATTTCAATTGTCACTTTCAATCAATGCTATACCGTCATACTAATCGCAATCAAGCCACAAGGATTAATGACCCCCCCCCCCCCTTACACATAAATATTTCCTTTGTTATATACACTCTCAGAAGGAGCAGAAATGTGCGTATGCAGGATTTGGTCTTGCTAGAATCACGCTGAATAGGAGGTTGTTTTTCTATAAGTTCTTGCTCCGAAAGGGGACATGCTTTCTTTCAAGAATATATTGTGTGTGAAACATGTACACACCCACTTTAGTTCAGGACGTAAGTCAACACCTTTTGCTATATTAGTTCATGATGACCTTCCCTTTTCTAGGGCCAGTTGTTTTTGAGTTCCTAAAATTAAGTGAAGAGTTTGGAAATTTTATTTTCTTCGCCATTAAGCAGTGTGTGTTGAGGTGAGAAGGTCAACATTTCCTGCTATGAGTTAGCTAGACGCTTCTCTACCCATGCTGCCATCAGTGCCGTGTATCAGCTTGCCACTCTTTGTCTCTCATTTTCAGCATCAGCATCATCACCATCGTTGTGTGACGCTTGGTCTGTCCTATTGCCTCGAAGTTGGGGACAGCGGTGATGTTAGCAGTTCGTCGACGAGGAGGAGGAGGGAAATGACTGTTGAGAGTGTACCGAGGTGACCCCAGACTCTATGTAGTCGAACTTGTTCCCCTTATTCGGTTAAACTCTGCTATTGGCGCCCTTTTCAGATCAGTACCAGAAGCCATTCCTTAGAAACAGGACGTTTTTGTACTCCGTGGACAAATCAACGTGATTTGATCAACTCTCCTCATGTAAAGAGCACATGGTTCTAGAAGGGAATCTCCACATAATTTTTGTCATTCCCTCTTTATGTAAAGAGCACAGGGTCTAAAAAGGGTCGATAGAATTTGAAGTTTTCCATACGCATTTGTGTTGGATCCTGTCATTGGCAGAGCAAGAAATTATCCTTTGAAAAGGAATTTTAAGCATTTGAGGTTCTTGAAAAGAAAAGTTTTTGAAGAAAAAGGATAGAAAGATGACAATATTGAAACAAAGATTTCAGAGAAAAAACTTTGGGTTTGGAGGCCTTTGGAGAAGAAACTTCGGCAGCCTGATATGAGTGAGTTTGTATGTATCTATTTTTTTAATTTTAATTGTGTGACCTTTTTTGAACACCTTCCTTTGTTTTTCCGAGAAAGCCCAAAGACTTTGACTCTTTGACGGTTTTATTTAAAAGAAATTGGGTCTGGAACGACCATTTAAAAGATATCGAAGGACTGAAGAGAAAAAGGGTATTTGAAAGCATTTTTTTTATTATATTTGTTTTATTCTTATTTTCAGCCCTTTCAAGTAAGATATCTTGTTTTGTTTTTTGTGTTTCTGGTGGAAAAGCTAGACTTCTCGATTTTTCTTCCTACTTTTCGTTATTGCCTGATTGTTTCATTGCAAAAAGTAGTTTTAGGAAAAATGTTTTTCATTTTTGTGCAAAGTTTTTTTTTTTTAAATGTTTGTATTTTTGTGAAAAATATTTTTTTGGAAAAAGTTTGTCTTCTCTGTGAAAAGTATTTATTGAAAAATGTTTATCTTTTCTTTGAACTAGTTTGTTTGAAGAATGTTTATCTTTTCTGTGAAAATTAGTTTTTTAAAAAATGTTTATCTTTTCTGTGAAAATTAGTTTTTTGAAAAATGTTTATCTTTTCTGTGAAAATTAGTTTTTTGAAAAATGTTTATCTTTTCTGTGAAAATTAGTTTTTTGAAAAATGTTTATCTTTTCTGTGAAAAGTAGTTTTTTGGAAAAACAGTAATTGAATAATAGAGTACAAGGACTCAAAAAAGCTCATTCTATACAAATATATAGTTTTACACAGTTTTTTTGGCCAATGTACTCGCCGACCACTATGTGTAGTTGTGACATAATTGTCTTTAGAGTTATCCAACAGTACAGGTGTAGTTACAGATGTTTGATGCACAGTAGGGGGAATATGGGGGTCAGGTGTTTCTGTGTTTAGAAAGGCTCTTTTGACCCTGTCAATGGATACAGTGTCTTTTTTGCCACCAACGTCAAGGGTGAAAAGCGTGTGTGCGAAAGCACGCAATAAGGATCAGTATCAGGAGGAGTAAGAGGGTCTTTCATAAAGTCTTTTCTAACAAAAACATGAGTCCATGACGAAATGTCTTTCGGGACCAAAGATTTAATGGTCTGTTGCCTAGGGTGCATAGGTGGGAGCTCATTAAAGTAAGCTCGCAGTCTGTTTATGTACAGAGCTGTATCTGTTTCCGTTAAATCTATCGGGGTCAGCATCTGACCCGGCAACGATAGAGGTAGTCCATAAACAAGTTCAGCTGGAGAGTATCCGAGGTCCTCTTTGATCGCAGCATGACAACCAAGAAGAACAATAGGTACATACTCGCTCCATCACTGTTGGTCAGGATAAGCACGCAACGGGGCTTTCAATTGACGATGGAAGAATTCTATCATTCCGTTAGAAGCTGGATGATAGCTAGTAGTACGAATACGTTTAATCCCTAAGATCCTGGAAAGTTCCTGGAATAGGTGGGATTCAAACTGTCCATCACGGTCGGTAGTAATAGTTGTGGGAAATCTGTAACACGATATCCAGCCCGAAATAAGGACTCACGCTATAAATTCAGCCAAAATGTCTTTTAGGGGAGTGGCTTCAGGCCATCGTGTAAAGCGGTCTATACAGGTCAGGAGATAAGTAAATCCCTGACTGACCGGCCATGGTCCAACCAGATGAATGTGAATATGATTGAACCGAGTGTCTGGAGTGCTGAATATTCCAAGTGGTGCACGGATATGCTTGTGCACCTTTGACTTTTGGCAGGATACGCAGGAATGTGTCCAGGCAGTGATGTTGCGCCTCATATTCGTCCAGAAAAATATAGCCAGAATCAACTTCACTGTGGCTTTGAGTCCGGGGTGTGCCAAGTTGTGAAGGGTATCAAAGGCAACCCTATGATGAGTCAGTGGAACAAAAGAGCGAGGTGAATCTGTTGAGGTGTCACAAATGATCTGCGTGTCCGAAGTGGGCACGGGTAGGTATGCGAATTTGCAAGTTGCAAACTCAGATGACGACAGAAGCAGAGTGTCCAGACGTGGCTGGTCTAAGGCACTTTGTTGTATATCGATATCCGAAGGTGAATTGCGAAACAAAATCCAAGTGGCGAGTTTCGCGAGGAGAATATTTGTCTGGCTTAGCACACAGTGCATATGTAAGTGGACGGTGATCAGTGTAGATCCCAAACTGACGGCACTCGAGTGAATGCTGAAAGTGTTTCACTGCCGGGTACATTGCCAGGAGTTCGCGGCCAAACATGCTGTAACGTTGTTCTGCCGGTTTCAGTTGTCTTGAAAAGTATTCGAGAAACGGTAGTTGACCTTGGTGCTGCTGTTGCAACACTGCACCTACAGCTGTGCCCGATGCATCAACGACCAGTGAAAACTGGGCATTGGACACACGATGTCGTCGCTAGTTTTTCCTTCACTTCATTGAAAGTTTTCAGCTGAATATCATTCAGTGAAATCTGCTCATTTTTCTTCTTCCTATTATGTAACAGGTCAGAAAGAGAAGACAGGAGATCCGCACAGTGTGGGATAAAGCGTCTGTAATAGTTTAACAGACTGAGGAAGTGCCTTAGTTGGCGAAGTGAAGTGGGTGGTTGAAGGTCTTGTAGAGCTTTAACCTTTTTAGGCAAGGGAGATATGCCTTCAGGGCTGATAATGTGGCCAAGAAAACTAGTGATGAAGTACCGAAAACACATTAATCAGGGTTAATCCTCACCTGGTATTGCTGAAACTGTTCAAACAGTAGGCAGAGATGGGCGACATGTTCCTCAGGTGAGGCACTTGCCACAAGAATGTCGTCTATGTAATTATATACGAAGTCAAGATCTCACACTACTTCGTCCATGAAGCGTTGGACGGTACTAGCCGTGTTTCGAAAACCGAAAGGCATAGTCAGGAATTCAAACGCTCCAAAAGGAATTGTTACCACCGTTTTGGGTATGTCAGCTGGATTCAGTGGAATCTGATGGTAAGCCTTAACTAAGTCCAGTTTGGAGAAGGTCTTACAACCGTGTAGAGATGAAGCAAAGTCCTGTATATGTGGAATTGGATAACGATCAGGTACCGTTATGGCATTGAGTCGTCGATAGTCCCCAGTCGGACGCCAATCTCTGGAGCGCTTCGGGACCATATGCAAAGAGGAAGCCCATGAGCTGGATGAGGGGTATATAATTCCCAGTTGCAGCATATGGTTAAACTCCGCCTTTCCCGCTTTTAGTTTTTCTGCAGATAAGCGACGAGGGCGTGAGAATACAGGAGCTCTTGTGGTCTCAATATAATGTTTTGTTGAGTGAGTTGGTTTGCTCACATCAAAATTCAAGTTAGCTAACTCCGGGTAGGAGTGTAGTAGGGTCTGGTATTGGTCATCGGTTGCGGCAATAAAGAATACCGGGCTGATAGATGGGAGTGTTAGATTTCAAACCCAGAACGGAAAGTTCAGTATTAGCGTCTATCAGCCATCGTCTGCGCATGTCCACTAAGAGATTAAAGTGGTGCAGAAAGTCCGAGCCCAGAATGGTGTAGGGTAAATCGGCAACTGTAAAGACCCACGTAAAGTTTCTGCACAATTCCAAGTCCAAAGAATGAGAAATTTGACCATACGTGGGAATAGGAGAGTGATTTACGGCTTGAAGTGAAATGAGCGACACTGGTGGGGTTTCAGTAAGAAGTTTTAGTGGCCAAATACTGCAAGCGACCCCAGTATCAACCAAGCAACGTGCTTGGGATATAGAGTCCGTAATCAAATAAGCACGGTTGTTATGCAAACCAAGTGGAGACTGTGCCATGCTCAGGCCCCCAGATTTTAGTTTCTCTGGTTTGGGAACGAACAGGGTTGTTTTCATCTCTATGCTTCAATGCCAAACCGACTGTGATAAAAACACAATCCTGGCTTGTTTGAGTGCAGGTGGCGTAGGGATAGCGAACGATTTCGGTATCAACGTCTGGGCGATTGTGATCTAGACATGCTTAGTTTTCTCACATTTCTCTCCAGTCGCTCTATAGCATTAAGTTTGGCCAATGTGACCTGTTGACTGGTGTCTCCGGCTGTAGCAGAGAAAGAATAGACTTCAGCCTGTGGATGATGGTGAGAAATGGGGTTAGGTCTATTGGCACAATTCATCTGCCGACGAAACCACTACGTCGACGGAGCTCGTCTCCACTATAGGTGTCAGAATTGCTTTCACCTCATGCGGCAACTTTGAAAAGAAAAGCTGCTTTATGAGAGTAATATTCACTGGGGCCTCTTCTTCCTCTAGTTCTCTCATTCTGCAGAGCAGTTCAGTTGGCTTGCGGTCGCCCAAATGTTTGTCGTGAACCAGCGTTTGAAAACGCTTTTCCACTGAGAGCGATGTTCGGCGCAGAACCTATTGCTTGATGCTGTCATAAGTAGAGCCAGGCGAGGTATCAGTTATCAAGTCCTTGACAACTGGTGTTAATGACGCAGGTAATGCACTAAATAAAATGTGCGCTTGCCATTGCTCTGCGATATTATTTGCTACATAATACGATTTGAGTTGGGCAAACCAAACGCGAACGTCGCTGGCGAATGCAGGTAAAATGCTGCTTATTTTTTATTACTGGGGCAACATACCATTTTTTTACTGGGGCAACAGACGAGTGTCCCTGTGAGCTGGTATGGCCAATCAGCTTGCAGGGTGCATTGATATCATTAGTTCCCTAAGGGACTACTTGAGCTCCCTTAGGATATTGCAGACGATATGCAGACGGTACCCTGGCACCAGCCAAGAAGGATCGCCTATCTGAAGCGATCCTTCTTGGCTGGTGCCAGGGTACCGTCTGCATATCGTCTGCAATATCCTAAGGGAGCTCAAGTAGTCCCTTAGGGAACTAATGATATCAATGCACCCTGCAAGCTGATTGGCCAAACCAGCTGACAGGGACACTGATACGCATTACAAAGTAAATCTAATTTATGACTGACCTTGCCGGCTAATCTCTGCTAATTTTAACCTCAGTACCAGAAGCCGATCCTTAGAGAGAGTACGTGTGTTGTACTCCGTTGAGAGGCAACATAATTTGATTACCTCATTTTAAGTTAAGAGCAAAAAGGCTCTAAAAGAGGGGAGTTCTATTTAAAGAACATGTCCAGAGAAGTGCCCTAAGGAAAAAAAGGACTTTTTAGTCGGATCCCATCGTTTGCGGAACAACGTTTTCAAAAGGGAAATTTAATTATCAGAAGTTCTTAAAAAAAAGAATATTAGGGGAAGAAGACTCTAAAAGTATTTAAATTGGTTCAACCAGAAGAGGTTAAACAGAACGAGATTCCGAGAGAGGTTTTTATTTTTGTATGAAAAAGGGTTCAAAAACCAAAATAGGTTTTGAGAGAGAAAATGAAAAGAGGATAATTTGAAACAA
This sequence comes from Sepiola atlantica, assembly GCA_963556195.1. NCBI lineage: Eukaryota > Metazoa > Mollusca > Cephalopoda > Sepiida > Sepiolidae > Sepiola > Sepiola atlantica. The sequence goes on from OY744523.1 coordinate 149,544,293, forward strand.
AGATTTTCGAAGAAAAGACTTAGGTTTGGAGGCATTTGGAGAAGAAACTTTGTCGGCCTGATATTCAAAGAGGTCTTTTGAATTTGTATGTATCTATTTTTTATATTTTAATTGTATCCCCATTTTTGGACTCCTTTGTTTGTTTATCCGAGAAAACACCAGCGGTTATTCTTGGTTGGCGTACAATTCAAGATCTTGTACTTTTGTAAAAAATCGTAACCTTTTTCAGTTATCGTTGAGTCTAACGATATTTTTGCAAAGTTACGTTTTTGTGACTCCTTGTATTATTTTTATATTATTATTATTACTTTGGTTAGCATAGTTAACCGTGCTTTGGAAAATAAAAGCAGCTAGCTTCGTTTTTTTTAATGTTAATAAAACTTAATTGAATCACTACCGGATCTCCTTTATTTGCTCATTTTTATCCTTGTTATTTTTTCCTTTATTATATATTCATCACCTTTTTGTTATCTAAAAGTAGGATTTTGTTAACGACTGCAAAATTACGTTAATAATTATCACTGTCATTCATTTTAAAAATCACATGACTTAATTTTCTCTTATCTTTTTTTTTTAACTCGAAACTTTCAAAAGGGAAAAAAAGAGTTGCCCTAAAGAAAAATGTTCCCCAAATGTTGATGCCATCAATCATGGTGTAGGAATTTATATCAGAAGTTATTAAATGTAACCCTTTTACCTATTTTATGACACTGGTTATAGGAAGGATATTTTCTATTGAAAGCATTCTTCTTTTGATTTTAAGCATATTGTTAAAATTAGCGTTTGTTTCTATTATTTTGAAAGAAAGGAATACACAAGTTCAAAACAATGTTAGTATTAAAAAGAATACTGAACTAGAGACAGATTTTTAGTTTTTCTTTTGTTTTTACAACAAAGAAAATATTTCTCTATTTAATATAATGGATAAAAGAGATTAGCATAGCCAGACGAATCAATTCAACAACTCCAAATAAATAAATATAAATGTGTAGGAAGAATAATTGTGAAAATCTTTGCAGAAAAGTAGAAATTGCACTATGATAAAAAAGAGAAGGCAATGCTAGTTTGTGTGATTGCCGCTAGAGGGCAGCAGTGCAGTCGCTGCTATGGCGGCCGCAGCAACTCATGTCGACGAATTGGTGAAGGAATATTTATTACAAAGAGGACTTACAGCTTCTTTCAGAGCTTTTGAGCTTGAATTAAAGAATGAAAAAGAGAAAGGACTTCGGGTAGGTGAACTATTAAATAAAAAAGCTAACAATAACTTGTTTTTTCCTCAATGTTTTGTTTCTTCTGTAACACTGGTTGAGTTGTGTACGTTTTCAGCGTCCCAAATTCTTGCTTTACAAAAACCGATTATTCGATTTGTAGCTTAAACATTGCAATTTAAGATGTGATAACAAAATAGAAATATTCAAAAATTTAATATCGATTTTTTTTTAAAAAGAGAATTTATTATTTTGATTTAACTTAAATATAAAAAAAAAAGACTCAACGGGAGAGAAAAAAGAACACAGTCACAGATACAATGAAGAAGGATACATATATCCAAATATATTCAAATTTAAAACTTTGCAAAATAAATATGTTAGAGTTTTCTTAAAAAAAGAATCGGTATTAAATTAACTGGAAATTTTGTTGCTTGCATCTTAAATTGAAGTCTGATTTAAAACGACAAAGCAATCGTATTAGAATGACATATTTTGAAAGGAGAATTTGGGACGCTGAAAACGTACACAAACCGAAAGTTTAAGAACGAATCGTGAATTGTCACGATTTTTAATCTGAAAGTTGTAGGTAGATGTATTTTTTATTTGATATAAGCTTTCATCCTTTGCAAAAAAAACATACGCTCAATTAAGAATTTTATTTTTTTTATATTAAGTAAATTCAAGTCGTGTGTAGTGAAGTGATTTCAGTTTTTCATTTTCAAAATACACAATTGCACATTGCACAGCTTAATTAAATCAGCTTTTTAAAAGCACGTTATTTTATTTATTTGTTTTGTTACTGAAATATTTATTTAAATCCTGTTCTGATAAATATGCTCATTAAATAATAACGATTTTCGGTTAAAAAATAATGTATTCCTGCATACACCTACTCAACAAAACCCCTAATATTGCTAACATAACCATATGATTATTAATTTATTATAACTATACCATTGTTTCAAAACATTTTTTTAATTACTAATACTATAGTTACACATTTTAAACATTAATGCAATGCACCTCTACCATAAATATTTTGTTTCGTAAAAATTAAATGTTGCTCCAAGTAATTATCATTAGGTTAAGATTAGATAGGGGGGGGGGACAATAGTGTCTTAAAATTTGATATAGATTATATGCTGTTTACAAGTTAAAAACGAATTAAACAGTGGAAATATGAGGGGTGAAATGCAGCAATCTGAACCTTGTTTATTTTTGTGGGGAAAGAGAGACAAATTAACATGTGTGAGCAGGTGTCGGTTTCTTTGCTGTATCGGATGAGGCGTGTGACACCCCAGAAATTAAAGTGAGGGGGGGGGGAGGGGTCCGAATAGGGGAGGGTGGCTGTCTTGCAATAATATTTAAAACCTGGCATTCTCACCATTAAAGAGGACTTTTGAATTCATGTTTAACAATTAGCTTATTGTATCAATTATGCCGGATCGATTTATCTGCCTTACGTTGTGAAGTCCAGTTGGGGCAGCTTATACGGTTAACCAAAATGGATCGATGTTACAACATTAATTACACACCGTTTTTATTTGTTAAATTTGCTAAATCTGTTTCAGCTGTGGCGTACTTCCAGACTGTAACGTATCGGATTCGAGTAATTGGTGAATCATTAGTTACCTACGTTTTGGTTCGGTTGGCTGGAGTGGCTGCTCATTGAGCCACATCATTGCCGGAATTCTATTGTGTACCTCCATAGTTACCAGACATCGGATGGAATTGGGATCGCGAAAAACACGCACTGTAATCGCAAGCCACCAACCCGACTCAATCAATCCCTATTCTACAAACGAGCCTTATAGTCGAGAGGCGATATTATTTCCGACACTTACCATTAGGTTATGATTCGATAGAAGAACATATTTTCGTAAAAATAAAAATGCAACGAAGTTAAAAAGCAACAATCTAAACCTTGTTTATTTTATTGCACATGTTTGTTTTTGAAGTTAACAGGTGTATGCGTCGCGTTGCCTCAACCTGTCATCTTCGTTTCTTTGTTATTTAAAAAAGAAAAATCAACCGTAAGACCTGATGGATCTTAATTTTAATGAATGATATTGATCTACTTTGTGTTTAATGACGGAGAATCTGTGCGAGCTTTGTTTATATCAAGAATGTTTTAGCCCAATGCTTTCTCAATAGATCATCGATCACCCCCCCCCCCCATCATCACCATCACCACCCAGAAAATAGTCACATGCTAATATTATTTTTAGACTAGGAAGAAAGACCTTCATAAATCTGCTGAGTGTGAGAGTACTTACATCAGGTTTTTTTCTCATCTTTTGAAAAAAAAAATGCATTTTCCATCGAAAAATATGCCATAAAAGAAATTTATAAACATTAAAAATAAATTACAATTTTATTTAAGGACTGAAATTACGGTAAAAGTGCAGAATTGTTAACAGTCGAGAAATGCTAAACAAAATAAAAGATAAAAGTGCAGAATACAATTTAAAACCAATCAATGTCAATTCAAAAAAATGTGGGCAAAAACAAAAAACAAACGAAATAGGTGAGATTTTTAAACGCCTCTATTCTACAATTGAACAAGAATTATTTCTGTGTCAGCGTAGCAAGCAGGTTTTGCAGATGAATATATTTTTTTACTGAATACCCCAAAATTGATCACTTCATGCTACATTAAACCTTAGAATGCACCTCCTTCCAAATAATGGAAATGGTAAGTCCGGCGTCTCTATCTACTTACCCCACACCCATGCACACACGAGGGTAAAGTTCAAAACAAGGTTGATTTTTTTAATGTAGTGGAAATGCAGCTCCTTAAAAAAGGACACTTTGGATTGGGACAAAAATAGAAATTGCTTCGATCTAGGTGGATTTCTTCTCTTTTGACCTAAAAACAGATACTACACTTTGAATTATTTATTTGCAAAAGTGAAACTAGTACAATTTTACAAATTAGGCACAAGGCACTAAAAAGTGTGGGTAGTGTGTGTGGCGGGTCGGTGGTCATCCTTTGTCTATCTTACTCTTAACTAGACATATTCTGATCCGTTATTACCCTTTGATCCTAGCTCGAAGACCAGTACATATACTACACTTTGATCCTAGTTCGAAGATCAGAACATATACTACACTTTGATCCTAGCTCGAAGACCAGTACATATACTACACTTTGATCCTAGTTCGAAGATCAGAACATATACTACACTTTGATCCTAGTTCGAAGATCAGAACATATACTACACTTTGATCCTAGTTCGAAGACCAGAACATATACTACACTTTGATCCTAGTTCGAAGATCAGAACATATACTACACTTTGATCCTAGTTCGAAGATCAGATCATATACTACACTTTTATTCTAGTTCGAAGATCAGAACATATACTAAACTTTGATCCTAGTTCGAAGACTAGAACAAAGACAGCACTTTGATCCTCGCTCGAAGACTGGAGCAGATACTACACTTTGATCCTAGGTGAGGGCGGATACTACATTTTGATCCTAGACGAGGGCGGATACTACATTTTGATCCTAGGCGAGGGCGGATACAACACTTTGATCTTAGACGAGGGCAGATACAACACTTTGATCCTGACCTGGTCCGGAAGGCCATTATTATTTAAAGGGATTGTTTTCTTTATTATTATTTGTTTATGTATTACAGCATTTGTTTTGTAAGCAGTTGTTTCGATCCGCTCTGATGCATTTGTTTACAGCAGATTGTTTCAAAAATAAATCTTGAATAATAAATATATATGGCATTTTGTCAGAATGATTCAGATTTAATGATTGAGCATTTGATTTAAAAACGTGATAGATTATTTACTTTGTATGTTTTTCATTAAATTGTTTTTATTCATTCAATTCATTCATAATTTTGTAATATGTTGGAGTTCTAAAAATGTAGGCTTCCCTATTTTGAAGTTGCTCAAATTATTTTTCTTCCTTCTATGCTCAAACTCATATTCTTTAATGAAAGATCTAACCACTTGAATTATTAAAAATAGTGGGTGCTTATTTATATTATAGAATTTTAATAAATAAAATTAACTTATTATTCGTATTCCGCGAACTCTGAACGATATTCATGTAAAGCCAGCGCGTCGTAGATTATCCCCCTTCTTCTAATATGAAGACGCCAAGCAACCTTGTCGTTTAGAGTTCGTTGACTCCGAATAGTAAATTAATTTTATTATTTATTAAATTTCTACTTGCTTACTTTCCGTAATTGTTGGTGTACACTAATATTTTTCACTGATAAGTACATAAATCTAAGTTTTCCTGTTATTTATTTTGAGCTGCCATATTTCGCATGTATAGCAATGTAAATAAGCATCAAATAGTGTTTTAATAAAGAAAAGGGAGATACCTCCCCCCCTTTTTAACTGGAATAAAATGTACAAAAACGCATATTTCTAAAATATAGTACATAATTATTTTTCAAGACATATATCATACTTTCTGGCCTTCGGACTAAGATAAACGTTTTCCAATGAAATTGTATATAATATGTGCATATATTTATTTTTTATAAACCGAATTCAATTCAAACCATTGAATATATTTTAAGTAGAGTAGTCCATAGAGTAAATGTGGTATTGTGGTCACTGTTTAAGTAAAAGTGATGCACAAACAATGAAAGACCGAAAGGAACAGTGCTTGGGCGAATGGGTTAAAATGCGTGGTAGGATAGACAGACGATGACCAACGACCCCCACTCCTACACTTTTGATAGCCTTGTGCCTTATTTGCAAATGAATTATATATTTTTTAATTTGCAAATAAATAATTCAAAATGTAGTATTTGTTCTGGGGGAAAAAGAGGAGAAATACTTTTAGTCTGGAGCAATTAAAATTTTTGTTCCATCCAGAGTGACCTTTTTTGGGGAACTGGATATCCTCCACATTAAAATCCAACTGTTTATCTAACTTTGTTCTTGTGATGAATAAACTAAATATGGCTGTATCTATGCTCTACAAATTCAGCCAAAATATCCTTCAAAGGCTTTTTGCAGATTCCTGTAAAAATGAGCTTTTGTCATGCCCTCACTAGAAAAGGGGTTACAGAACATGTAACAAGCTACAAAATATGATTTTAAAAATTTTTTACATACAAAGGAAAGACTAAAGAATACCTACATTAAGGTCCCAAATATAATAAAAAGAACACCTGTTGTCAGGATCAAATATAGAGAAGTGTGTGTGTGAGCACTACATCAGTAAATGTTACTTAATGTTGCGTGTTTCTGAGAGTCTATGCAACTACTATCAAAAGACGTAACCTAGAAGTAAAGCCTGCTTTGGTTTTGGAAAGAGCTAGATGAAACGTCTGTCTGCTTTAATGAACTCATAGAAAGAGACTATGATCTTGTCCTAAATCATGCACATAGATGAAATGAGAGTACAGCCTCTCTAATAGGAGAGCTCTTTCTCTAACATTCATCATCATCATATTCAATTAAACATCCGTTTTACATGCTGACATGTGTTGGACGGCTTTTAAAAAATGACTTCCAAACTAACCTATCTCTGGCCAGGTCATTATTTAAACTGCATAATCTGAAATGTGACAGATTTTCTTTGGAAGTCATTTCCTTAGTTGAGGCAAGATTTTTTAGGGCCGGATGCCAATCCAGTGAGGTGATGGGAACCAGTGCTTTTATCGAGACACCATCTCTAGGGGATTACCTACCAAGGCTCAAGAGCGCTTCACCTGACCTTTTTACATTGCCGAGAAATAAATCCAAGGGAGATAACTCTGATAATTCTGAGTCAACACTCCACTGTCAATTAAATGATACAAAATAATAATTGAATTCAAGAATTATGTTGGCATCATTTTAAATGTCAATGAATTATTATAAAAGAACTTTGGATATACTTTTTACTATAATAAGTTCGATATAAATAAGTTTAATTGTTCCACCACTTATCCATGTCTTTATTCGAGATCAATAAGAAAGGCAGGTTTCTATGGATAGGTAAGACTTCGTCCTATTCTTTTGAGACAGATGAGGAAGAGGATGTATAATACCATTGTGAAAATCTAGTGATTTCTCAACCACCTACATTCATATCATTCAGTTTTCTTTATCTGGGAATGGGGGGGGGGATAACCGTAACTGTCTGTTCTCTTTTCAACTTCCTGTCGCTTCCTTCTCAAATCCTTGTCCTTAGCTCTTTCCAGTTCTGATACTATAAACCAGGGGCGGCCAACCTTTTCAGAGTGAGGGCCAGTTGAGACTTTTGGAAGGAGATCGAGGGCCGGAGTGAAAAACGAAATCTCAGAATGACTATATTTTGTTTACATGAATAAATTGTACAAAAATTGCATTGAACATTCTACAAATCTGATATTTTTTCTCAAGAGACTTCTGTATGTGATGTTATAAAAGGTGCCGACGAAGAGCCAATTTGGAACCAACAAAAATAATGATGGGGAAGTAGCAAGTTGATCCAGCATTCGTTTTGACACACCTCACATAGGTTCTATGTTTCATGCCCTTTCCTCGTCTCACGTTTCCTCTTTGCCTCTCTCTTTCTCTTTTTCTATTTTTATCTCTTAATAGTTAAAGAAAAATGAAATATACATGCATCATCGCTCGCTGATATTTATACATTTTTATCCCACTGTAAATCTTAATTGAAATCTACTTTTACGTCTTTGTCACAAAATGATATGAGTTTTACTGGGAGGTCCACGGGCCGGATTGCAATAATAAAGCATGGCGGGCTGGACGCTAAGCCTTCGCGGGCCGGAGGTTGCCCGCCCGTTTTATAAACCTTTTCACACATTCAGTCGAGCATCAGTTTCCTCTCAAGTTTTTTACAGCTGCATGATAAGGCGTCGGTTGGCTGATACGAAGCGCTAATATTTAATGAAGCGAGAAAATTATCTATTCACTTCGGCCAGTATTAATTTTAAATTAATTTCTGTGGAGACTGAGAGGGTTGGTCTAGCATAGTTTCACAACTGCATCATGTTTTATTTTCATGCTCTCAAGAAGGAATCTTATTTTTAGTAAAGTCTGATCCTCTTCTTTATATCCTGTCAGCCAAAGACAAGTTTTCATGAATGTCCAACAGTCTATTTTATCACTAACATACTATAAATGATATACTCCAAATGTGAACCTCTGTGTTGCAAACACACCTGGATACGATTGATTTTGTCGGTAATGGTACTCTGCAGTCCAGGAATAGTCTGGGAATTGCTTTGATAGACATTATCTTTGAGATAATTCCACAGATAAAAATCATGGAGTGTTAAGATTCATTAAGAGTCACACCTCCATACCAAAATGTCCTCGTATATCATTGAACAGCAATAAAACAAAGATTGTTAGACATTCATGACTGAAACTTGGACAAAACTGAAGTTTATTTGTACCAAATATGGTTGGATTGCAGAAAGGATTGGTAATTTTATTAACCACTAGCTGACTTAAGAAATCTCATGTCCAATCTTGAACTATTGAATTATTTGCTGCTTATGATTGTCCGCTGCGAATACGGTCCCCACAATGTTAATGCAAAATGGGGAAACCAGAATAGTATAGCCTTGTAGCATCAAGATTCCGGAGTAACATAATTAGACATCGAGCTATCAGCTTTAATTTCATCAAGCAGTTGTTGATTGATGAGATGTACGTTATTTTTAGTAGCTAGAATTGCTCTCTCCATTTACTACTAAATTCTGTGAATGATGTGAACAATTGATGCAATATCTGCCATTGACTATTTTTATAAGTAGGGAGGCAAACTCCCCAGCCATTTGGTCACTATTGAGATGCACATGCATGTTTGTAGATGATGTTAGTCTGCATTTACTTGTCGGAAGTCACCTGGTAATAAAAGTGTGATTCCACCCATCACAACATCACACTCTGTAGATAACGCAATATTTTATCTAGAGCTTTGAATGCTTTTTATGTGTCATTGTACAATCATCCCATATGATGAAGGAACAATTTTGTAAAACTTTAGATGAATCTGATCCTCTTTTTATTTGGCAAATTAGATCTGCATCTTTTGTTAATGATAATGGCAATTTAAATGTCGAATGAGCTGTTCTACCACAATTAGAGTTGGGCGGTTTTGAAATTTTGGTTTCGGTATCGGTTTCGTTTTTTTTCCCTTAAAACCTCGGTTTACGGTTCGGTTTTTCGTTTTTTTGTTTTTTTTAAAAATTTTTTTACTATGGAAGCTATTCATTCTCTTGTGTGATGATTAGTTATTATTCAACGTTTAGTTGAATTATGCCACTGTTTCGATAATTTTGTGACTGAATCATTCTCCATGATATGAATCATATAAGTTTTAAGGTGTTGACTGTTGTAATCAAAGTTCTGATACCTTTTCAACAGTTAACTCGTTAAAACAGTGACCAAAGATTCATGAAAGATTTCTGAAGAATAAAACTGAGTTTGAATATACATTCTATCTAATTCTTTAACCCATCAGAAGCTAATATTTGTTTTTAAGACAGGGTAATAAAACTTTATAGACATGCGTAAAAGACTAGTAGTACACCCGAAAACCGCGCAAAGGGAAAAGGAGGGATGGTTAAAAAAAAGTAGAGATTATTAATTCACCTAAAGTCATTTTTTAAGCTTTAAGGTAATTTTAGTCATAGAATTCATGACTTGGATTAAAGTTTAATAATTAAACTTTCGAATAAATTGTCAACTCTAAATAAATACCATATTAACAATTTAGTAAAATATAAATCGTTGCTAGTCTACGTTTTGAATAACCCATTTTTGGGAGAGAAAACTGTATAGTTGAGAGATAGTTCTCTAGAAATAACAATTTATGTATGAAGTGGCTTTTCAAAAGTAAACAATGAAATGCCTAATGTTTAAAATAATTTTAAAAATCCGAATAAAGTGATACTAGCATTGGCAACTACTTTTTTTCTTTTTAAATGTTTATACTCGCTCGCTACTTTTCGTTTATTTACTTTTACAAGTATTTTTTTTTAAATTTCATTTTAATAACTTATTTTTTTAGATAACTCTGAAACAAACAAAAATAATTATTTTACAATTTTGAGTTTAATCAAATAGATTTTCGACATCATACGGAACGCGTTTGATTTTTTCTTTTTCATTTGAAAATAGTTTATGCTAAAAATACGATGTCATGTTGTCTGTCGTATTTCTCTTTTTTTCATTTGAAAATTCAAAATGTTAATGATAAACAAACTGTAAACAAAGATTTCTTCCTACAAGTCAATTAAATGTTTTTATCATATATTTGTTTAATCTGTCCTCTTACTAATATAACATTTTTTGGTAATATTCAATTTTATTAAAATCGGAAAATCTTTTCAACCGTGTTTCCTTGTATATGGTGGCTTACTGTAGTAAAAACACAATACCGAACGGTTACGGTTTTAAAAAAAACAAACGATTCGGTATTCGGTATGGAGACGAAACCGAAAAACCGCGGTTTTTCGGTAAAACTGCCCATCTCTAACCACAATGAAGAGTGCCCTTGGGTGCATCAAGGAATATAAGGCTACCTTGCTGGTTTTAATATTGACTACAATACGAAACACATGAATTTGCTCATCCCAAACAACTGATGCTTGCTCATACGGTTGATAACTATTTTCATGCATCTATGCAGTAATGACCGGATGTATATTAGATCGATCAGGTGAGGTAAGACCCAATTTTGTCAGTGTTTTACCATTCATCTTATAAGTCATATCTTCGATATGAACCAGAGCCATATTGAAGATGTCGTCTGAAAATGTTATATCAACTTCAGGAAGTTGATTGCACGATAGCAAACGTCTCAAATTACCTACAGCTTCATATATAGATGCTTCCTATTGAGTAACATTTCAGTGGTTAGCATCCTCAAGTAGTGCATGTGCACTACATGCACCCCTGAATGTATTGATAGTTTTTATGTCATTAAAGCTTTGTGGCCCTCTAACATGTTGTAGAATCAGTCTCAAACAAAGAAAGAAAAAGTATCAGTAGTTTTTACTATCATATCCATCGTAGTTTAACCTTCTCCCCATCCCAAAAAATCAGATTCTACTTTATTTTAGCGATTACATGGAAACAGCCTGAAAAGGATATCCGCAAAAAATGAATATAAAAAAGTAAATATTTTAGATTTTAGAGTGGGGATCACTTTCTTATATAAATTTAATGTAAAATGAGTACTCACTTCCTAGCCAGTTAGCGGTAAATGGAGACGTGTAACCAAGGTGCTTTCTTTTTTTTTTTTAACTTTGTCTTTTGAAAAAAAAATTTAAACAAATTTCTGAATTGTACCTGGTTTCAGAAAAAAAAACAATCTTTACTTTCGGCTACAGGTTAGTTTAGGGTTAGGTTAGATATACCTACAGTACATCTATGACTGCCCCCCCCCCCAAAAAAAAAACTAAAGAAAATGTCAGTTATTTTCACCGCTTAAGAAAAAGTTCCCCCTCACTTTGTATTTATTTACATGTTTTAATTTACTTTTAGAGTATGCCCCCTCTCCATACTTTCTTGTACAGAAAAACTTATTTTCAGCGCATTATTTCATTGTAAAAAACAAAACAATGTCCCCCCCCCCCCTCCTCCGCCTCCTCCAAAAAGAAATTGAACAAAAAAAGTATTGTTTAATACAGGATAATCCCGAAGAATTTTTATTTTTATTTTGCGTTAGAAGAAATCCTTCTAGAATAAGGCAATTTTTAGTTTGGAGAGTGTGATTTTCGACAAATAATATTGAAAATAGTCTTTAAAAAGTATATTTTTTAATCAATGTTTTTTTTTTTGTTTATAATCAATGTTATTCAGTCTAAGAAGAAATCCTTCTAGACTGAGGTAATGTTTTTTTTTTTTTTGGAGAGCAGGATTTTCCACAAATTATATTGGAAATATTTATTAAATAGTTTATTTCGTAATCAATTCTTTTTGTCTATAATCAATGTTTTTGTGTTCGAAAATACATTTTAAATAGTTTATATTGAAAATATTGTTTTAATAACGTATCCAATACAAAATATTCCTGAAGTATTTTTTTTACGCCTTAGAAGAAATCCTTCGCGACTGAGGCAGTGTTTATTTTGTTTGGATGAATGTTTTCTTGTTTGTTTGAAAAAACATTCTAAATAGTTGATAGTGAAAGTATTGTTTTAATAATGTATCCAATACAGAATGATAGTGAAGGAATTATTTTTATTCTGCCTAAAACGAAAACCTTGTAGACTGCGGCAATGTTTATTTTATTTTGAGAACCGGATTTTCCACACACGAAAAACCGATCTTGCGTGTAACTGTGAAATTGCATCTTTCAGGAGACAAAGTGTTTATATTCGCTTAATAGTAGTTATAAATAGACGTAAAGACAATTAAAAACAGTGAAAAATGTGATATTTTTTGAACGTCAAAAATGTACTGGATGGTGCTCTCCCTCCTCGGTCTTTCTATTCTCCTTGACTCTTCAGTTTTTGTGGCACCAACAGGTGCCAATGCTACCATGTGTGACTGTGTTATCTAATTTGTCTTGTCTACTTTGGTAGTTTCAGTTTCTAGGTTTTGTATAATCATTGCAGCTGCTTCATCTTCAATGAGTGAATATTGGCACTCTGCATCAGTGCTAAATCTGCTACCTGCATATACGATGTGTCAGCCTCCATGGCAACATACTGGTATCTTCTCGGTGGGGTATGTACAGTGCTTCTGTAATAGCAGGAAAACCATACCTTCTTTACTCCAGTTTGGGACAAGGTAGGTTTCTCTGTTAATGTTAAACATTATAACACCCTTATTTACCAAATCCACAATGATTTGTTTGGATTGACAAAATGTGTTCCCGAGATCTTAGTTCCAAATGAAGTGTAAACTTTGTTTGAAAAGGTCTCGAAAGGGAGAGATTATTGACTTAGGAAATGTGCCTATGCTACTTGGTTAACTAATCCAAACAAAGACCTTTCATCAGTTATATTCTTTGGAATAAGGAAGTTCGTAATTGCATTGAGTAAATTTTTAGAAAGGGTTACTCCTGATGATGTTATTTCGAAGGCCTCCAAACTAAACCACATCCCAACAAAATTGGAATTATTTTTGTTAAGGACAATTCCATTTTTTTTGTACAGAGTGACAGGTACTCAAATGTATGGTACTGCTATACTGTCATCAAGGAGTAGCGTATCATCGATGACTTTAGTTTTGCAGGAAATGTTTTAATTTATCTCATTGTATCTACGAGTATAGATGTCGTCGGAGGCTAAGTATCCCTGAGGCCTTTGCAGAAACATGAAACGGACCCACTATGTGATAAAGGTTGTAAGTGACAGATTCCTCATCTAAAAGGATTGATTGATAATCATCCATTACATCCAAAACGGTCTTCTTTGTATTGGGGGGGGGGGGGGAGAGTACCTGTAATGTTGATTGGAATGGTGATCTGCTGTGGTGTATCTCATGTTTTCTATAAATGCTGATAGTTCACCATTCTTCTCAGGTTCCCATAATTTTTCGCAATGATTACCATAGTGCTACACCAATCGGTAGGGGTACTAACGGGCACCGGCGTAAGGATGCCTCTTGATATTGTCCAGAGCAGCCAACATCACTCAGCATCACAGAACTAATGCCAGCAAAATCCGTCCGGGCATTGTTCAGGTTACTCCCACACAATCAACCAGGCCAGAAGGAACTAAATTTTCATTTTTCAGATCATTACACTTGCATAAGAAGGATGTAGAATCAAATCGATGCTTACTGATATAAGATGTTTAACTGCTGTTTGGTTGAGGAAAGGTCTTGCTTGAATGAAGCAATATTTATATATGAGATTATCCACTCATGGACTAGCAACCAATCAAAGCTCAGATAATGGATTTGCCCATCTAAATAAATGGAGAATCCTAGCCTGCTTATAATTGGTTTCTGATCTCAATTTCTTTGCTTCTAACTCAAGTGGTAAGACAGCTGAGGACTGACTACTGAATTCAATAGTTCCTTCTGTGATTCTAGTTTTGTGTGCACAAAGTTATTCTATTTCAATTTATCTGTGATACGTCAGCATTATTTGGTTGTGTGAGTTAATTTCCGCAATCAAGAGTTTTTCTTATCATTTCAGCTGTTTTCATTAGTACCGTGCTTTATATGGTATCTAACTTCTCTTTGCCAAAGAGGTTATATTTTTCGGTCGAGTTTATTGGTTTGTCACTAATTTTTTTGTACAACCTAGCGTCCACATCGCAAAACTTGGTCAAAATATCATAGAAAAGGTGAAAGTCGCACTTTTGGCGATAATTTAAGTTCTGTTCATTGTAGAAATTTTGACAGAATTTTAAGTTCCAATTTTTTCAAATTTGATGTATGAATCTGATGCTCTTTGATAAGAGTAACCACTATGCAACAATTTCAGCGTGATCAGATTAATAGTTTTAGAATTATCAATGTTTTCATGGCATAACTTTGGGAATACTTCATAAGGCCTAGATAAAAATTTGGCCCATCCTTACATTGTCAGGTGGAAATATGCAGTCTCATGACTGACTCATGTTCTTGTTTAATTTATACTATAAATTCTTTATTGATCTGAAAATAGAAAAATTGCATTATAAATTTAAAATTTTATTTGAGTGGCATTTAAAAAACAAAGTAGGAAATAAAAACAACCCACGTTCATTCTTATTGCTTACGAATGTGTCAAAAAGCAATCAAGCCATAACTATATATTATCTTATTCATCAGGACTAGCGGGACCCGTGTAAATTACACGAAATGATGTTTTCAATACTAATTATCTTGTTCCTAACCTATACATTACTTTGTAAATGCTTTAGATTAAATTACATTTGGCTCCAATTCAGAAGTAGCATACAAAGATTCAGAAGGTCGTTGCTTTTGATGTAAACGTGACACACAAAATAACACGCACGCTATCGTATTAATGTGTGTCTTCTCGGTCGTCCCCTCTCTATCCACCCCTTCGATGTAGAAAAAAAAATCTTAGAGGTTGGTTGGGATTGAAGTATAAACCAGTTGGGCCGACGACAAAAACCGGCATCAAAATCCTACATTGCTAACCGTTGCGCCAAAGGGAAATACTTGAAAATATTACGAAAATTAGGTGACTTGAATGCTTTTCCAAATCTAGGTGTGGCACGCATGCGCACAGCTTTTGATGTAAGCGGGACACACGAACACACACGCTATTGTATTAATTCATCAGGATAATCATTGTTAAAAAACAAACAAAAAAGGAGTAGATTTATATACAATATCTTTCAAAATGTTATTATGATGCAAGCAGAAAAAGCAAAGTGTGGTATCTGTTCTGAAGACAAAAGATGTAGTATCAGAACTACACTTAATCTTTTCTGTCTTCGATCACTGAAGGAGGAATCCTTCTAGACTGAGGCAATTTTTTTTTTGTCCCAATCCAATGCCCCTTTTTTTGAGAGCTGGATTTTCCCCACATTCAAAATTGACCCTGTGTCTTACTCCGCCCTCATGGGGAAGCAAGTAAATAGGGATTCAACAGTTTTTGCCTTTTGAAGAAATGTCAAAACTCATCAACCCAAGTCAAGGATTTTAACGTCAGAACATTAAATGTTCCGGGACGTGAAAAACATCATAAATACCAGCCCAACAAACATAAAAAAGCTATTTCAAATCTGCTAAAAACCTATTAATCGATCAAAAACAACATTGTCCTACAGTTATGAAAATAAGTTTTGTGAGACCTAAAATATCTAGACTGATTTGAAACTAAATTTTCAGACGGAAAAGTCATGAATGACTGTTGTTGGCAGCATAATGTGTACCTATATTCAATGATGATTATGAATTTGAAAAAATATCTATCAATTCTACATTCAAGATTTCTTGCATGTATATTTAGACAAAAACATTATTTTCATGGTGGCTGGGATTCTGTGTATTTCTATGAAAGTGATGAGAGACCTAGAAAGCGAATGATGTGAATCTTCTTTTAACCTTATTGTGCATGGATCCTGAGATGAAGAATATGTTGTTCAACAGCTCCTTGAAATACAAAATAGAAAGAGCCCTTCCTAAGTTTGTGGAAAGGGAGTCGAGTGCAACTTCATTTGTTTTTCTGATACTTGCAAGCATTGGGTACGCAGAAGTGCAGTGAAATTATTGGTAGCTTGAGAGATGATAATCAGTTATTGTGCAAGAAGTGTAAGACAATGGAGATGGATGAGAACTCAGATGTGGACAATATATATATATATGGATGGCGACGCTATTGAATGAAGTTTTGTTTCCTTGGTGATACCATTGAAGCATAGGGAAGAGCAGGTGTTAGTGTGATTTCAAGAATTCCGAGTGGATGGAGTAAGTTGAGGAAACTGCTATCATTACTAACCAGCATAGAGAGAAATGATATGAGAATGATATGATGGATGTATAATATGAGTCTTAAAGACAGACTTAGATCTGATTACTCAGAGGAAGATTAAATCTGTACAGTATAGGGAGATGTGAGCAGAACAGGAGACTTTGATGTTTTGGCCACCTTGAAAGAATGGATGAGAGTACTTGGGTTAATAGATGTATAACAGTTGAGGTAGCAGGTTCAGTTCACAGGGGAAGGCAAAGGAAAACATAGGAGGAGGCGATAAGGATGTACTTAAGACAAAGGGGGATAAATAAGTACCTGGGCAGAGATATGTTAGTTTGGAACTCAATTTTTAAAAGCTGTCCAACACATGCCAGCATGTAAAAAGGGCGTTAAACCAATGATGATGATGCAATCCACTTCGATATTATTTGAAACAAGTTGATAAAAGTTTAAAGCTTCAATTTCCGAAAATAAAAAGGAAACCTTTGAATTCTATTAATGTCAAATTTTATGACTTTATGTTTGCTATAAAAACAAGAACAATAGCCTTTTATTTAAAACAATTATCTGTTTATATTTGCCAATTATCTGTGTTTGTATATTGTAATGCCTTTGTCAACTTTAAAGTTGATTTATAGATCAAGTTAATTTTGCTGCTTATTGTTATGGTATTAAACTGGCTTGACCCTCTTCCTCCTTCTCTTTCACTCCCCCTCCCCTCACTTGTTTTGTACTACCCAATATGAACTCATAACAAATTCCATACATTGTATTTTTATAGAAAATTATAAAGACTAAACAAAGGCTGGAAATTTCAGCCTTTACATAATTATTACAATTTCGTCATGATTTACAACTGTCGAATGTTTTCTTATTGCAAACAAAAACCATGACTCAAATCTTTCATTCTCAGACATGATTAAATGCAAAATCTGCTAACTGTATAAAATTAAGTCGGTTGGACTTTTCAAGTTAAACCTAAATAGCATTGCGTCTTCCAAATCGATATTTTATTCTGCCTAACTATTTCTCCCTAAACACCACCAGCCGCTTGTGAATTTGATAAAAAGAAATTCCTAAAGTTTTGTTTTTTTCAGATTCCTACTGTGTCTAATTTTACGTAAACAATTATATTTTTTTAAAAACAAATATTAGCGTATTCATTTCCTAAAATTACTTGATATCACACTAATGAGTAACCGTTCATTGTAACACTTATTTACGATGTTGTTTTGTTTACATGCTTCAAGTGCACAAATATATTTTCAATGATGGAAGGGTCTCTTATTGTTGCTGATAGAATTGTCCTACAAAAGAAAAAAACAACAACCTCAGGCTTATTTTCGCTTGTAAGCTTGCATTAGAAATATAAATAACACATCACTCAATAGGTCCAGGGTTAAACTAATGAAACAACTTTTAGGCAAAATTCGACTTTATTCATCAACATAGTCTCTTTCTAGGGTGATGCACTAATTCCAACGTTTCTCTAACATTTCGATGCCTTTTTTTGTAGAATGATTTGTCTTTGTCTTTCAAAATAGGCCTCAGTTTCCGATATCACTTTTTCATTGTAGCCCAATCTCTTTCTCTGGAACATACTTTTGAGGTCTGTAAACAGCCAGTAGTCTCTCCGGCTAGATCTGGAGAATAGGGTTGGTGCGGAAGCAATTCAAAGTGCAATTCATGTAGTTTTGCCATCATTAAGATCAACTTGTGCCACACTACTACATTGTCTTAGTGAAGGAGCACTGTCTTCTTTATTTGTGTCTGTTTTTTGGCGATTTCTTCCTTCAAACGTATCAATAATGCTATATAATGTTCGCTATTGATGGTTCTTTCTTTCTCAATGTAATCGACGAATAAAATACTTTGCGCATCCCAAAATAGGGAGGCCAAAACTTTGCCCGCTGATATTTGTGTCTTTGGTCGCTTTGGACGGCTTTCACCTGCTGCGGCCCACTCAGCCGACTGTTATTGTTTTTGATTGATTGTTAGCAAATGCGACACCCACTTTGAACAGAGCTTTCTCATTGACAAATTTTCTTCAACTCTTTTGCTATCTCACACAACTTCAATTTACAATCAGTCAAAACGAGTTTATGGACTTTTAAAAATATTTTCCAAGATAACTGCCGAATTTGGGTGACCTGAGCATTCAGCATCATTTGTGTCTGTTATAGAATCAAATTGACACTTACCGGTATAACAAGCTTCAATATTCCATATGCAAATATTGCTTGAATGAAGCAATATTTATATGATGAATTATCCACACGTGGACTGGCAGCCAATCAGAGCTCAGATAATGGACTTGCCCATCTTGACATAGTGAAACATTCCAACTTTCATATACACCTGCTTATTAGTGTTCCTTCAGTTCTTTTACTTATTTTGATACTCAACTGGTCACACAGTTGAGCAGTAAGTACTAAATTCTATATCTGTATGACCATGTTTAAAGTCAGAATACCATCTCTTAACCATTGTTTCCAATGAAGCAGAGTCCGAATAACACCTATCAAGCCTTTGCTTTGCTTGAACAGTATTTTTTTCATCAGAAAGCTATGCCTTCAGATTTTTCCATTGTTTTTAAAATTTGCAACAGTAGCTTCACTTAAGTAACTGTAATTTGTAAACTAATAATCCGATTGGGCTCAAATTTTGACACGTGTTATTTGAAAGTTAGAAATTTATAAAAGATCATGAATTAAAAAAAAAATTTTATTGGCACCATCTACATGTCGGGCCAGGGAATTATTGAGTGGTGTGTTATATATATTTCTTCTTACCTGCTCATAAAGCTAGAGATAATTTCGTTTAAAAGCACTTTCGTCATACGGTTACCTGGTTTCTATTATGATATTGAAATAAAAATCTATTTTTCTTTTTATAAGTGATAAGCTTTACGGGCAAGTAGGAAGAAATAATCCTGAAATTTAGGTTGGTTTCTTGCCAGTGCAAATACTTATTGAAAGAGATAATTTAGTTTGAAGCCAATTTTGTTATATGGCTATCAAAGTTTATTTATGAAAAAATTAAATAAAAATTCAGATTAATCTAGATTTGATTTCCAATAATTTATTATCAATTAAAACGTCAGGATTACATTTCTGTTTTATAATCATAGTTAAACAAATCAAACTTTACAGAGATCGAGAGGGTTTCTTTTTGTTTATCAAAACACATACTTTTATAGAGAGAGAGCAAGATAGAGGGAGTAAGACAAATACCGAAAGAGAGAGGTGGTTAGACACCATATGTTTGAGGAGAGAGGAGGGGCGAGAGATAGAGAGGGGGAGAGACAGCACACAGTTTGATAAGACCTTTATGAATTGCATCATTTTGGATTGGCTTTTGAATTGCAAACATTTATTAATAAAAATATTTGGTGGTCGGATTGACAAAATCTAATAAAAATAAATACACAAAAAAAACTTGTATGAATTCATCCATGGAGAGTTATTCTTTTAGTGTGTGTATGTGTACACACCCATATATGAGAGAGAGAAATCTGTTATTCTATTAACAGGTGAAAAAATTAGGCTATCTAATACGCAGGATTGGGTGCTTTTTAGGAATAGATATCTAGAGATTTGCATTTGTGAAATAGGCAGTTTCGACTACGAACGGAGAAAGCCGAATCAAGTTCTGATGCTTCTACACAATACGAACCGAACTAAGCAGACTTTTGTCAAACTAAACCTAAAACTTAGGTTAGCATTAGAAAAAAACAGTTTGGTTCGTATTGTACAGAAATACTGAAACACGTTCAGTGAAACTCTGAATTGATAGCATAAGTAATAAAATTTTCTTGGATACCTATTCCTAAAAAGTATCCAGGATTGTAATGTTTTTGTTTTTTTAGGGGGAGGAGGGCATATTACATATTTTAGTCATGTAAATTAGCCTTAATTGACCTTTTTTTTACCGTTTAAATGCCCCCCCCCCCTTAAATAAAACAGAAACATTACAATGCCAGGTAGGGCCGGCTGGTATATAATAATTTTATTTCAGTTTCACCCTTAATTATTATTTTAAAAAATTCTAACATGGCTTTTTATTTTAACCATTATTCTCGCCTTCATTCTTCCATATATAGCCCCCCCCCCCCCATACCCCAGTTCTTGTTGATTGTCATTACATTCCCATTGGTCATTGAATTTTTACAAAGATTTATATACTCTCTATAATTTGTCATTAGTTTGTTGACTGAGGATTTACGTATGACACAAGCCAAAGAAGATCCTTATTATAGGTTAATCTGAAGATGAACTTAATCAGCATTAAATCACCACAAACCTCGGGATTTCACTTTCCAATATCAACCAATTCATCAAAGAGGGAAAACTAATCAATATTATCTCATGTAGGTTGATCGGGACCCTCTGACAGCAGCCTTTATTATTTTTTAAATTTATTTTTTATTTTTTTTACTTCAATTCACCCCCAAACAAGGCACACTGCCACTGTGACGTAAGGGGCTACTGTGAATTAGGGACCAGATTTATAAGAGAGATGGTGGGATGGCATTCATTGTCTTAGTTAGGAAACTAGGCCAAGCACTGGATGTCTTTGAAGTTTCTCTGTGATGGTACCTCTACACCTGCCTAATAAAGGAGTACAAAAGCCAGGTGATAGGCAAAGGATGTCTATTTACTTCTTTCGTGCCTGTGTATAGGTTAAGTTTTAGAAACTACCAGAATGCTAACATCGGTTGTGTATGTTCGTGAGTATAACACAAGTTACCTTTCCTTGGAGAGCACTTTTTTGTGATCTGATATATTTCAAAGGTATTCTGTTATTTTGTTCTCCATATTATATACATGTAATGATCAGCCAATGCTAACGTGGGGTGTGGTTACCTGGTGTAAAGAAATTAGATGCTGATATTTTGGCATGAGCTTTTGGACAATATCTGATTTGATTCGGCATAAAACCCATTTGGCAACAATGTCTGAGCTCATTAAAAGAAATTAATACATTATTATTTAATGGTGATACTTTTAAAAAAGCCTTAAAGCGTAGGTGTTATCTACAGGTTATCAGCACAGGGAGGCATGCTGGCGCTGTTTGTGCATTGCTAATTGCTATATCCTCTGCTGTGGAAAGCAAGAATTTTTTTTTTGTTAGTACATATGGCTTTGTGATACTATAGAATGCCCCCCCCCCCCGGAGAGATTAGCTAGAAAATGAATGACAATAAAAAGACATTAAAAGCGATGGGTCCATTATATTCGACAGACCATTGACACCGTCATATCAAGATAGAGAATTCAGAAAGATGTTGTGAAAACATATGTCTCTAGTTTTTGACAAAAAAAAAAAAAATGGATGTCTCGATTTCTGGCAAAATGTAAATATATTCTGAAGATCCTGGCTGTTAGGAGGAAAATAATCACTGTGAAGGATAGAGAAGGTCATCACTGGGACCGACAAGACCAAATAACGATCAACAGATTGCGTAGGGGTCCCTAGTCACGATGGTATCATACACACACCCTGAACACAACTAAGTTATCCCTACGACTTGTTTTGTGCTGTTTCTATCGTAGCGTGACCACTGAGGCCATAGCTTCTTACCCAACGAATTAGTCTTATGGTATTGCTTTAGCATCTATGACGGCTTATCAATCATGTTGTTTGATTAAAACATAGTCGATTTCCGACTCCGTGTTTATGCTGTAGTAGGTGCACAGATGTAATTCGCATTTGCGGAAGCAGGTGTTGGCAATCACGAGATTGTGTAAATCAGCAAAATCAAGGATATGTGTGCGTCATAGTTGCAGATGCCATACCCAACGTGGCCATTTAGATCTCCAGTGTAGAGTCCTGTGACACATAGGAGATTTGCTCATCAAGTAATGCCCAGAAAGCTTCTTTGATTCGCATAGGACAATGTTATATCATAGTAATAACAATAAATAAATAAATAAGACAAGACAGTAATAGAAGGAATAAGAAATGTATTAAGAAAACTTAATTACATACAATAAGTCAGTCGCTAATACCGGCTCTAGGCAGACGTGCTATAAGCGGTTCCCCTTTGGTTAAGCAAAGGTGTTGACTTTATAGTGACCTGACGAATCCATCCTGTCACTATGGGTGAATCCGGATCAGTCCACAACACCTCCCCCTTAAGATTTATTTCTTCCTGGAAATATATTTTTTCATCTTTCGGTCAATCTCTAGACGTTCTGTTGAATTTCTCTTTCTTTTCGTTGAACGTTTTACTTCAGTAGCAGGAGGAGTAGTAAGGTTTTCAGGAATCGGTACATAAAATACATCATAAAGTACCTCAATGGGTTCCTCATGTGAGGTTTGTTTTTCCATGTATCTGCATCTTGACTAATTTACATGACACTTGTTTTCTCACTTCGAACCCCGAACCATGTATATCAGGCGTCCGATTCTCCTGGTGACAATACCGTCTTGCCAGAACATTTTACCCTTTCTGTAATATTTAAAAAAAACCTTTTCACCAACATTAAAATGTCTGGTCTTACCATCCATGTTTTTAAAATGTTTTTTCTTCACTGGCAAAAATATGTCAAAAATGGTTTCAATTTTTCTTGCGAACATCATATGCGCCGGTGCCATGTTCGCCGCAATGTTTCTGTTCGGTGTGACCCTGCAAACTCTTAAGAATTGTTGGATCTTCCACTCATCGTTTACTCCATCTCCAGCTTTTCTTAAAGCCCTTTTAAAGGTATCTACAAACCTTTCTGCTTGCCCGTTACTTCTCAGGTGGTAAGCAGGTGTAGTAATATGTTTTACCCGAAAGTTTTTGCAAAACATATTAAACTCTCCTGAGGTGAATTGGGTCCCATTATCTGTGACAATTTCATCAGATAATCCAAACCTGGCAAAAATTTATTGTTATGGCAGATGTTGGCTTTTTGCATTTCAGTATCTCTGACCATTTTGTTAAACTGTCCATCACAATCAAATAATATGCACCATTTAGCGGTCCAGCAAAATCTAAGTGTAGTCTAGCGCAGGGGTTTTCAAACTTTTTGACATGCGGACCCCTTTATATTTCAGGTTTTACCCTAGTGACTCCCTTATAAATGCTTATGAAATTTATACATAAATTTTTGCCAAAAATAACATAATTTTGCATTAAAAACTGGTTTTAAGCTTAATTTAGGCATAAGTGTTTGAATAAAACAAATTAATACTGCATGTTGATGCAAAATGTAACATAAATTATTTTTTTAATAAAAAAAAACTTTTGTATAAATGCAAACAGTAATATTACTTTACAAATAGTTTTATTGTCAACTACACACACATGACTTTTTAAATACACACTAAGTGAAAAGGATGTGCTTGCTTGGCTTTGCACAAACTGTCAATTCTTGGCGATATTGCTGATAAACATACACGTAAGTCATTTTCTGGAGCAAGTTTGGATCTGTATTTGGTTTTCAAATTGGTTAGTGCCGAAAATCCAGCCTCTGCATAAATATGTTGTTGCAAATGGCAACAAAATCTTAACTGCCTTTCGAGATAACAATGGATATTCAGAGGCTACAGTTAGCCAGAATTTCGAAAGTTGTTTCTGCATAAAACTGATTTTTAAAGTTCTGTTGCTTGACATTTCGGCTAGTTCTTCCAGTTCTTTTCCTGTGAGAATTCTGTTATCTATAATTATATCAACATCAAACGGATTTCTGATCCAGTCAAAATTTGCATTATTATCAGGAACATTTTTCAAGAAATATTTGTAAAAATTTTCAGCAATCTACAATTATCAAATCGACATTAACTGAACCATTATTGCTGAGATATTCGTCCAGTGTAAGGAAAATATCTAAAGTTTTCTTACTAACTTTTGTAGTCCATATGTTTAATTTTTTCTTAAAGGCTCCAATTTTATCATGACTAAATAAGATATTTGAATTCCTTCCTTGTAGAGATAAATTCAGTTCATTAACTTTGTTGAAAATATCTGCCAGATAAGCAACTTTGCAAAGCCAAATTTTATCGGCAATTATCGAAGCCAGTTCAGCATTATAATCACACAGAAACATCGACAGCTCTTCTCTAAGTTCAAATAAACGCTGAATTATTTTACCTTGTGATAACCATCTTACCTCTGTATGAAACAACAGACTTGAATGTTCAGTCACCATCTCACCACATAGTATTGCAAACAAATGACTATACAGTGGTCTGATTTTAACGAAGTTCACCACTTTAATACAAGATGACAAGACTTCAGACAAAGAAGCATCCATTTTTTGGGCAACCAAGGCCTCTCGATGACTCATGCAATGTGTTGCAGTAATATTAGATGCTACTTTCTTAACATGCCCCACAACACCTGAGTGAATACCAGTCATTGAAGCCGCCCCATCTGTGCATATGCCAATACACTGGCTCCATAACAAACCTGATTGATGAAGAAAAAAGTCCAATATTTAAAAACTTCCTCACCAGTTGTTCTAGTGGGAATAGGATGGCAAAATAGAAAATCTTCAAGCATTTCATTTTCCCAACAATATCATACATACACCATGAATTGAGATCCACTAGTAATATCTGTACTTTCATCAAGTTGTAATGCAAACAAATCAGTTTTTACTTCATCAATCAACTGAGATGTTATATCTTCTGACATATCTTCTATTCTTCGCACAATTGTGTTATCTGACAGTGGCACAGTTTTCAATTTTGCAGCACAGTTTTCAATTTTGCAGCACAGTTTTCAATTTTGCAGCACAGTTTTCAATTTTGCAGCACAGTTTTCAATTTTGCAGCACAGCTTTCAATTTTGCAGCACAGCTTTCATCTAAAACTGCATCAGACATGTCTATTACACAGGGCAAAACAAGTTCTTCAGCAATATTATGGGCCTTCTTAGCATGAGCTACTCTCACTGCCACTGTTACATTCTGCTTTTTTTCAATGGGCTTACAGGTCCTTTAATCAACGCTTCTCGAAACACAAAAGTTTTTCGGAAGCGCCCGACAAGGCTCGTCTCATAAAATCGATTTAAAGTTCTTAATTATTCATGCATCTGTGAAAGATATTAACAGTTTTTAACAACGTCTCAACATTTTACACCTTCATAATCGTTCTTAACTTTTTTCTCGTAATTATATAAATGTATATGCAACCTTTATACTTTTCTCTGTTCATTCTTTACATTATATCAAACACTTTTCTTTTTAAACAACTTATTTTAAATTACTTTTCTTTTTATAACTTTTCTTTTTATAACATGGTACACTTTTTCTTTCTTTTTTAACTGTCACAGATTTTCTTTTCACTTTATCAAATTAGGACCCGAAAATGTTCAATTGTACACAAAAAGTTACCATATCGTTTTTTCTTCGTCTACTGGTCGTTGTCGCTATCTATGCCGTGGGTTTCATTACGTCTCTGGCCGTGATCGTTCCATGGACAAACTTTGTTTTCATGCAGGAGACAAAACTCTGAGACAGGTTTGTCTCAGAGAGAGATTCAATTCTTTTATTCATCTGTCTTGTGCTGTGGAGGGATTTCCATTCATTCGTCTCACTCCATTCTTCACTCATTCATACCTTTTGTTGTGGCGTGCGACAGATGCATGGGGATATGTCGGATCTCATTTGAGGTCCAGACCATAACTTTTTAGCCCATTTTTCATGGGTCCGCTTGCTTCCAGGACAAGCGGCTACATCAGGGTCTTCTCGCTCTCACTCCCAAAGCGTACTCTTTCAAAACTCAAGTTTTTGAGAAAAACAAATGATGTAACAGACACTTGCCTTGCGTCAGCCAATCAGATACGACATTCAACAATCGTTCCATATCTGACCTTCTCCGACCCAAGATTTTCTGTGTCGGTGCCGAATTTGTCACTTTGTTATGGTTTGACAAAATGATTCACTCACAACAATCCCCTCCAGTGCATGTCAGCTTAACCCGGGCTTATTGTCTCAACTGACCCCAGCCATAATTCATACTAGCTAACTTAATCGTTTCCAAAAATATGCGGCCCCATCTATAATATAACACCACTAAATAAGATGCCCATAATAGTTTATGATTTGATGTTATTGACATTCCAAAAGTTTTTCTCATCTTTAAATATGCATCCCTTTTTTTTTCAAAAATATATTTTGGTTTTGTGGTAAATTCAGTATGTTGTTAAATACTTTGTTTTGTTTTTCCTCAGACAACAGTTGTTTAAAATACGTTGTAGCCTTTTATAAAAGGAAAAAATAATACGTACAGTCCAAATACAATGAAAACAAAATATCTTTTCTCCAATTCGTTCAAAAAGTCACTGTCAAATTGTAAAAACAATTTGGTTGGCAATTTCCTTTGGAAAAACAAAAAATTGTTCTTGAGAAGTGATTCCTTGTGCCTTTGTAATGTTATCGTCGAGGGTTCAAATCCACTGTTCGGGGGGAAATTTTTTTTTTTTTTTACACGAATGTCACTAATTTGTTAAAGTAAAACAAATAATTTTTCCTGTGAGACCTGATTGAAGATCATCAATTTGTTATATCATACTAATAACAATAAATAAATAAATAAGAACACAAGACAGGAATAGAAGGAATAAGAAATGTATTAAGAATAATTAATTACATACAATAAGTGAGTCACAAATACAGGCTCTAGGCAGACGTGCTATAAGCGGTGTGCTAAACGTTTCCCCTTTGGTTAGGCAAAGGTGTCGACTTTATAGTGACCTGACGAATCCATCCTGTCACTATGCGTAAATCCAGCTGAGTCCACAACAGACAACCAGTCTGTGATGCATATGCCGAGAAGAAGTGAATTGTGCGTCCGTTGATGATAAGGATAATCTTCATTAATTGGTCACTCTATCGGTACACCTCAGCGACTCTTCGTGATATTTTTTATACATCACGATGCCAACTCTGATTTCTGTTCTTGGGCCACCGTTGTACAGTAGTTTGTAACCGTCACCAATGTCCCTGAACCCACTCCAACATGTTTTCTCAACTGCATACATGTCAATGCGTCACTGTTCGATGACAGCAGTTAGTTCATGGGATCTTCCGGTGTGGGTGCCACATTAAGTGTCGCAAAACGAGATCAAGGGGCTAGCTTTCTTGGCCAACACCACCCTTGCCCATTTATCACAGTGGGTGAGGCCACCATGTGTCGCTTGTTGGGTGAAGCCCTAGCATGTAACTTGTTTCGTAAAGACATATCCATGGTTATACGACATTACACGATACTCTGGTTGATGCATTGTCCCAGCTGTCGCAAGTTATTAGTGAAGTTGCTGAGGAGCAATAATTACAAACTTGAAAGTTGTCCTCTTTAAAATCTAAACGCCATAATATATATCTAATATATAAAATTAAGTCAGTTTGATTTTCGACTTCAGACCAAATAGTTTCTGTCTTTTTTAGCGTTGGTTCATGTTGTTAAGAAGAAAAAATTGTAATTTGATTTAACTTTTTTGCAAATACAATTATTCTTTATCATAATATTTTTTGCAGGGAAACCATCTTTTTCTGCAGCAAATATCAATTACGATACATGCCAGTATTTAAAACAAACGTTAAAATATGATAATTGCATAACGAGATGAAAGCCATTCTTCTATCGACAGCAAATTTTGCTGTTATTACAAAATAGTTAGACTGATACATTCTTTGTTTATTAATACTAAAGAATTGTTCAAAAATTCATATTTTCATTCAGATAGAAACTGTCATGGAAAAAAATAAGTAATATTTGAAAACTTAAATTTTGATGTCAAAAAAGGTCACATGACACATTAAACAGTCTTTATTTCTAAGTATAACTCAAATAATGTAAAGGAGATAACTCATATTTTAACTTGAACAATATAATAAGAGTTATCTACCTTACATGAGGATTTCTTTTACCATCTCTTTTTTATATTAGCATTATGTGACCATGTATATAATTTTTATTTTTTTAAATTTATTTTTTATCTGATGGTCTTCTATCCTACTCGTTATAATTATTTGTCCCTATATTGTGTTAAATTCTATGCTAGATCTACTTAAGAGACCATTGTCACCCAACATATGTACTGCTTCTTTCAGACGTCTTACTCTCCACTGTTCTTCTCTGTCTATAATTTTTACTTTGCCCCACAAAGGTGGATGGTTTCTCTTTCCTTCCATATGTGGTCAGCCATACCCGAATTTTCAATTTCTCCACATCTTGTGGTTTTCCGATGTTCTTCTTCCAACAGTGGGGAGCATGTCTCACCATTGTACAATTTCCCACACTTAAATAGAATGACATACACATTGTTCTTGGCCATGATGTTTTCTGTAGGAGGCTTGACTCGCGTGAGATATTTTCAGAGAGTTGAGTCACTTCTGAATATTCTTCTAATATCATATGAATTACATATCTTCTAGATTTTTTCAGACAAGTCATAACATTCTACAGATTCTAAAAATAGAAACCAATTTCAATCATGTTTACAAAAAAATTAGAACTCTTCTAAGCTTGTATGTAGAAATTTCCAAATCATGTGCATCCTATTTTTCTATTTGGAAAAAAAAAAAATTGATAATATTCAATTGCTATTAGCAGTAAAAAATGAAAGAATGTATTAACACATCACACAATCAGTTCCGGGCCTAACTAATAAAACAACAACTTTTAGGCAAAATTTGACTTTATTTATCAACAATCCCCTTTCTAGAGTGACACACTGGTTCCAATGCCTCTCTATTTTTATTTTAATAGAACAATTTGTCTTTGGCCTCAAAATATGCCTTGGTTTTCGATATCACCTCTTCATTGGAACCAAATCTTTCCCTGTAGCATTCTTTTGAGATCTGCAAACAGCTTGTAGTTTGTCAGATCTTGAGAATAAAGTGGGTGCGGAAGCAATTCGAAGTGCAATTCATGTAGTTTTGCCATCAACTTATGACATGGTGCATTGTCTGGGTTTGTGCAGGCGTCGCTTGTTTTTGGAAAGCTACTGATCACCTGACATAAACTACGATCGCCACTGGAGGCAACAAACAATTCATTTTGTGTATCATCTCCATTACAACAATGCTGGAGACTTTTACTTTATAACAAACATGTAATGCAGTTGTAAAGATACGATGAAAATTAACTGCGAAAATGCAGGAATGAACAGGTATTTCTGCTTGTTGCTTTTTTTTGATAATTGCACCATGATTCATTAACAGCATGTGCATTTGTCTGGGGTAAGGTTGCCAGATAGAGATTCTTCTGGTAAAAGTGGCATGACCAGGCCTCAAAATTAATAGATTATAACTAAGAGTAGCTCAAAATCTCACCTAGTACTGTTACTACTACTACTCTCTCTCTGCCTCTGCCTCTCCCTGCCTCCCTCTCTCCCTCTCCCTCTCTGTCAACGGGGCTTAGAATTCGTTGCCTGCAACCCCATGCAGAGGAGTAAGAACCTCTCCCCCCACCGAAAACGGAGTCACCTGTTGACCGTAGGTGGCAACCTGTGATGCCGTAGGACGGGAGCCTGGTGACTGAGCGGTCTGTGGCTTGGTCACTTCGGGTTCTTACTTTGGCTAGACTGGAGGTCGGAGATGTCCGATCTGATAAATCGGCTGGTCATGTCATGCCCTAGTATTTATAAGTTCATCCCCAACCGTATTTTGCAATCTGTTTCTTCAAAAAATTAAAACCTTATTTCTCCTTTTTTATTTATTTTTTCTCTGCAAATAGATACTAGAAGGTGATGGCTGAAGGTCAGTCACATTCAGAACAAAGAAGATTATCATTGCCAAAGAGTAATGTTTCCAAAGAAGTAATGTTTTTCTTGGAGTGGTGTTTTCTGAGAGTAATACTGCCCCTTCTCGGTAAAGTTCCCTTCTAAGAGTAATGTTTCTGCTTTCACTGTGAAATTTCCTTCTGAGATGCAATGTATTCTGGTTATCTGAGATGCAATGTATTCTGGTTATCTGAGATGCAATGTATTCTGGTTATCTGAGATGCAATGTATTCTGGTTATCTGAGATGCAATGTATTCTGGTTATCTGAGATGCAATGTATTCTGGTTATCTGAGATGCAATGTATTCTGGTTATCTGAGATGCAATGTATTCTGGTTATCTGAGATGCAATGTATTCTGGTTATCTGAGATGCAATGTATTCTGGTTATCTGAGATGCAATGTATTCTGGTTATCTGAGATGCAATGTATTCTGGTTATCTGAGATGCAATGTATTCTGGTTATCTGAGATGCAATGTATTCTGGTTATCTGAGATGCAATGTATTCTGGTTATCTGAGATGCAATGTATTCTGGGAATATAAATAATTACTCTACTTATGGAATTATATTTGGCAACTATATTACAAACAACACAAAACTAGTATAGGTCTGTCGCTGGTAGTATTTTCAGTCTTTTCCAGCTTGGGTGTGGTTATTCTCAAAGAGTAATGTCTTCAAAAAGCAATGTATTCAATGAATATAAATAATTATCCTACATATAGAATTATATTTGACAACTTTGTTCGGCATTAAATAACCCACGGATGGTTTATATCTTGCATGTCTTTTAATGGTTCGTTATGTTTTTATCTTTTATTATTGACTCGACCACTTATCAAGGCTAAGAGCCACTCGAGGATAAGAGTTAATGAGACGGAAGTGATTGTCAGCTGAAAGGTGAGGAACTATGAGAGTACTAACCTTGATCAATGGTATAAACTGATTATTGCTTATGGGGCGGTTTTGACATAGGATTTGAAGCGGACCAAGTTATTATTTTTTTTTTTAATTCAATTTTTAATTTTTTTAAATTTTTTATTTTTTAATTTTTTTAAATTTTTTTTTTTAATTTTTTTAATTTTTTTTTTTAGTTTTTTTTATACTAATGGGTCACCACTTATCAAGGCCTGGAGGCCACTCAACAATAAGGGGTAAAGAGATTTTTAGTTGGACGATGAACACCACCATAAGGGGATTGGAATCGGTGTGTAATGGCCAGAAGATTACTAAAGAGGAATTGATTATCCAAGAAGACGGTTATTTGTTTACATCAGACTTGAAGACGACTATGTTGTAGTCAGTTGAAAACAGCCTTGTGATATTTTGTTCTACGGATGGGATGTTCTAGGAAAGAAACTTTGTTCATGGAAGTTCCGTTTGGTTTTTGGTACAAAGAGAGAAAAAGGAAAGTTTGTTGCTGTGGTTGTGGCTAGGCTAGTCCGCTAATGTATTCAGCAGATGTATGCAAAGAAGCTTTGTCTATGGGAATTTTGCTTGACGTTAGGCACATGATCTTTATTGTCTCTTTTAAACATTATAAACTAAGGGACTATTTGTGTTGACAGCTTTTTTGAAGAGGAGGAGGTGGAGTAATTTGGTCATCCGTTGTTAAAAATACAAAAGAAAGAAGAAAATAAACCTGTTGATTTTGCAAAAAACAAAATCTGGTGAAAGCTATAACCCCTGTACTTAGTCATGGGTCCACTGGTGTTTCAGTTTAATAAACTTGTTATAGGATGTATACTTCAACTATTAACAATCAATGTTAGTGCTCCATTTAGTAAAGCTCTATGAAGAAATATAAGGGATGTGATTTTTTTCTATCCTCCACTCTATAATAAGGACCAATGTGTATTTGTATATATATATATATATATATATATATATATATATATATATATATATATATCCGTTCCATCGCACAAACGTTAGTGAGTAAAAATACAAACTGCCGGACAAAATCATTTCAAGTTTTAGGGAAAGGGAGAAAGCAAATAGCAAGTCTGACAATCCTTGTTTGCTATATTTCCATAATGAAACGTTTTCCTTTCTTTTTTCCTTTCTTTTTTCCTTTTTTTTCCTTTTTCTTTTTTTCTCCTTTTTTTCTTTGTTTCCTTTCTTTCTTTTTTTCCTTTTTTCCTTTTCTCATTTCTTTTCCTTTTTTTCCTTGTTTCTTTTCTTTCTTTCTGTCTTTTTTTCTTCCTTTATTTTTTTCTTTTTCTTTCTTTATCTTTTTTTCTATACTTATTGAGACGTTTTTTTATCTTTACTGTTTGAGACCTTTTCTTTTTGTTATTTCTTTTTTAACTTCACTGATTAAGATGTTATTTTATATGAATATTAATGCGAACACTAGTGAAGCATAATTTGCCCCTCTCCTTTCAGTTTTGACAGGGGGAAGGGGGGAGTATACACGCATTATAATCCATGACCTGGTGTATGCTTCAGTTGGTGTGTCATAAAATCTTGAAAATGAAGTGCTTTAAAAAGTAATGGCTGAATTTGTGCATTTTAGTTGAAACAAACAATTAACACAAGTGTTGATAATGTGTTGTTTGTGATTATCTCTTCCTTTTTTAATGTTTCTTTTTGTTTTCTTCAATTTTCTAGTTTTTTTAACTGTTGAGTAAAACATGATTTTATCTCTTAACCAAATCTATAATTATAGATTTTCAAATACCTAATGAACAATCCAGGGCTGTGGTGTTAGTGGTCCAAACACTTGACTCTGATTCCTGAAATTTTAAAAGGTCTGACTCAAATCTAAGAAAGTTTTTTTCTTCCACTAGTAATAATTTATCTTCTTCTTCATCCAGTTTTGGTATTTAGGATGCTGCTAGTGTCCCGGATTCCACAATGGGTAACACGAGGCAACATCTCACGCCTGTTATCCATGCAGTCCGGTCCAAAAGGTTGACATCAGCCAGGTTGCATGCAGTTATCTCGCTTCTTATGCATTTGAACCACATCTTCCTTGATCTACCATGCTCTCATGCCTAGTGTATCCAAATGTGTTATGGAGTTGATCCAAGAAGTTGCACGCTGTACATGGCTGAACCACCTGAGACACCGGGTGCATAAAAGAATCCGTAATCTCACCAAATTTCTAATAAAGCACAATCGATGCGATCTTTTCTTTCAGTTTGTAGCCACACATCCACCTGATCATGGCACGATCATTACACCAAAGCCATTGCAGATCAGAAGTGTTTAAGACTGTCTCATTGCCGTGCAACATGGCAGAGCGAACACAAGTTGAAAACACCTTTTCCTTGAATCTTAAAGGAAATTTGCCGAGATGTAAGGATTGGCAGCAGCTTTCTGAACCTTTCCTATGCAACACAATAGCGAGCATTGATAGCACATTCACAATCACCACCAGCATTCAACATGTCCAAGTAGCAGAGGGTGGATTTGATATCAAGTAGGGTGCCGTGTACATCCACATGAGCCTCAGCTCAACCATCAATTTGGCAGGCAACGCCCAAACATCTATGACAAGATATCCGGGGCAACTACCAGCCTCCCAATAAGACCTCTCACTGTAACTCAATAGTACCATAACTGCAATAAAATTACAATAACATAACTCTCGATAAGACCTCTACCCTTCTGATGGACCCATAGTTTGCATTCGTAGCACTCCATAGACTTTGCATTCACACCTCTGCAACATACAACACAGGGGAACTTGCCAGAGTCTTGCAGGAGGTCGAGACCTAAATTGGAGATTAGAAATTTTGTCTTTATGTTGACTCTAAGAACTTTGCTCTCTATGGCAGTCTTCCATGTTTGCAACTTGGAAATGCACTTATCCAGGAAATCTGCAAATTATATTTATATTTTATAACATTTTGATTTTTAATATCACAGGTATGTTTTTTTGTTTTGTTTCCTTTGTGAAGAAAATCTAAAAATTTAATTAAAAAAAAAAAAGTGATTTTCTGTTTTGTTTCAAGGCATTTTTTTTGTAGTCAAAGTCGACCAATTTTTACTGACTTCGATACCTAAATCAGTTAATCTGCTCTGACAGTAAGATTATATGTACAATGAATTCCTTACTATCCGCAAAATTATGAACCGAGCAGAATGTTTCATCACGACTACATAGATGCTGTCATTTTGATTCTCAACAGCAAGTTTCAGATGCAAAGATTAGTCAGCATTTGTTCGATAATCCATTTTATGCTAATTGATTCACAGATGATTGCTATGAAATTTTGAGTTATGCTTACTTTTGCATTTAAAAATTTTAGAAGCGTAGATTTCTTTCAATCAATGATAGTTTTGAATTGTATAGGGTGACCCCCCCCCCCCCCATGCCACCCATGGAACCATTAATAAAATTCACAATCCTTTCTGCAATCCAACCAAATTTGGTACAAACAAACTGCAGTCCATGCCGGACTTGTCCACCAAGTTTCAGTCATGAATGTCCAACAGTTTTTGTTTTATCACCATTTAATGCAAGAACACTTTAGTGATCATCTCATCAGTAGGAGGTGTGATCCTGAATGGGCTTCGGTCCGCCCCCCCCCCCTCAATGCCCCCCTCAATCCCCCCCCCCCTGATTTTATTCTGTGGAGTTTTCTTAAAGATAATGTTTCCGAAAACAATCCCCCCAGACTATTCCTGAACCGAAGAGGGCTATCGCAGCCAAGATCAGTCGTATCCAGGTGTGTTTGCAAATTGAACAAATCATTGAACGTTTCTATGGCTAGGTGGCATTTTTTGTGTGTTACCCTATATGGTTATCGCCTGTGTGTAAAAGATCTATTTCTTAATAAACATTAGCTCTGTTTAAAAGTAGAGCTTCCACAAGAAGCCCGAGGTTAACAGTGATTCTTTTCTATTGACAAGAACCACTATTGGCCTTGGGAAATGTTCAAAAGACCTAAAATTGATTATGCTTCTTTAAAGAAGTCAAACATGATCTTTTAACAAAGCAATCACAGGTATTCTTTGAATAGTGATAAATACTTCTGCCAGAAATCAAGCTTCAATTTCTCACTGGGGAACAGCAATCAATTGTAGGCCTTTGCTATTGATGTCTGTACATGTGGGCTTTAAATTAAAGAGATGAGAGTAATTAGTGCCTTCAGTCCACAGTAAGTGTACGGTCTGAGTTTGTCCAGGTTTTGTCAGATAGGAAACAGCGAAACAAGTAGTTGTTGATGATAATAATAGGCAAGGGTAAATAGCAAGATTGTTGCTCATGATCTGAAGGAGCTCTTCTATAATAAGAGGACACTAAAGATTTAAAACTTTTCAATTTCAATGTGGGATTTCAGCAGTATCTTGAATTTCAAGGCCAAAAACCACTCGAGGATAAAGGTTAATGAGATTGTCAGTTTTGATGCTGAACTATACTATGAGAGGATTGAAAATGATGGACAAAATTAAATTACTTAAAAGAACGGTTTGACAAGTATTCATTGACATTGGACTTAAAGGTGACCATGTTGTAAGACAAACAGTCCCATGTCAGTATGTCCCACAGATGGAAAGTTTTGAGGGAGTTTTAGGTACACAGAGGAAGAATGGAGAGTTCTTTGCAATGATGGTAGAAATAGAGATATAATGAACCAGACTCTGTGATGAGTACTTGCATGATGACAAATGTTGTAATTTGAACTGAATTACATCAAATTAAAATTTGTCTTTCCATTCAATGTTAAAGATCCACTTTTTGTGCTTTCTGTATTTTATCGAAATATATCCATATGTTTACTAATCCTTTAGAAGGTCCATGTATGTGGATTTGCATTAAATTTGATCCATAGTCATTAGACACCCACTAAGCAAAATTCCCTAAATTTCAATTTCTTCTTAAGCCCCCTTAAGCTTAATCTTTAAATGTTAGATAATTTCTAGAATCAAAATCATTTAATGGATTTTGAACAAAATTGGAATAAGGATTCTAGACATAAAATTTAGTCTCATGATATAGTGATTTTAATCTTCATAAGAGGACATGAAAATGGTGCATAACTGTTGATATGATCTTGTAATCAAGTGAGAGTCTCTCCCGATTAGTTCAACATTAGAGAGGTGGAACACAAGTAGTCCACAGGGAGTAAATTCTCGCCTAACACCAAAAATCATTGTCTAACCCACCATTTCTCGATCGACTAACTCACTATGTGAAAAAGATATTCTCTGCTCAAAATTTTCCGAGTCGTTTATTATGGTACGCCATAGGCAACTGGCCAATACATACACATAGCTTTCTTTATAAATGAAAATCTGATTAGTTTCACCGCTTTTAACAAAAGGTTCTGCTGCCATATTCCGGGTGTTTTGAGGTAACAAAACTGTTATTTTACACCACACCCCAGACAAAGGCTACTCCTCTAACTCATAAAAATCTCATGGTAATTCTTCACTAAACATACCGTATGCATCATCATAATTATTTACGTTTTACAGTTGTTTACTACAACTGTAAATCATAAGCCACAACGTAGATTGGAATAAATGGAAGGGGGGTGATGAGGTGCAGAAACTTAGCTGTAATTTGATTGGCCCCACCCTTTCTTCTCTGCACCCTCTCTCTCTCTCTCGCAGACGTGATGTCGCTAGTCTCAGTATTTTCTATAAATACTATTATGGCATGTGTTCTCTAGAATTGTCTGATCTATTCTCTGCTTCCTTTGTTCCAGCTCATCAATTCGCTGTTTTGATACCTCATTGTAATACAGCTTTCTATTCCATTAGCTTCCCCCTCAAGAACTGCAGGCTTGTGGAACTCGCTTCATGCTGACTGTTTTCCTCCTACCTATAGCCTGGGTTTTTTCAAGACAAAGGCAAATGGACATCTCCTGTCTTTGTGATAATCATATTTCGTTCTTGTTAGTTCTTTACATCAAGTGGATTCATGTCTTGTCTGGAGCGATTTCCATAAAACAAATAGATTCCCTGCAATGGTACGATGGGCAATTATTTTTTTTTGTTGATATATTTGATTCTTGGTGATCAGTAACCTTATGCCAGACATAGCTTAGTAAATAATCTTAGGGTTAAAAAAAAAGAAGATTGGTTAAAGAATATTATCAGCTGATAGTTTTGTTAATTAAAAAGCTTTAGGGTATCTTGATGGATGTTGTGAATCTTTATCTCTCCCACCCCTCCCCTTCACCCATTTCATTGTAGGTGACAGAGCACGTGATGGTGTCCTGTGATATCATTTCTCACTCATGGTTTGAAATTATAGTTGTATGCTCGGCCTCATGACTGGCTTTAATTGTTGTTATGTTTAAAATAAGAATTCTTTACTCAGATTAACCATTGGACCTACACCTGTACGGGCGATGCTCCCCTCGCCACCTCTCCAGCTGTTGGTGAAATGAAATATAAAACACTTTTATGTAGACTCTGGATTCACTACAGTCTTCTCTTTCGGTCTTTTTTCTTTTCTTCCTAATGTTTTGTAGTTTTAATTACAAGTTTTTGTTGTTGTTTTTTTTGTATCTTATCACTTGCATTGTAAAAATATACGCTTGTTAATAAAAACTATTGTTTGTGTTGAAAAAAATATTTTCCTTTATGTTTGTTTTTAGTCTTTGTACTTTATTATTTTGTTTTAGATTACATTTTTTTTTTTAATTTCTTTTTGTTGATTAATTGAAACAAAAAAAATGATGACATTATTTTTTTCAAATAGTGAATCGAACTCTGACTTTATTTTGGAAGAAACCTGATTCTTAACCACTAGGTCAGCACTTTAATTAGGTGAGATAACCAGTAAAAATTAATTTCTATAAATAAAACATACATTTTTATACATATTTTTTTTCTTTTTATTAAAAAAAATATGCCTATCAAAATATTGAAAGTACTTAATCAAATTTGATGGTGAGACCCTCATGATTAATTAATTCATTATAATACCTATCATGTATATTTTTCCTAGATATGAACACACTTTTTTAATAACTCTCATCACACTGGTAATTTATTAGCAAGAAAGATTTCAGAACTAAATCTACCACACAATTAGATTATTTTCTGAGTTGTATGTTTTGGAACAAATTGCTTAAATCAAGTTAACAATAGCTCTTATATGAATCATTTTAAGAATAAACTGACTGAATTCAATAATAATGGTAGAAAAATAAATTTACAGGGACTTTTTAGGGTCTATCTGATGAAATATTTAGAAGATTTTGATCTATAAATTCATATATATTCTGAGATCTTTTTTTTTTTTTTAAAGGTGGAATGAGATTAAAACAAGGAATGCACAAAATGTACAATAAATAAATAAATAAAATAAATAAATTAAAACATTAGAAACTTTTGAGATTATTTTTCTGAGCAGTGAATGAAATCCTGATTACTTTAGAGAGAAGTCATAACCCTAACCAATAACTTGGATTAGTTAAAATGATCGGTAAAAATTAGATTATTTAAATAACACATAAATCATCATTACACTCGGTTTAACGTCTGTTTTACATGCTAGCTTTTAGAAATTGATTTCCAAACTAACCTATCTCTAGCCAGGTCTTTATTTATCCCTTTTTATCTCATGTCCATTCTTATCATTTCCTTTGCGAACTGAACCTGCTACCTCGGCTGTTCTACATCTACTAACCCAAGAATTCTCATCCATTCTTTCAACATGACCATACCATCAAAGTCTCCTGTTACTCTTCCCTTGGTCGACAGTGGTAACACTCTGTTGGTTAGTAATAGCAAACGTTCCCTGAACTTATTCCATCCACTTCTAACACTTGTAATCACGCTAACACCTGCTCCACCCTATGCTCCAATGGTATAACCAAAGTAACAAAACTTGTCAACAACCTCAAGAGCTTCGTCATCCAAATATACATTTTCTACATCTTAGTTCTCATCCGTCTACATTGTCTTACACTTCTTACACACAATTATTCTCTCTCAACCTACCAGTAATTCCACTGCATTTGTGTACCCAATGCTTACAAGTACCACAAATAATTGAGTTGCCCTTTACTCCCTTTCTTCAAACAGATCAGGGGAACTTACCTCTTTCTGGGGACTTTCCAACGCTACAGACCATCACTAATCATCACTTTGGTCTTGGTAACATTCATTCTCAGACCTTTACTTGCCATAGCATTCCTCCAAATCTCCAATTTAACAAGTAGACCCTTCCATAAATCTTTGAAAATTGTTTTCAAGTATACTTGCTACTTTTTATCATTAACAAATAAGTTTATTTTAATCACCAAATTATTTTGTAATTACAATTATTTGAAAAAAACAAAAAACAAAACAGTTTTTTAATGCTTAATCACATATTCTAAAAATGGAGAAGAAAAACTTAGTGAATATTGACAATCTCTTATCCGCTTAGAATGATATTGTGTTTGTTATGACATAAATGCGGTGTTTGGAAAATCGATGGTATGACTTCGAAATTATTTTCTACATGTGTATATAGGTTTCGAAACGTTTGGTTTCTGAGTTATAGGCTATTGAATAAATACTAATCCACATTCTTTATTGTAAACATTTAACACATACAATGTGTGATAGTTCATTGTTATTTCTGTATATGGAATAGATAAACACTAAATCTATGACAAGATCACAGGTAAAATAAGCCTGTACCTGGTGTTGCCACATACACCAAAAAAAAACATGAAATAATGATACCAAACAAATATAAAAACTGTGGGGCTCAGAAGAAAGATCTGAACATCATGATCGGCAGGAACTCCTTTGATAGCCAATATAGAAGACCCAGTTGGTATCCTGCGAATGTTGGACTTTTTTTTATTTCAGGTAACAAAATACAAAAAAACAAATAAGAGTAAATAAATATGATGAAAACAAACCAAAGATCATGCAGAGGAAGAAATGGACCACAAGGAAATTAGACTCATAATGGAGTGCTATTACAAAAGCAATTCTCACACAAAGAGGCTCCTTTACACATGTAGAACATAATCCTAAAGTTATGGCATCGATTTTCCAAACACCCTTTATACATGACTAGCAGGGGTTACAATCTGTCTCTTCCCCGGTCGCCCCCTTTTCCCGTTGCCCGGGGCAAAAGTGTAACATATTTTTATTACTAAAAGTACTATCTCTGTCTTGCTCGGTTGCCCCCCCCCCTCCTCCTCGACGTATATCTAAGTTATTGTTAAAAAAAAATTATCGGGAGTTAGTGGGGATCGAACCGCTAACCTCTCAGTCTTTGTTCTCCTTCGCTAACCGTTGTACCGTGCTGACAGAGTATAAAATCCGACGAAAAATAGGTCACTTGAACGTTTTTAGAAT
This sequence comes from Sepiola atlantica, assembly GCA_963556195.1. Classification (NCBI taxonomy): domain Eukaryota; kingdom Metazoa; phylum Mollusca; class Cephalopoda; order Sepiida; family Sepiolidae; genus Sepiola; species Sepiola atlantica. The sequence goes on from OY744523.1 coordinate 149,584,813, forward strand.
CCGGGGTTTGCTTTGCACAAGTGTACGGGTTATGAAAAAACAAATTCGAGAACCCCCATCCCAGATTTCATGTCCGTTCTACATGAAGAGATCAATGTTTTTTCCTAATTTTTCAATATTATGCACCGAAAGCTGGGCGATTCAGAAAACGGCAACTTCACGGGGTCTGTCGAGTATCTTGGGAGCCTTGTTGCAGACATACAAACATATGCACATACACACACACAACTTTCCTTTATATAATATATGTCACATAGCATGAAAATCAAGAGAAGTCATTCTCCTCAGCAAAACGTCAGAAACTGAAAAATGCTCAATATCCTAGATAGAGCAGATCTGTTTAAACGCAGTGTTGCCCGGGATAAAGCACTTCTGTCTTTATGGGAGCCATAATCCAAAGTGATCAATATCTTGGATAGGATGGGGGGGGGGGAGGCAAAAACTTAGTTTTAGTAGTGCTCTGGATGCCTTCTTGATTTTAGAAGTGCTCATTATCCTTGATAGAGCAGGTGTGTTTAAACGAGGAGCTCAATATCCTGGATAAAGCAGGTAGAAACTCAAAAATGCTGAAAAAAGTGCTCCATATACTAGATAGAGCACAGTGTTGCCTAGAATAAAGAACTTTCTTTTTTTCATACTGTTGTTTGACAGAAGCGCTCAATATTCTGGATAGAGCAGGTAGTAATGCAAAAGTGCTCAATATCCTGGATAGAGAAGGCATGTTTAAAGGCCCTGTTGCCCGGGAAAGTCAACATCACTATATTTTGTTATACTATTTAATACAAGAAAAAAATTTGTAAGTGGTATAAGTTAGTCAATCCAAAGTGCTTAATATCCTGGATAGAGCAGGTATGGTTACAGGCCGTGTTGCTCATGAAAATAACATTGTTTTTGTATTATACTATTTTATACAAGAAAATCTATTCGTTTTGGCCGGGAGTCATTATAGTAACATTACAGTATTTCATATGGGAAGTGGTATATAGTAATCAAAAAGTGCTCAATATCCTGGATAGAGCAGGTGTGTTTAAGCACAGCGTTGCACCGGATAAAAGGCTTTACCTTTTTGTTATGCTGTTATATACACGAAAAAGTATTGACGTTTTCTGGGAGTTATAAAAAAATAATATAGTATCACTACTGTCAAGTGGTATATCTTCTGGCAAAAGTGCTACATACAATAGATAGAACAGGTGTGTTGTCCGGGAGCAAAAAAATTGTCATTATCAACATTAATTCTCTTTATACTGTGATTTTGACAGTGCTGTGAAGGCCTCTTTACTACCATTACAAAGATGTATTTAGTAAGTGAGGGGGGTACAAACTTTAGTTATATTCAGCATTATCCTGAAGCAAGAAAAATGTCATTATTAACATCACTTCTTTTCATACTTTGATTTTTAACTGTACTTTTTGCAGTGCTGTGAATGCCTTCTTACTACCATTACAGTAATATATTTGTGTAAGTCAAAATCTTCTGTACAACTCGGTGTTGTCCAGGAGCAATAAATGTAGGATTACAGTATTACATTTAAAAAAGATAGTTCCGGGAAATGAATTACATTATGATTATTTTTAACATATTAAAACAAGAAAAAAATGAGCTGAGTGGAGGAGAAAGAGAGGGAGGGAAATAATGGGGACGAGGGAAAGAGAGAAAGATAGAGAGAGGAAGAGAGGTTAAAGTTTTTATATAAAGATGTTACACACACTATTTAATTTCTACTTTGTTTTTTATCGTCCCGAGCAACGCCGGGTAGCCCTGCTAGTTTAATCTCTAAAGTAAAAATGTCATAAAAAGGGTAACCGTAAAACTTATTTTAACCCGGTTACAAGATTAGATGAAAATTATTTTTGTGTAATTTTATTTTTTTTTTAATTTCAAAAATGATAATTATAAAAATTACCATAATAGTTAAGAAATTAACTAAATTTTGTTTGTTTGTTTTATAAACTATAACGAGTGTTTAACATTCCCTGTTCAAATATTATTGTTTATTGAATACTATTTGCATTTACAGGTGCTGAGCTTAAAAAAAATTATTGAAAATAGAATTTTAAAACATTTGCTTCAGTTTTTTCCATATTTCTGATTTCAATAAATATTTGATTAAAAATAAATACAAAAATAATTCAAAGTGTATTTATCAGTAATGTATAGGCGAGAAACACAGACACACAAGATTTTGTTTGATAGTTTTATTAATACACAGATTATTGAATATTTAAAAAAAAAAAAAATCTCTAAAACACCCCCATCACTACATCTGCATAACAATGGATTAAAAAACTTATTTTATACGGCGGCGGTATCAAATTTGATATAAATAGAGATTTCATTCGTCTATCAGAATTATTTTAAACGTAATAAATACATTGCGGAATTTGTCTATTTCAAAATAGCAGAGATTTTTACTACTTTTTGAAATGTAAAATATTGCATTAATAGTAAATAATAAATTCCCAATAAATAAAGCGGATGCCATGACCAGAAATCGAAACTGAAAAGATCTTTAGTCTTAGGTTCTACCAACTGAACTATTTGGACTTTCTATTTATAAATAGAGCTTAAAACATTACCATAACAAAATAATTATAGCTTTGGCATGATGTCATAGATTAATGATTTACGTCAGGTTTCAAAACATGAATTCAAACATAAACGATTATAAAACATGAATAAATGAACGGGTAAACATTATCAATAGCGTTGGAAATTATTTCAATAGTCCAAAACAATTTATTTTGCTTTAACTATCTATTGGCGTTAAAAGCAATTTTATATATTTAATATATATTAGAATTTGGGCTCGTAGCGCCCATAATTCTCGTGTATAAATAACGAATATTGTACGTTTGAAATGACCTAATATCGAGAAATATCAATATTTTGACATCCCTATGCTCGATCATGAAGTAAGAGAACAAAAATATCCTAAGAGGGTGTAATTAGGGATGACACACTCTCTTTTCATTTTCTGTTTAAAATTTTTCTTCTTTCTTCATCTTTTCTTTTTTTTCTTCTTTCTTCATCTTTTCTTTTTTTTCTTCTTTCTTCATCTTTTCTTTTTTTTCTTCTTTCTTCATCTTTTTTTTCTTCTTTCTTCATCTTTTCTTCTTTCTTCATCTTTTCTTCTTTCTTCATCTTTTCTTCTTTCTTCATCTTTTCTTTTTTTTTCTTCTTTCTTCATCTTTTCTTTTTTTCTTTTCTTTTTTTTCTTCATCTTTTACTTTTTCTTCTTTCTTCATCTTTTCCTTTTTCTTCATCTTTTCTTTTTTCTTCTTCTTCATCTTTTTCTTTTTCTTTCTTCATCTTTTCCCTTTTCTTTTTCTTTTCCTTTTTCTTTTTCTTCTTTTTCCTTTTTCTTCTTTTCCTTTTTTTCTTTTCCTTTTTTTCTTTTCCTTTTTTTCTTTTTCTTTTTTTTCCTTTTCCTTTTTCTTCATCTTTTCCCTTTTCTTCATCTTTTCCCTTTTCTTCATCTTTTCCCTTTTCTTCATCTTTTCCCTTTTCTTCATCTTTTCCCTTTTCTTCATCTTTTCCTTTTTCTTCATCTTTTCCTTTTTCTTCATCTTTTCCTTTTTCTTCATCTTTTCCTTTTCCTTTTCCTTTTCCTTTTTCTTTTCCTTTTTCTTTTCCTTTTTCTTTTCCTTTTCCTTTTCCTTTTCCTTTTCCTTTTCCTTTTTCTTTTCCTTTTCCTTTTCCTTTTCCTTTTTCTTTTTCTTTTTCTTTTTCTTTTTCTTTTTCTTTTTCTTTTTCTTTTTCTTTTCTTTTTCCTTTTTCTTTTCCTTCTTTTCCTTCTTTTTCTTTTCCTTTTCCTTTTTCTTTTTTTCCCTTTTCTTCTTTTCCCTTTTCTTTTTCCTTTTTCTTCTTTTTTCTTCTTTCTTCATCTTTTCCTTTTTTCTTCATCTTTTCCTTTTTCTTCATCTTTTCCTTTTTTTTCATCTGTTTTCTTTTCGTCTTTTTTCTTTTTTCCCCTCTTTCTTCATATTTTCTTTTCTTCAATGATTTGACCAGTTAACTGAAATAATGTGACAAAGCCTAGAGAATAGAATGCAAACAATGTACTCATGTGACCGCAATAAAGGGTTGGGTTAAAAATGTCATGTTAGTTCTCAATTTGACACAAGGTAACTGAAGAAGGCAAAGTACAAAACATCCAAACCATCATGATAACAACCAAGATGAGGAAATCAGTCCGACAATTGTAAATAATAAACAAGCATTCTTTTTTGTATAGTTACTACCTGCTTTTCATACATGTTCTCTATATCAAATACACACATTGTAAACCAACAAGAACATAACTCGCTCATGAGACTGCAAACCTCTGCCTGACAATGTAGGGATGGGCCAAAGTCTTATCTGGGCCTTCTCGATATTGTATGAAGTGTTCTTAAAGTTATGTCATGGAAAGGTTGATAACTCAAAAACTATTTATCTCATCAGGCTGGATGACTGTTATCAAAGAGCATCAAATTTATGCATCAAATTGGAAAAATCTGTAAAAATTTTGACCATGATCAAACTTTTCAAGATAAAATGTCAAGGTCATATCAGATGCAGGATATCATTGGCTAAAATAGCGAGTTTCTATGATGAACAGAACGGAAGGTCAAAAGTGTGACTTTCACCTTTTCCTTAACCTTTGACCTCGACATCCCAAAATGAAATCAGTTTTAAGTTAGACCATGACCAATATTTTGACCAAGTTTGGTGATGATTGGTCAAGCGATGTGGATGCTAGGCTTTACACGTAGTGACAAACTCAAACAGAAGCATAAACTCCATTGGCAGAGATAATTATGAATTCCCATTGTCCCTGGGATGATTTGGAACACAAAAGATTGAAACGAGCAAGGATACCCATCATTCGATAGTCTGATTTATAGTGTAAACATTAATCTTAAGTTACTGTCCTTTTCTATTTTACCCCAATTACCATTTTCAAAAGTCAAATATTTAAATAAAATACACTGTTTAATGAAATTGATTATTAATTTAGTCTTATTATATATGGAAAATAATCACCTTTATTTATATATGCATATGTGAATATTCTATTTTCAATCGGTTTTTCAGCATTTTAGATGACAAGGATCCATTTGCAAGAGCTTCTCTACTAACAATGCTTTAAAATGTTCAACATTATAGTATAGAAAACATGTTCTTCAATCTGTATACTACAAATAATCATAGTATAATCAAGATCTGTTGTTTGTCTGCAACCAAAACTACATCACATTTCTCATCTCCACCATGTACTCAAAGATATTTTGAATTCTGAAACCTTCAGGATTATTCATTCTTTTTTCTTTTCTTTTTTTACTATTGGGTCACCGCTTATCAAGGTTAAGAGCCATTAGAGGATAAGGGTTAATGGGATGGGATGGGATGGTTATTAGCCAAAGAATGAGGAACACTATGAGAGTACTAACATTGATCAATGAGCTGCGTTTGATTACTTATGGGGCGGTTTATGACAATAATTTGTTGACATCAGATTTGAAGGTAGTCCAGTTGTAATCAGCAGGGGAGTTCTGATCATGAAAATTCCGTCTGATGCACATGGAGGGAGAAAGTATGACGAGTACTTGCTGTGACTGTTTTATAATGAAGAACCAGCGGTTGGAACTCAGTCGAGCACTTTCCATGGAAATAACGATAAAGTAGAGAGAGACCAGCGACATCTTTTCTGTGAAAAAAAAAGTGTTGTAATGGGGAGAAGAGATCAACCCCTACTAAATTTTGAAGTCGATTTTGAACACTGTCAAGGCAGATGTGGCAGCGGTATTCCATATTTTAGTATAAATATTGCTGTTACTATTTGCATATATTCAAAAATGAATTTAATTCAAAACGAATTGTTATGAACCTGATCTGTGTGCTGGCTCAACAAAGTTATAGCTCAATTCAGACACCGGTCGCAGTGTCAATTAGGTGGTCTCAGTCAGTGCTGCAACAGAAGTTGTCTCCCTCCAAATAAAATCATGACTCCAACTTAAAACAAATAACAAAGGATTTTTTTTTTTTAGCAAATACAATAATATTCGTTTTCCTCTACTGAACAACAGACTTGCAGATGAGAATTCTTAGTCCGATCAAATCAAAACACAAGTCCAATAGCTTATAGCCTAAGGGCTTATTTCTCTCTGAGAGGCACACAGACCCAACTGACTGTGAGACGCCCAGAAGGCTAACTGACTCGAAGATACCAAGAGGACCAACTACCCCCCCCCATCCATTGCTGGAATATATATATATGTATATGTATATACATACATCACTGAGACCCTGGCGCTACCAGATCAGGCTGTCTGAAGTTATTGACTTCCTGACTCAAAATGCACCAAACATTGATGTTTTATTGTTTTTTTTATTTTCTCTTTGCAAAACCCAAAACAAAAAACAATTTCCCTGCCTTCTCCCCTCCATCCCTTTCCACCCTTTCACTCAACCAAACACCATGAACAAATATTTGAACATATAAAGAACTTGAAGTATAAAGACTTTCACCAAAAAGACCAAATGCAGCATTAAATAACCTGAAAAGGGTTGATATGCCGTAAAACAAAACAACCATCACCGAGACCACCCCAGAAAGACCACTTGAGATATTCGCTCACCTTACCTATGAACATAAAAAAACCTAATGCCTAGGGGATCCCGTATCTTGCTGGACATTATTTTTGACAAGACTGAAGTGAACCCTGTATCTGAAGAAACATTGTTTTCTCAAATGGATAAATCAAATTCTGGGTGGCCAAACCCAAAATCAGATATTTCCCATATCTTGAGTGATTTCTCTTTTCTTAATTAAATATTTCGCACTCACAGCAAGTCTTATACATTGCAACTATGCAATCCACTAAACATGCTGCCTAGCATATGTTTACATCGTATTATTAACAAGAAATGTTTATTATATACTAACTACACAGCATTGCCCGTGAGTCTTTACTTTCGATTTTGTTTCACTCATTGAAGACCCTCTTTTCCATTATTAATAAAATATTTACATTTTTAGAAAGATAATGCAATGAATGATTCTATGAAAAAACAAAAACAAACCAGTTTTGTAATAAAATCTAATGAATGTTTTACGAAATGTTGAAATTTCTTTGCAACTAAAAGTAAGCAATTTTCATTTTTTTAATTGTAAAAATCATGTGTATTTCTATGTAAACACACAGATTGTCAAACCTTGCAGCGAATAACGCAATGTCATCTAGTTTGCATTTATAATTCTCCTTTTTGATAAGTGATAATGACATTTATAATGTGCATAATAGATTTTGTAATTTGAAAAAAATGAGTAATTAATGAAATATTAATGAAATGATAATACAGCGTGATATTTCGAATAATGTATTTAATAAGTGTTTGAATTTAAGTATGAAAATAAAAACATAACGTAAATTAAATGGAAAGTATTTTTAAAGATTCACCAGTTAATTAGGACGCCATTTTCATTTCCCATTTTTTACGATGGAGCCATTTCATTGGATAATCACCTCTGTTGATTATCCAATGAAAACAGATGGTGAATCTCAAATGTATGTTATTCAAAAAATTATTGGGTCGGATAGAAAAATGTAATCAATGAAATGTATTGGGATTTCATTTTATTTTTAAGAACATAGACCGATAAATTCTGTAAATAACTAGCTAGTCATAATCAAATATCGATTTTTCAGATTCAAGGAGGTTAACTATCAAACTTTGAAAATCCAACTGACTTATATATATATATATATATATATATATATATATATATATATATATATATAGAATGTTTTTTTTCTTAATACCTGCTGAGGCTCTGAAATACCTGACTAGTACACAGATGCAGGATTACCCCTCTCGGTGTGATGAGCCTATAGACCTTGTCAAGTCATCAACTAAGTTATAAAAACTGTGCTACTGACTTCTTACGTCTTGCCAGAAAACCGTAGGGTAGGGAGGCCTTCTTAGTCCTGATCGACAACCTTCCTAGAGCTGGAGTCTCAAACAAAATATCCTGATTGCAAACTAAAAATTACATAAGGAGTAGATGGGCTCTGTCTATCGCCTTTGCACTCCTTCTTTGTCTATTAAACAAGCGCAGAGGTACTTGCGTGTAAAAATGCAGTAGGCTGCATTTTCTTTAGTGATGTATATGAATGGCAAATGTTAGATGTTCGACCAAAGGAAGGAGAGGGACCACAAAATAAAATGAAAATATCTTTGATTTTATTTGGGCCACCCCAGAAGTTTTTTTCCCTTTTTAAGGTGAATTAAGTATCTCATAAAAACAGACAATGATGTTGAAATACAAAAGTGATGTTCAGATTTCTCCATGATAAAGCCGCCCTGAGTAGACTGTCTGGCAGGTTATCTCCTGTTTAAATCTTAAAGTGTCAAGAACTTTGGTGGTCCAGTACTGACCAGTGACAAAAGGACCCCAAAAAATGGGAGTGGTGAGACCTGGCCACTGGGCATGACAGGAAGTTTGAGGTTTGCTGGGATAGCTGGCATCAGTTTGAAGTGAGGCGATGCGTGGGGAAGATGGGCCCATCTGGGTTTTTTTGCTAAAGGGCTGTGCTTGACTTATGTTTTATTTCACCGGGATAGAGGGTTCTTGTTTGCAACTTTGCCATTCAACCGGGGAGCACGAGTTTCATTTGTAACTTCTAACAAATAAATTTGTTACTTGTTTATAGACTGTGATTCTACTTGGCATGAGTCTTTGTTGCAGCATGGAGACTAGATCGCACAACAACCTTTGGACCTGCACGACGTGTGTAGACGATTACAGCCAGTGCAGTGGACACACACACAAACATGTGCAGGGACACTTCAAAGACACCCAGTGCTTGGTCTTGTTTCCTGACTAGAACAATGAATACTGTCTCTCTTTCTCTCTATCTGGGCAACTTGAGGAAAGTTTTTTGTCACTAAGTCTCACATGACTAGTCTGGGTCGCTCCTGTTCTAACAGGTTAAGAGTACAGGTAAGACAGCTTGTCTGGCTGCTGTTTCTAACTGGTAGTGCAGGAGCCCTAACTCTTAGGTAGCACTAAGAGCGATAGCTCTTTCAACAGTTGTATATCGTGGGTAACTGTATGTGCCATGTCGCGCATGGAAAGGGATCCTACAGGTATCCCCGATGGGCTTTCCAGAGGCCACAACCCTCATGGATCAAGTCTCGACTAATGGTCTGGATGTGTGAGCTTATTGGCACCAAACAAGCACCCACTTTGCCCTCCCCACTCTATCTAAAACCAAAATGACAATACAAAGAAAAAGAAACAAACTTAAACCAGACACCCACCAAACAACATCTTCGTCTCCGCTCTTGAGGCTAGCATTCACAAATATCCAGGGTCTTAGAACCAACATCAATGATGTAGAAACCTTTCTCTTAGTAAACTCCCCGGATATCCTAACACTAAGTGAAATGAACCTACAATCCTCAATCTCCTCACACCATTTTGACATGACTTAATACCTCCCACTTTACCATAAAGACTCTGACAAACATGCACGGGCTAGGAGTTGATGTTTAGAACACCCGCCCCCCTCCCCTTGACTAGAGAACATAGTCTAGAATCAGATGATCAAGCCTACATGTGCTTTAGGTTAACCTTACAACACAGCATTAGTTACTTATATTTCTTATATCATTCTCCTTCGACTCAGGACTGTACCCTGCTAACTCGCTCTGAAAGCATAAATACAGCACTCTCACTTGACAATAGTGCTCAAATACATATATTTGGGGATTTTATTGCACATCACCGTAGTTGGCTTAGATTCTTCAGCTATACAGATGCAGCTGGTAACTCTACGTATAGTTTCTCCATAGTGCACACCCTCTCATAGACTGTCACTTTCCCGACTCATGAACGTATGAGAGTAATTAATCTAGACAATGTCTAAAACATTTGTTTCGCATAGGCTTTAATTAAATTTTGACTTTGATAGACCTAATTCTCGGCAAAAACATAATGGAAATGCTATATCCACAAACAATGGTTAAAATGCTTTTTTGCTACATCCTAGTTCAACCCACCTAGTTTTAACACACCCTGTGACCCCAACCTGCCTATCCTTCCACCCTCCTCCCATTTGGCTTTTCTGCTAATATAATTACCTATTATGCTCACCTCCCCCTATTTTCTTTCCTACAACCCCAACTTACCTATCACTTTGGCCTTTTTGCATATATACTTACCTCCTACTCTAGCACAACTCCCTTGTCTTTGCCATTTCGACTCTTCTCTCCTACCAACCATGTATATCTGTATAAATACTTTGTTTTTGCCTGCACCATGTCTTTTTCCCCACAGAAGCCTTAATAAATATAAGGCAAAATATTGATTTCTTTTTTCCACGCATATTTGTGTTAATTTTTTTGTGTTCAATAAATGTCTAATACCAGAGTAAGTGGGATGTCTAAAATACATAATGATTTTTAAAAGACAGTTTTATAAATAAATGCATATATTTGTCAAAACTCTCTGATTAATAAGCTAGTCTCCCCAAACCTGAATGATACTAAGTCCAGTCCTTGTTTCAGTGGTCCACAATCGTAGCTTTGTGCCAAACAAAAGTAAATAAATATCAATTTGTTTAAGCTGTGAATATTGTGATAATGGATCCCTGCATACTGGCATCTTTCACCACCATGATTGGACTCAGTATTTTTCATTAAAGTTTGGCCTTATTCCATTGGATTATTTTTGTTTTTCCTCATAACTATTTGGGATTTTATTTCAATTTCTATTAGGGGTTTTAATTTGTTTGTTTCATGGGAGTGAGGTGTGTTGTATTGAGATTTTTCTTTGGTGTCTTTTAGGGTCAAGAATCAGTTACCATTTATTGCATGGTCTTCATGCTCCTGTCCATTTGTATTGTTTACTTTCTTACATACTAGCTGTACCTACACGGTGTTACCCGGGAGTAAAAGAAAACATGATAACTTGTATGAAGAAATGGAAAATAATTTTGCTGACTTTAAATTCGTAATCAGATTATTTGAAGAAATAGGAATTAAAAAAAAAATTCTTTGAGTACTTGACGCTAATTATTCGATAGTAAAGAGCAAATAATAAGGTGTAATTAATGTGAAGGTAAGAAACAGATACACAAAGACACACTTGAAGTGGCATAATTTAATATATTTATGTTTGAAGAACTCAAGGGAGAGAATTCAGTATAATTGCACACAATAATTTCCCTTTAATCTGTTTCAGTGAGTAAGTGAAAATGTCTCCGCTTTAACAGTTTTCTTAGCTGGAATAAGTATTTTCATAAAATACTGAAGAGAAAATATATTTGTGCCAATAACAGAGTGGAATGAAAAATAGGCTTTTCTGAATAAAATATCGGTATGTAAGATAGATTGTTATTTGGGTCTGACTTTGAAAATCCGACAAAATAACTTTGTGGTAGATATATTTTTAAATTTTTATATTTCATAACATCTCATCTCAGGTCAAAGTGTGCTCTTATTTGATAAGTCTCTTTTAACGCCTCCCAAATTGGGAGGGGGTGCTGAATAGACAGGACAATTAAATTTTTCCCTTTTCTCACTTTTTTTCTTTCTCTTTTCTCACTTTTTTTCTTTCTCTTTTCTCACTTTCCTTTTTTCTGTCCCGTTCTCACTTTTCTTTTTTCTCTCCCGTTCTCACTTTTCTTTTCTTTCACCTGTTCTCACGTTCCTTTTCTTTCACCTGTTCTCACTTTCCTTTTCTCTTTCCCGTTCTCACTTTCCTTTTCTTTCCTTCCTTTCTTTTTACTTTCTTTTTCTCTTTTTGAATAAATATTAACTATATTCTAAAAACAAATAACTTTGCACTCGTGTGGAGGATTCAAATGATGTAATGGTCTAAAACAGTAGAATTTCATTTTTTTTCATTAAATTATTTTAAATCTTATTTTGTCCTTTAGTCCTCACATTCTATTGACGATGTTTCTGACAAAGGGGGCAGAATTGGTGTTTTTGAGGTCGAAATCTATCCATCTAACACTTATTGTTGGCTATTTTTTGACCTTGAAGTAGTATTTTTTTTTTAGCTCCTTACATCAAGTGTCTAGCATCGTAATTAACGTTACCAAATTCTTAGCCGTTAAGCAATCATTCTTTTAAATCTTGCACGCGCTTAGAACGTAATCCAATTCTTAGCCGTTAAGCAATCATAATTTTGAATCTTGCATGCGCTTAGAACGTAATCACGTTTGCATGTAACATCTGAGTATCATAAACACTCTTTTTTTAAGTTGTAAATTACTATCCGTTTAAAAAAAAAACTCAACAGTAAAAACATATTTGTAAAGACAAGACACCAAGACTAACACCGCCTGAAGATAATTTGATGAATCAAATCGAAAGTACTCGCAAAAAAGGAAAGACAAATAGAATAAGAAACCCACAAAACTTACATACACCAATTTGACCGAAACATTAAATGGATTATTCGGGAAATTGAAAAAAAACTAAAAAAAAAGTCTTATCAAGCAAAAGCACTGTTATTTAATAATGTTCGCCTACATATATATATATATATATATATATATATATATATATAAAATAATATTTATAAATAAATATTTATTAAATATTTTAATACCTACAGACATCGATGTTTCATGCTAACGCAATCTTCAGTGTAGGAACTAATTCTCAACGGTCGGTGGACGCGAACCCCGATCACAAATCACCACTGATTCGTAGTCGAGGGTCTTATCCCATCGGTCATAGCCAATTAGTTAGTAAATAGAGAGGAATTTAAATGTAAATAGCGAATCGGCGGCTAGATTTACCCAAGCAGTTTTAGAGTGATCTATGAACGGCGTTCGGATCGTGCATGTATGTATGTGTATATATATATATATATATATTTCATGTATCCACATAAAATGTTATAAGGAATATAATATTTTATGTAGAATTTGGTATATTCGGACTACTGTTCTCATCTTGGGTGTTATTATCACAACGTTTCGGCCGATGTAACCTCCGACCTTCTTCAGGTGTACCTTGTCAAACTCGGGAATCTTTCTGTCGAACTCTGGAATCTGGACGGAATTTCGAACGGAACCCTTTATCAAATCCGCGGGGGTAGCATGTTCTCGTTCAATCTGCTATGACTGGGAAGAAGTCATTGGCTGAAACGTTGTGATACAGACATTCAAGATGAGAACAGTAGTCCGAATATACCAAATTCTACAAATTATCAACCCTCATCTAAAAAATTCCGAAACATAATATTTTATGTATGGATTTTCAGTATTTACTTCAACAGTTCTAAATACGTGAGTAGAGCTAGGTAATAAGTTATGAAAATATATGTATGGCAGTTAATTGCCATACATATATTTTCATAACTTATTACCTAGCTTTTCATAACTTAGTATATATATATAATTACATAAAAATACATTAAATATTTAGGTGATAAAAATCGTACATATTTCTAGACAGGGCGTCTTGGTCCAATAGTAAATACGCTGGACTATAGACATCAATATCGAAGGTTCGATCCTTGTCTAAGTTAGCCATGTTGATGACAACAGTGAGCCAGAAACATGTGTTCATGGATTACTTTGATGTACGTATAAAATTAATTAAAATATATATATTAACAAAAAATACGTCCTATAAAGTTAAGGGCGCCTAATAATGCAATTTTCTGCATCTTAATCACTTAGGAAGTGAGACAATCAAAATAATAGTAAGCAAAAAAAAAAGCAACGAACGTTGCAATCACCAATAAAAAATAATTACATAAAAATATAATATCTATATATATATGTAGAGAGAGATAGCCATGCAGTCAGTAATTATGACGTTTTTCCAAATTCTTACATTGTTTGAGATAAGTCAATTTTCCTAAAATAACTAATTATTCTTTAAAACAAGGAATAAGGACAAAATAAATAAAACTTTATTTTATTTCAAACTTGTATTAAAATCACATAAAAGTTTGTTGGAAGACTAAAATAGCCTAAGAAGCATTAACCAATTTAGTAAACGTTTTTTTTGCAATTGCTTAACGAGGAAATCATTTTTTAACACCACACTTTAATGATAGTAGTTATATAATTATATCTTTGAACCTTACCACACAAAATATGCGACTATGTTTTTGGTTCTGAAGTTAAATGGAAAATATAACTTAATGTCAACTTGCTGCATTTTCCATTTTGATTCATCTTCATTAGATTTAATTATCAAAAGAAATTTAAAAAATTCTATAACAAATTTGTTTTAGAGTTTTTTTAAATTTCTTTTGATAATTATAATCGAGGTGTTGCAGACTTACATATAAAAGAAAATTGTGAGTCTGTCAACTTTTTTACACGTTTCTCATCCAATGCAGACCTAAAACCCGTACCAATTATAAATTGCTGTACCCATCATGTCGTGGATTGATTTTTAAATCTAAACAGTCGTTTACCCTGACTTTAAAGCTGATCAAGATTAAGGAAATAACACATAAAAGATGAAAATTGTTTGTGTTTATCCGCTTTTCATGCATTCACATATTCAATGCTGATCTAAAACTATTACTAATAAGAACAAAGTCAATCATGACACTGCATATCTCCGTCTGACAACGTAAGGATGAGCTAGAGTATTATCTGGGTCTTACTTCTCCATGTTGTATGAAGTATTTCCAAAGTTATGCATCAGAAACGTTGATAACTCAAAACCTATTCATCTGATTAGGCTGAAATTTTGCATGTTGGTTACAGTTATCAAAGAGCATCAAATATATACATAAAATTTGGAAAAATCAAAAGTTGAAATTCCATTAAATTTTCTACCTTGATCGAACTTGTCATGGTCATATGAAGAACTTTGCTTACTACAATATGGGTCAAGTAGCGAGTCTCTACGATGAACAAAATTAAGTTATCGGTAGAAGTGTGATTTTCACCTCTTCCATTATCTTGAATCCCAAAATTAAATCAGTTATAAGTTCGACCATGACCGATATTTTGACAAAGTTTGATGATGATTGGTCAAGTGATGTGACTGTACACAAACAAACGAACATAGTTACAAATTCGACCGGAAACATAACCTCTGCTTGGCAGAGGTAATTATAAAGCCCTATCTTGAGGATTGTTTACAGCAAATGAACATCTGGACTAACATGACATTGATTTTGAAACTAAAGATTTAAGAGCAATTAAATTAAACTGTACACAAGAAATAAACTTAGTAAATACTTGATTTTTCATATTCAAATTAGTAGGTTTACTTTACAGTTCAATTTTATGGTGAAAGATGTTCACTTGGCAAATACACAGCATTTCTCTTGCCAATATATACGCTGTGTCCCAGTCTTTGGTGGCTTAAATTATTCATTTAACAAAAAGCTTTGACTCTTGCTACATATTATTTATTTAGTGATAATTAGGATTTATTCTAATAGTGTAATTTTAGATTAAAAAAGTAAATTCTAATTATTTTTATTATAATTTAATGTAAAACATTTTTTTCAGTAGAGTTGACGTGCAGAAATAGCTATTCTCTCTTTGATTTCTTGTGACTGTCCATTCTGTTGAATAAATTTTAGAGAGAAATGATTTGCTGCTGCCTTGTAAGATATTTGGGGTGCTGAAAAGACTAAATTGTAAAAAAAACAAACAAAAAACAGGAATTTAAAAATGTGTCTACACATAAACATGTGTATAATATAAAAACAAAAAAAAACATAAATAAAAGATAATTTTTTTTAACCAATGAGATAAATAAGTTTGTTATTTTGTAAATTCATTATTCCCATGTTTGTTAACATCTATATTTGAAAAACATTATGCAGGTCTAATCACAAGGTATCCTCTTTATTCTGATAATGATTTATGAAACATTGATAAATCAACACAATGAAAATGAGTAAACATCAGTACCATTGGTTTCAAGCTCAGAAGGTGTTTATCTCCCGGTTATCTTCAGCTTTGTTGTCATCTGGTAAAGAAAATGGATTGTCTCGTATCACTCTGCTTTGGATACGTTATTTGCTTTGAAGTGTTAAATTAGAATCATTTAAAAATCCCCAAAAAAGGGGGGTCAAATATAAAAGTTAAGAATTAAAAAGTAAAAAAAAAAAATATTTTCAGTATTTTTTTAACAGCGTTTTTATCTGGGCAGTTATTTGTTTTGAAGGGTTAAATTAGTTTCGTCTAAATTATGTTTTAAGGAAAGAACATGAGGTTAAGAATTAAATTTACAAAAATCAAAAATCCAGAATTTAAATTTTAAATTTAAATTAAAATATTTATAATTTAAAAGACTTTAAAATGTTTTATCACTTAAAATAATTTAAAATCTCGTAAGCGAATAATCGGCAACGATAAACCAATCTAAGGGAAATAACTCTACAAATCCTTAATTGATTCTGTATACAATTTTTAACACTTATATTTAAGGTATAATTTGAAATGTAGATTTATAATGAAGTATCAATTTATCATGAAAATAATAAATAATTAATTATGTGGGTGATTAAGCTTGATTTAGAGTTAAGAGTAAGATTAAGGCAGTGGACTGATTCTGTTAAGGAGGTTTTTAAACTTTCTGTTTTAGTATCATGAAAGAAAGGTCTTTCCTCTAAACAACTGGAAAAAAATTATTTTCATGGTGTAATTTACTGGTTTAAGTTTTTGTATAGAGATGGACCATATTAAAATATTGATGGTGAGGGGGTAATTGGAAAAGGACATTCCGAGGTAGAAGACGCGAATATAAGAGTAGATCTGATATTGTATGGGACTATTTTGAGGTTATGTATTTGGCAAGGAGGGGGTATTATCGGTAGTATTTTATGTGTACCGGTCAGTCCAGTTTATAAGAAGTGCCTGTCTCCTATGGACACATCCTTTAAAAATTTCCTCCCTAATGTTTAAACAGTTTGTATTTGGGTCAATAATGTCCTTTAATATGTAATATTTTTCTGCATAACACAGGACATCTATTTATGACTAGAGAGTATGATGGTCTTCTCTCTATTGCTTAACATTTAATGGTAAAGGGTGTTCCCTCATCTTTTATTTGCCATATCCGGGTCGCGAGTGTTGTGTTGGCCTTGTTTTTGTATTTAAAGGTATACCTGTGTGTGCACAATCTCTGCTTGAAGCTTCCCTGTGTCATGCCTATGTATTTTTCGGCTCTGCTGATGTGCTGGCTTGTGACAGTTATAGAATTTGATACTTAGGGCTCAACTGTACGACCAGTTGAGCAGCAAGATAAGTAAAGACTCAAGTTACCAAAGCCAGTTTATATGGAAGCTGGACTGCTCCACTATGCCAAGTTGGGTAAGTCCATTCTGATTGGCTGCCAGTCTGAGGGTGAATAATTCTCTATATAAATACTGCTTCATTTAAGCAATATTTGCCTATAGGACATTGGAGCCGGTAACTGTTAATTTGATTCTATAACAGTCACCTCATATACTAGGGAATAAATTTTGCAATTCCCCTCTTGGGGGCAACTGTTTTAGTCCTGGCATGAGCAGCCTGTGTTTTCTATTGTTTTGGGCTCAGCAGAGATGATTTTTCTTACAGATAGGGGTGATGGAGTAGCTAATTTTGATTGTATTTCTGTTAAAGAGTTTGCAAGTTGTGTGTTGGGGGGAAATGCTTGTCAAGTAAGCTGAGAAAAAGATGGCCTACTCTCGTCTTGGTGTTAATGGTGAAAGGGGAGAAAACCAAATCACCGACCTCCTATTGCAGCTGCCCCGTGACTGTATTTGAGTGGGAATGTATGAGATCTTCTCTCTGAACCCGCTGTAGCAGAGCGCTTTATTGTAATAGGTTGCTACCTGTATGAAGATTTTAGGGCTGGATGGGAGGTTTGAGTGTTTAAAATTAACATTTTTTGAATTTCACTTTAAAATTTAAATTCTGGATTTTTGCAAATTTAATTCTTAACCTTGTATTCTCTCCCTAACACATAATTTAGACAAAACTAATTTAACCCTTCAAAACAAATAACTGCCCAGATAAAAACGCTGTTAAAAAAATACTGAAAATATTTTTTTTTTTACTTTTTAATTCTTAACTTTTATATTTTACCCCCCTTTTTTGGGGATTTTTAAATGATTCTAATTTAACACTTCAAAGCAAATAACGTATCCAAACCAGAGTGATACGAGACAATCCATTTTCTTTATCAGATGACAACAAAGCTGAAGATAGCCGGGAAGGAAAACATCTTCTGAGCTTGAAACCAATAGTAGTACTGATGTTGTACTCATTTTCTGTACCAAATAATAAATAAATATTGCGCTCTTAATTTTAATTTCTCAATTAATAGAGCACTCTGTTGGGATTTTTCCTAACATCTTACAAAAGAAGTTATATATATATATATATATATATATATATATATATATATATATATATAAACAATGATCAATAATTATATTAAATCCTATTGAGATATAGTGGATAGAGCATTTATATATGGACTAGCAGGGGTACCCGGCGTTGCCCGGGGCTCTCTCTTCCCCCCTCACCCCATTTCACCGCCCCCTCTCTCTGTTGCCTCCCTCTCCCTGTTGCCTTGGGTGAAAGCTGTCTCTTCCCCGGTCGCCCTCTCACCTCTGCCCCCTCTCCCCATTGCCCGGAGCAAAAGCTGTCTCTTCCCCGGTCGGCTTCTCTTCACCGCCCCTCCTCTTCCCGTTTCCCCGGGGCAAAAGTGTGACATATTTCTATTGAAAGTACCATCTCTGTCTTCACCCCCTCTCCCCTTCGATGTATATATAAATTATCGTTAAAAAACATTCTTATGGGTCAATTAGATTCTAACACTGACCTTCTGGTCGTCGTTCTTTATCTTTAAGTGTTATGCTACCCACGCAGAGAACAAAATCTATAGGAAAATAGGTCACTTTAACGGTTTTTTTTATTTAGCAAAGCACACATGAAAAAAAGAGTAAGATTTCCTCAGTTTATCTGCTATGTTTCGCTAGTGACTTTCTGTCTGTAACGTTATACCCTGACATGTAGCATAAATTCTAATCTTTTAACTTTTAATGGAATTTTCCACTCTCTGTGGAAAATAGTTTTAACCTTATTTTTACATACTCACATGTAATTTTGCTGTAGTTATATCCGTTGAGAAATTAAATGAGACGCCACACTCAGATCTGGCACAAAATGACAACAAAGGTTGATATGCCATAAATTCACTACCAACCAACCAACCAACAACATGTATAGCATTGCCATATTGTAGATTGCTTGACTTTTTTTATGTAAGTTCATGAAGCGTTGATTTCTTTGGTCTGTTGTATTTTCGGGTAGTTGAATGTTTACGGTTTAAGGCTGAGCAGAAAGTGTTCTAAAGAAGTAGTGGATAAGTTTGTCACTTTCCTTTCTTAGTTGTTTCGATTTGTCTTGCATCCGGTTTTTTCTCCAGTTTTTCCTGCTCATTCTTTTATAAGAAAGGCCACCCATTAACAAGTGAATCGTGTAGCATTTACAGAAATAAATTACTCATGAGTCATTTCCTGAAACATTCCAATTCAACCCTTTTCTTTTTATTCTTAACAGTACCCAATTTCCTCTCGGCCATTTATCCTCTGCGTCTGGCACAAGGTCATTCAGTATGTTATTACAAATTTTTTTATTTATTTGTTTACATTTTGTCAAACAGATGAGAATTGAATAATCTTATTTTGGAATTTTTTGTGAGATGAGAATTTTTAATTTAAATTATTCGGACTACTATTCACATCTTGATTCTTATTTTCACAACGTTTCGGCCAATGTAACCTTTGACTTTCTTCAGTTTTAAGTGACAATCTACTAAAGGTTCAATCCTCACTGTAGGCAATAATAACTAAGTATAAACTAAAAATAAAAATTACTTAATACTTCTACCCGGTCATGACTGACAGAACAAGAACAATTTACCCCTGTGGATTAAATAAAGGTTTCAGTTCGAAATTCTGTACACGTTCCCGTTAGGTATCCTACACACTAATTTTTCATGCAAATAAATAATAGCCAGAACATGTGATTGCAAGAGTTAGGAGTAGATGGAGTAGAGTTCAGGAACTTCTGCCATTACTAACCAGCAGAGCATTAGCACTGTGGATCAAGGGAAAAGTCTATCATAGTGTGATGATGTATGGAAGTTAAAGCTGGCCGGTAAGAGTTGAGGATATGCGATGCATGGAGATAAATGATATGAGAATAATATGATGGATGTGTAATGCAAGTCTTAAAGACAGGCTTAGATATGATGACCTAAGAAGAAAGATTAAATCTGGACAGTATTGAGAAATGTGTGCCGAACAGGATACTTCGTTGGTATGGTCACGTTGAAAGAATGGATGAGAGTTCTTTGGTTAGTAACTGTAGAACCGTTGAGGTAGCAGGGTTAGTTGGCAGGGAAAAACCAAGAAAAATATGGGCGTAAGCAATAAGGATGTATATGAGAGAAAGACCTGACCAGAGCTATGTTAGTTTGAGGAAGCCAAGAATCACAACTCCCGGGAGAAAATTGGCTGGAAAGACTCTTTTCACGCAAAAGTTTCTATCCACGATATAAAAACGTAGAACTATGTATTATAATAACATGAAAACAATAATTGAATTAAAAACAATAAGAACAGATAATGAATTAATGAGATGTCTTTTTGTAAAGCAATATGTAAATTAGTTAACATTGGATCTTGATTGCATATATTATAAAGCTGTGGTACTTCTATTTTAATTATAAATTTGGCATTTTAACCACACTGTCAGTACGGTAAATGTCCCGGCTTTATGAATAGAAATAAATAAGTTAATATTTATTTAAAAGAAATGTAATTGTTTATCTGATAGAGCAATTATTTTTTTTTATTAATGACGCAAACTCATTTTTCTTTTTAGGGAATTACTGAAGAATATCTCCATTTAACCAATCTTCTGGATGAAATGAGTTTTAAAAAAAACTCAAATGAATTACTTTTTTTATTGCAAAAGAACATGATGCAACAATAATAAATAAAAATTGTCAGAATCAAATATTGATTTGTCACCTTAAATCATATCAATGGTAAAACTCTGAAAATCTGGCTTCTCTATATATTACTAGCAGGGCTACCTGACGGTGCCCGGGGCAAAGGTGTAACATATTTCTATTAAAATTTCTATATCTCTATCTTTCTCGCTATCTTTCTTTCTTTCCCCCTCACCCGTTTCCCCCTCCCTCTCCCTAACCCCCTCTTTCTGACCAGCCCATTTCTCTCTCTGAACATACACACACGCTCCCTTATGTAGATTCCTTGAGGAATGAGTCAGCATAAAGAAATTAACTCCTTGAAAAAAATCAGAATTACTTCCCTTTAGTTGGTGGTTGGAAAACAGACCCCTCCCCTGGCGAAATCTGCACCAGTTTAAGGTCAAAGAATGAATATTCTTTTCTAAATTTTAGATATTATTCATCTGGAGCAACACCGATCAAGAAAATACCAACTTTGTGGGTGTTTGTTTTGTCATTTTTTAGTTTTAGCCACACACACACACACAACTACCTTTTATATTATAGATTAGCTGTACCCTTCTGGCGTTGCCCGAGAATATTTACTTCGTTTTTATTTTTTTAATACACTAGAAACATTACACAGACTGTTTCCAAGGAAAAGCTAGTAAATAGTAAAGATGCGAAATCCACAGATTGTTTTAAAAATAAACATAGTTTAAGAGGGGATTTATTTTAAATTTACACCACTCGATACAATCCAGTGGCCATTTTAAAAAGGAAGATTTTATTTATCTTTAATTTTACATGATTTGAAAAGTATAAAGATGTGGCACAAGGAAAAACGCAAATGATTGTTCAGTTCATTTACTGGTCACAGCTTCGGAGAGGACTTATTATGTTCCCTCAACAATGTTGGATAACACTCTGCGGGTTGTATTATTATTTGAAGAAAGTAAGCATAGAAATCTTGTAGCAAATTAAAAGCAGAAAGGGTTAATAGTTAAAAGTGGACATACTTTACGTCCGAAAGAGTAAAAACTGCTACCTACGAGGCAAAATTGTTTTTTTTTTCCCTCATTAGTGAGTAAGAAAATGACAAAGACTCCTATTTATCTACGTCCCACAAAGTAGAATGTGACACAAGGGCGGAAGGTGGGAATTTGTACTCTAGAGGAAGAGTACGGAGTTTCTTAAAAAATTGCCTGGGCAGGGCGCCTCAGACAGTAAGCAATAAACTTACTCCTCCCCAAAGAGGGGAGGCAAAGCCTGGGAGGGGGTTAACCTCCCATAACTGCACAGGACAGTCGGACAGATACTACACTTTGATCTTAGCCAAAAGACCAAGGAAGCATCCGAAGACTAACTTCTTGACATTACAGTACCTGTTTATGAATGTAATTTTCTGTTATGACGTCGTAAAGAAGAAAGTAGTCCTTGATAAAAGCATTGAATTAAAGTGACATTTAACATCTATAAATAGTTACAGTAGAAATATGTCAGAAAAGAAAAAAGTGAAGCGGAAGGTTGCTGTGGATAACCACACAAAGGTATAAGCAGAAATAAAGACGACGAATACTACTACTACTACTACTACTAATAATAATAATAATAATACTCGCATAATAAAAAGAGCAGTAATTTTTAATGTTCAGCCATGAGTTTTTAAACCCACCTAATGAACTGGTATTGTCCTGGCCTTTGGGTCTGGATTTACGCCGGTCTATTGGGGGTTGTCTGGTCCTGTGCAGTTCTAGGAGGTGCACCCTCCCAGGCTTCGCCTCCCCTCTTTGGGGAGGAGTAAGTTTATTGCTTACTGTCTGAGGCGCCCCTACCGGGGAATGCCGACGGGACTGCCCAGGCAATTTTTAAATGGTCAGATTGCTCACCTCTCGAGCGCTGGCTTATCTAATCCCACTTTCCCGACCTTGTGTCACATTTTACCTTGTGGGAGGTAGATAAATAGTAATAATAGTAGTAATTTTTAATGTTTGGTCACATAGTTCAAGTGAAATATGTTTCAGCAGTATTCATAAGTGAACAGATTTTAGTAACCATTTGAAATTTTGTGTATTGGTAAAAATCACAGTCAATTACAGTGTACATCTAAACTTTTTTTCCTACTAAAAGAAATAATAAATTGGATAGAATATGAGATCGATGGAATGGTAATGGCAATTTTTTGCCAAAGAACAGAAAAGGATATTTTTGAAAATGACTGTCTTGTAAAATCTGAACCAACTTAATTAATTATATATATATATATATATATATATATATATATGGTTGTTTGGTTATTATTATTATTGTTATAATTAATGTTATTTGATATGCAAATTACCATATCACACGGTAGTCTAAAGGGTAATATATTATTATATTATTATTTATTTGGCCTTTTGGCTAAGATCAAAGTGTAGTATCTGTTCCGATGGATACTGCACGCCTGTCCTGTGCAGTTCTAGGAGGTCCACCCTCCCAGGCTTCGCCTCCCCTCTTTGGGGAGGAGTAAGTTTATTGCTTACTGTCTGAGGCGCCCCTACCGGGGAATGCCGACGGGGCTGCCCAGGCAATTTTTAAATGGCCAGAGTGCTCACCTCTCGAGCGCTGGCTTTTAACCCCACTTGCTCGACCCGAGCTTGGGTCACATCTTACTTGTGGGAGTAAGATAAAACTGGCCTTGTGCCTAACTCCTAGTGAAGGAGTAAATAAATATATATTAGTGATACTTACCTGGCACGCTAGGAAGTAAGTGTAGTATCTGTTCCAATGGATACTGCACCCCTATAGACGGGTGTCGTCTTGTCCTTCGGGGCTTGATTCCACCTGTCTGTGGGTTTGTCCTGTGCAGTTCTAGGAGGTCCATCCTCCCAGGCTTCGCCTCCCCTCTTTGGGGAGGAGTAAGTTTATTGCTTACTGCTTGAGGCGCCCCTACCGGGGAATGCCGACGGGGCTGCCCAGGCAATTTTTAAATGGCCAGAGTGCTCACTTTCTCGGGCGCTGGCTTTTCAAACCCCACTTACTCGACCCAAGCTGTGGTCACATCTTACTTGTGGGAGTAAGATAAAACTGGCCTTGTGCCTAACTCCTGCAGAGGAGTAAATAAATATATATTAGTGAAATTTAAGCTGAATTATTTCTGCCCTTGATTATATGGGGAAATGGTAGTTTGATCAGTACCATTGGAGAGCCATGAATATTATAACGGTTCTGTTTTTAAATCTCCGAAACAGTTACATGGTAAACAGCTGATGATCCCTGTTTTAATATTTCATGCTTAAGTTAAGGTCCCCTGTTTTTGTTTCACTGTTAGATACTTGAATCCCCCTTTTTTATTTATTTCATTTAATTTTTTTTTTTTTATTGTTTTTATTTATGAATTTTCCAACGAATGTTAAGTCTGCGATATATGGATTTAGTTATTTTTTCTGGGAATTTAAACTGCATCTTCCTTTTCTTTCTTTTTTTTTGTTTAAAATGACTCAAAGCTTCTTTAGACCATATATATACATATACATACATACATATATATATATATATATATATATATATATATATATATCTTATGAAAGACCAACTCATAACCCTTTCCAGTTTCTAGTTACCAAGAAAAAAGTGATAAATATTTATGAAAGAGCCTTGGTAAAAAGAACTCCTGGTGTGAGTGCTAGTGCAGTTTTTAATCTTTCCTACCATCAATGTTCATTCATTTCTTTATCATATTCGTGCCTCCACCACTAAACATAGACTTTCAAGAGTTTGACCTGTTATGCTTTGACAAGATGGAGAGATTGGACAAATTCCCAGTTTTGAATAAGGAATGACTGAAAAAATATCTGTTCGTTTTATCTAAAAAATATTTTCTTTTTAGAAAGAATTGCTTAATATACTAAAAAATGACTACCATCCAGCGTTGTTTTAGGTGCCTGGTCACTGTATTTAATGTTGGTAGAATGTGACACAAGGTAGGTTTAATATGAGAGATCCAGTGCCTTTCAATGGGCACGATAATTAAAAAAATATCCTGTCTCTCTTCAGCATTCCTCCCCATTTGGGGAGGTGTCAGAAGGAACAGAATCAACACAGATACTACACTATCATCTGAGCCAGTAGTTGACGGTGTTGTCCACATTAAAATATTGCTGCCAATTTTAATTTACAAAATCTGATTATTTTGCTCACTATATTTTTTATGCCCATTTCTCCCAAACCTAGAGAGATAAATCTCTTTAACTACTCAAAGAGCATCATATTTTCTGCCATCGATATAAATACTGGCAGTGGGTGTCTCCAGGTGTGATTGATTTTCCTAATGGATAACATCACGGCCTATGGAATTGGCTATTCCAGGTTCAAATCCTATTGTATCTATTCTGGTTATTTATGCACTATTAATAATGTTAAGGAGGGTATGAACCTGCGATCTTTCCCCAGCATTTATTACACCTCTAGTTGATATGTCAAATAGACAAACCAAACCAGAAGCTCTCCAAAGTAGACAATATCAACCTCTTGTGGTTGACTACTTACACTTAGAGTCAGTCTGTTATGTAGGGGTCAATAAATGCCAAATAATTTAGAACCAAAAAATATATTTGTATAATATAAGATATAAATACATGAATAATATGTAAGTAAAATTTAAAAAAAAGAACTTGCTGATACATGGTTCTGGTTTATCTAAAATGAGTCTTTATCTTTTATTATGTTTACTATAATGTATTGATAATAGTAATAATAGTTCTAATACTTTATTGTAATAACTATTTCCACTTGGATAGAAGTGACAGAAATACTATTTACATTCTTTTGTTGTAAATAATACGAGTTGATGTGGGATCAAGAATTCCTTGAAAAGATAAATGGTCTAAAAAGCTTTGGTCCCCCTGATATACAAAGAAAGAAGTTCTCTCTTTTTAAAATCTCTTAGGAATTTGAGGATTCTTTTATTATTATTCTTATATTCAATAGTTTTATGTCAATTGTATATACACACCCACATATAGAACCAGTTATACCTACCTGGCGCTGCCTGGAAGTCTTTGTACTTTTAGTTTTTTTTTTTTTTTTTTTTTTTTTTTGTCAGGTTAGAAAGTGACATTCTCCGATTTTTGAAAAAGTCTGGTTAGCCCCCCAGGGGGTCAAAAGGCCCCGAAATGGCAAAAAATGACATTTTTTGCCCCATAACTTTTCATCCATCCATTCAATTTTTCTGAAACTTGGCCAAAATGTAGAGGCAATTGTTCTGGATATAAAATGAGCATCCTTGACCTCAGAAAACATCTGGTTCGTGCCCCCACGGGGTCAAAGGGGGGTCAAAAATGCCCCAAATTGCCCAAATTTATTGCATTTTACACTCGCCACATCGAGTCACATACAGAGGGGGACCACGCATGCACGGCTTGTTTCAATAGGATTTTAAAAGTTAGATTCAATTAGCTCGGTAATGTTTAATCATTAAATTATTACTTGAACAAAATTGTTATAAAACTATAACTACTAATCTCTATTTATAAAATCGTTGGATGTAAATAGCTTCCAAAACTTTAATCTTTTAATAGATGAGGAATTGTTAAGAATTTGAAACGCTTCCGAGAAAAGCTACTTTTTGGGGAAAAATATTGTTCTCTGATTTCTGCTAATGTTACATATTAACCAGTTGCTTATAATATTTCATCATTAGAAATTGACAGTTCAAACTGAATTTAAATTATTCTTTGTTTTCTCTGGCTATGCATGCTGTCATGATCTTGTCTGACTGGACAATATTGCAGCAGCAATCAAATCATCCCAAGCACATAACATTAATTACATCAATTAAATACATCCTAATTACAGGGAAGATTTTATTCATCTTAGCGTTGATTAAATTAAAGAGAGGAAACAAACACACACACACACACACATGCTTAATGTTATAAGTGCGTATCTTAATTATTATATTTTATGTCTGGTCGATTCACGTTTCCACACCAGACTCCCTGATAGCAAACACTACCCTCTCGATTGTCCCTCTGACACAACATATGACTAGGTCTTCTAGTTTCCAATTCCCATGATACAGTCCATAATCTTAAGGTCACCCTGCTGACCCCTTTGTTTATAATATATCCTATTCATGAAACCGTCTGCACAAATATATATTTGAATAATATATATATATACTAGCTGATATATTGATTAATATCCAACACTAATGCTTTGACCTTTCATTTTCAAATAGGTTAAGCAGACTATGTTTACATTAGCTGCGGTAGTTATTTTTAGATGTAATTTTGCTCAGAAAGTTATAATGGTGTTTTATTTAGTAGCTATCCTAAAGTAAATTTTAGTCTATGTGTACAGTGGTTTAGTATGTGCAACTTAAATTTTTTTATTTTCCCACTCGGACATAATCTACATGGATCATTTAAAAAATTTATTTATCATTTGACTAAATTTGATTAAATGAACTTTTATTATTATATATATTTTTTCTAGCGGAATTTGAATTGTCACCATTTGTTCTATAGTTGCCTCTTCTGTTTCTGCAATGTGTAGTAGGGTCAGTCCAGCCAATCTCAGTAAGGGCTTGGAATTGATGTTCTCCAAATCTCCTGAAACTTTCAGATTCTTTTAGTACCATTGAAAGGAGTAAATCCTGAAAATTTCAGCTCAATTCCTTTTTCCGTTCAAATTTTATGGCCTTTTGAAAATTTTCATATCGCTGAAATTTTTTCGACACTGAGGATTTTCTCAATTTTGGAAGCCAATTTTCAGAAATTGTTATATTTAAAAAGGTCTGGATGAACTGCTTTCAATTATGTCCATAGAATACTATAAGAATCAGTTTAATTCATGGTTTCTAACCAAATTGAAAAAAATTTACGGAGCTAACAAAAATGACAAAAATTGAAAAAATCACCCCAAAAAGTCAAATTTTGAATTTTTAAAGAGTAAGTTCTTGCTAACAATCAACCCAAAATGCTTTTAATGCTTTAAACCTCATAGTATGCTATGAATACTTCCTCAAAAAATAAAATTTAGGTTTTGAAAACAAATAAATTTGAAATTATGGAGTACCAAATATGGCAAAAAGTCCGCAAAACTTATATTTTACAGACTTTTTTCCATTTTAGAATGGTAATAACTCAGTAACGGTTGCTCAGAACCATATAAAACTATATATTTTCTTGAACACCTTGAGCTCTATTAAAAAATGTAAAATAAACCAGTTTATAAACATCCTAATAATTGAATGAATGGAGTGAGTGAATGAATGCTGATGCATGGAGCTTTTTCTTCTATTTTTCCTTCTTTTTGCAAATGAATTGTGTATAGTTGTCAAATGTGAATGGTTTATATTTGTAGGAAAATGGATATTTGTTCAATTGGTTCAATCCTCAATTTTAAATGTGGATCTGCAAAAGATAAAGTCTTCACTAAAATTGACATTGATGACTTGCCAATTGGTCAAGCTGAGTTGCTACGGATAAGATCAAGAATCAAGTCTTTTTCTGATGTTGTTGACGTATGCAAAAAGCACAAATTGCAATTTATTGACAGTTTTTCAAATGCAAATATGTATAGATGTGTTGATCCTTTCAAAATGCATACAAAGTTGGTGAAAACTAATTTACATGAAGTAACACTACCTGAATTCCACAGTAATATGTTTTCCAGTCGTGATGTTCTCCCTGGGCACCGTGTTTGTAGAAAATGTTGCCAGAAAGCAAAAGATACCATAACTCCTGATACTGATGGTCCTACTACTGATGTTCCTGCTGATATTGAAATGATGACAGAGGAGAACGAAATTTCAGTTGAAATAGCTCATGAAATTACCAATAAATCTTTAGAGTTTCTTGATTGTTCGCCTTTAAAGAATGTGAAAACAGATCGTGCACTTCAAGCAGGAAAAAGGAAAATAAGCAAGGTGACTGGTGCATTCAGCAAAGTGGTAGCCATTGCTTTGGATGAGCCTGATCTGGTGGAGTCTTCTCAAAGTAAAGATTGTTCAAATTGCTCTAGATTAGTTGAGCTAATCAAGGAAAAACTTACCATAACTGAAGATAGGAACAAAATCATACAGCTCTTAACTATTGTTCCTTGTGACTTTTCAATATCTAAGGTTGCAGAGGTTTTCAATGTCTCAACTTACACAGCAACTCAAGCCCGTAATTTAAGACTCAAAAAAGGAATCCTTTCCATTCCTGAACGTAAAAAAAGAATTGGTATTCCTGAAGAAACTAAAGAGACTGTTATTGCATTTTATGAAAGTGAGGAAATCAGTCGTTTGCTCCCAGGAAAGAAAGATGTTGTCACCATTCGCCTTCCTGATAAGACAAAGATGAAGAAACAAAAGCGACTTCTTTTATCAAACATTTCTGAGATACATGTCCAGTTTAAAAAGGAAAACCCCAACAAAAAAATTGGTTTTTCAACTTTTGCACTGTTGCGTCCAAAATGGTGCATCCCTGTTGGGGCAGCAGGTACCCACAATGTTTGTGTCTGTACCTATCATCAAAATGTAAAACTCATGTTGGTAGCAATGAATTCATCACATAATTACAAGCAGATAATAGAAATGTGTGTCTGCGATGTCGAGAGATATGACTGTATGATGGGACATTGTGATAATTGCCCAAATCCATCTGTCTTAAAGTCTTTCCTTAGGTGTGAACTTTTGAAAACATTTGATCCAGATGAAACAATTGGTTATAGTCAATGGGTCAGTACCGATAGAAGTCAGATTGTTGAAGAGGAAATTGATTTCGACGATTTCATTGATAACTTGATGAGTAAGTTTGAGAAGCTAACAGAACACCACTATGTTTCAAAAAAACAGGCTGAATATTTCAAAGTATTAAAAGACGGATTACAATTTGGGGAATGTGTTATTGTTTTAGACTTTGCAGAGAACTATTCCTTCTTGGTCCAGGATGCTGCACAAGGATTTCACTGGAATAATTCACAAGCAACAATACACCCTTTTGTGATTTATTATGTTGATAGAAGTGGTAAACTTTCTCATAAATCGTATGCCTGCATTAGTGATCATAAAACTCATGACATTAATACTGTCTTCAGCTTCTTGAAACATTTTCACCAGAATTACATCACCAAGGAATTCCCATTTTTGCACAAGGTTTACTATTTTAGCGATGGTTCAGCAGCACAATACAAGAACTTTAAGAACTTGACAAACTTGCTGTATCATTTTACCGATTTCGATCTCCAAGCAGAATGGAACTTCTTTGCCACATCACACGGAAAGAATGCTTGTGATGGCGTAGGTGGCACAATCAAGAGATTAGCAGCACATGCTAGCCTTCAACGTCCCTACTCTAATCAAATTCTGACACCAAAGCAGTTATTTGAGTTTGCTGAAGCAGATATTGATGGTATAACCTCTTTTTTTGTGAGCACTGAGGAGGTTGCTAGTAACACTCAATTTCTTGAATCTCGATTTGCAACATCAAGTACATTCAAAGGTACACGTAGTCATCACCAATTTATTCCTGACAACACAACCATGAGTCTAACTATGAAGAAGACATCCTTTGCAGATCATTCGAAGCAGATAAGTGTAATTGATCAGGGAGAATTGAAGGGAGAATTGAATTGTAAATTGAGAATTGAAGACATCAAACCAGGTAGATTTTATGTATGTCAGTACGATAAAGATTGGTACTTCTGTGTTGCGAATGATGTATCAAATGAACATGGTGATGTTAATGTAAAATTCCTCCATCCTAAAGGACCTTCTGAAAAGTTTTATTGGCCACAGCGTGATGACGTTTGTTGGGTTCCAATTGAAGATGTGTACTGTGAAGTTGATACACCATCTACTGGAAGCACAGGAAGGTTTTACTGTTTCGATAAAATAACTATGGGAAAGGCTGAAAGTTATTTTGATTAGGACTCTTATTTTTATCAAAGTTTATTATACTAATATCTCTCTGTCCAATGAAAGATATTCTATCTACACTATATATAGCATTTCTTTAAAATGTGTTGAAAATTTTGATTAAAACTTGTTTTTTTATTGCAAAACTATAAGCAGATGGTAGAAAAGGCCAGATTTGGATATTGAAAAGTGCCATGATAGAAAGCACCATTTTAAAGAGTAAAAGCCCTGTTTGCCATCCTTATGATAGTTTTCTAAAACCTGAAAGTCTATTCTTTGAAAAAATCAAAAAATCGAATCCATTTTTTTTCTTGGCCACTAGTTCCAGGCCTCTGAACTTCGTCGAAAGTTAAAATTTTTTAAATTTTGTGATTTTTGATGTCCCATAGATTTTAGTAGGATGTTTATAAACTGGTTTATTTTACATTTTTGAATAGAGCTCAAGGTGTTCAAGAAAATATATAGTTTTATATGGTTCTGAGCAACCGTTACTGAGTTATTACCATTCTAAAATGGAAAAAAGTCCGTAAAATTTAAGTTTTGCGGACTTTTTGCCATATTTGGTACCCCATAATTTCAAATTTATTTGTTTTCAACACCTAAATTTTATTTTTTGAGGAAGTATTCATAGCATACTATGAATTTTAAAGCATTAAAAGCATTTTGGGTTGATTGTTAGCAAGAACTTACTCTTTAAAAATTCAAAATTTGACTTTTTGGGGTGATTTTTTCAATTTTTGTCATTTTTGTTAGCTCCGTAAATTTTTTTCAATTTGGTTAGAAACCATGAATTAAACTGATTCTTATAGTATTCTATGGACATAATTGAAAGCAGTTCATCCAGACCTTTTTAAATATAACAATTTCTGAAAATTGGCTTCCAAAATTGAGAAAATCCTCAGTGTCGAAAAAATTTCAGCGATATGAAAATTTTCAAAAGGCCATAAAATTTGAACGGAAAAAGGAATTGAGCTGAAATTTTCAGGATTTACTCCTTTCAATGGTACTAAAAGAATCTGAAAGTTTCAGGAGATTTGGAGAACATCAATTCCAAGCCCTCACTGAAATTGGCTGGACTGACCCAGTACTGTTATGATAAATAGTCCGCTCCTGGCATTTTTAAAGGACGTTTGTGTTGGCTGTAGATGTATTCAAAATATGAATAGATCCATGTTTGTCTATTCAATTATGAGATCATAGTCACATCTTTTTATTATCTGCTTCAACCTCTTCACGAACGTATGAGCAGGTTCATTTGCTATTTGGCGGACATGCAACAATTTGTGTCTGGACATTCCAAAATTAACTTGAGGACTCGCATAGTCTTTAAAATGCTTAGCCCTTTGACTTTCCCCTATGAAAAATGAATGACCTAAACACCAGCCCAAAGGATAAGATAATTTATCTTCACTTTGTTAATCACATCACGGACTGGTCGGCCAAAATATAGTTTGGTCTGATGTAAAAGATAGTCTGTCTTTTCTCAAGTTGAGACTGAACCAGTCTATCTTTTGTGCGGGTGCGTGAGAGGTTTCGATGTAATCAAATTCCTCTTATAGTAATTGTGATCAAGTGGCTTTTGTGGAAGTGTGAAATGTCATTTAAAGTTGACAAAAGTATCACTATAAACCATGACTATCATATACTTGTCCTTCACACTTGTTTCCCCGTCCTTACACCATGTTATATGTCGGGCCGTGGATGGCTCGGATTGATGGATACAAACGTGGTTATTTCCATGAGGCAGCCATTTCAACTGTGTATATGAAGTAGGTCTTTTGAAAGGAAGTTAACTACCATATGTTTCCGATAAAGAGGTTGTACTTGCAGGAGAGACTACATGCTAGTAGTATCAGTAGTCGATTTTTCAGTCAATCATTTTTATGTTAATTTTACCAAAATTAATGTAGTTAAAATAAAATTTTCCTTTTGTAACTTGTTATAAAATTCTTGTTATATCCATTATTTTATAAGACACTAGTTGTATTTATCCAGCATTGCCCGGGATGCAGGGAAATAATTTTAGTTTTTGATTTTTATTTGTTTTTGTACATTTTTAAACTTGAGGTAGACAACTTTTATATTCTTTAATTTAAAATGAGGTATCTCCCTTGCCGATTTTTATTTTTAGGTGATTATTTAAAAATGTTTCATATTAGCAGTCGTCTTGGCCAGACTAAGTAATTTAAAAAATAAATTGTAGTCAAGTACGTTATTATATTACCAATAACACAATAACAAATGAAAATTTGTTGAAACAAAGTTTAATTTGTCAGCTTAAATGCTATTTGGGTCTGACTATGAAAATCCGATAAGATAATTTTATATCTTAGATGTTCATTGAGATTTTCTTTGGAAAGGAAAGCAAACACACTTCTATAGATATGGGCATACTACCAATGAAGGAACTTTCAGCCATATATCACCAGAATGGCTGGAATGGAAAACCCTAAACCGTCTAAGGACTAAAAAGCGACATTTCAAGAGCCATTCTCCCTCAGTAGAGATATGCATGTGGTCTACCTACATGTGAAATTGGAAATGCTGCTCAAACCCTGGACCAGCCCATTTGGCATAATAGTTAGTGTTCCCTAATGGGCCGGGAGACCTCGAGTCATACCAAAGACAGAAAATGGTACTTGATGCTTCCATGCTAAATAGAACTACAACTCAGTTTAGTATGGTCAATCCATTTATTTACATTTATTTTTATGTCCATATCTATCAAAACTATGCAACACCGCAGATCTGATGGAATATAGTTTGCGAGATATGTGGAAAATATGAGTTGGAAACATCATCTTTTTGAAGACATGAAAGGAAGAACTAATAAATTATTAAAAACTATTTTTTTCAGAATACAAGATAGAAAATTTGGAGGCAATCAGATTGGGTCTTGATCTAGGTGACATTAAACACCCCGATAGTATTACTAGCTCTCCTTTACAAAACGGAAAAGCTCTTATCCTGGACATTACTTCTAATATTCATCCGTACAAGTATTGCATCATCATTGGTTGACCTCGGAACGCTTTCTCTGAGAACTGTAGAGCTTAAACTCTGACAATACGCAGTCCTAGAAAACCTGTTTTTTAATCAGCTTCTGTTTAGATTTCAGGAGTTCTCAGTCCGAGAATAGTTGGATTTCTGTGAGACCTTGGTCAAATGATGGCCATTATGAATAGGTAGTGTGAATGGCTGCTCCAAAGAATTTCTCTTGCTATTGTCCGATGTGTGTGTGTGTGGGGGGGGGGTAGCATCCAACTGCCAGGTAGTGTGCAAATACACACCTTAAAATATAAAGAAAATAAACAATTCAGGGGGGGGGGATACTTTTCTTCAAGACTGTTTTTTTCCTATATTTGATAATAAATAACACAATGTAACACATGTTTTGTTTATTTGTATTTTTTAATGTTTTTATATGTATTTTTTTGCTACTGAATTCAAAAATCACATTCGTTTTGGCATACCATCGATAGTTTTTAAAAAAATTTTCTTAATTTAATATTTTTGCGTCTTATACACAACCTTTCTCTACAGCAGTATGGTGTAAAGATAATTACACCGAATTTAGTACTTTTTTTTAATATATTGAATGGTATTTGGTAAATACAATGTTAGTTAGAACAAAACAAATCATACAACTTTGCAATGTAAATGCTTTGCTAACTCTTTTCTTAAGATTAAAAGTGCTTTGACGATCGAGATTTTCTAAAGTACACATTTTCATCTTTTCTGACAAGAGACCATATATAATCTCCCATCATAGCAGTATCCCATCGTCCTTGATATCTTATTTCCATTGTTGCGATGTCCTGATGAAGTCTCTCAACATGTTCTTCACTGACATCCCCCAAGTTTTCAGGTAAGAAATCTAGATGAGAATGCAAAAAATGAACCTTTAAGGACATACGACAACCCAGTTTCCTGAAGTTCTCAATAAGCTTTGATACCAGTTGTTTGTAATTAGGATCCTTGTGATTTCCTAAGAATCAACGAACTACATCACAAAATGCGCACCAAGTTTCTTTTTCAACTTTTGTCATTGCTCATTCCAGTTTTCCGATTTCAACATTGCTTTTACTTGGGGTCCAACAAATATACCACTTCTTGATAGCTTTGAAAACATGAGACAAATTTCTTGAAAAGCTTCTCCTCCAAAATCTAAGGCCTTCGCAAACTGTTTTACCAATCCTAGTGGAGTGACACTCAGTCGAGTGACAGTTATCATAGAAATTGTAGCATAGCATCTCAGCAAAAAGCTGAGGCAGAAGAGATTAATTGCTCAGATAATATTTATATAAAAACAGCACAACCCAATATTTTTTTTGAAGAGAAGATGCCATCTGAATTATCATTCATATTGATGCGATGATATATTTCAAATAACACAGGGTTATACTCAGTGGAGTGACACTCAGTCGAGTGACAGTAATCATAGAAATTGTAGCATGGCATCTCAGTCACTTGTTAGCAAGTTATTTTTTTGCTAGTTGATTGTTCAGGCAGAAGAGATTAATTGCTCAGATAACATAACATTTATTTAAACAAAACCCAGAAAAACCCAATATTTTTTGAAGCAGTTAAGATGCCATCTGAATTATCATTCATATTGATGCGATGATATGATATTTCCAAATAACTCAGGATTATACTAAGTGGAGTGACACTCAGTCGAGTGACAGTTATTGAAATTATAGCATGGTATCTCAGTCACCTGTTAGCAAGTTATTTCCTGGTCACCGAAAATAGAGTCTGTATACTATCCACAATTTGGACCTGCTCTTTTTTTCCAATATAATAACCACACACATAGCAACATGTATCTGGAGAATTTTTACATCCTCTAGTTTGCCATCTTAATAAGAACAGAACTTAGTAATTGATCTGAAAGAGAAAATTAAATATACATTTAGTAGCGGAACACATAGCATTTTCCAATATATGATGACATTGAAAAGCGATGTATTTCTATAACGGTCGATAATACAGAAATAATAACATTTTTGGAATCAGTAGAGAAAATTGATTTAAAAAAATAAAAAATAAAAAAAAAATACAATAAACAAAACTTTTGTAAAAAATTGTTACGTTGTTTAATTTGCCCTAAATAAAAAATAAAATAAAAAGATTAAATAAATTTGTAAATATTAATTGCAAAAAAAAGAAGAATTTTAATGAATAAACATGAAAATTTCCATAGAAAAACGTTTGCTAGTTTTTCTAAGAAACTAGCAAACCAGATGAAGTCATAGATCAGTGACCATTGTTAAAGTGGTAATGGAAGGAAAGACAAATAGTGTTCATGTAGTGAAGAGATACCAAGATCAAAGCAATAAGTTTTTATTGAAGATATCTGCCATTTCTTTCAGTCTAATAACACTTTAAATTTTGTTTTAATATTTATACCATATTTTATTGCCCATGAAATACTATAAAAATGAAAACCAACATAGTTTTCTCTAAAGTAAAATCTGAATTTACCAAAAGTTGAAGTGGAAAAATTGACCCACTACACATAATAGCCCAGTTATGACTTGCGTCAATGCGTGGATAAACATAATTTGAAAATATCTTTTGAATGCACAAAAAGAACAAATGAATTATTAGAACTCAATTATTTTCAGTAAACAGAATAGAAAATAAAGACTAATCTTATATATAAAGTAAAGTTAGATTTTCCTCTATGTTGTTGACCGGAATAGCATTAATAACAAAAGGTAGATATAAAACAAAGCCGGTTTCATGAGTATTTAGGCCAATTATTGATCCGTGTTTTAGAAGAAAGTCATTTTCATTTGATTTTATAGATTTTAATATTTCATTTTTGTTTAGGCATAAATAAAGACATGAGGAGGAAATTTTACCCTCGACATAACATCTATTGTAACTCTTCGAATCGATACCAGGGAAAAAACATTTGTAATATACACTTTGTTCATATAAATCGGTTATCAATCATTTTACAAATCTTTTCATTGGCTACACAATCTAAGAAGCTTCTTGGCCTTTTGGCTAAGATCAAAGTGTAGTATCTGTTCCGATGGATACTGCACCCCATAGACTGGTATTGTCTTGGCCTTTGGGGTCTCATTTACGCCGGTCTATGGGTCTGTCCTGTGCAGTTTTAGGAGGTCCACCCTCCCAGGCTTCGCCTCCCCTCTTTGGGGAGGAGTAAGTTTATTGCTTACTGCCTAAGGCGCCCCTACCGGGGAATGCCGACAGGGCTGCCCAGGCAATTTTTAAACCTCACTTTCCCGACCTTGGGTCACATCTTACTTGTGGGAGTAAGATAAAAATTGGCCTTGTGCCTAACTCCTGGAGAGGAGTAAATCAATACACAATCTAAGAAAAAAGAAAGTACACAGAATTAAATCAGCAGTTCCAAATATCTGTATTAATAAAACTATTTCAATCACGTGGATTATTTGCAACTCAAAATTTAGCTCCGGCTCTTAAAACAGAAAACAAAAACATAATTTGGTAAAAAAACAAAAAAACAAACAATAAGAATAAAAAATCTACGTGCAACGTCGGGTAAGAACAACTAGTTTTATATAAAGCATAAATATTTTTTATTTATTTTTAGTAAATGTCTGAGCATAAAAATTGATAAAAATCAATAGTATTGATTTAAGAAATTGGTTATCAAAGGTGTAATAATCAAACTGTTTTTGTGGGGTTTAAAGTATATTTTTCAAGTTGAAGAGTGCATAATTGAAAATGTGGTCTCTACGTTAACAGTTGTTTTCTGTTCTTATTCAGAGGGATATAAATATTTCGATGGCAGTTCTCACACGCTGTGCTGGTGGGTGTGGAATAGTCACTATCTAAAAGCTGGATCTTGTTATTTCTATTGGTGACACAGAATCCTATCAAATACATATAACCCTCTGATCAATGTCATGACCTTTTGAACATTCCCAAAGAGAATGTTTATTTTTGATAAAAGATTTTATTTGACAGTATCTTCTAATCCAAGTTGTTTTTACTTTACAAGATTTCTCCAAGGAAATTGAATTGATAATGTATTACAGCTTGCTTGTATATTATTTTTATAAAAATGTGTGGAAAAAAGGAAGTTTATAATATACAAAATAAAAAAAAGGATAATATAGAGAAATCACTAGATTTTCTTAGCAAACAAACAAAAAAAAAACTGAGCAAGAAACCGATCCAAATTAAAATATTTATTTTATTTATTTTTGGAATAACTAGAAACCATGTAACAAAATGTAGTTTATCAAGCATGTAAAAGTCTGTTCGAAATATAGCTGGAATTTCCTTGGAGCGACTTCTCAGCACAGTTTTGAATTAAACTTTTTGATCAAATCTACCAAAGATTGATTATTTGCCAACTGGTGATCGAATACAACAAAGATATAATGAAGCCCCAACGTTAGAAACTACTTATGTGAAGTTGAGAAATTAAGTAATATGCATATATTAAAGTCACCATTTTGAATCCTTTGACGTAGGCTGCTATTTGTTCATTAATAGCAATCCGATATTCTGGAATTTTGCTACCATTGTGTTAGTGGCTATACAGCTAAAAAAAAATGACAAAGTTAAGATAAAAAGTATAAACTTGAATAAATAGTTATTATTCTTAGGGTCACATAAATAATATGATTAGAAAAAGTAAAAAAGAAATGAATATTCTGAATATTGTGTTTACTTAGATCTCGTCCTGTATTTTTGACATCCAATCCGATATTCCTTTATTCTACGAATCTGAAATGTGTAAAAAAAAGTATATGGTATAGACAGTCAGAACACCCAGAAGAATAAAAGTGTATTTCTAGGGAGTGTTAGTTATTTAGGTTGAAAATGTATAGTATGTTACAGAAAAAATAGTAGCATGAAAAATGAAACACAGAGGGTGTTTTGTTCAAAAACATAATCCCATGAACAATAATCCCCGGTAACATTGGGGATGTGGGAGTAGATGTTAGCATGCGAGTGAAATTTCCTCTGATCTCTTCTGCAAATTACTGTTCTCAGAGAGGCTATTTCGCTGAAAAAAATGTAAAAAACATTGTAAGAGAACGAAACAAATGTATATTTTCTGAAAACACACATCAGGAATTAGCCTAAGTGGTTTAGTGTTAACCCGCAAATGTGTATGTTCACTGTATTGGCTACGGTCATCCCACGCATTGTGCCGGTCCAAAGTTGTAACAGATTTATTTGTTGGAAGTTACAAATGAAACTCAGCTCCAACTGATCACCAGCCTCCTCAAAAAACAAACTCCTCTGTCATGCCCAGAAGGCCAGGTCTCCCCCATCACCTTCCCATTTCCAGGAATCCTTTCCTCCTGAAAGGAAATCTTGGATTCCAGTATTTCTCACTGGTCACCATTTAACCACCCAAAGGCTGATTGCTGGAGAGATAACTGCCAGACAGTCTACTGAAGGGGGCTTCTCATAGATCCAATCATTATTTTGGTCTCAACATGACTCCCTGTTTTTATGATGCACTTATTCATTTCAAAGAGAAATAAGATTCTGTGTGGCCCAAAATACAAAATTATTCTCAAATTCCTCTGTGCCCCTCCTCTTTCCTTTGGCCGAACCTCTTTCACCTACAACGTCTGCCATTCGCATGCATCATTAAAACCTGCAGCCTATTATAGGTTTACATTGGGATATAAAGGTTTTGATTCAAAAGCTATAATGGTCAATGAATTCTGGGAAAAATTGACTCTATTTTATTATATAGATTTCATGGTACATTAATAACTAATGAAAATTGGTTAATCAAATGCAAAGTTTGATTTGTTAGCTTAAAGGTGTTGGGTCTGGCTTTGAAAACATAACTATATGTGAGATTATCAGTTGAGTTGGGTGGATTTCAGGATCACTCCAGGATATAACTATTTAACCTTTTTCTTTACTTTTATTAAATTATTGCAGCTTTCTTAACTTAAGGTTTTTGTTCTTTTCTCTCTATTCAGGTGGACAAATTGCTTGAGCAATTGCAGCAGTATATCTCCTCTTATGATTTGGTCAGTTTACGAGATTACTGGGCTCGACTCAACACCCGCCTCTTCTCTCGGCTTGACCAGCGCTACATGGCCGGAGTCCGAAAGATGGAAGTGGGATTGCTCAAGTTTTACCTGGTCTATGCAGCACAGAACAACAAGCATGACAAAGTTATGGAGTTTTTTGAGAAGATGACACCAGAGTTGCAAAATCAATCTGAGTTCCGAGAATGGTTCAGTAAGTGGAATTTGTTTTGTTATTTTCATAAGTATGTCTTTTGATTTTTCAGGATTAGTATATAACTGTTTTTTAAAAAAATTTTATTGTTTTTTTTTTTTTTTTTGTTTTTTTTTTTCAGGGGTGCATCTTATGTCTTAATAGCAAATAGGCTAATCTCACATGCAAGGAAGGTGGGGGTGATTAGCCTAATGGCTATCATTGCACACTATATAATCGACTACGCAAAGGTAAAATTCAATCAGATCTATTGTGTTCATTTACACACTGATACTGTTGGGAAACGTATGAATCCATAATTTACCCGAAGCAATAGGTAAAATAGCAACTTCTGTTCAATTAATTGCATGCAATGAATCATTTACAATAGGTATTGTGCTTTGGCATTAAATAGTCTAAAAAGGACTTATTTGTCATACAATGAACAAGCCAAACTTCACAAACAACAATCTCTGTGAGTAGTATGGCTGTTCAGTCCTGGCTCTTAAATTTGTGTATGGTTGCACGGATAGTATATAAGATTGTTACACAATCATTGACAAGATCTCATTCAGAGTTATTAAAGTTTTCTTCTAACAACAGACGACATCATAGGTGAAAATTTTAATTTCTGAACCAGTCACAACTGATCATCCCAGAAATATAAAAAAAGGCGATGTATATATTAAGAATGAATACAAAAACCAGAAAATATTCTTGAAAGCGTTTTTTCTTCCGCTGTCAACCTAACACTTCACGTTCTCAACGATACATGAATGATTATTAAATTAGCAATGTTCACGACCCTGTAAAATGTTACAGACTACAGCAATTTTCAAGGCGTCCATCTGCTTATAAAATCACTATAAACTCATAAAATTCTATTAAATTATATATCAAACCAAAGGAAATTGATTTTGAAGCCAATCAAGATTATTATGTGTATTACTTATAACTTTTTTTATTGGTGAGCTAATATAAAAAAAAATGATGAATATCCTAGATCAATTTTTTTTTTAATTATTTATTTTTTTCGTCATGAATGGAACTTGTGTATTTTGCTTGTTTACAAATGTCAGTTAGGGGTATCTGGTCAAATTTGGCCTAAAAATCAGATAAAGAATGCCATTTTACATAGGCTGTATAAGGGGTAATGTAAAAATTCAGGACCGCGTACATTGTCTTCCCCAGAAAATTTTATACATAGGATTTAAATTTCATAAAAATAGGATATATTTGTAGTTTTATAAGAGGGTTATGCCGTCATAGCCCCCTTAGGGGTTCACTTAAAGATTCGATGACATTTCCATTATCTTCCCTGGTAAATTTTACATAAGAATACACTTTTAGATTTTATGTAGATACTCTAACCTTTCTTTCTCTAGGGAACACACAAACATCACACGTACAGACAGACATTGAGTTTTATATATAGAGAGAGAGATTTAGTCTTGAGCAGACGACTTGTAATATGAAACATTTATAAATAATCACATAAATATAAAAATCAGCAAGGGGATAACTCATATTTTTAATCAAAGAATACAGTAGGAGATGTCTCTCTTACAACTAAAATGTTTTTTTTCCTTTTCTGTATAAGTAGCAATACACATGAAAAAATTTAAATTGCTTAAAATATCTCAATAATGGCATATATAGAAAGAGCTTGATGATCTAAGAAAGAATCTTTTAAATTTTTTTAAATCTGACTAAAAATAAAGAAGTTATGACTATTTTTGTGCCTCGCACAATTGGATATTTTCCCCTCTTTCGTCACATTTTTTACACTAATTTTTCAGTAAAAATGTCATATCTTTGTTAAAAGACAAGATTAAGCAATGAAATTTACCATATAAGTGTATTTTTGTACAAGGAATCAGAATGTGCCACTGAAAATCTCCAGAAATTAATGGTTTCCAAGTAATCTGCACTAAGTGCACATAAATATGCTGCAATACCTTAAAAATACCATGTATCCATTAAAAGAAAGAAGTTAGAAAACTCAAAGTTGAATTGTAATACATTTTATGTACAAGAAACTAAAATCTAATACTAGGACTGTTTAAAAATGAATATATTGTAAGATTTCTTTGGCATTATTGTAGATTAACACCTTCCGCTAACTCACCCCCCTACCTCCCCAATATATGAGATTCTACTTTTTTTATTTAGGCAATTACATGTTAACACCCTGAAAAACTGGGCAGAAAGAAAGAAACAAAAACAATTATTTTAGAATTTAGGGATCAGTTTCACATAAATTAAATATAAAACAATCCCCCATTTCAAGGCCATTCTAGCGTTTTAGGACAGTTAATTATTTTTTCTATGGGAGATAAATCCTGTGTGTTTTTCTTGTTTTTTTTTTTTTTTTCTTTTTTTGTTTTTTTTAGACGATTATGAGGGTCTTTGTGGGAGGAGGGGGGCTTACCACTTGAACTTAAGGTTAGTGGTAGGGCTAGAGGCAATTAAGTGTGGACACCCTGAAAACTTAGCAGAAAGAAAAAAAAAACAATTTAGAATTTCGAGTGGGGGATTAGTTTCACATATATTTAATGTAGAATAATTCACCATTTCCGGGCCATTCTAGCGTTTTAGGGCATTAATCAATTTTTTCCTATAGGAAATAAATCCTGTGCGTTTTTTTTTATGGGCGTCTGCTTTTTTTTTTTTTTTAGACGATTATGTTTTAATGGGCTTTTTTTGTAGGATTAGGGCTTCCTACTCGGACTTAGGGTTAGTGATAGGGTTAAGGAAGGGGTTTTGTTTTGGATGGAGGTTGCCATTCAGACTTAATGTTAGGGTTAAGGGAGTCTTTTAGGGGGTGGCTTGCCACTCATATTTAAGGTTAATGGTACGATACGTTCAAGAAGGCATTTTTAGGAGGTGGGTTTGTTAGTCGTACCTAGAGTTAATGGTAGAGTAATTATTTATTTTATAAATTTCACTAAAAGGCAAGAATGGCCGGGAAATCGGAGATCATTTACATTAAATTTATATGCGAAACTGATCCCCAATCTAAATTCTAAATTATTTTTTGTTGTTTTGTGTTTTCTTTTTTTCGCTAAGACTTTAAGGGTGTTCACACGTAATCGCCTAAAAAGTAGAATCTTAATTTTTTTTTAAATTGGCGACTAGAAAGTCATTACTACTAGAAGTTCGAAAGTTGAGTGAAAACCAGTATTTTTTAAAGTATTTTTTATAAAAGAACCAAATAGGATTAACTTTTTTAATCACAAGAATTTTTGTCTTATTTTTACAAAGCTTTACAAGACTTAGCTGCTGCTGATTGATTGTTATATCAGCAATACTAGCAGCCATTGTTGACTTTCGCTCAAAAAAAGGACAATATTTTTTTGGATAAGGTAATTTCAAATTACTACTACGGAAAGACAAAACAACATACAATTATAATTTTAATGCATAAAAAAAGATAAAAGATTAATTTATTTACTAGTTGGGTACGAAAAATGTAACAACATTTTCTATATTCATATTTTAAAATTTTTTAAATTCGTTATAGAATGAAAATAAACAAAAATCGCCTCGTGTTTATAGCTGCTATTACTGCTGCTACGACAGTCAGTTTTTCAAACTATAAATAGAAAACGTTTTTCGTATAGGGTAATGAAATATTATCACTACCA
This sequence comes from Sepiola atlantica, assembly GCA_963556195.1. Classification (NCBI taxonomy): domain Eukaryota; kingdom Metazoa; phylum Mollusca; class Cephalopoda; order Sepiida; family Sepiolidae; genus Sepiola; species Sepiola atlantica. Next base: position 149,628,521 of record OY744523.1, read on the forward strand.
AAAGAGAACACATATATACAATTATAATTTTAATGCATAAAAAAGTAAAAAGATTGATTTACTTACTAATTGGGCGACGGAAATGTATTTTTCAAAAATGTTCAACCGACGCCGTGTTGAAGTCTTATTTTTAAAATTTCAAAAAAATGGAGTAGCTGAATTACTTCGTACACCGACAAACATTAAAAGTGATGCTTTCGCTGATTAGTTTCAAAATTTCAGGACGAATTTCCACACAGAGCAATGGTACGAGACTTTTAAACGAAGGGGGGGTTAAAAAAAAGTGACGTAAATTGCTGAAAATAGCGTTAACATTTTTTTGCCTTTATTTGCTCAAAACTCTTAAAAATATATAATTTATATTATTATTCATGAATGCGCCTGAAAGGATATTCATTTCCTAACAAAATGATGGTATTTTGAGCACTTAAAGTACTTTAGTTTTTAAGATATGACTATTTTAATAGAACTACCCTGAAATTTGTGATTATCCAAACAGTTTTCTGGTCGATGTGTATTGCTAGTATAAGTCTAAAAATGTGCTAACAAATAAAAATTAAAAACTAAAATAACTTTACTGCATCCCGGGAAACATCGAAAATGAAAATGATGGAGGCCTGCCTTGCCTCTTCACTGTCACGTTGACCTGCACAGTGCCCACTCCAAATGTAGTTAATCTTCATGCCTCACCCTGTATATAATAACATCATTCATTCGACAAATGTTTTATTTATGTTATAACTGGCTTTCCACAGAGTAATAATAATGTGATACGTTAGTATAGATTCAAAAAGATTTTTTATTATGCACAAAAGATCAGCATCAGAATAATTCCAAGACCAGACGAATCCCCTTCCAACATCAGAACACTTTTTTACCACCATTAAATTTGGTAAATACCTCTTCTTCCTTATACATAAGAAAACAATTGTTAGAAAGCCCTAATCCTTTCTATGGGTGTGGTAGTATCCATTTTAAAATGATAATTTGCTGTATATACTTGTATAATGAATAACCTTTTAATACGAAATAGAACACCCGTGACCCATTGGTCAGTATTTGTTATATATATTATTAAATATTTGGAAATTCCAAAATGTTTCTAAAAATATTTGGAAATTCCAAGTTACAGCTGCTGCTACTTTCAAGCAAAGATATAAAAATATTTATGAAACTCTCTTGGGATGTTATAATAAGACCCCCCCCTCTCATGAGACACTGTTTCTTTTTCGAACAACCTTCTTGTCTTTGTTATTCCAACTTAATTTAACTTGCAGCCTTTTTTAGATGTCGGTCACAGCTGGCGTCTCTCACGCAATATTGAATGTGACTTTGATCTATGCGGACATATTGTTCTCACTTCTTTATCTTTGATATCTGGTGTCCTTTCGAGGGAAGGTGTGAGTGGTATTGACACAAACTGTGTGATGGACAAGCCAACTTACAAACCTTTGGTTCAAATCAATTGTTTTCATCATTATCATAATATTCACTTTAACGTTTGTTTTATATGCTGGCATGCATTGAACGGCTTTTATAAATTGACTTCCAAAATCTCTGACCAGGTCTTTATTTATCCCTCTTTCTCTCAAGTCCATCCTTATCACTTCCTCCCGTGTTTTCCTTGGCCTTCCCCTGTGAACTGGACCTGCTACCTCAACTGTTCTACATCTACTAACTCAAGAACTCTCATCCATTCTTACAATGTGGCCATACCATCGAAGCCAGATTTAATATTCCTCTCAGATCATCAGATCTAAGCCTCTCTTTAAGACTCACATCACACATTTATAGTATCATTCCTCGTGTTCTCAACCTTCACTGATCAGTTTTCATTTCCATACATCATCACACTGCGTACACATGCCTGGTAAACTTTTTCCTTGGTCGACAATGGTAAGGCTCTGCTGGTTAGTAATGACAAAAGTTCCCAGAACTTACTCCATCCACTCCTAATTTTTGTTATCACACTAGCACCTGCTTCACCCTGTGCTCCAATGGTATCACCATGTAACAAAATTTCTAAACAACCTCAATAACTTTGCCATCCACATATATTTTTACTACATTTGAGTTCTCATTCATCTCTGTTGTCTTAGATTTCTTACACACAAAGGGGTTATCATCTCTCAACTTACCAGTAATTCCACTGGACTTCATGTGTATCCAATGCTTGGAAGTTCCACAAAAAATTGAATTGCATCCATCTTCCTTACCGCAAACTGAGCAGAAGAACTTTCCTCTTTCTGAGTTATTTTCAACACTACAACCATTGATCATTACTTTAGTTTGGGTGACATTCACTCTTAGGTCTTTACTTTCCATAGCATTCCTCCAAATCTTTAACTTAACAAGTAGACCTTCCACTGTTTCACAGGCAAGTACTAAATCAGCAGCAAAGAGCATCTCTTACGGAACTCTCTCTTATGGAACTCTCTGGACAACGATTCAAAGAAACAAATGAAAAGTAATGGACTCAGTACAGAACCCTGATGTACTCCTACTTTATTATTAAAGCTGTCACTAAATGTGCTGTTTATTCTAACACGACTTTGAACATTTCTGTACATTGCTTGAACAACCTTCACTAACCACTTGTTTTCCCCTAGTTTACATAATGCCCACCAGACAACATCTCTTGACACTCTATCGCTTTCTCCAGATCCACAAAAGCAAAATACAGGTTCTTCTTCTTCTTCTTCTTCTTACCAAGGTACTTCTCTTGTTTTTGTTTCAGGATAAATATAGGAGCAGTGTTATTTTGCCCAGACATAAAACCAAACTGCATTTCATCTATGCTTATCTGACTTCTTATTTGTTGCTCAATTATTCTTTCAATCACTTTCAGAACCTGATTCATAAACTTTAAAACCTCTGTAATTACTTCTATCTAGAGCTTCCCCTTTATCTTTGTAACAGTTCACAATTGTATTAAGTTCCCAGGATGACCTCTTCTATTACGATCTGATTTGTCAAGTCTGTGATCATCTCTAATGCCTGTTTCACCCGCAGCCGTCAGCATTTCTGCAACAAGGCCTAAGGATCCTTCAGCCTTACCCTTCATCTTAGTCACAGCTTCCCATACCATTTGTTTCTCAATTCTCACAGTTCTTCCTGATACTGCTTCTGCAACTTCTAGATTTTCTCTGTTCCATGGAAACTCAGTATTCAACAATCTCTCATAATGGCATTTCCAAGCATGCTCTTGTCTTGTTCATTTGTTACCAACACTTCATTATCATCAAATGCACTTCTCTCCAACAATATCCATAATTGTCTTGGCCATCTGTTTAGCTATCCTGAATACTTCATTTGTATGGTCATCCCTTTGTAGTATATCAAGAAATCTGGCTTGCTCAGCCTCCTTGGCTTTGTATATTGCTCTTCTTGTTTCCCTCTTTGCCACCAGATACACATCCTTATTCACTAAACTTTTTATCCACTGGCTCCCAGACAAATGGCACAGATTGTAGACTACAACAGTATGCTTCAACTTCTTCCGCTGTTCTTCCACACTTCATGAAGTGAATTTTGTAACCGAACGCTCTATCATTCAAGAGCTTTCTGTCCTTTTTCCTAACCAACAGATACTCTACTCAAGTCTTTGTTGTACCAGATTCATACATAACGAGATCTACATTGACATCCTTAGAGAAGGTATGCATCTACATCTCCCTCTAACCATGCGTAAAATAACAACAGAAATTAATCTACCCTGTTTTTGACAATATTTCTGAGTTTATGTATTGTTGTTATTTACAAGTTTCACACTGTTATCCGCATCTTGGTTGTTATGTTTACAACATTTTGATCATTGTACTCTTTGGTCTTCTTCGGGTACCTTGTGATGATATTCCTGAGATAAGGTATTGTTAATTTAATCTAATATGTAAAAATGGCCGGATTTTAAAAGTTGGACGTAAATAGCATTTAAGCTGACAAATCAAACTTTGATTTTGACTAACCAATTCTCATTTCTTATTATTTATCATGTGATTTCCTATAGACTAAGATATTTCGTTACAAGTTATTTAAAAAAATACTTAATTCAGTCCAGCAGTGTGGTGATACAGACATTTTGAAATAATCACGCAAAGAAAACTCAGCTAAGGGGAATAACTCTCACTAAAATAATAAGAGTTATTCACCATAGCTGTTTGCGTTCCTTATTTGCTTTTAGCATAGCCATATTTACAAAACACATTTTGCTGAGTCATACAGCCAGTAATAATTATAATGAAATCATTGTGTTAACTACTCGGATGTACTACAATTTATTCAAAGTGCATGTGTATGGAGAAGCAACATCAGATGTAGTTTTGACAAATTTCGAAAAGCATGAGGGTTTTTAAGGATGCAGTGTCTAAGCAGCCAACAACTGATGCAGGCAATTTATTCCATGTTTCAGCAATTCTGAGCATGAATAAATGTTTCTGAAAGTCGTGGGAGCTGTGTTGTTGTCTGACTTTGTTAGACACATTGAGATCAAAAAGATTCTCAGAGTTGTTGTTGGCGAGATGTTTAATACTTTTGTGGCTATTTACTAAGTCAATTTCTAGATATCAGAGCATCAATGAATCCAAACTCAGGGAAAGAAAGCATTCAGAGTATGGCAGGTGTCTGGAGAAGGATATTTACTTAGTTCCCAAGCAGTCAAAAGATTGAACGAGATGGGGGTTCCAGACTGAGGATATGAATTCTAAGTGGAGTCGCATTTATTTCCATATTTCAGACTGTTCCTCAGATACATTTAGAATGAGTATTAGGTTTATTTAAAAATTCCCAAACTAGGACAAATGGCACAAACAGAGCGTAGACATCTGAAACATTGTAAACATAACAACCAAGACAAGGAGAAGAGTTTGAAATAACAACAACGAATTGCGTACAATAGATATTCTTAATTTATATTCTAACTAGCCGGAATACCTGTCACAGGACAGGTACATGACACTGAACTCTTTAATTGATACAAGAGGGTATATTAAAAAAAAACTCAAATCAATTAAAAGCATTTTGCTGTGGCAAAAACTTTTTGAAAGTAGAGTTTACATGACTGAAGTTATGGGCTTACAAATGTTTTAATTATATGGAGTTTAGCGACCATTCAAGGAAGGGCGTCTTAATATGATTAAAAATTGCTCCAACTTTTTAGAATATGTATACATTTTGTGTCTTTTAGCTAAATCTCATTAAAAAACCTCATTGATTCCTTCGCCTTTTGGCTAAAAGCAAAGTGTAGTATCTGTTCTGTCCTTTAATCAGTGAAGGAGAAATCCTTTTAGACTGTTACAATTTTTATTTTTGTTCCAATCCAGAGTGCCCCTTTTTGGGGTGCTGAATTTTTCCCACATTAAAAACCAAGCTTGTGTCTAACTCTGTCCTCATGGGAAAGCAAGTAAATAGAAACTACTTCATGAGAAAAAAGGATAAAAATAAAAACTTGGACGATCTGCATTGGCAAGGAATCACTCCTAGCAAATTTTCTATGTTGATCCTCCCAATCGAAAATCCCTGCATCAGCAAGCCGTAGGTGTCCCTAAAATCCTGCATTCAAATATCACACTAATGTGTGTTAGTAGTGTTCGGGCATGATTTTCTTAATGTAGATTTTCCAGGACAGCTAAGGACACTCTGGTCTTAATGGGGTTTAAGTAGCCTAAATATTTGAGCATAAATCCGATGCATCTGGAGACTATTATAATAAAAACAGTCGTGAATTTCAATTACTAAGGCTGTTATGTTATACATGAGTGAGCATCAGACCAAAAAAAGTGTTCCCATGTGATGTCACAGCATGAGTGAGCAAGAATTGGTTCTCATGCTAAAACATAATCTGTCTGATATCACTAACATTACCAAGAATAGCTTAATCAAACAGGAAGCATCTTTGAGATGCTGGATAAGTCATTGGCAGGATGGGTGGGGGCAAAATGTTAATACTAGCTACTGTTAACACTGACAATAAACACTCCTAGGCTCCCAAATAATTACATAGAATTGCAACAAAGTTGGCATGAAGCACTCTTAGCATGCAAAATGTGTTAGTGTGTTTTTGTGTGTGTGGGGGGTGGGGTTATAATACAAGATCTAACAATAATAAATACTCATAGGTTCACAACTATTGAACAAAATTCCACCAAATTTGGCATGAATCACCCTTGACATAAAAGATGCATCATACTATGAGGGTCAAAATTCTGACATCGTTGCGAATAACAAGTAAGTTAATCATTTGCTCTTGATTAGGTATAACCATATTTGTGATTTTATATCAGTTATCTTAGTAATTACAAGTGTGATACTATAGATGCCGTAAGAGCCGAGACTCCGAACAAGGATAGGAAGTGACTCATCAACGCACACAAAAGAAAGTGCGGGAGTGGTCAGGTTGCATTGTTCAGAGGGCAGGGGCTAGTCGGTGACTGACAAAAGACCGGAGTTGACGAGTTTTCGACTCGGAGGGAAGACATTAAATTCAGTTTAGTGATAACTTCAGGCGAGAGCAGATCGAGCTGAGCAAATAATGAGATAAACTGATCAACCGAGTAACCGTGGTGGCCGTGAAAAATTATCGCAGTTTGAAGTCAACTTCATGCAAGAGCAAATCGGGCAGACCCGAGATGAGCTTACGACTTCAGGTACCGACAATGGGGGCCTCGACAGTTCGCAACGATGTCACACACACTCAGTTTCAACTGACTTATACACAGTGTATCTGAGTTTGTGTTTTTCTTGTGAGTTGTGTTGTTTGTTTTTCTAAACTAGTGCTGTGCCCTCGACGATTCGTCAGTGGAATAGACGACATGGCTAGAACGAAAGATGAAGAGAAACAGAAGAAAACTATAGCACACACAACATTGGGGTTGGTGGCGATTGTTGAGAGGGACAGTATGGTTGTTCATTAGGTGTACCTACCAACGTAGCCCAGGATTCATTAATGTTATTTTAGTTTAAATTTTTAAATTTAAAAAGTAATAATAATGTGTAAGTTTTGAAGAGATAGAAAAAGAAAGCTCAAAATGTAAGGGAGATAACTGATATTTTTACCTTTCAGCTGAAATAGGAATTATTTCCCTTACATTTTGAGCATTTTAGGTCATTATTTAAAATTGTCTCCATTTTAATAATCTTCTTTGTCAGAATAATTATTTTCAGAAACTAACTGGAGTGAATTACACTTTTTTAGTGGGAAGAACATGCTGCAAGAATACAAAGGAAGCAATCACTAGTCAAAATCAAATATCGATTTTTAGGATGCATTGCTATTTAGGCCCAACATGGAAAATCTGATGAGATAACTTTTTATCTTAGAAGATTAGATTAGAAAAGATATATTTCTTCTAAATGAATTAATTTAATAATTTATGTAAAGACCCTGAGTAAACAGTTATTAGTATGATTTTCTTTTATTGAATTAGCCCCATCCACTCAAATTACACAAAAATGTATAAAGACAGTTTCCCTCCATTTCATTGATGTTAATAACTTAACAAAAGGTACATAATCAAATCTGTTTCATTAATTATATAAGGCAAATATTGAACTGTTCTAAAAAAAAAGATCACGATTGTTTATCTGATCAATTTTAATATTTAATCCTGATCTATATTCTATTTTTGATTAGTCATAAGTAAAAAAAGACAGATTAGCTTTTACTCTCACATTCAGAAGTCCTCTCACTGTCACTCATAAACACTGGGAACAAATTCAATAACAGAAATATTTTGAGATTCACCGGCTGACCAACATTTAACTTCAAAGAGAGTGAGAAAGAAAGGAAGGAAAAAGTAAATAGAGAGGGAAGGAATGAAGAACCCGAGACAAAACAGCTCCGGTGGCTCAATTGGTTCGTCCGCCGTACGTACAGACAGAGGTTGTGAGTTGGAACCTCACCCGAGGCATAAGTATTTTATTTATCTCCTCTCCAGGAGGTTAGACACAAGGTCAGGTATGGTTTTGAAAAGCCAGCATACTAGGATTAGCGCGCTCTGGCCTACAAAAAAATGCCTGAGTAACCATGTCGGCATTCCCCAATAGGTGCGCTTCAGGCGATTAGAAATAAACTAACCCTTTCTCAAAGAGAAGGTAGAGCTTGGGAGGGTCGATCTCCTCAGACTGAACATAACCATACCTGTCCGACAGCAACAAAGTCACTATTGGACATGTCGAGGACGTATCCCCGACTGGTAAGAACACACTCGAGGCATAAATGTTCTTACTCTAATTTTGTCCCAAAATGAACTTAAACATTTCAGATAACAAAATTAAGCAAATTGATTATTTTTATTTTTTCTGCTATTTACAAAAATAAGGATTCTGGGCAACACCGGGTAGCTTTGCTAACAATTGATATAATTCTATTCATTTATAAGAGGAGAGTACCTAGTCAGTACCAATGATAGTATATGTAGATTTAAGTCTTGCGAGACGAGGAGCTCTCAGTCACTATGTACTGTTGATATCTATGTTTGGTCTCGTCTACATAATCACACATAAATTGCAATTAACAATCAACAAACAAAGAAATGATTTCTCCTTTTTCATTTAACTGCAAGTGTATTCTGTGCTGGTAAACAAACAAAAAACATTCCTTTCATCAATACTCAGACTTCATAATTTCCATTTAAAACTAAGCAAGTAATATTTTGAAAGCTAAAATGTAGGCTTCGTTTCAATAAGCACACTTAAATTAATATTCTTAGAATGTAATTAATTACAATTAAGGTGGTTTTGTGTATATTGTTTTATCAATCAATATAACATTAACATTCATCTCATCAACCGCGTGTACAAATAAAGAGATTAAAATAAATTTACCGTAACAAATTTACTTACAGTTTAGGTCCGCTAGTTAATGAATTGATCAAACTATTCCATAAGTCAAAATACAAATCGGATAAACTAAATGAAACTAAAGCAATAGTTTTGTTTCTAAGGTGATAACTCTGGATATATCAAAGGTCTTTGATAGGGTTTGCCACAATGGTTTGTTACACAAGCTTGGTAGCTATGGAATATCCAGAAATGTCCTCTCAACTATTAAATCCTTTCTCTCTAATAGGTCTATAAAGTAGTTGTTTCTTTGGTCAACAACAGACAGCTGTTTCGCCATATCACAGCTCTTCAGTGACACTAAAAACAGTCAGATGCATCTAACTGTGATTCTAAACCCGATCACCTTATCACTAGTCAAGAACCTTAGCATTCTGCCACTGCAACATGTAAGGAAACTCTATGATGTTTTTTATATTCACGTTAGTGGCTACCTAGAGTGTTCTTTTCTTTTATGAAGAGCTATGCATTTATGCTAAGTGAGAGCCAATGATCTCCCTCATCAGAGAGCTCAATCCAGTAGGGGTGGAGAGCAAATGTATTTATTCATCCAAAGGCAGCTGTTTTGCCGTATCACGGCTCTTAATTTTTAAATGAAAAATCCTACACAAATACAAAGTATTGTTGCATGTAGATGTCAGTTTTACTTTTTTCAGTAAAGAAAAAAAGCAAAGAAAATCTCATCTCTTTCATCTCTTAACTTTCTCTTTGAAGGTTTTTGAAGAAACAACGATTGTGTTTAGAAAAAAAAATGATCACGTGAAGAAAATCTAACGTAATCATGCACTGACAAAGGCTGATTACATATGTGACCAGCAATACACAACACATCATTGTAATCAGAAAACATTGTAGTAGGTCAGTGTGATGAAGAAAGCCATTCAATGGAGGAAGTGATCTTAAAGAATTAAAAGTAAATAAGTCATAAAAAAACGATCAGGTACTTTTGTATAAAACAGGGAAAATAAGTACAAAGAGATTTATTTGCTTTCATCTTTGCGAAATAAGAAATATATACATGCATGTATAAATATCTACGTTTACCTATGTACATAGATTTGCTATTTGAGTTTTTTTAATTTCTCATTTTTGGTGTCATAGAATACTCATGTTTGATCAACAGTTTAAACAACACTTTTGGGTTAGTATTTTGATACTAGTTTATCTTCATTTCTCCTTCACTGACCAACTTAACTATTAATAGGGGTGGGACGTAATGGGCAAGATTTATTTAAAATAAATTTAACGAGTGTAAGAAAGTGACACACAAACCCCAAAAAATCCAGGACAATCTTCTAACAATAAACTGTTGTTCCTGCCGCTCTTCAGTTCATTCTATTTTCATTCTCAACTCTTTTCTGTTTCTTTTTTATCAGTTACCCTGGACGCTATGCAAATTTCCCTTCCAAGCTTTCATGCATGGCACAGGCTATTTTTTGTCATTTATGTCCGGGGGATTGGCTCTGTCCATTACGTTCTCATCATAACACATGCAGCAGCTGCGAGGTGGCCTCCTTCGTCTGGCTCCTTCAGAATTGTGGCACAGCTGATTCAGTCGCTGCTTGAGGTGGTTCTACCAAGTCATGTTGATCTTCACTGATGTCGTCACTGTCGCTCAACCGATTTATGCCATCATCGACTGAGCTATTGGCCTCATCATTCATAGCTGGCACACACAATTTGCTATCGCTTGACGCTGCACTTCTATTATCTTTTGAGTTGCTCACCATTCGAGGATACGGACAAAGATCTCTTACATAGCGAGGCACTCTGGTAGCAACAGAAGGACTTCATACTTGTGCATTCGCCGGAGCCGGAGCACCATGGACATCATCTTTAGGCGTTATATTGTACCAATAAACCGCCTCTTCAGCAGTGCATCCTTGCCTAGTGGCAATCCGTTTTATAGATCTATGAGACCTCTCGGCAATACCATTTCCTGACTTCACATGCACACCAGAAACACAATCGAACACCCCAGCTTTTAGCAAACATTCTGAACCTGCTAAAAGCTGTACCATTGTCGGTCAGTATTTTTTTGGGTGGACCCCTCCCAATAAAAACAGAGCTGAGACACTGTATGACAGCAGAATCCTCTCGCCGCAAGAGTTGTTATATGGCAAACCGGGTAGGCTTGCAATCAATGAGGGTTAGGTAGTGAACACCCCAATAGTGGGTGACATCCATACTCAACTATTGCCATATGCTTGATTATTCGAGGTTCCCATGTTGCCATAGTATCGGTGCAGGATCAATAGACAGACAACATTCGCAAGAGAATGCAATTTCAGATTTGACAGCCCTCTTTGTTATACCAGGGGCGATCCTCCTGACGAAGTAGGTTGTTCGTTTCACTCCAAGATGACCGCTGTTCAAATGGATCTGTCGTATTTGGCTCGGCTCCATGCTGTTATTGGTGGCGGCACATATTTGAGACACAGACTGTTTTCTTCCTCATTGCCTCCAGCCATCTCTGCGGGACTCTTGTGATCTTATTGGCTTTATTTTGACTTGACCTGACGAGCACAATGTCTACCACTAGCACATACTCTTCGACGAGTTCTGAAAAACGTTTGCAACCGTCTTCTGATAAGCATTTCAATAGCAGCCTTAGTGCTCACTCTGGATTTGTTAGTCGACATGTTAGTAAGCCATCAGTGAACACATAAAAAGTTGGTCTTCAGGTGTAAAGATTTGGCCTTCCGGTGTATAGCCATAGTTACTCCTTTTAGAATGGCATCCAACTCCATAAGGTTTATGTGTTGTGTGTCCGATTTGGACCGCATCCAACACACAACTTCAATCGCGGTCCCATGTGATTTCAGCAGGACGCCTGTGGTCAAAGAACTTGCGTCAACTCGCATGTCAAACTCCTCGCTGTTGATTCACCATTTACCTTTGCATGGGCCGGCCTGACTCACTATTAAGTCTCGGTTAGCATACATCTTAATGGGACATCCTCGGTTTGATCTCCCTATCCTTCTGTCTCTGTGCTTGCCCTTTGCGTTATGACACTAGTTGCTACTCACAGCTGGCCATACACTGAGAGATGCCCAACAAGCTATCCGCAGAGACAGAACACCTTTCTACTGGTAATAGTGTCTTGGACGTCCGGCAGCTCATTCCCACATTTCCAAAACAGGGCATCGTCTACTCCCCAGACAGTCAAGCCAAGCACTCGGGCTCATCCTTTGGTCGCTCTGGAGTTTTGCTGGCCAGTTCAACGCATGACAAATGTTTGGCAACACTGGTTGCGGATGCAACACTTTCATCCACATGCACATTATTGATGTAAGTCGATGTCACCTTCTTGATGTGGTCATCTTGTGATAAGACTGGGTTCACAATAGACCTCATTATTTGCAGAACCACATTCAGACCAAATCCCAACCTCGTTAAACAATACCTTCTACCTTGGAAAACAACTGTCTGGTAGAGCCAAAGTGACTTACCAATGCCCACTTGAAGATAAGCAGATCGGAGATCCAGCAATGCTACATTTGATCATAGCTGTCTTCATTCCCTCAGTTTGCTGGCGCAAACATCAGCATATGTAGTATATGCATCAACATGGAGGTTTAGTTCCCTGTAGTCCATTACAGGGCACCCTTTTGATTTATTCTGATGGACGTCAGTCATCAACGGAAGCAGTCCTTATGGGGGTCCCAGCTTTTGTTTGTTATAGGGAGCAAGCCATCCTTCTTCCTTGAATAGTTTCCTGATTATTGCTGACATCGAATACACTGTGACACAGTTTTTCAGCTCATCAGGAGCCTTGCCTTCCACCCATTTCCACGTTGCAGTTCATTCATTTTGTTGTTGGTCAAACTCCGCTCGAAATTCAGGTACTTCAATGATACGGGCTGGTGCAGCCGTGTCAACAAAAACTGGCTTGTCAAGAAATTAGACCTCCCGATTTTAAGACGGATACTCTGCCTAGAGCTTTGATCGCGTCTATCCCCATCAAGAGGTTGAATCCAAGAGGGTGCCCCACCATTACCTGGACCTCAATGACAACTGCACTTCCAGTCAGAGGCTCACGAACCCAACTCCACATCTCTGTGTTCTGCTGCCAATAGTAACCATCTCAATGGTCTGCTTTCACCACGTCCGGCAAAGAAGTAGGGATGATTATATCTCAAATTAATTCTCCCTTAGTTATTATCACTTGAAGTAAGGATTGAAGCTTCAACCCATAGAAGCCTTTCACCGTTTCTTAATCAATGCTCTTAACATTTTTGTATCTTTTTTTCTTTTAATAATTTTCTCCGTTCTTTATTGATTCATCTCTTTCTTTTTTGTTTCAGTTTTTCCATTTGTCCGCAATCCCGAGGATCATCCAGTTTTTTCCATGCATTTTACACGCCATTGGCAGGAGACATACTTTCTGTCTTTGCATAACTTCCTCAGCACAGTCCTTCAGGTGATCCATATCCTTCAACAATCACATTCATAATGAATACATTTTTAAAACGATACAAAAACCAAAGTTAACAATTTATCATTATGTAGCTTTACGGCTGATTCTTCTTCTCGCAACAGATCTTTCTTTTTTTAACCAATTGACATGCAGTAGTCATGCAGTGTAGCAGCCATCATGCGGGTCCACGAGGTAAAAGAGTGAGAGTCATGCCGTGTGTCGTTCATCAGAGATTGAACTCAGAGCGTTCCGGTTAAAAGATAGAATCTTGTTATTTCTGTGCGAGGACAAGAGTCCATTTATGCAAATGACCATTGTTTTGCATGAGCAGATTCTCGTTGAAATAAAAAGAGTAGAAGAAACTTTCCTCCCCGAGTGTAATGATAATAACATTACTATATGTTGAGTGTTAAGCAAGAAAAGGAGAAAGAAATTGAATTGGGGTTTGTGGCGGGTTACCTGATTGATGAGAGTCGGATTTTTTTTAGAGTTGGCGTCCTTGTGTTTTAGAGAATTGTTAATACAATCCGGGAGTCAGACTTTTGATTTTTTTTTTTTTTTTTCGTGCGTGCACATTTTTTTTCCTTTTTCAACTACAAGTAAGCTCAATCAGTTGTGACATCTCTCTCGTTCTTCCTCTTCTTTTTTGTTGTTGTTAACAGTCATAGGAAATAAAAAGACAACACCATTATTTTTGCTCTGTGGCTCTCATGTTTTTATGCAGATTCGTTTTTTTTTTTACAAATGCAATCGTATTACATGCAATATACTGCAAAGTTACTTCAGTATTATATAAGCTTCTCTTCGACCATTCTCCCAGAGAAATGGAGATAGAGTTCCGAACAATATGTTTGAATCTGTTCAGGCCTCCAGCCAAAGAGAATGATTTCATTATCCTATTCACTACATGTCATTTGAGAGTTCCTGTCTGTGACCCAACTTTCTGAACATGTCAGCTCAAATTCTACTTTTGAATTTCTAGTGGAATTTTCCACTTCCTATTTAATCTAACCTTCATGTGGGAAATTTTGTTTTAACACACCACGTACAAATATTGCTACAATTAGTTTTGAAAACTAATCATTTCATAGAGTACGTGATTGACCCAATGGATACCATCTTCAACTATGGAATCTGAGTTGAAATCCTATCGGATCTATTGTGTTCAATTAAGTACTAATACTATTGGGAAATGTATGAATCCACATTTTTCCCGCAGTTATCGGTAAAATAGCAATATGTGTTTATTTCATCATGTACAATGAATCGTTTCCTGTAGGTATTAGGTTTTGGCATTAAATAACCAAAAATAATTCAATTCAATTCATATATTCGCAAAAGATTAGCACAGGGCTAGAGCCATATAAAAGCAGGTTATGAAAGAGGGGAGGGGTTTATGTACAAGGTTAATAATCCAAAAATCGATGGTCACGATGCGTCCAACACTGTCTTGAATTGTTGGACGGCTTCCGGCAGCTTCTACAGCCCAGCAATCTGAACCGAAAAAGAAGCATTACGACGGATGAGTCAAAATCATCTTCAGTACATCTTCTGTGAGTTTTCACAAAGCCCTATCTGCAGAAACGGTATGAAGAAGAGGTCATTACATTATAGTTGCCGCACATGATGTTAAAGGCAAGGATGAGCTTTCCACGCAGCTGCCTATGCTCCAGCGAGTACAGGTTGAGGGTCTTTAGTTGTTGTCCATAGGATTTTGTGTGGAGACCATCCGCATCACCAGCCTCTTAACTCTCTCCAGGTGCTGAATATCCCAAACAAGTTAGGGGAATGAAGCCTGGATGCTGTGTTCCAGAATGTGTCGCATCAGACACGTGCAGCTGGAGGAAGATGTCGGCTGTCACAATGGCAAAGGAATGGTAGATGAGAAGAACAAGCATACCAAAGGCCGTGTTAGTCGGCTGAATACATTTAGTCCAGTCAAATAAACCTCAATTTTTGCAAAAGGTTAAACTAATTACAACACAAGTTTTTTTGCACAATACATTTCTGTAAGGTCTCTATTTTGACATACTAAAAGTCTAGAAAAATCTACTGATGTGAAATATACAAATTTGGCATTTTTTATCAACAGGTACTCTGTATTTTTCAGTGAACGTGATGTATGCTATTAATTGCGCCAAGGCATTATTTGAAATTTATAAGTAAAAATTAGGATATCAAATGATGTATATAAGATGCTTCTTTAATATCACAGTAAAAATTAACCTATATAAAATGTTTTTAGGATAAATATTAAGTTTTTCATTAAAATACACCGTTTTTCCGTATGCATTCAAAGAATATTCTCCCATTATCAAATTATTGGGATATTTCATGGAATTATTTTATTAGATATACTTCTACATTATTATTTTTCAATTAAAAAAAAAATGAATATATTATCAACTACACCCTTCACACACACGCAAGGAGGTCATGTTTTAATGATCGTTTATTTATTGGTTTGTTAGTTTATTTGTATGTTTGTTGGCAACTTTATGCAAAAAATAATCACCAGATTTCAATGCCTTTATTACAAAAGTTGTAGCTTGGCCCAGGGAAGTCCCATGATAAATTCTGTATGTAATCCAGTTCAATGTCTGAATCCAAGATGTTTTTGAAAATCCTATCATTGTCAAATTTTCAAAGAAAATCACATCTCAGTCAATTTCTTGTCTATTCTTTTGAAATTTAAAACATCAGATCAAATTTCACCTAGATCGAATACAGATTCAAGATTTGTCAGCATTTTTTATTTTAACATAGAACATCCTATTAACAACTTCAAATGAATCTCTATCAATCTGGCATTTCTCAATCAATCTGTGTAAACTTTCGCATGTTTATGCATTGTCTCATTTTCAAAAACATTACCAAGTTTCATTCGCATAGTAGGGTAACACAATAAACCTTGGCGGAGGGTTATGCTCTCTGAGTGCTTTTGTTATTCAATTATTTTGCAATCATCTAACTAAATGTTATTTTCAGACACTGACAAATTAGCGCAAGCTGTACCACAAAACTCTCCAACTATGTGTTGAATAATTAAATCTATACTTTTTACATGTTCATCATGCTGTAATGACATCTTTTTGCAGAGTCACCTGATCGAGTTAAGGCTTTTTGGTGTTGATAGCATATCAGTCATTTCTGGTATGATGACACTATTGATCACCTGCCATTCCCAATTCATGGGAGTTAGAAAACGAGTTACTAACAATATCTGTGCTTATTAATATACATGCATAGAATAGAAATTTGCAGCAACTGTTGTTGAAGGCAAGATATTTAATCCACTGTGATTATGTTTTTATGTATCTTTTGGAAAACCTGATGATAGCGCATTTTGTTGAAGTTCCCTTCTGGCATTTTTCAGATGCAATAATGCTTTCTTTTGATGCCCCACACTAATAGAAGACCTCTGCACAGTACTCTAAGTCTTTTTATTTTCATAGCAACTGCTTTGCCTACATTAAATAGGCATGAAGCTGTGTAATATCCAAGTAAGGCATAAAAAATGGTAAGCACATGCTGGGGCCCAGATCAGATTTTGAACAGTGTATATTTTAACAGCACTTTCAACAAAAACGCATTTGCCATGTTTGCACAGTACATATTTAATATATACATAACATAGTTATTTAAATGTAAGACTATGATGCAAAATGATCCGATATAGAAATGCTCCTCCATTCAAACCAAAGTGCCTACCAGTGGGAAGTTTGCATTCTTGGTATCGAAGCTGGCTCCATAGGGCACTTCCTAGAATTGCTTTACTTGCAGATCTGGTAGAACCAATGGAATCAAGCATAGATGTTATATAGCTACATAATTCATACTTAAAGAGGTCCTGTATATTAAAGTTTTTTTTTGTTGCAGTTAATGTTAGGAATTGAAACAGTGCTTGTGGATGAGTATTGATTTACTCCTCTCCAGGAGTTAGGCACAAGGCCAGTTTTTATCTTACTCCCACAAGTAAGATGTGACCCAAGGTTGGGTCTGGAAAGTGGGGTTTAAAAATTGCCTGGGCAGCCCCGTTGGCATTCACCGGTAGCCTGGGAGGGTGGACCTCCTAGAACTGCACAGGACAGACCCATAGACAGGCGTAAATCAAGCCCCGAAGGCCAAGACAATACCAGTCTATGGGATGCAGTATCCATCGGAACAGATACTACACTTTGATCTTAGCCAAAAGGCCAAGTGCTTGTGGATGAGTATGCACTGCTATTTTGTGTATAATCACATCTGTTTTTGATTCAAGAGTAACTGCCTGTTTTATTTTCACTTGAATGAATTATTGAATACCTCATTGCTTTCCAGGCAACATTTTCTGTTTGATCTGCATTTACTGAATCCTATACAACAATACCTGAGATAATGCTGTGCAGTGACTTGTCAGATTTACTTCAGGAATATCTGGCTATCAAAAAGCTGATAAGCTTTTTTGTATCCGTACAGTCTCTCTTTTGTCGGGTGTCATTTACTTCTTTGTGCTGTTCACTAATTTGATAATTGACACCAGTAAACTGCTGCATAAGTTAGTTCAGATCAAACCGGTAAAGATTTAATCCATATGACTTGCTACACCTATTTTAAAAAACAGAATGCAAATCAGTAGCCATTTGTTGAAGATATAAAATATTGTCTTAGCACACAAATTTTGACCTGCTGCAACAAAGAATGGTAGCATGTTATACAATGAAGCAAGATGGAGACTCCAGTTTCCTGTTCTTTCAGCCCAGAGAAAAACGTTTCAAAATGTCTAGAATTTTCATATATTGCAACTGCAAGCAGCAAGTATGATAAGTCAATTTTTTCCTATTTTCATGTTCCAACTCTTCATGGATAGCCATAGCTGTTATCATAGATTCTTCATCTACCACCGTATCTGTTAAATTAGTACCTATCACTTGGATTATATTAGATGTCTCTGTTAACATGTGGGTCTTCTTCACTTTGAGTTTCATTGTCAGGTACAGAAGTATGTGCCACGGTGAGTTCCAATATGTATGACATATTTGATTGATCTAAGTCAATGAAAGGAAAAATCACAACAGTTGCCCTCCCCCAGATGATTTCCTTTGTATACCATTTGCATGAATTCTGACAATCCTGGGCATGGTCATTGCAGAAACTGGGAAACTGTTCACATGATATCAAGTAAATATAAAGATTTAAGAAAATGATCACAAGGCTTAAGATGTGTAAGTTCACCAAAATGATGTAGATTATGTTTGTGATAATGTTAATAATGAATTGTTACTTGTTCAGACCTAAGTATCTCATTAGTCATTAGTTCATGCTGGGAAATCACATGAGTGACAAATTTACCTGGTGTTAATATGGCAATAATAGCCATCCCATTAAAGGTGCCATATCCATCAAGAGTTTGTATATTGTGGTCAATGTTGTCTGCTGCATATAGAATAAATTAACCTTCTGTAACAGTGACGTAACAGTTACAGAAGCATTTCGTTCAAATGTTTGGACTTCGTCATATGAACTACAAAACCCATGTTGCTGTAATTAATCTAATAAAAAACCTTGAACCAAAATCGTGATGCATTTGTATGGCTAACTATAATTGTAAAGGAGGAATCACCATACTTGGTTAAATAGCTTAAATGATAGCATGTCCCAGGGATTTCTGTTTCTTCTCTGTATTTTTCTTGTTGCAATAATCTGCATAAGTTAAACAATATTATCAGGGAGAAATCACAAGGTCTTCTCTGAACTAAGTTCATCTGTGGATGGATAATTTGAGTTTCCAGTCATATCTTTTATTTCATTGTTTGCCTATCCTACAGTTGGTACTGCACCATTAACAATAGACTGCATCCTTGGCATGTAAATCATTTGCAGAGGATAATCTTTCTAGCACTGTATCACTCCACTCATCATTCCGGGATTTACATATTTTGTCTATAGTGTTATCAAATGTTAATGTTTTTACAAAGTGATAACTCTGACTTCTTTGCTTTTCTTAGTATTTGATTGATGTACCACAAAAAAAGCAGTAATCTTTTAAATCAAATGTTCTTGTTCGGGATTGTAACCTACAATTAAATGTTGATATATCAACTCATTCCACGTTTTCATCTGCTTTTATAATGTTAGCGTTACACTATCGTTTTTTACAGCTCTTATGCAAATGTTACCTTGCATATATACGAAAACTACTTTCATGTTCCTCACACGCTTTATTGATGCTATCACTTCCTTTTCGGTAATTGTCACTGCATCCCCAACATTATTACCCATGATACCTTCATTACAAAGTATTCACATATCTCCAATACTTGCATTAGACATTATTCAATTTGTAACAAAATGAAATTAACAGTAAAAACCAGCAGTGTATAATGGACTAGAAATTTATTTTAGTAAGTTATTCTAAACTATCGAACTATGATATATATTCTAAAGAATTCTTTAAACATCGACCAATATATTTTAGTTTTAACTTCTTCATTTTATTTTAAACCAGTTTTCTTGTGTAAAATAAAAAATGTTCAAATTTTATTTTGAATCAAACACTTTTTTTTGTATGTAATAAAACTTTTACGTCGTAAAAATATTTTGGTGCATGGAAAAGCAATATGGCTGCCAACAATTAAAACATTCAATTCAATTTCGATTCTCAAAACTTTAAAAAGTAAATTAGAATTTCATTTCAGGATAAGAAATACATTTAAGACCAAAAATCAATTTCATCCAAAATTTGAGCAATATAGGTTGTTTACATTTCTTTGTCGTAAAAACACACTATTTTCACAGATTGATAAATGTAAAATTTTCTGTCGATTTTTCTAGACTTTTAATATGTTCATATAAACACCTCATAGAAATGCATTGTGCAAAAGAACCTTGTGTTGCAATTAGTTTGACCTTTTTCACTGATGTGACTGGACTAATTAGGTAGTAGTAGTAGTAAAGAATGAATCAACCACAACACCCAAGTCTTTGGACTGCGTCATATCGTCCAGAATCAATCAGTTAGTTTGAAGTCAAGTGATATGTTAGGTGAAGGACTGAATGGAAGATGGTTGCATTTGTTGACATTGAGAGGCAAATCCCATAGTTTTGACCATCTCCAGATGAAGATCTTCAAAATCACTTCTGGGATCAATGATCTTGACATTATCGGCAAAAAGAAGAACCTTCTGGGAAATACCCTCAGGCAAGTCATTGATGAACACCAGGAACAGAAAGGGGTCCAGTACTGAGCCTTGGGGGATACCACTAACTGCATTAGAAATACTAAAGGGGGAGCCATTGACTTGTGCTCAAAAGAGACGACCAGCAAGAAAGACTTTGATCCATCTCACAACATGTGGTTGAAAGCCATAGGCCTGGAGCTTGTAGAGCAGAAATTTATGATTCACTGAGTCGAAGGCCTTGGAAAATTCAAGGAAGACAATGTCAGCCGCATCGCCATCGTCCATGATTTTAGTGACCCACCTCTTCCATAATCAGGAAATTGGTTAAGCAGGATCTCTTTGGTACAAAGCCATGTTGGAATTGAGAAATTGATGCAGTCAGGAGATGGGCCATCATGCCTGACTTGATAAGGGTTTCAAAGACTTTGCAGATGAGAGTGAAACTGGCTTGTTGTTGATTGTATAAGGTTGATATACTGTAAAAATAATCAAATCAAATTAAATATTTCATACTTTGCAGTCTCAAAGTGAATCTACTACTTAGAAAAGTGGTATCCCTATATTCACCATTAGCCGACTGACTGTAAGGCTGTAGCGTTTTTGCTCAATCAACGGTCCGGAATTTTTACATCCTTTGAAACCACTGGTATCAATATGTTAATCGAATTTTCATTGTATAGTATCATCTATAATAAATGATGATCAGAGATACTGTATACTAAAAAATTCAAATTAATCAATACGAATAGACTTTCATGATTGATCTTCAGGTTGAATAAAAGCGTAGTATCTGTTCTATCCTTGGTCAAAGTGGAGAAGGGCAATTTTTGTTTTTTCCCAAATTTAGAATGCCCCTTTTTAGTAACTGGATATCCCTACATTAAAAATCGACCTTGTGTCTTACTTTATCCTCGTGAGGAGGCAAGTAATTTGGAATCAAGACAATCAAAATGAGTAAAAAGAATGAAATGAGATAAGGTTTACAGTGTTTGTCATCGGTGCTCAATATTAAAGGTATAGAGTTTAATATTTTTTCTACATTTTATATATTACTAGAGTAGACACTTCATCTAGTGTGTGTGTGTGTGTATATATATATATATATATATATATATATATAAATAAATAAATAATATATATTGTCTATGTTCTGTTTTGATGGATTGGGTTATCCTTTTTTATTTCATCATTTATGATGTCATAAAAATTCTTCCCGATGTCTTCCACTTTTTAGCGGATGACGTCATCCAGTGTACGTAGTGACAAACAAACATATAAGATAACAAGTTCCACAGATTTTAGTAGTATAAAAGATAGTTTTTCTAGTAATATATATATATATATATATATCTAATCATATTATATACATACAGTCACTCTTCACATAGACGACCTGTTATAACCCAAACAAATTGCATTCTTATTGCCTGAGGAAAATATTCAGACTTCAGAAATGGATTGTTATAAGCTTGTTTGTAGCTGTCTAGAAAAAGCTTCTTTTTTTAAAAAAAATTTCTAATTCTAAAAATTGAAACATATGAAAAAAAATTAAAATGTGTATGTTGTTTCCTTAATTGATTTCTTACCTCGTCCAGCCTTGTTATGTTTTGAGGAGGATACCATACAAAAGAAAAAAATTCTGCAAGAAAATGAAATGTTAAAAATGAAGGTAAGTCTATTTTGTCAATTTTTCATTATGTGCAGACATTCCTCTCGTTATTAAAGAATATAGTAAAAAAAATGTTAACAAGAAAAAAAACACTCTATATATAAAGTTGAAGTTCCTGTCTGTTTGTTTGTTCACAAACTCCTAGCATTTTAGAGTTAGATCCCATGAATATATATATATATATTCTGAAACTACATTACTCAGAGTACTTGGATGAATATATTTCATTTTGATTAAAGGGGTACAATAATATTGTGGGGTCTGTTAACGCCGGACATTCATGAAAAGGAAATACAGCTTTTTCCTTTACTTGATTTTATTTATAACTAGCAGAACTACCTGGTGTTGCTCGGGGCAAAAGAGTAACATATTTCTATTAAAACTTTTATCTCTTTAGCCCTTTCTGTCCGTCTCTCTATTTTTTCTTGTTTTCCTTCTCCCTCTCTTTCTTCTCCGCCCAGATATTCATTTCCCTAGACATACACGTACACACAGACAAGTCTTTTTAATTTCGATTTCTTGAATAGTAAGGGAAGTAACTCCTTGCTTAAAAAATCAGTTACCTCACTTTAGTACATAAAAATGCCTCCCCCCTCCCCCCCCCCCATCCCCTGAAAAAAACTGTACTGGTTTAGGGTCAAAGAATAAATTATTTTTTCTACATTTTAGATATTATTCCTGGCAATGCCAATCAAGAATATACCAACTTTGTAGTTCTGGGGTTTTAGCCGCACATACACACACATATACACAGAGTAGAGTGGAGAATTTTAATTACCTACTGAATTACTTCCTAGACACCATCCTCGAGTATCCTCGGTCTCTCTGTACAAGGGTTTGTCAGGACAACCTGACATGAGGATACTGCATTCTACGAGTAAAACTTGACCAAATAATCAAAATAACATAGTATTGAAGTCCAAATAAGATCCCCTCGACACGACTATAAACTGGCTCATGCAAGGAATGGTGTGCTTTCTCCAAGTAATGTTACCTCAAATAACAGCACTTAGCTGGATACTCCACCAGACTAGATGAGTTCTTGTTCTGGAATCCGGTAAGACCAAGAAACTACAAGAAAGATATACTATAACATAGTCAATTGGGGAGAGGAAAATTAATGTTCTTAACTTCTTTACTAACTTAAAGTTTGACAGGTAAAGGAGAACTTTAATAGAATATTTGAATATCTATGTATCTCATAGAGAGATCACGTGTTAGCCCCAGGAAGGGGCCTCTTGATTTCTGAAACTTCAACTGAAGTAAAATGAAACAAAAAACAAGACAACTTCCTTTTATAGAAAAAGATTCAGAACTTACAGAAATTGAAAAGCAAGAATAGAAATGATGATATGGAGTTCAGAATTTGGAGCAAGAGTACACAAGCTAAAAATAAAATAAAAAAAAATCAAATACATTTTGTCAAATTGTATGAAAGAAATATTTACTTTTTTAAACAAAGAAATAACAGTGATTCAAGTAAGTGTTTAAATTAAAAAGTGAATCAAGTTGTTTTTATTTCTTTTCTTTTTTTTTTACTGAAAATTATTTTTGGTTTGTAATTAGGTAAAAATGATGTGGTTAGGTTTTTTTTTTCTACTGATAATTATTGTTGGTTTCTTTAGGGTTAGGTATTAACATTTTTTTTTCCTGAACATTTTTTTATAAAAAAAATTTCACTGAACAAGTGGACAAAGCTTTTTTTTTGCACAAAACAGTTTTTTTTAATTGTGCATTTACGATCTTACATCTACCTCCACATTTTTTGCATTTTTTTTTCCTTTGCGATCAGATTTCCTTCCTGACAAAAGTTTAACACTCCTTTGGGTGATGCAACAGGCAGTGAAAGCTTGTGAAAATTCATTACAGTACTTTCGTGTTTCAGTCAGTTGAAATGTTAACATGTCGTCTGCTTATTCATTTCAATCAGTTGAAATCATCTGCTCATTTTCTCGCAGTTTCATTGGCTAACCACTTCGGTACTCTTCGGCGGTTTATGTAAACATCCGGAAAAATGTAGAACCGTTAAGGTAATAGAGTCAGTTAGCGTGGGTCCTAATCTAAGAAAATACCTAAAAAAAACATTTTTTAAATGTAGTTTTCACAAATCATTTAATCGTTTTCTATTTAAAATCTGAAAAAAATAACAAGGTATGACGTTAAGCTATCTGACAGTGTTGGGTGTGTAGAACTATCCTTTTTGTTACCATTACTTGCATGCCCTATGAAGGTACCATCTAAGGGAAAAATAGAATCAGTCCTCCGTATGACATACAACTGCATTCAGAAGTACACATCATCAATAACTACAGGTTGACTCTCCAAAAATGCCACCCATTGAATCTGTAATAAAATTCGCAATCATTTTTGCAATATTTGATATAAATAAACATAAGTCTATGCCTGACTTGTCCACCAAGTTTCACTCATGAATGTTCAACAATCTTTGTTTTATTGCTGTTGAATGATAAGCTCACTTGGATATATCATGCAAAATTGTCAATAACCCTGACACACTCACTCTTAGCACTGCTCTGATTTGGGTGTGTGATGCCTCTCTTCAGTTCAGGAATATTCTGGGGATTGTTTTAATAGACATTATCTTTGAGATAAATCCACAGATAAAATTCTGGTGTGTTATAGTCCAGTGAGTGTGAAGCATATTTAGGATCACACCTCCTATGGATCAGATAATCACCAAAGTGTTTTCCTATGTCATTGAATAGTGATAAAACAAAAACTGTAGGACATTCATGACTGAAACTTGGTGGACAAGTCAAACATAGACTTCAGCTTATTTATACCAAATTGCAGAAAGGATTGTGAATTTTATTAATGATTCCATGGGTGGTATTTTGTGGAGAGTCAACCTGTAGTTAAAACAAACACCATGAATACATATTTGAATATATTAAGAACTTGAAGCATAAAACTTTTTACTAAAATGACTGGACTTAGCATTATATAATTGGAGAAGGGTTGATATGCCGTAAAACAAAGTAATCAAGTGTTTCTCATTCTGTTTCTATTTAATATTCTTTCACTTTTTCAGCTCCATGCTCAGATTCAAGCCGAAGCAGCTAAACATTCGAACATGGGTGAACGAAGGCATACAATGCCAGTCGACACTGCCCGCACAACTGAAGAGTTGGTCTTTGATTTTTCAGGCTTATCAGAGTAAGTATATAACTTTTTTTTTGGCTTTCACTATTTTTAATGAGTTAGCAAACTTGAAGAGGATAAGGCATTATGGAAGGAAGCAATGACAAAGTCTATCCATACAAAATCAATTCATTTTGTTTAACAACTTGTTAAAACAATTAAAGATAAAGTATGTGAAGAATGAGAGTTCAAAGTGTCTGAGGAACGTTCCTGAGTGAAATAGATGTTTTCCTTGTGAGGGCAAATTGAGTACACGTTTTTTTTTCGACTAGTGATGTGTGCGTTTATGCGTAAATGAATAGGCATGGAAATATGTGAGTGTGGATTAGCATGCCTTTCTGTTGTTAGCGATAGCGTGTGTATCTATGAATTTGTATACATGTGTGTTCATTGAGCGGCATGTGTGCTTTGAGTAAAATATATTTAAATTCATAACTTCTTGCAAATTTCAGTTCAGTAGATAGAACATTATAATGATGTTTATTTAGTCATGCCTCCATGGCAAGGTGATAGAATAGGCTCAGAAGCTGTGGAGTCTTAGTCAGTCCAAACAAATGTATTCTTTTTGGAGTCAGTCAGTGAAAATTAGTTGACTCTGACTCAAAAAGTGATACCTAATGTAAAATGGCCAAAACAAAATTTTTAATCTTCTTGTCATAAAATTGTGGTCATTATCATATTCAGTTTAACGTGTTTTACATGCTGGCATGTGTTGGATGGCTTTTAGAAATGAGCTATCACTGGTCAGTTCTTTATTTATCCCTCGTTCTCTCATGTCCATTTTTATCACTTCCTCCCATGTTATCCTTGGGTGCTAGTGTGATGGCAAAAGTTAAAAGTGAATGGAATAAGTTCAAGGAACTGCCATTACTAACCAGCAGAGCATTACCACTGTTGACCAAGGAAAGAATCTGTCAGGCATATGTGCACAGTGTGATGTATGGAATGAAACTTAGCCAAATATGTGTTGCATAAAGAGAAATGATATGAGAATGATACGATGGATGAGTAATGTGAGTCTTAAAGACAGGCTTAGATGAAGATACAATCTGAATAATGTAGAGAGATGTGTGCAGAATAGGAGACTTCATTGGTTTGGTCACATTAAAAGAATGGAAAGAATGGATGAGGGTTCTTGCTGTAGATGTAGAACAGTTGAGGTAGCAGGGTCAGTTGGCAAGGCCAAGGAAAACATCAGAGGAAGTGATAAGGATTGATTTGAGAGACGAAGGATAAATAAAGCCTTGTCAGAGATAGGTTAGTTTGAAAGTCAATTTCTAAAAGTCGTCCAACACATGCCAGCATGTAAAATGGATGTTAAACTAAATATGATGATGAAGAGCAAAGACTCTGGAAATTTCATGATTAATTAAAGAAAATCGGGTTTTATTTTTATCTACTTAAAGAAAAAACCCAATAGAACCTAAATTTAATTCTTAAATAAAGGAAAATGCATTGTGGATGTTATTTTTCAAATGCATAAATATTTTATGTTATCTCTCTTTCATTGTCCACATGCGCTACTCTCTCTCTCTCTCTCAACTGATATAACATACTCTTTCTCACCCTTTTCCCATCAGTCAATAGGTGTGTATTACCTTGACCTTTGTAAACTAAGGCTGGTGCACTGAAAAGTGACGTCATGCTAGTAGGTAGCACGCAAAATCTGTTGAACAGTCAGACTGTCAGTAATGAATGAAAGCCTTTTAAAAAAGCATTAGAAAACTTTTAAAATTGTATTTAAAAAAGAAAAGAAAGAAACACGATTCGATTTATACTGAAATTGAACTTTATTCAATATAAATGAAAAAAAAAAAAAAACAAGAATTCAAAATGAATAGTTAAGTTGTGTTATTGCTGCGTTAAAGTAAATAAACATCACGTTTTTTCATGGATTTTTATTTAATATTTCTATTTACTTACCTCCCCACGAGGACAGGACATAATTAGACAGATGTTCGGATTTTAATGTGAGGAAAACCAAGCTCCCAAAAAGGGACACTCTGGATTGCGAAAAAAATTAAAATTGCCTCAGTCTAGAAGAATTTCTTATTCACCTTTACTGACTGAGTACAGAAAAGACTAAGTGTAGTATCAGAACAGATATTACACTTTTAATTATTTATTGCAAAAAATATAAAAATACAATTTAAATTTATAACAAATTAGGCACAAGGCCATGAAAAGTTTGTGGTAGGGAATGTCGTTGGTCATTCTCTGTCTATCCTACTCTTTGCTAGAATCATTAATCACCATGATACCACATTAAAATCTCCAATAAAATCTTCACTGCTACTGAACTCTGTCATGATACGGTTATTGTTATGGAAACTAAGTGCAGCATGTGGACGAAACATGCGCACATATTAATATAGATTTTAAGTGAAAATGGTCTTGTCTCCTTCTTTATGAATGCATCCGAGAGAAAAATATCCAGAGAACATCATCATCCCAGACCCACAGGAAGCAGACAAGATTCAGAGGATTCTGGGTAATTTGTAACTGTAATTTTTCACAATCAATGTATTTGTTTCGGAATTTTTTTAAATTGCTGACAGAATGAGAACAATCTCTTGTGAATTAAATAAAGGGTTGAATTTAAAATCCTGTCCAGGTTCTGATGTTCGAAAAAATGCACCTGAAGAAGGTCAGAGGTTACATCAACCAAAACATTGTTAATATAAGATAAGTATAGAAGACTGAACAATCCAAACAATATAAATGTATTTATATAAATTACTATTATAAAAAAGGTATTTTTAACTCAGATAATTTTATATCATGAAAATGTATCGCGTTTATTGTTTTAAATGTTATTATTTATTAAACTTTTTGATGAAAGTGCAAACATCACATGCGTAGTTTCACAAACTAACCATTTTCTAAATAAATTTTGAATCTTTTTAAAATAAATTACGATATTAAAAAAACGGCATTATTTTAATTTTAAACGCAATTTGACATCTTTAAGAAACATCTAAGAAGAAGTAACCGATTGTGAAAACCACAGTGACAGTAAGCGCACACAAATGTATAGTTATCCCTCTTGCCTCCATTCAGGGTTCAATAACAAATGTAGAAATTGTGAAAAGTGAACTTGTTGATTTGAAATTTGAGGATTTTTTTTAATATTGTTTCTTTTTTTTCATTCTTTTTTACAGTGATTCACTCTCTGAGAAAAGTCAGAAGCAAGGCAAACGATTTGCTCTTAATTTCTCCTCCTCACCATTACTGGGTAAAAAGTCGACAAGTAGCTCTCGGAAAACAGAAGCCAAAGATGTTCCACAATCTTCCAAGAGTCGCAATAGTCATTCTGCAAGCTCAAATTCGGCATCTTCCTCAAGTATTTTCAGGATCGGCTCAGCTGGAAACGTATCCGGATCCCCATCACATATGGATGAACATTCACCTGTAATTAGCTCTCGATCCCGACGCCAAGTGGAGGAGTATGAAAAGCAGCGACGTGCATTGCTAGGGCAGGGAGATCTCAGTCGCAGCAGAGATAAGGTGATAACTTGTCCATGTCTACCATTACTTTTTATTCATTTCTTTTTTTTTTAATACTCTGTGTCTGCAAGTTAACAATGGGAAAAAACTGGAAGTTGGGGGCAGTCCTGTTTTGAATCAAGTTGACATCTTTAAGAAGAAAATATAATTTCATTCCAGTATTCTTTCAAATTGTTATTAAAGATTACTCATATTTTTACTAATTGGAAGTTATTCATAAAATATCTGTAAATATAGAAAATAATTTTTAGTTGTTGATAATGATTGTATTGAGTTATGTATATATTCTTTTTTATCAACGAATGTATGCATATATATATATATATATATAATAAAGTTGAGCCATTTGTCACACTGACAGTAACATTAAAACATCAACTTCACATTTACGGTAGAAGAACAATTTTCTAATATATCCAGTCATGTCTCTAATTGATGTCTGAAGGTGAACTAATTTGCATATTGCTTTGAAAAAGAACATCTCATAAATTAACTATTTGTTTTTATTGTTTTCTTACTAGATGATTGTTTTCATTTTCTATTTACAAATATATTTTATATCGTGGGTAAATGCTTAGCATTTTGGGTGAAAAGAATCTTCTTGCTCAATTTACTTCTGGGGGTTGCAATTCTTGGTTTCCTCAATTTTCTTGGACAATGCCAGGACACAAGTCCCATTAGTTATGTACGTATTTTTTGTTTCAGAATTTACTTCAACAGTGCTCAATATATGAGTATAGCTTAATAATAGTATAGACATATACTTATAGCAAGTGAGCTACACAGAAACCTTTATTTTATTCCATCAAAAGAATTCAAGCTAAGTTTGAATAATTCCTTTGATGGAATTAAATACAAATGTTTCCGTGTAGCTGACTTGCCATAAGTGTAGTTTTATACTTATATATAAGGGATACAAGTTGTGTAATGGATAGGGAATCGGTTTCCTCCAGGTATTGTTGTTTGGCATTAAATAATTCAAAAATGATTGATATGCCATAAAAATCAAACGACAAATATCTATATAAAAGTAATGTCTAAAGGCTGCATGTTAGTGCTCTTTTGCTGTTCAAAAATGATGTCAAATTATGAAATATACATTTGCGATTTGCACAGTGTTTATTAAATTATACAAAGGTTGCTTACTCACTATGCTCCTTTCAGTTAGTGTATCTGTACATGCACTTTTCTCATTATAATATGATCTATGCACCACTTTTTGCATTTTTGTTTTCTATTTGTTTTCTCACATATGATTGTGAAATGGATGTTGGGGGATTGTCTATTTCATGATTATGAAATTCATCTTGTGTGTGGGGGGACATGGGGGCATATGCGCATATATAAGTACGCTTTTGTGCATGTCTGCATGTATTTACATATAATGTTGCATTTCAGGTCAGTTTTTGCATGACAGAAAACTAGTATATCAATAAATATGCAGTGATCATCATTTATATGATAAAAGTAAACGTATGTATGTCCAATGTGCTTTGCGGTATGAAGAAGAAGAAGAAGAGGAGGAGGTAGGAAGAGAGGGAACAAATAAGAAGGTGAAAAGAACAAAGAGTAAAGCAGAAAGAAGATAGTAGGCAGATGAGCTGTAAAGAAATGCCATAAAATGCAAGCTCAAATGTCAATCAACAATAAAAACAAATATTCTCTTAAAAAAAAATGGAACGTCATCTCAACTTAAAGTTATGTTTTTTTTTGGGGGGGGGGGTATTTTATTTAGTTTTTAAAAGTTAGAAAAATGTTCAAATTCAGCTTCGAAATGGCTAAAATATATGTTCAAAATTCGCTGATTGTTAACAAAGCATTTTACTTGAAGGAAAAGAAACTTTCAATTTTCTTTTTATTTAATTAAATTTTTGGTGATTTCTGTTTTTTATTTATTCCATTTACTTTTGTCTTTTTCGTATCAATTTTCTTTCAAAGATTTCAAGTAGTGAATATGAATGAAATTGCAAAGCGATAGTGAGCGGGCGAAACCAGATAGGTATATATATGTGTATATACCAAGAAAAAAACATATACATAGGTTTGACTACCACTACTTTGTTTAGAAGATTGACGATGCATTTGTCTGATACTAGCGCCATAGCCCAACACTTAACTAACGACCACTCCTGCTCCCGATCGGAATTCAGAAAACTCTTAGTAGAAAATACCAAAATCTTAGAATATAGTACTAACAAACAAAAACTCCATATATTAGAAGCTCTATATATAAAAATTAAAAAAAAAGAAATAATTAATAGAATTAACTTTAATATCAGTAATAATATTCTAAAATGTCTATAGTTCTAAATATAGTTTCGTACTTATTACATAATTCCCGCCAAAACTTTCTATGATACTCTCACATGGTCTGTACCTGATTAACCTCATTCTCCTGAAGATGGACCTGGATGGGTCTGAAAGTACTTGGGAGACAAATCCAAACTATGGCAAATTCATCAACCAATTCCCCTCCGAAACTAAGATCCTGATTCGGACTATTGAAAGATCTACCAAAGGATATCTAGACATGAGTTGTCTCTTATATTCAACAATACTTGCCTGCAAGAGAAGATGCTACCTAGATATACATATGTGTGTGTGTGTATATATATATATACATATACTTGTTACATCTAGCCACACTGAGTCATATATGAAAAATAAGCTGTCTATAGATGACTATATTTTATATATATATATATTTGTGTGTGTGTGTAAAGAAGGTTGGCTCCCTCTACCGTGCTAGTAAACTCTTCTCACCTGACATTATCCTGTATCTCTACAAAGCCACCATCCGCCCATGCATAGAGTATTGTTGTCACATCTGGGCTGGTGCATCATCTACTAGTCTCTCCCTCCTTGACAAGGTCCAAAAAAGAATCGCCAACCTAATGGGTCCCTCACTGTCAACCAAGCTCCAGTCCCTGTCCCATCATCGCAATGTAGCATCCTTATGCTTGTTTTACAAATACTTCAATGGATTGTGCTCCGATAAACTGGCTACTCTGGTGCCCCTTGACGTAAGTTCACTAGACTAACTCGACAATCAACTAAATCTCATTCAATCACTGTGGAGGTCCCCAGATGTCGGAGAGCCTTCTACTCAAATAGCTTCTTTCCTCGTGTTGCTGGCCTCTGGAACTCCCTCCCTGCCCCCTGTTTCCCTGACACTACAGACATGCAGAAGTTTAAAACTAATGTAAACAGACATCTCGCTGCGCAGATCCCAATCTAGGTTGACTGCCCCCTGCCTTCTCCCCTCTTTTTTCTCAGTAGCCCCTTACATCTACAGTGGCGTCCTGCCTTGGGGTGAACTATGTTAAAAAAAAATTTTTTTTTAAATCCGGCAGAATGTAGAGAAAAATAGATGGAAAAGTGGATAACTGCTAAATACAGAAGATAAATCAAAAACATTTTTGATTGACTAATATTTTGTCCCTTTTAATATTGAAAGAATATTATCAAAGTAAGAAAAGCAACATTTTTTATCACTTTTCTAAATGAGAGAATTGAATAAACATTGGAGAAAAATATGAAATTAGGAGATTAATTTTCATAAATTTCATATCTAACCTAATTTTTGTCATGATTAAAATATTGGTATATTACCATGGCAGGCAGGTAGGTTTCAAATTACTGTTTGGATGATAGGATTCTTTCTTTCTTTCTTTCTTTATTTTTATGATTGATATTCGTTCAAAAATAAATATATACAGATGTTAGCAATCACAACCGGTGACATATGATTACAGTTTTTTACTCTGATAAAACAATACATTGATGAACCTCTCCTTCTTTCCCTTCCTCTGCTTTTCCTCCTCTTCCACTCCCTTCATTTCTGTCTTTTTCCTCCTCCTTTCTCCTTTATTTCACTTTCGTCTTCCTTTATTTCTCCTTTCTCTTTCCTCTTGCCTGTCTCTCTGCATTCTTACTTCGACCTCCATCAAAGTCACACTGCCCAATTGATAAATGTTTAACCATATGTATACTTTGAATTTGCATGGCCTTCTCTGTTAAGTATATATGGCAAAACAGCCTGCGCCTGCATTTCATCCAAATTGTAAATAGTGGTCTAAGCATGTGAAGCAGTTTGGCTTTGTTGTTTCAGATAAATGGCTTGAATATTCATATTTTTTTTACTACATGATTATTATAGACAAAATATATAGTATAGTTATGTTTTTGAAGGAATAAAAACAGTGCTCAATTATGTAAGATCATAATATATCTATTATATAATCGAAATTTCGCTGTATAGTATTATATATAATAAATATTTTCTATCTCAAAATAAGAACTTGAAAGAAATAAGAATTTCCTGACATGAATTTAGTAAAGTGATTAAAATGGATAATTTGGTTTAAGTGGAACACAATAATCTTTGAAAGTTCAAGAGATTGAACTGTATAAGAATAAAATATATTAATGGCCCGATTTCACCTTGACCAAGCCTTTGATCTTATTCATTATAAAATATATAATTTATTGAATAAATCCAAAAAATTTCATGATTTTTGGTTTGTTTACATAGAGTATTCTGTTTATAAGGACACATTGGGAGGGGGGGACATGAGCCCCTATCACTTACATTGATTCTATGACTAATCAAAAGAGCAGAAACAAAATATCCCATGAGACATAAGCATTTTGTGCTTTTCAATTGATACAATAAAGAGAAGATAATCATTTTCCACTTGTTTGAATCGAATGATTTCTTTTTTTAAAGCTTTGATTTATTTCTACATGATTTTTTGTGGAGATTGTGTTCTTTAACAGTGATATCTATAAAAGTATATTGTAAAAAGAAAATGTGCCTGCTACTTTATAAGTTTATTAGTACTGTAATGTAACAAGACTTGAACGAGGTGTAAGTCAAAACCTCCTGAACACCAGCCATCTAATCTCCTTAGAGTTATGGAGAAAATTACGACTGCTTTCTAATGTGACACAATTAAAAAAAAAAAAAAATAATAATTGGGTCACTTTTCAAATCAGTTAGAAACTTGCAAAGGCAAACATAACAGTATTCAAGTATAGAGCACATTAACAACTCTTATTTACATTAAGTAAGAAAGAAAGGACTAAACATATATGCAAGGTTCTCAGGAGGGTTTAGGAATAATAGTTGAGAGATACAAAATCACATGAACACCATTTTCACAACATATAATTCACAAGGCAGCATCGAGCAAGGATCTCAATGTCAACAAAGAAAAAATGTTTGACGGTGCCTGAAAAAATAATTAATGAGTGTGCTGGAAAATATGTGTTTTTCTGTTTGCCTTCATTTTTTAAAAATATTTTGTTTAAAGCAAAAATGTGTGTATGGATTTAATGGGGAAAGGTTAAATTACTTATCTTTCAATACAGTAATCATAGTTCTTTGTTTTCATAACCAATGGCATGTTTGTTTATAAGATTTTCATTCAAATGCCTGTGTCATCATGTGGTGGATTTAATTCTTTAATATAGTTCATAAGACCAATTTTAGTTGAATCAAAAGTCCTCCCATCCCGAGCAATCTGTCCTCGTTGCCGGCAAAGCTAAAACTAAATTTTAATAGTCACCTCATGTGATGACTTATTAATATCTTTCCTGCCATGGACGTAGCTAAGTAATACGGAAAAGATGCTTGTCCCTTAATATTTAAAATTTCCAAGGTATATTTAGCATATTTCATGTTGTAATTTAATAATTAAAAAAAAATAGTTGCTTTTAAAACGTAATAGACAAAAAGAAATGAAAAGAAAACTTAAGCAACATCAGATGGATATTAAATATCTTTTTCTTTGAAATCTGGGATAGTCCATGATTTCAAATAGGGAGTAATGGGTGATAACAGCCATGCCGTACTAACATAGAAACAAGCAGATTATTATGTAGATCTTTTGATAAACTTTTTAACTAAAATATTAGTAGTATTTTTTATTCTCAATTTTCACTAAAAGTACTGCTTGCTTTTTAGTTTAAATTCTAAATGTACATAAATATAGTTTGTAATTTAATTCATTTTCTATCTGAATACATGAATTAATTTGCACTCATTTCTTTATGTACACCTAATTACTCGGTATCAATGTTTACTCTCCATCGTTTTCTGATCAGCTCACCACATTTATTAAAATCTGTTTTTTTTTAATACATTCTTTTGTAAACAACAAAGCACAAATGTTTACTTTACAAATTTATTTACCGATTTTCATAAATCACAAACTGTAAACATAATCTCAACCTTGAATTCCAAATGCAACCCAGATCTTCATTCTAATTGCTAACCTATATTTGTATAACCCACTTACATAATTGTGACAATAAAGAGGAACACTCACCATCAGGAAAAAGAAGGAAGTGCTTTGCATGTCGTATGCAGATTTAATAAGGGCTTCTATTCATAGGTGCAGGTGTTTATGTGATTTGCATATGTGGATATCAGGTGAGATAAATGAAGAGAACAGCTGGGAAGGAAAAGAAGCGATTTTGGATTGGAGAGAGAAAGGCAGAAAGTGAGTTGCACGAAATTTTGTTGGAAATTGAAAGACAGTAAAAACGTTTGGAGAAAAAGGCAGAAAGTGGGTTGCACGAAATTCGGTTCGGTTGAATTTCTTTTTTTAATTTTTTTTTTTATTAAACCTTATTTTTTCTGGCACAATAGTTAACAAGCTATCTCGGACAGCCGTTTTGACCTAAAGATAATTCCTGAGTTTGATGGGACTGGAGCAGTCGTTGAATGGATTGAGAAGGTGGAATTAGTGTGTGACTTATCTGGAGTGAAGTGGCTTGAAAATGTCATCCCACTTCGGCTAACTGGGGGAGCATTCGCAGTTTACCTGCAACTAACTCAAGAGGAAAGATCCGATGCAGCACGAATTAATGGAGCTCTATTCACTGCCTTTGCCGATGACAGATTTACAGCGTATGAGAAGTTCGAGGCACATGTATTGCGTCCGGGTGAGACTGTAGACGTATATTTGGCAGATCTGCGGAAACTGTCAGTGCTATTTGGAGGATAATGTGCTGGTGTGTGTGTTTGTACTGGGGCTTCCCAACCCTGTGAAAAGGCTGTTGCGGTCCTCCTTTAGTGTGGACGATATGACTTTAGAAGAGCTGTTAGCTCGAGCTCGAGCATTGATGAAAGACAATGCTGAAGTGGGGGAACCAGTTGTGGCTGTGACACAGCCTACCCGAATCACTCAACCACCTGGGGGCATGGGGCAATCTGATTATACATGTTACAAATGCAATGGCCTTACTCATTTTGCAAGAGACTGCATGCAAAGGAGACAGACTACCCGTCAATGATGTTATCAGTGCAACAAGACTGGTCATCTGGTAAGAGATTGTCTGGGAAACGAAGTTGGGGACAAGACATCAGCGCAAGTCTATTCCCCAGTCAGAATGTGAACTCGGCGCTACCTGTCATTACCATCTATGTTGATGATGCACCATGCTTGGCTCTCCTTGACACTGGATGCTCACGTTCTATCTTGAGTGCAAAGCTATGTCGGTCTTGGTCAAAGCAGAAGATAATGGTAACTACATTAACCGGCGCTACGCAGGCCTGCTGCGGAAATGGAACCATTAGGATTCATACAGAGACTGGTAACGTTGCCACAATCAAGGTGCTGATTATGCAAGGTAAACCTCTTGATTTCGATATGTTACTTGGCATTGACGCCATTAAAGCACTCGGTGGCGTTCGCATCACACAATCTGGAAGTGTGGAGTTTGGGGAGGCACAACCCATCTGCACAGCACTTTGTATTAACAAAGCTGATTTTGTTGCCGAATTTGACGAATGGAAGAAAGTGTGGGTTGCAGCATGGAAATGGTCAGCAGGTTATTCACCAGAGAAACTGGAAACTCAGATTTCTGAATATGCAATGTCTAATGAATTAAGGGAAGATTATGAATGCGAGTTGCATACCTGGATAAACAACGGTTGGTTGTAGCCATATAATCAGGAGGCGTTTGGCCCCCCCAAGGGACTAATACCACTGATGTCTGTGCTACAGGCCAATAAAAATAAGGTGCGTCCTGTGATGGACTATCGTGAATTAAACACCTATGTTGATGTATTCACTGGCGATGCAGATGTTTGCGCAGAGCAAATGCGAGAATGGAGACAGCAAGGAACGAATGTATCCATTCTGGACCTCAGGTAGGCATACCTACAGATCCATGTTGAGAGATCTCTCTGGCCGTACCAGACAGCCATATTTAAAGGACAAAGATATTGTCTAACTAGGTTAGGATTTGGATTAAATGTGGCACCTATTATGAATGCGAGTTGTAGACCTGGATAAACAACGGTTGGTTGTTGCCATATAATCAGATGGAGTTTATGGAGGCACAACCCATCTGCGCAGCACTTTGTATTAACAAAGCTGATTTTGTTGCCAAATTTGACGAATGGAAGAAAGTGTGGGTTGCAGCATGGAAATGGTCAGCAGATTATGCACCAGAGAAACTGCCAAGGATGAGAAGATAAGGAGAGCAATGTCGGTGTATATTGATGACATATATTAATGAGGATGTGGCATCAGCAGAATCCGTAAAGAAGCATCTGGACCTGTACGAACTTACTAGTAAGGACCCAAAAAAACTGAAAAATGGTGCATGAGTGCTGGGATTAGAAATTTGGGCAGAGCATGGCCAACTGCGATGGCGGTGAGGAACCAGAACTATGACACGAAGATGTATCTTTTCCATGTGTGGCAAACTGGTGGGGCACTTTCCAGTGTGTGGATGGATTCGAGTGGCAACAGGCTTTATTAAACGTTACGCTACAACTGTTACACAGAACTGGGATGACACGGTTAGCGATACTCAGCTGGAGTGTATGATAGCAGATACACTTGCCTGTGTACAACAATCAGATCCTGTCTGAGGAAAATGGTGCGTGGCCACAAAGGAACTGAATGTGTGGGTGGACGCAAGCTCGCTTGCTGAGAGGGTAGCTCTTGACGCCAGTGGAGCCATCATCGAGGATGCAAGCTGGTTGCGGCCAACAAAGGATACCCAACATATAAACGTGGCAGAGCTGGATGCCGTGCTAAAAAGACTAAACCTTGCACTCAAATGGAATGCCAATGTGTTACACATAAAAACAGACTCTGTGTGTGTACCACTGGGTGACCAATGCGCTCACGGGAAAGTCTCGATTGAGCACCAAGGCTGCAAGTGAGATGCTCATAAGGTGGAGACTGGGCACGATAATCTCACTTGTGAAAGAGTACGACATTTCAGTTGATCTAACACTAGTAAGATCTGGCCAGAACCGAGCAGACTCCCTGACGAGAGTTCCACAGCGGTGGCTTAATGATGTAAAGAGAGAGATTGAACCAACACAGCCAGTGTGTGCTTTTGGCTACAGGAAACCTGGACCCAACACAGCTGAACGAAATTCATCGATATAGTGGACATCCTGGAATCAGGCGAACATTATATTTTGTGCGTATAATCAACCCGTCTGTGTCTAAAGCGGCAGTAAAGGCAGTTATTCGGAATTGTGAGGAATGCCAGACAATAGACCCAGCTCCAGTTCAATGAAAAAAGGGAGGACTTTGTGTACAGGACGTATGGAACCGGCTAGGCATGGACATTACACACTACAATGGTTGCCATTTTTGACACTGATCGATTGTGGACCCACACGGTTGTCAATCTGGCGGCCACTACAACGGCAAGACACTGCACATGTGATCCGGCAATTAGAATCAGTGTTTTTTGAACGTGGCACCCCAGCCGAGATTCTGGCTGATAATGATACTGCCTTCTGCAGTCAGCAGTTCATGAACGAGTGGGATGTAAACTTCCGACCACGCTGTGTATACCAGCCACCATATATGGTATTATAGAACGGTGTCATAGGACAGTGAAGAGGATTGCTGCATGAAAGAGCTGTCCTGTTATGGAGGCTGTGTATTGGTACAACATTACCCCCAAGGATGATGTATCCGCATCATCAGCACCTGCCAATTTGTTGTACTCATACCAGATCAGAGTGAAAGGAGTCAATGTGGTGCCCCATCCGAATCACCATGGAATATCTGCACTTTATAAAGAAGGGGACACAGTTTGGATGAAAAATCCACAAGGACGTTGCACGTCGAAATTCAGACCAGATCGTGTCACTGGAGTAATAAGTCCACAGTCGGTGGTCGTCAATGGCATGCCTCGACATGTAGGAGATGTGCGCCCACGTCTCAGTTTAGCACCTGTAGTGGACGAAAATGATGACACATCATCAGAGAGTACTGAATGTAGTAGTTCTGCATCTGAAAGTGAGGGAGAGGACAGACGTTCCTTGGTTGAGCTGCCTTATTCCATAGCCAATTCAGGTCCTGGTACATCTGATGTACGAGAGGAAGAAATAACTGTACCACTACGGAGAAGTACTAGGATAAAGCGACCAGCCACCATCTGTCACTTGTGTGATCATACGATCAGGGGAGTGTGACAATAAAGAGGAACACTCACCATCAGGAAAAAGAAGGAAGTGCTTTGCATGTCGTATGCAGATTTAAAAAGGGCTTCTCTTCATAGGTTCAGGTGTTTATGTGATTTTCATATGTGGATATCAGGTGAGATAAATGAAGAGGACAGCTGGGAAGGAGAAGAAGCGATTTTGGATTGGAGAGAGAAAGGCAGAAAGTGGGTTGCACAAAATTTTGTTGGAAATTGAAAGACAGTAAAAACGTTTGGAGAAAAAGGCAGAAAGTGGGTTGCACGAAATTCGGTTCGGTTGAATTACAGTCAAAACTTTTTAAAAAATTTTTTTTTTATTAAACCTTATTTTTTCTGGCACAATAGTTAACAATAATAAAGACAGCTTTCATCATCATCATTATAGCTATTACTAGTTATCACATTAGTATCACTATTTTTTTTCTACCTCCTCATGGGTAATCTTGTCACGCATGAATCCCTATATGTGTTATGTAATGGGTGTGGCCATTTCCAATGGATCACAGTATACCCATTTCCAATGGATCACAGTATACCTTGGTATCTGATTGTTCAGTATGAGGGGTTGGGCTGAACTACTATAGCGGCTGAAATCAAAATCATTTGAAACATACTCTTTCTGGATGAATAACAACCTCAAATATGATTTGTCACTGGACATTTTGGTCCTGTATATATAGTTTTATATATAGACGTAGGAAGGAGGGAAAAAACAAAAGGCACTTAGTCTGGTTTAAGAAACTCATCTTAATACTTATTATCCAGCTTGCCTTCAGCTTCTAACTGATCTGTGATTTAACAATCTCTTCTTCCTTCCTGATGACACCCTTTTCCATCCGATTGTCTTTTCATTCTTCTCACGTTTATGAGTTATCTGTAATTGAATGATTAACCAAACGGAAAATAATCATCATTTAAAACTAGCTGATATACCCGACACTCAATATATTACATATGTAAAAGTATTCACATATGCACCATGTTCTGATTATAAAACATAGCTGCACATTCGCCTTTTTTTTTTCAGTTCTATTCATATTGCTTAAGTTTGGCACTGAATATTTTGGTGTCTTTAATTGTTCAGCGTTTGATAGTTGTCAATGTCTCTATTTGTCTTGAATGTGACATGTAACTGCATCCGATGGTAAGGTCTTGATTTCTAAGAATTGGGCAATGTGGAGTCACCCCCTTAGTTGCCATCTATTATATAAAGGGCAGTTGTCTGTTTGTGCATGTGAGCGTGTGTCCACCTAAAAGTCAGAAACTACACAAGACACACACCACAAAGCTGATATTTTTTTTCAGCATTGCCTCGTACGGAATATGGACACATTTTTATTTTTATTTTCATTCTGTTGAGGATCAACAGGAACAAAATTAGTCGGGGGGGGGGGGGGGCGTCGACATTTAGTGTTTTTTTGTTTGTTTGTTTTTTTTTTCCATCGCCCTTTGGTGTGAAATGGTACTTAAGAGACAGTTTTGGAAGAAAGATGTTAAATACACTTTTTAACTCTTTTATTTTGTTGTCCACGCTGCTGGATTATGCCGGGAAGCTATGCTAATTATAGATAAAGCTTACTTTGTTTTTTTGTGTTCTTCTGAGTGAAAGCAAGATCTATCTCTTTGAAATTTTCAAAGTGAAGTTAATAGTCTAGAGATAAATACAATGAAGAGTTAGAGAGGTTTTAAAAGAAAGATGTTACACACACTTTTTAACTCTTTCATCTTGTTGTTCAGAAGAAATTTATTGGTCTCCTAATTGTTATTATATGTAAAATTACTCTAGAGAGCTCTTTCGACCAACATCTTGTAAAAAAATATATAATTAACGAGAAAGAGCAGAAATAGCGAACTGAAATTGCTGATGAGATGGGGGAATAAGCGTTTTTAAAATAAATAATTTAATAAATCGATTAAAAACGTTTTAAAGGCAGAGGGGAAAAAAAGGCCAACTAACTATCGCCAAAAAGAATCAAAGATCTTACGAAATCCTTCTGCTTACAAAGCGAATTCTTACGCAAGGCGATAGTGACAGATTCTAAGATTTCTAAATGAGAGACATAATCCACCCTCTGCAAAACCTTGCACTATTCTATTTTATACTTATTTAAAAAAAATTTTTTTTTTTAACTTAGTTCACCTCAAACAAGGCAAGTTGCCACTGTAGACGTAATGGGCTATTGAGAATTAGGGTGAAAGTTTAGGAGGTCATCCTAAGTTGGGAGCTGAGCAGGGAGATGCTTGTTCACATTAGTTTTAAATTACTGTATGTTTGTACAGTCAGGGAAATAGGGAGCAGGAAGGGAGTTCCAAAAGCCGGCAGCTCAAGGAAAGAAGCTATTGGAGTAGAAGGTTCTCTTGCATCTAGGAACCTTCACAGTAAATGGATGCGATTTAGCTGATTGTCGGGTTGGTCGAGTGTATTTACGTCGAGGGGGGGGGGGCACCAGAGCAGTAAGTTCATCGGAGCACATTCCATTGAAGTACTTGTAATACAAGCACAAGGATGCAACATTGCAGTAATTGGACAGGGGCTGAAGCTTGGTGGATAGTGAGGGACTTATTAGATTAGAGACTCTTTTTTTAACCTTGTCTAAGAGGGAGAGACTGGTGGATGGTGCACCAGCCCAGATGTGACAACAGTACTCCATGCATGGACGGATGGTGGCTTTGTAAAGATATAGGATACTGTCAGGTGTGAGAAGTTTTCTAGCTCAGTAGAGGG
The DNA here is from genome assembly GCA_963556195.1 of Sepiola atlantica. Classification (NCBI taxonomy): domain Eukaryota; kingdom Metazoa; phylum Mollusca; class Cephalopoda; order Sepiida; family Sepiolidae; genus Sepiola; species Sepiola atlantica. The sequence continues at coordinate 149,670,469 of OY744523.1, forward strand.
AGACCACTTTCTTTGCAGCAGTCTTGGCAATGTCTTCTATGTATTTGTTCCAATTCATGTTACCTGTGAATGTTAGGCCAAGGAGTTTGAACATTGGACTCTCAGATAGGTTGTTATTTGCCATGGCAATCGGTGGTTGTAAAAGGTTTTTTGTTGAAAAAAAAGGAGCTTTGTCTTAGCAGCATTAAATGTTATTATCCATTTATGACCTCATTCCACTACAGACTGGAGGTCACTTTCTAAGGTTCAGGATATGTGCGCGTCTGTTTTACCCACATGACGAGAGTAGAGCATGGTGTCATCAGCAAATATATCCATCTCAGACATAATGTCATCAGGGAGGGCGTTTATTAAAATCAAGAACAGTAACGTTCCAAGGATCATTTATGTCATGTTGTTTCAATGAATGACCATCGAGGACAACCTGGATCTTTCTTTTGGATAGGAAGGATCTAATTATATTAAATATTCGTCCAGTAATACCATATGAATTAATTTTTATGAGATGACCTTTGATGCCAGACCTTGTCAAAGGCTTTGGATATATTAAGTGCTACCGCCCTAACTTCACCTGCCTTGTCCAGTGTATGGTATATGTGTTCAGAGATGACCGTTAGGATATCCGCAGTAGACCGTGCTTGCCTAAATCGATACTGATGGTCAGAAAGAAGTTTAGCATGAATGAGGTGATGAACTATCGCTAGATTGATTAAGGATTCAAAGATTTTAGCGAAGAGCGGGAATAGACTGATGGGGCGATAATTATGAGGGTCAGTTCTATTTCCAGAATTCTTGAAGACTGGCACCACAGAGGCACTTTTCTCAGCTATGAGTGAAGCAAGATTTGGCAAGGCATTTGTTGTAGAGTTTGGACAGGACAGGGGCCAGTTCAGCAGAGAATTTCTGTATTATTATTACTGGTATAAGATAAGATGACTCAATGTGTTTTCTGATCATTTCTGTATACCTTCTCTTTGCTTCATCTATTACAGTCTTACAATGATTTCTTGACACTATAAGTTTCTGTTCTGACTTGTGGCGGTTGAATTGTCGGAATGCTTGCTGCCTCTGAGCAATAGCAGTTGCACAGTTTGAGGTGAACCATTGTGGAGTATGGGGATTGCAGTAGAATTTTTGCATGAGGACATGTGCTTCAATGCCTGCTTTGACCCATTCGGTTACCTCATTTGCATACTGATCAGCAGGGAGAGAAAAAGTTTCTCTGATGTGATCTCTGATAGATTCCTAATCAGCCCACTCATAGTATCTATCATTTTGAGCAACGGCTTTGGGACAAAATTTTAAGGTGATATCAATTATTACCACAAGGGAAAGTGGCAGTCTGTGAGAGGGTGTGCGCTATGGATAAACTATACTTGGAGTTACCAGCTGCATCTGTATAGCTGGAGAATCCAAGCCAGTCACGGTGATGCACATTAAAATCCCCAAATACATGTATTTGGGCACTCGATTCAAGTGTCAGCAGAAATCATTATCATCTATAGGCTGGCCAATGGAAGATTCGAAAGCCAGAGAAAAGAGGTGTGGCACAAGGAACCAGGTCTACTCTGTCTAGTTTGGGATGGGACTTTAGAGAAAGACTGAAAAGCAGATCTTGTGCCAAAAACTAAAACGTAAGGTAACAGAAAAAAAAGCAACCACAACCAGTTAAACTTTTAGTGATTTTCTTGACCAGCTCCTGATTAATGCCAAGGTAGTTCAAGATATATTGGACACCTTGAGAGACTTGAATTCTGCAACCTTTTCCATGATGCAGTTCAAAATTAGATCATTTGAATAGCCATTCCTAATAAGGATTTTTCTTATTTTGTCCAATTCCACATGAAATCTGTTGAGAGAACAAATCATGAGCGCTCAGTGCACCAAGATGTAAATTAGACCTAACTTCCTTAAAAAAAAATATAAGTGGATTTTTTTACACTCACAAGTAATATATGAAATATATTCAATATCTGTTACCAATTCATAATGCGGGGAGATATAAAAAGGTGGATCTACCCATATGTGTTGGCGGTAACGTTGAACATAACAGGTATAGACGTGTAGTAATAACTGACCAAGTGAGTGTCTTAAAGGCACCTCGGTAGAACTAGTTTGGGGGTGAGGAGACGAGTGCATGTCTACGAACTAGTTTGGACTAAACAGAAAGAGTGGATAAACTACACGAAAAAGAGAGGGATTATGGCAAACATGTTTCTCCTTCAGCAGTCAGCCCAAAAAGGGCAGAGAATAGGAAGTGTACTCTGAGTCACGACTTTTATATTGATAAATATGTGGTTAAATCAACCAGTGGTTGACTACCCTATGTTTACGTGATCTGAGACTCCAAACACTCCCATATCCGCTCTTGATCAGAGTGGTAGTACCTGTCATGGTCCCATCTATATGGTAAATATAATTCATTATTTGCAGACTATTTACAAAATATATGCTTACAAAACAAATTAATTTATAAATATTTGGCGATCTTAAAACTTTGAAGCATAATAACTTTTACCAAATCTATTCAGCATTGAATAACTGGAAAAGGGGTTGATATGGCATAAAACTAAATCAACCAACATCTTTATTAATTAGAGGAAAACATTTCTGATTATTTTTTTTTAAGGATTTAACTCTATTAATTGACATTAATAATTTTTCATTTTTTTTTATATTTTGATATATATTCGTTTTTTATTTATCTTAGAAAGCTTATGAAAGATTTCATAAGCTATCAACAGATTCCTCCCTGTTCTGGGTAGTGATAATTTAATATGATGAATTTAAGATTCCTTAATAATTCTCACCTATCAGTTTTCTATGTTATGACATAGTCATGCTTATCTTATCTGTGAACAAAATGATTTTAATTTAAGAAAAAGAAAACAAAGAAAAAAAATGCATTTACTATGAAATAATAGAATTTACTTTAGACAAGGTTTTCGCCTTTTATAAAAGATTGTTAACATTTTTATAAACATTAGTATATTTTACAATTTATAAATTTTATTTATTATGGCATATTTTTTAATTTCTTTAAGAATTTTTTATTTAAACTCTATTATATTTGGAACAGTTTTCTGTCTGATTCTTTCCTTATAAATTATTTTTGTCTTGATACTCCAATTCTGTTTATTGTCTGATAATTTCCCCTGTTCTTCCGTCTTCGTCTGACTTCCATTTTCTGCCCCAATCTGACTGCTACCTCTCTTTTTTCCACCCCAATCTGACTGCTACCTCTCTTTTTTCCACCCCAATCTGACTGCTACCTCTCTTTTTTCCACCCCAATCTGACTGCTACCTCTCTTTCCGCCCGATCTGATTGCTACCTCTCTTCTTTCTGCCCCAATCTGATTGCTACCTCTCTTCTTTCCGCCCAATCTGATTGCTACCTCTCTTCTTTCCGCCCAATCTGATTGCTACCTCTCTTCTTTCCGCCCAATCTGATTGCTACCTCTCTTCTTTCCGCCCAATCTGATTGCTACCTCTCTTCTTTCCGCCCAATCTGATTGCTACCTCCCTTCTTTCCGCCCCAATCTGACTGCTACCTTTCTTCTTTCCACCGCAATCTGACTGCTACCTCTCTTCTTCCCGCCCCCGTCGGACTGCTACCTCTCTTCTTCCCGCCCCCGTCGGACTGCTACCTCTCTTCTTCCCGCCCCCGTCGAACTGCTACCTCTTTTCTTCCCACCCCCGTCGGACTGCTACCTCTCTTCTTCCCGCCCCCGTCGGACTGCTACCTCTCTTCTTCCCGCCCCCGTCGGACTGCTACCTCTCTTCTTCCCGCCCCCGTCGGACTGCTACCTCTCTTCTTCCCGCCCCCGCCGAACTGCTACCTCCCTTCTTCCCCCCTCCCCACCCGTCTGACTGCTACCTCTTCTTTCCACCCCCGTCTGACACCTACACATCCTCTACCCTCCCTTCCTGAACACTACATCTCTTCTTTCCGCCCCCTTCAGACTCTTACCTCTCTTCTTTCTGCCCTCCCCTCTCCCCCGTCTGAACACTACGTCTTTTATTGATATAGGAAATAAATTATATGCTTGGTAATTATATATATCGCTTTCATAATTTATCTCCATTTTATCGACATTTGTTTTAGCTATATATACTAATACAATGGCTTAAAAGTCGTTTTTTATTTTATTAGATAAACCTATATATTATAACTTTGTAATAATTGGCTCAGCCAATTATGATAATCTTGGTATTAAACTAACGTTTACAATGAATTTAGAAAGGCCGTTTCAGAAGTTGCCATTTTCAAGAAAGTTTTGAATTCTTTGTATCTAATTATTTCAAAAATTAATGTTGTCATCATATTCGGTTTAACATCCATTTTGTATGCTGGCATGTGTTGGATGGCTTTTAGAAATTGACTTTCAAACTGACCTATATCCAGGGCGTTACGGAGCCCTCCAAAAAGGGGTGCGCTCCTTTTTGCTGGAGCGAAGGAGAGGAGGGCTCATTTTATATTCAGCGGGAGTGGAGCGGGAGCAACTCCATTTAGGACTAAAGAGCGGTGGTTTTATCGCTCTGCGCTCCTCGCTCCAAAATTATTTGATTTTTTTTTTCTTTTAAACATTAGTTTTTTTATTCAGCAATAAAAAGGAAAAGAAAAGAAAGTCTCAGTTTGAGTTATTTTTTTAAAATTATATCTGGTAAATGTATATGAGATAGGGAGAGAGAGAGGGAGAGAGAGAGAGAGAGGGAAGGAGAGACAGGGAGAAAGAAGGAGAACATTTGAAGTTCTCAGATGTTTACATCTATGTGTTACATTTTTGATGGGACACTTTTCTTAAGGCAGAAGACAGACAATTTGGTGCCAAATGTCTTTAAATGAGCCAGTAAGTCTTTGAAGTTATTTTCTTATAGATTTGAACATTTTTTATGTATTTATGATCGGATGTTTATTGTGATTGAATAAATAAGCCAATTTTTCTTTTAATTCGTGTTTTGAATAAAGAATTTTAGGTTCAATTATACTATAGGGGCCGTTGGATTTTCTCGCCCATTCGCTCGGTATTAACGCAATGGTTGAATAAAATCGATTTTTGGGGTGAAATGGTACATTTTGTCCTGACAAAAAATTCTAATTTATTTTTTAGCATATATCAAATTGAACTTTTATGCCACATTTTTACCAGTCGTCTTTTCGGCGACATTTTTTGTTATTCTTAAATTCACGACTAGTATGTTTTAACCTTCTCATGTTTGCTTTTAAATTCGTCAAATTCCGTTAAAACTTGCTTTTGTAAATAGAATGTTCAGTTTTTTTTTGTATGTAATAAAATGTTAAAGCAGTAAAAAATATCTTTAGTCCAAGGAAAAAATATATTTAGTCCAATGAAAAAAAACAATAAAAACCAACATGGCCGCCAGAGATTTGGACCTGGAATTAAAGTTATACATTCCAAAGGATGTAATTTTATTTAATGTAGAAATAAATGTTCCCCAGGAATGTATTTGCCTAAATACATTCTCAACACTTTAAAAAGTAAATGAGAATTTTATTTCAGGACCAAAAATACAATTAAGACGAGCAATCAGTTTCATCCAAAATTTGGACAAATACCAAGTGAAATGAGCGAAAGAAAACAGCAGTCTCTATTTTACAATTAAACCAATGTTTAAACTTAATTAAATTAAAGAAAATATCTTAAATTTAATTTTAATTTTAAAAAACAAATAATTAGACTTTCTGACTAATTTGTTGTTTTTTAGAACCGAAAGTAGATTAGATATCTTTCTTTATCTTAAAAAATCTATTATCGAATATTAAAATTGTAAACAGTTTGCTTTTGTTAGAGATTTCAAATATAGACGTTTCACATTTTTTATTTAAATTTTTAATTTTAATATATGTTTTTGCCCGACCTAAGAAAACTGGCTCCAGTTAAAAATAGCAAAAATAAAATAAGGTCCCAAGTTCAAATCAAACCGACAGTCGATCGACAATATTGTCACATCTAGAAGACCATTACTTAGAAATGATTGCTAATTGACGCCTTTATCTGTTGCACCATGAATTCACATTATCAACTTCAAAATTAATGTTGGGTGCACCAAACTTCATCTTGTTTTTAGAAGTTAAGTTTCTGTATATGTTTATATATTTCTGCATGTAGGATTTACTCCTAAACTAATTAACCAATAATTATAAATTTTGGAACATAGCTTTTCCTCTTCAGGGTATGTAATGTGGGCTATATTTTGTTTAATTTAATTTTATGCAAAAGTTAAAAGGGTTGAAGACCTTCATGAAAATACAGATAGCTTCAATTTTTGTGAAATTTGAGCAATAGGTATTAGACATCGATTAATAAATATTCCCCAAATTTCAGTATTTTAAAGGGTTTTTAGGGGTATAAAATTGAACACAACTCCCATTTCAAAGTTTAACTATTTCAGATTTGTATTGAATTTGATCCATAGTCATTAGACATCAAGAAAGCAAGATTCCCTGAGTTTCAATTTCTTCTTACAACCTTTTAAGCTTTAGCCTTAAATGTTAGACATTTTCTAGAATCAAAATCATGTAATGGATTTTCATAAAAATTAGAATAAGGATTCTAGACAAAAGGGTTAATATCATTCTCTTGATTTTAATATTGATAAGAGGACATAAAAGTTGTGCAAATGTGTTCTGTTCGGTTAATTGATTTTACTCATCTTGGGATGGGTATACTTCTAGTATGTATGTGTATATAATGTATGTATATACAACCATAATAAGTATTTAAAAGGGGCCTACTCAACACTCCACTGCAGTTTCACAGTAAATCTGTTCATCAGCAGTTTAATGTTACTCTACACATTTGTATGCATTTTAATGCGAGCTCAAACAGTTTGACTACAAATGTTTTTAATTGAATCACTTTCTAATTTGGTTCACATCTTGTGATGAGAATTATCTTCTAAAATTGGTTCAAGAGAATGGAAATCTTACTGTTTACAATTCTGTTTTTTATATTATTTCTTGATTTGGGTATCAGACTTCCCTGCATGGAATATTTGTCAATTAAACTGAAAATATCTGGTTCAAATACTCAACAGATCAACACATATGTTAATCTTTTCAATACATTTTTTAAACTTTACTAACAAAACTTGCATGATAAAAAACAAAGAAACTACTGATTTGATACAACCCTCTTGATCTATATCTGTATTCCTTTCAGGAAATCAAATTGATTGCATGACATCAAGAGAGGTTGTAGTTTAATTCAAAGTTTTTTGTTTAAAAAAAACACTTTTTTTTTGTCTATTTTTTTGTTACCAATCTATATTTTTCAGGTCGTCACTAGCACAGAACATGTGTAAATGTTTGGTAGGGTCTCACTCAGTCAGCTTGTATGTAAACCAGCTTGCAAGATGGACAACTGTTTTTTGCACCCTCCCATGGAACGTCTGAAGATATTAGTTCCTTGTATACTTTAGGGAAGCCACAAATGCTGCTGACACATCTCTGAACCATCGCAAGTTACCTGTCCTGAACCATACCCACCCTATTATATATTTTTTTTGTCTATTTTTTAATTGTGTTCAGATGATCCTGTTTTTATATCATCTCTGATAAATTTTTTTTTCTTTTTTTTTTTTTAAGAATTCGTCCAGTATTATAACAAAACCATATCTATAAAATATGGAGGTTACTCTAAATGACAAGCTTGTAAGCTATTGATATTTAATTAACAGAAAAGTATATTTTAATAGTTCAGTTTTTATTCATATCATTATTGAAACTTAATAAAAGAAAATGATTTTCTCTGCAGAAGATGAACAAACAAATAGAATCAAAAAGAAATTAGTGAAGCTAGTGTTATATTCTATTAGTTACACTTTTTAACTTTTTCTTTTTAAGCCATAAGATATGATTTGCATGTTTCTGGTCATATCTTTTGATTTTGTTTATCCATTTTTCTAATTTTGGGTCAACATGTTCACTTCCTTTTATTAATCCTTTGATGATGACATGTATAAACATTGAACTATTAACAAATTTACTTACCAACCTCATCTGTTAATCGGATATACATTGCAGACGAATATTATTTGACACTTCATTATTTATTTGTTAAAATTGTTTGGTCATTAACCACACAACATATATAATCAAGTTTGTAACACATAAAATCAAAATTGTAAAAAAAAAATTTCACTCAAGTTTATTGCCAAAATCACTCTTTTTTTTAATGTCACAAGAATTTCAGAATTTATCTTTAAAAAAAGATGCGTCATTCTTACACTCTAATCATTATCTGTTTTTTTTTTTTTTGTTAAATTATCTGGGTTTTTTTTTAAAAGAGAAACAATGAACATTTAATATCAAATTTGAATGTGCATATGTATTTTTCTTTTTTTTTTTAGTAAGAAAAATATAATTTTCTGTTATCTATTACCTCATACAAGATGAGATTTTTTTTATATAATACAAATACAATTTTTTTTATTATCTTATAAATTATAAGAGCTGAGAAAATCATCTCTTAATTAGACGTTAAACAGCTTATAGAATATTGTTAATACATTTAATATATGAACTGAAACAATAATCTTTTTAAAAGATGATTTAATTCTTGTCTATCTGTTGCTCAAATGTTAAACAAATTATTAACTTCAGAAAGAATTTAATATTTTTGACTCCTCACACAGAATGATTTGTTATCATGCGTTTCTTGGTCATCACACTTATCTGTTTACAGGTCGATTGAACAATACATTTAAATCATTATACTTACACCAGTATTTAAAGATGGAATTCGATCATTTTAATCACTAAATTTTTTCATTTTTATAAAAATGCTTGTTTTAGTATTAAAGGTATATTTTGTGCATTTTAAACGGTAATGTGAATCAACAGGAATTAATACTTACAAAAGGATTAATTTAAATATATGACTCGTCGTTTTATAATAAAAAATCATTCAAAATCAAGAGGAATGTTATTGTCAATGATTATAAATTAATATAATTAAATGTATGATCAGTGATTAAAAAAAAAAAAACAACTAATTATATTGTTTTATTCTTCTGTTTTTCTTTGATATATTTTTAAAGTAAAAATAAGAGTGTGTGCAATTGGCCTACTAGATATTGTTGCAGACTCTAATTGGTTATCATTATCAAACGTTTTCTCCGCATACTGTAGAATACAATCTATCATGTATTAACTGGAAGTTCAGGAACATACATTAGCATACCAAATTCTTGGTGATTTACCTCTTTCACTACATTCTTCCACCATTCCTTCTAGACATACCTTGCTCACTGTTGATCTTTTTATGTGTCTGTACAGTCCTAACACTGTCTATTTAAATGCAAAGAATATGAACTTGAGTTTAATCTTTACTAAAATATGGTGTATTCTGATTTGATCCATTAACTTCACTCTACACATTGCTTTTATTCTGTTATTTTGAAAGACACAGTTCTTTTTCCAAATGTTTTGACTGTCCATTTGACACACTCAGATAACACATAACTACTGGCAGTACTTATGTGTTAATGATCTTAGATTTTATCCAATATGAGTTCAAACTCTATCTATTGTGTTCAAGTGTGCATTAATAATCCCCCAACCATGGATAAAATAGTAATCCGTGTTCAACTAATCCTATACACTGAATCATTTACAATAGGTAAAGTATTGTTTTAGCATTAAATAATTCAAACAAAACAGAGAAAATGCATCAAACCAAAATAAAAAAAAGAGGCTAAAACATTGCTTGCTGCCTAGATAACATAAAGCTGTTAATTTTGACATGATTAAATCATATAATAATAATAAAGAAATGTTGAATGACTGCACATAGTCAGATTAGAGTTTGGACATCCATTAGAATGGCTTGATGAGATCTCTGATTGAATCATCATTGCAGTTGTGTAGTCATTCACCATATTTTATTATTATTACTTTTTACTCCCGAGGAATTCTCACATGAGTCATTACTCGTGATTGCTCACTGGTAAAAACAGGTGGTGTTCACTGTAGTTTAAGTGATAACAGGTCTCCTCTGATTTCCGGTGTTCTCCACTTCTTTCCCTATTCATTGCAATTCACTGTATTCCTACACCAGCCGTTTATCATTGTTCTTGTTGATAACAGCTAATGGCTTTCTCTGAAATTTTAGTGACAACATAGCTCCTCAGAATTTCACTAATCTCTGCACCCGTAGAGTCTAGGTCTTTGCAACTACCTCAACTATTTTTACTGGTAGCAACTGATGTGTGGGCCTCTCTGATTTTTGGGGTGAGGAAGTGATAGATTATTTATTATTATTATTATTATTATTATTATAATAAGGATCTACTAATGAGCACTTAAAATAAAATTCCCTCCAAAATTATTGTAATATACTCCCTCTGATCAGAAACAATTTTGCCGTTGATTAGGTTACATGTAGAAAGGACAGATAAAACTTGAACTCAAACATAATATACTTTTAACGTTATAGGAATAAATTATATTGTGTAATGTACAAAAAATTGATGATAAAGAGAAACAAAGACAACAAATAAATATCAACAGAATTTATAGACAGAATCTTTTTGTTTTTGGGTTTTTTTTTTACATATGCTGTAGCTTGTAGTTGTTTCCACCGTCAATCAAAACAACTTGTTCCATTGTCTGCTGCAATGTGAGGAAATATTATGCAACATTGATCTCCATAGTTTCAGGACGCTGTCTTTTACTGCTAAAATTAGTGTATCTACATTGTTTGGGGGCTTGTGGTACTGAAGGGATTAAATTGCATTGAAGTATCCCCAGTCAAGCACATTCAGATCCGGACTGTTTGAAGATTGACAAATCAATTCGATGTTTAATCCAAATCTCTCCACAGCTTATTTGAAGAGTAGATCCATTGGATATATGTCTGGCTGAATATTTTCTTGCTGAAGTTTTGATAGTTCAATAGATCCAGTTGACCATTTCTTACAAATATAAACAAGGACTGCTTCAATTAGAAATTGATGCACCTGAACTTATCAAATCCATGACTTTGGTGACCATGATTCCAGCAGACCTGTTTCAATTCTTGCATTGAGACACCTCTTTTCTAACAAATGGGCGATTTCCAATCTTCCCATCCAAGTAGCATTTGTGCTAAAAAAAAGGCTGCTAAAAACATAACCATTGTGATTAAACATTTGCTTTTAGTTGCCATGTGAGGATCACATACATTTTTTCCTTAAATTATTATTTTTTTTTTTTGCATCTTGCGTCATGTAGAACCATTTTTCATCAACATTCGTCATTTTTTTAAAACTTCCTCGTTTCATATCCAAGTATGAACAGCAAAAGGTAACACAACTCTTTGTATTTTCTGCTGAGAAGGTTTAACAACATTTGAAGGAAGCCTAATCTTACCATTTTTTATCTTAGCAATCAACATGGTTTTCAGAATTCCATATGCTTCAGCAATAGATTTCAAAGTGCTCTTTTTTCAAAAGGAAATTTAGCTTAATTCTTCCAGCTGTGAATAGTAGTCTTTCAATCTGTGAGGTGTTTTTGGCTCAAAACATTCATTGGCACTGATATATCGAACAAACTTTCTCAGGCTCTTGACCAAATTCTTTTTAAGGTGTTTCTTCCAATAGTGAATGTTGTTTCAACATGTTTGATAGCACCACATCATTCTAGCTGACAATCTTTGGATCTGTCCAGGAGTGAAGATGCTGTTGTTCTGAGTTAGTTACTATGTGCTTTTTATGCCTTTGTTTACTTTTCATAGTATTTACAGCTTCATTTTCTATATTTATTTTGTCACTGTGGGTTGTCTGGAAAAAATAAAAACAATCCTTAAATATCCTCTGGTAAAAACAGTTGTGTTTTTATTTACCAATAAATTTTGAACAAAAACAGTGAATGTTTCAGTGCATTCTAGACTAATTTTTATCACATACACAAAATGAGTCATAAAAACACTAAAATTCGAAATGTTGTCTTGGTTGCACCAATCTTTTCTGACCAGAGGAAGAATTATTTTAGATATATAAGTTCATTATATAGGACCAAAAAAAGAATTCTTTGTTTTTTTGGTTTTCTTTTTGTCATTAGTTTCTCATGTGCTCTAATCAGTAGATTCTTTTTTCTTATTATTACAGCGACTATTAATATAACAGATATCAATTTTGCTGATTATTAACATTATTAACAACATATAATTCCTTGAAAAATGGCTGTTGAAGTAGCCGAAAACACCAGGACAAATGGAAATGAATAAACTCAAATATCAATTTAAAAATTATTTTATTCAAATTGTAAGAAAAAGTCAGTATTCATGAAAAATTACTGGAAAAAAAAAAAGACTATAAAGTTCCTTGTCTGTCCTATATACATGCCAAGGAAGGTTTGCTACCCAAATATATTTCAGCATATATATATATATATATATATATATATATATATTATTAATAGTCAGACTTTCAGGATTTAAGCTCAATTGATGTGATTTTTTAAAGTACAGAGTATGTATGAATAAATAATAGAATTTTTAATAGTTTGATTTGAAATAAATAAATACACAGTCTCTAAATTTTAGATAACAAAATTGATGACTTTCACATTTTGTTATGGCTCTTAAGATATTCCAGGTATTTATTAAGTGGAAATTTAAATATAAAATTCTTTAATAAAATAAACCATTTATTCATTTATTTTATATATATATATATATATATATATATATATATATATATTATATGAGAGAGAGAGGATAAAATACATGATATATCATAAAATGAACTGCTGTGGGGACAAGATGTATGAAAAAGACAAAAGGAAAAGCAAATTAAACACAGAAAGAAATCATCAGAAAACAATTAAGGATTTACTCAACAACGAACCCCATCCCCACCTACCCCATAAGGACACTTCCTTCCTAGCCGGCATTTACAAAATAAAATCTGCCTCATGTTCAATGTTTTATATCGGTGAGACGGATTCCGTCATATGTTTAATTTGTTTCTCCTTTTGTCTTTTTCATATATATATATGTAAATGAATAAATGCGAAAGTTTTTTTCTATTTATTTGAACTATATCTATATCAAAGCACCTTAGCTTATTTAATTCAATTATGCATTTAAATATTTTCAAATACCCTGTATATACCGATTACAGCAACCATGTCTTTATTTCTTTCTAAAAAGATAATTTCTTGACAGACCATTTTGTTAACACTTAAACAGCCAAAATACAGTAATATATCCTTATTTTTCTTTGAATGTAACTCATCAGAAAGAAGGACAAAAAATCGTGTCCAAAACATCAGGAAAAAAAAACAAACTCATACAACTCACATCAGCAGAGCATTTATATATGTAGGTTTAGAATATAAGTTTCTGTTTAGTTCCATGGACACCATATTTGTTAACCAACAGAGCCAACAAAAATATTTACTGAAAAATAAATAAAAATAAAGAGGGAGGGAAAAAAAGGACCAATTTTTACAGTAAATAATATTAACATTAATGCTTCATATGAAAAAATAACACAGTACAAAGAACATATAATTGTTATATATATTAGAATAATATATAGTTTGATTTAAAATGAATAAATATAGTCTTTTAAATCTAAGATAGTAACAAAATTGATAACTTCTACATTTTGTTATGGCTCTTAAGATATTCCAGGCATTTATTAAGTGGAGATTTAAATATTAAATTATTTAATTAAATTAAGCATTTGTTTATATATATATATATATATATATATATATATAAATGAATAGATGCAAAAGTTTTACCATTTATTTGAACTATATGTATATCAAAACATCTTAGGCTTATTTATTTTCAAATATCCTATATATACCGAACGGAACACTCTCAAAACATTCATATCCAGATGCTTCATTTGCATAATAATTTTATAAACGCTCTCAAATAAATTAATATTCTGCACAATTCATTTCTAATTTTGATCCCCAATTTTCTTATATATATATATATATATACACACAATAGTTTTGTTCATATTAATATTATTGTTAGTAGTATTAATTAAAGAAATTTAATGAAAAAAGTTTAACATTCAAAATGATTATTTTTTAATTCGAATGATAACTTTGTCATGCTTACAACAACTTAGATTACTTTGAAATAATGTTTTTAAAAAATAAACTCTGCATTGAATGCAATAACCAACATTTTTTTCTTTTAATAATTAAATATATACTTTATTTTTTAAACTAAATTTGTTGTTGTTAATGATGATGATTATGATAACAACCATTACATTTGTCATCTTTTTAAATTACAAAAATCGATTTACATTTTATTTTAAATCTTCATTAATTTTTTTTCTGTCTTTAATAATAAAGGCGAAAAACACAGAAACCATTTTAAATTACTCCGGAATATATTATTCTTAGTGATTTTATTGTGTATCACTCATACTAATCAGTAGTAAATAAACAGGCTTACATTTTTTTTTTGCATAATCAAATCATTTTTTAATATAAGACCTTAGTTAATTTATATAATTTCTAAGCATTTTTCTTTCATTCCTAATGGTTGATTTATAACATTAACAAAATATTTGGAGAACTATTTTTATTTTTCATACGAATATATAGTCATTTGATTTTTTTTTTGTTAATTTATATATATATATATAAAATCTAAAAATAACTTTAATTTTTATCAATAGTTGATTTATTTACATATATGTTTATATAAACCTTGTAAAATTAATTTCAAATTATCAATATAATATACTGGTCCATTTTATTGATGTTTTATTAATAATTTATTCATTTATTTCTAACTTGAAATATGCTAAGATGCACTCAATTTTTGTGTGTCATTCATAGTCAGACATTTTGTTTTTCGAGATTGACAAAGAAATAAAATAGTTGCCATTGTTTTCAAACGATTGACAAGCTCATCTTGCAGACCATAGTTACTACAGACAGTGGCTTTCTATCAGACTGAACTTAACTTAAGAAATAATGAGAACAAAATTGACATTTATTGACATTTATTAGATGGAAGTAACTCTACAAAACATAAAAAATAGATCTATGTTTTTAGAGTTACTCTTTTCTTTAAGAATTAGATAAGTTTTGATGTTTACTATGAGTTTTG
Organism: Sepiola atlantica; assembly: GCA_963556195.1. Classification (NCBI taxonomy): domain Eukaryota; kingdom Metazoa; phylum Mollusca; class Cephalopoda; order Sepiida; family Sepiolidae; genus Sepiola; species Sepiola atlantica. Next base: position 149,685,567 of record OY744523.1, read on the forward strand.
ATCAATTTAAAAAAAAAATATATTTTGCATGTTAAAAAAAACAATGATGCTGCCATTTAATATGGCAAATTCACTTAAATATATTTATTATACTACATAAGTTTAATCCAATTTTTTTGCCAAACTTGCTGATATAATTTTGTTGGTACATAGATAACTTAAAATAACCAGTAAGTTTTATTATTTCCATATAAAAGTAACTATACACTGCAAATTCAAAGCAACAATTTATCAAACACTATAAATACAAGATAAATTAAGGCTTTTCAACGTTTTGAACATCTTGAGGTTAATTACTTTTGGGCTTGAGTACAGAGGCAGCAAAGGGGAACAACTCTTGTTGAATATGCTGACTGCATTGACAAGCAAAGCATCCATCTTGTTAAACAAATTATAGAAGTTAAATTGAACATTAAACCAATTAATACATAAACATATGTATTTCACAAAAAATTAAAAACTAGAGCAAGTAAACCAATTCATTCAGTTGGTTCAGCAATATATATCACTTCATTCTGACCAAGCCTTTGACCAATGTATGGTGGCAGAAGAAATCCAGTGTGCAGGATAAACACATACAAAAATGATGATGCTTTAGTAATATATGAAAGGATAAATTAACATCTCACCTGTAACTCCATTGTTTTTAGCTTTCCAGTACAGTTTCCAATTATTATGGTCGATGTACATTATAAGACTGAAGATGACTTACAGTAACTACTACAAATATAGAGCTTTGAGAACCCTACAGAAGTCTGTTGTATGATCTAGCACTTTCGTTCCTTTTGACTATGAGCAAAGTGTAGAATCTGTTCTGATGCTACACTTAACTTTTAGACTGAAGCAATTTATATTTTGACCCAATCCAAAGTACCTGTTTTTGGGGAACTGGATTTTTCCCACATTAAAAACCAACCTTGTATCTAACTCTGCCCTCATGATGATGCAAGTAAATAGGGACATCAGACAAAAATGAACAAACGTTCAGACTTGTAAGCATGAAGTGTATGTGTAGTGAGTGTAATTAACTTTTATTTCGTCCTTTTAGATTTTGTAAAAGAAAAAAAAAAGAATTATTTGTTTGAGATGCCCATCTTCCACTCTCTGCTACCCATTTTTAACACCACACCCACCTGAATCTTTTTACTGTCCCTGCCGGAGGAATACAAGCACACTCTGGAATACCAGATTTAATGCATTTTATTTTTTTCTATAAAAGAATTGTCATCATCATCATTATTATCATATCTACTTCATCTTTATTACCCTTGGTCAGAGGTTGCATATTTTCTGCAATCCTAGTCTCCAAGCCTGGTAGTCTTGAGGATCAATAATGTTTAAATTCCATTGCCAACGATCCTTGTTCATGGCTTTAATCCAAGTTTTCTTGAGTCATCCTATTTTCCTCTGGTCTTCCACTTCAGGATCTTTGCATTTTTTTATCCGAGAATTGCTCCTCTCAACGTGGCCGAACCAACATAGCGAAGTGATTGTCAAGAATCCATCAAGCTTTAGTATATTCAACCTTGCATACACAGTATCAGCTGATATGCTTTGTCTGATCTTACCCAACATTGCATATCCATCTGATCATTGTTCTGTTGTTATGTTGAAGAGGGGTGAGTGAAAACTGTAATTCGTGTTACCTGATGCAGTTGCCATAATAGTTTTTATTGAGAACTTCCATTTAAAACAAAATCATCTGATTCTTAGTTTCTTTATAACCAATAAAAACTATGGATTTGAAGCTCAATATTTACGAGACAAAGAAACGTTCTAGAAATAAAAAAGAACTATGGCACTGAAAATTGTACTAAGGTAATACAAATATATTTTTATTTTATTTTACTTTTCTTTTTTAATTATGTTATTACAGATGCAAGTTTAATTTAATTTCAAGTTGAATCATCATTAATTTATTTAAATATAATAAACACCTAAAAGCATAACATAATTTGTGTAACAGTTTTTATTGCTCAACTGTGTCAAGATTTCAGAATATAAAAACTTGATAGATGAGTTGATTTGATAATCTTGTAAAAAATGAGTTTTTCCTCATATTTTTTTTTTTGTTTTTAATACTTTTTTTATATTGAGAAAAATAAAATAAAATCTACAGTGAATATTTCTATGTTTTAGTTTTCATTTTAGTTTTCATTTGAAAAAATATTTGATTCCCTGTTTCATTTCTTTAAATTGTACGACTTGTGTATCTGCCAATATTTGACAATCATCAGATGATGAAACAATGTTGTCGGATAATAAATGTTTCATCAAAAATAATGTAAACAAGAAAAATTAACTTCATAAATTTTCTCAATTTAAAAAAAAATCAAAAAAATCTTTGATTTTTAGTAAAAGCAGTTTAATTTGTAAGATTTTAAAATGTCCAAAATAAAAGAACTGCAAGGCAACAAGAAAAATTTAATTCAATTTCAAGAAATGAGTTATGAATTTTTTCTTGTTTTTATTGGCGATAGTAACAGCATTTGTATTTTTTTTTTCCACTTCGTAAGCGGTAAAAAGTCATGCAAAAGATTGCATAAAGTCGCCCTTAATGGGACATATTTTTTATTTATATATATATTTAATTAATTTTTTATGTATATAAAAGTAATCCATGGACACATCTGTCAGCCGTCATCAGCATTGCTAACTTAAACAGGGATTGAAATTACGATTACATTGTCTGTAGTCTTGAGTTTAACCTCCGGACTACGACGCCTTGCCTGGAAATATGTACAATTTTTTTACCGCCTAAATATTAAGTTATGAATTTGTTATTATTTTTACTGGTGATAGTAACAGCATTTGTATTATTTTCCACTTTCTAAGTGGTAAAGAGTCATGCAGAAGATTACCTAAATAAAATTAATAAAATATATATAAATAGACATGTGTATTTGCTCTGTTGCTCATTCTTTCTGAAATTCTAACAAAGTGAAATAAAATTCAAAACAATATGACATTTGACAAAAAATTTACCATACTTTACTGACTGACCTAGAATTTTCGAAAAGAATGAGAAACAGATCTTATTCTATGGAATATTCTTGAAAGGACAAATGCTGCCTATTTCCACATTTAGCTTGATGATTTCCTTCAGGAATGAAACACAAACGTTTCTGTGTAGTTTATTTGCCATACATATATTTTTTATACAACAACTAATCTCTACTCATGTATTGAAGTAAATACTGAAAGAAGAAATATATATGTAATATACTATTTTACAATATACGTATATATGTATATATTAATTGTTCTTATCCCTCCCTTTGCACAACCATAATGCTGCTATACACATGTGCTAAATCAAAGGGATATAATTCATCCAAACAGATCCAGTAGTTGTATTAATACAGCTTTCTTTGTATCTGTGAAAAAGAAGCAGATGACAATTGATTTTTTTCCAGATGATGTAATAAGAAAAATTTTAGCTAAAAAATTAATTAAAATTTGTAGAATAAAAATGTGTCAAAACAACATTCAAACACATCTCTAAAAATTCCACACATTTTATTTTTCTTATGTAAACGATTTTTTTATTGAAAAATATAGTTACAAAAATTTTTATAAAAATCATTACTGCCAAGAACCAAAGTATAAGCATAATCTGGATTTGTTGCAGCAATCTATTACAAAGAGCTCTCATTCATGTAAGCAAACTTGAATGTTTAATAAAATATGCTTATCAAAGCAAATCTTTAGTAAAATATTAACTGATATTGTTAGAACCCAACACTTTCATTGAGTTCAGAATAAATATTCATGACAAAGTAGTTTGGTACATTAAACATCATTTAGAAACAGCTGCAAACAACTTGGATACCATTGTGTGTACTCTTTATTTGGAATATGATTCGAAAATAATGTAAACTTTTAATATATATATGTAGCTCTATCTCACTATGTAATGGAATATCGAGCTGTTATGGATTTTGCAAGTTAATGATAAATCTTTGTAGTTGCCCCGAAAAAAGTTTTCTAATTGATTTTAAATTTCAATGTACATATGTATAAGTATGTGACATTTTCTAATATATATGTAATGAAACTTCTTACTGGATTAGTAACAGAAACTCGTTATGAAACAAATGAACAACAAAAAAGATTTTGAGAATACATATGTTGTTCATTTGTTTCATAACGAGTTTCTGTTACTAATCCAGTAAGAAGTTTCATTACATATATATTAGAAAATGTCACGTACTTATACATATGTACATTGAAATTTAAAATCAATTAGAAAATTGGCATTTCAGACATCGACCGACTTTATAAACTGTTCAATAAATGTGGAAAGAAAAGTGTTGTTTTGATATAACGGTTTTACATTTAATGCATTCATTGCGTGACATCAACCATGCGACACTGATTGAAACTATCTCTGTTTCTGGTTGCAGAGATAATTATACACATATTGTATTTCTTTTTTTTGCTTATTGACGCATTGCACATTATTATGTCTTTGCTGGCTGCGATTCTTTTGTGTCTTTTAGGAGTTGATACAGAGAGCCTGTAACGAATCCTCTTGCTCCAAACTCGACAGCTCTAAGAATCGCACTATAACATTGCTTTGCCATCATTCTTTTAGATCCTTGTGTTTCTTAATGTTATATTGATATGTATTTTGACACGCCAAACAGATGTATATAAAATAATTTATAATTGTTGATGTTTTGCTATTTATACTTTTATCTTTACTTTTTTCTTTTAGAATGTTTAAATATCAAAATTACTTGATGTTTTTTGTTCCTTTATTTATTGTTTTTATTCTATTTAAACAACATTTTTGATAAACCTTCTTAACGAATCTGTACTTAATTCAGTATGTAGAAGTGAAATCGCTCCCATTCTTTTTCCCTAAAAATAACATTCCATTCCAACTAAGTAGATACTGCTTGCCTCATAGAATGCCTTGATATTATTCAATAAATGTAATAGATGCATTTTAAGAGATGGATCTCCTGCGCCAAATTGGTCTTCTAGTCATTTTACGTATACCATTATTCCTGAACAAAACTGAAAAATTATCAGATTTTCTTTGGTATCCTTGAAAAGTTACAACACTTAATATTTTTCATATATGATTGCCAAAAAATTTTAAAAAATCTTACTATTTTACAGGAATTACTGTACAATAACTCCATTTCAGTTATTCCACTCCCCCAAAAGTAATATAATGCTGAAAAAGTAATAATGTTTTTTTTAAAGAAAATTAACACAAGTTGTGTTATCAGAAAAGAAAATAATTGTAACCTTTTAATTAGCTTTTCCTGAAGGAAGTGTAATTCTAAGAAGTTTAAGAGAAATTGGGTTGCTTTTTCACCCATAATTCCAATCTTCATCAATTTTTGTCTCTTCACTCAACCACTTTTACATTTCATTCTTGTACACAAATGCTTCAAAAATGTCAATTGATATTCTATTGAATTCATTCACATCTGATTTATACGGTTAACTTTATTTTTTGCACTGTTTTGTTTTGGGATTCTAAATCCCAGAATGTCTGATTCACTGCTGAAAGTGGTCATTATTTTTACATATCATTACAAAACTGATTTTGATTGGGTGTCTAATTCTGTCCAAGTGTTCATTGGTCATTAAAAAATTTTTTTTTTTTTTAACAAATCTGTAAATGTTGCTAATATGAGAGTTTCTTGTGCCAACTTGTTAATCAAGATAACCATGTTATCTGCCATCTATTGAGAAGAATTATCAAAATATTTAATGTGTCATTTTTTTTCCTGAATTGTAACAAAATTAAAAATCTTTCTTAAAATGCTTTTCCTATGCAATGATTTTTTTAATGTTCATAATATAAATTTCAAAGTACGGTGAATGCTGCTTATAATCTTTTTAGAATTATCTGTTTTTACCTAAAATTAACTGCTGAGAATATTAAGCATAAATAGCATGAATTGAAACAAAATTTAAAATAATAGCATAATACTTATTTTAAGTAACTCGATTAGTCTTGCCTGCCATTTATTTTGAAATAGTTGTTTCTAAATATATTGCTTATATGCATTAGCAGTAATTACATTTTAAATGCATGTTTTAGGACTGATTGATATTAACAACATTATTTATAATTACACATTAAACTGTATTTTTATTCAGACATGAAAATCATAATTCAAGTTGTTTTTTCTTCTTTATAGATTAGTATTTCATTTTTCCCCCATACTTTTTTTTACAAATTTATAACAACCTGATTGATTGTAACACCTTTTTTTGATGAGATGAGAATTATTTTCACTTTATTTTATTTATACATATTTTTTGTCATGCTGTTTGTATCATATATATATATATATATATATATATATATATTATAAAGATGACAATATTTCCTGCATATAAGATGCAACATTTCCAGGTTATATGAAGGAATGATATTTATTGTATATTGAAGAAGTAATTTCTCGTTATTGGAAGTTGTCTCCCCTTAAGTTGTGAGAGAGAGATAGATAGTAGTTAACAAGTCTCTGTTAGTCTACTAAGCAAGATAGGCTGAGTTTTATAATGTTAAGCATTTGGAGTTGGTAAACCAGTTTATGATAGAAATATTTGTTTGTGCCAGAAAAAAAAGGGTAGGTGAAACACTCTTTAGCTTTGGTGAGCAATCACGAAGAGATGGTGTTTGGATAAAAACACTGGTCTCAATCACATCGTCAGGAAGAACATCCAGACTATAAAAATGTTGCCTCAATTAAATAAATGACTTCCAACGAAACCTGACCAGAAATAAATTAGAAGTCGATTTCTAAAAGCTATCTAACACATGCCAGCATCTAAAACGGACGTTAAACTGAATATGATGATGAAAAAAAAAAAAAAAGAAATTACACATTGTATATTGTCTAAACTCCAGAGTTATCCATTTTGAGTCTCAGTAGATAGGCCCTTTGCATTAGATGCACTTTGATATTTTTATTTTTATAATTTGGATGTGCATCTTATCTGTTCAAGAAAATATGGTAATCCTCTTAGGTTTATTTGGTCTATGCTCATGTTTTTTATGACAGGAGAGAAAAGAACTAATATAAAAAAAATGATTTCTTAAATTTCATATGAATACTTACATACTTTTATTTTTTTTTACTTTAAAATGAATTTTGTTTTATTTCCTTCAAGCATTTATTTAAAAAAATCTTTAATGAAGATGCTTATGAAGTTGAATAAAAATAATTTTGATTAACATCGTAATTATTATTAGTTATATTTTTCTATGTATTCCGTCATAATAATTTCAATAATGTTCCGAAACACACGTGACAAAGCATTTCTCATTGACAGTATCTAAAATATTATGTATCAATACATATAAAAAAATAAAAATAGTTAGGTTTTAAATTTGAATAAAAAATATTTCGGCTTTGAATATATACATATGTTTTGAATAAAAGTCTATGCATTTTAATGCAAGTATTTATATTTCAATATTATTGTATCATAGTTCCTAAGAAATTATTACGTTTTCAAAGATTAAACAATTTTTGTTTTTAATATGTAATTAACTTAAATTAAGCCCGTCATTTTTTTCTTTTTAAAATAATCCAAAAAATAAGTTTCCGTTTTTTTTTTTTTTTTTTTTGCATAAAATAAGCATCTGCACATTTGTATGTGTTATATGAATATTTCTTTGATTGTTCACATTTGAATTTTTTAATTTTTTTTTTTTGTATATCATAGCAATTACAAAACTGTAACTAATCTTTTATTTATAAAATTCATTTTTTTTTTTATTCTTAATTTTTTACTAAGATGTTGTGTTGTCTTTCAATTTGCTCTGGTTTTTTTTTAATGTTTATAAAATCATCTTGGGTTAATGTGCAAAAATGGTTATTTTTTTTGGGTTTCATATTCTCAATGTGTGTATTCATATCTCTCTCTCTCTCTCTCTCTCTCTTCTCATACATATATATATATATATATATATATATAAGTTATTTATTTAAAAGCTATACATTAAATACTTAAGAGACGTACCATGGTTTCATTAAGATATGTTGACTGTTTATTTTTGTTAAAAAGGTCATTAGAGCCAAATTCAAATCATCAGTGACTCACAAAATAAAAACAAATTGAAGAATGGAGTTCAAAGTTCACCGTAACATCTTCTGGTGAGTTCACTCAAGCGTCCCTTTTGGAAAAAAATACCGAGTCAATAAGGTTGAACTGTATGTTTATATGGGTCTTAATCATAACTAAGTATTATTTAGAATAAATTAATTATTTATAATGGATATTGTATTTCTCTGCTTCAATGATGCATTCATATTTGGGGGTGATAGTGTGTGTTGTAGTTTATTTGTCAGTGAGTAGGTTAGACTTTAGGGTGGGTTGTATTCCTATTATTAAAGGGTTTAAGTGTTATAATTATATTACTTTTTATAATTTTGGGATAATGCTTATATTTGAGTGTAAAATTATTGTTAAATTTTAGTTTATTAGTTATGTGGGGGCTTGGTGTTAATGGAGGGGGTATCTTTATCAGTGAAAAAGTTTCTTAAGGGATATCAAAATAAGTGGATGGGTCAATATAAGCTTGCTATTATCATGTGTGATGTCTGTATTTGTTCATGTGGGATACTCGTGTTTAATTAACTCTGTTAGTGTATATCTAATAATATTTATGAGTCTATCAGAAGGTCTGTGTGAATAAGTAAGCTTTAGATCTTGGTCATATATTTTTTCCTTTTATTTAAGTGTATTCGATGAATATATTTCTAGGTATTTGAGTAGCAAGACTTAATATATTTAAATGTTGAAAAAAATTTTTTTTCAATATGATTAGGTATCTAATAATTCATGTTATTTGTGATAGGTAGGGATTACAAGGGTGCAAGTGTAGGTTGTATTTAGGTTGATAGGGGAGATGTGGATGTGATAAGTATACTATAATATATCTGAATGAAGGGGATGTTATATTGTATAAAGGAATTAATTTGATAATAATTGGAAAGGTCTTGGGGTGGGGTGGGGGAAATATATGACTTATATTTTATGTATGATGTAGAGTTCTTTAGACTTATGTATGGAAGGGACTATTAGTGAGTTAAGAGATTATATCAATATAAATTAAATTTACATAGATTAAATTGATTCCCGAAAGGATATAGTTTAAATTACAAAAAAAACAAAAAAAAAACAAGCTCAATACTTAACATTAAATAGAGCTTATACATATATATTTATTTAAAAAATTATTATATCATTTTATAATAATTTATATCAAAACCATGCAGTTTTACTTTGCAAATATTTTGAAACAATTGTAAACCAGATGACTTGGTTTGAGTATAGATTATTATAAAATGGTATAATCATATATCTCTCTATATATATATATATATATATCTATATATATATATATATATAAAGGGGGGGATATCTGACAGTATGGTCAAAAGAAAATCTTTTTATTTGAAAAAGACTTATATTCCATATGAGGTTTCAAATATGCAAAAGCCAGGAGAAAAGAGATGTTTCATATTGAAGATAGCATTACAAATGAATAAGGAAAAATGATTGCCAGGGAGAAAAGAAAAGACGAAGAGCAAACTGGCAGTGTAATCGAGAGGTGGGGGGGGGGGGTCATGTCAATCCTTTTTGCCTTATTCATTTGTAATGCCATCTTTGATGTGAAAATATTTTTATCTCCTAGCTTTTGCGTATCAACAGAAGGTATATAATATACCGAAATGTCATATTGAATAAATAAATCCGTTTTTACACAGAAATAATTTTCTCGTCATCTTTTTAGTGCTAATGATTTCTTCACATAACTAGCAAACCCATTTCAACAATCACAACAATTTTCCGAGTTGTAGTTGGTTGAAAAAGAAAAAAAGATTTTGTAGAAAACTGCATGCAGATATTGAAAATAAAATAAATCTTCCTTTTTGTTTTTAATAATTGTTTTAAAATTAAAATAATTTAGTGATTTAAATTGATTGAAAATGATGTTATTCTTAATAGCAAACATGAGAAAAAATGTTATAAAAATTCATGTAATTTAATCTTCCCCTATTTGAAGATACTGGCTTCCTGACCAAAAATGCACCAAACATTGATGTTATTCAGGTTTTTTTTATTCGTTTTACAAAACTCGATCATGTTCTGCACCCCCCCCCCCCCCACAATTTTCTCCTATAAAACAACCAAACCATAGCAAACACCATGAATAAATGTCTGAACATATAAAGAACTTGAAGCATTAAAACTTTTACAAAAATAACCAAATTCCGCATTAAATAACCCGGAAAGGGTTAATATGCAACAAAACCACAAAACCAAATACCAAAAATGATATTAAAATACATAAACTAAAAAAATTAATGATATTAAAATACATAAACATTAAAACAAATGATATTAAAATACATAAAAATTAAAAGTAAATGCAATTAAAATATATAAACATTTAAAACAATGATATTAAAATACGTGAACATTAAAAAAATGATGTTAAAATACATGAACATTAAAAAAAATGATGTTAAAATACATGAACATTAAAAAAAATGATGTTAAAATACATGAACATTAAAAAAAATGATGTTAAAATACATGAACATTAAAAAAAATGATGTTAAAATACATGAACATTAAAAAAAATGATGTTAAAATACATGAACATTAAAAAAATGATGTTAAAATACATGAACATTAAAAAAAATGATGTTAAAATACATGAACATTAAAAAAAATGATGTTAAAATACATGAACATTAAAAAAAATGATGTTAAAATACATGAACATTAAAAAAAATGATGTTAAAATACATGAACATTAAAAAAAATGATGTTAAAATACATGAACATTAAAAAAAATGATGTTAAAATACATGAACATTAAAAAAAATGATGTTAAAATACATGAACATTAAAAAAAATGATGTTAAAATACATGAACATTAAAAAAAATGATGTTAAAATACATGAACATTAAAAAAAATGATGTTAAAATACATGAACATTAAAAAAAATGATGTTAAAATACATGAACATTAAAAAAAAATGATGTTAAAATACATGAACATTAAAAAAAAATAATGTTAAAATACATGAACATTAAACAAAAATGATATTAAAATTTATAAACATTAAAATACATAAACATTAAAAAAATGATATTAAAAACTAATGTTTCAGCATTAAATGACCCATAAGAGGTTGATATGCCATAAAACCAAACAAACCAAATTAATCTTCACCGATAATTTTAATTGACCCTAAATTGTTATGACAAGGTCCTGTACTACCTATCTCTGACCCAAAGCAGGAGAAATTCTAAGTAGAGTTGTTTTTAACAGTAACAATATTTTGTTTTAAACAAAAAAAAAGTTACTATGCATGTGCATTAATCAGATCTTTCATTCTTTTGAAAATTGCATTGATGTTAAATTAAAAAAGTTTAGTTCCACAATGTTTTACTTACATTTTAATTAATGGAGTTTTACAGACAAAATACAAATATATATATTTTCTTGTGCAGATCTATTTAAATCGTTTGTCCATATAAATAAAGGTTTAGAATAAAATACAAATATTAATCAATAAACAATAAAATCTATATTCTATATTCTGTATTTTATATTTTTGTATATAAAGTAAAAACAGTTTATCTCCCATTTAACTATCATTAGGAATTTATTTAAGAAAAGGTACATAATTAAATCTGATTTTTTTTTTAGTCATATAAGGCAAATAAATATTAATGTTATGTTATTGATCATAGAATTATGATACAAATCAGTCTGGCAGTGGCTTTGTTACTATTGGGCTGAGGTATGGTTCTATTCAGACCTAGGGGGTCCACCCACCCAGGCTTTACCTTCTCTTTGAGAAGGGGTTAGCTTATTGTTAATCGCCTGAGGTGCCCCTATTGGCGAATGCCGACAGGACTGCTCAGGTATTTTTTTGTAGGCCAGAGTATGCCTATCCTAGTATACTGGCTTCTCAAAACCATACCTGATCTTGTGTGTTACCTCTTAGCAAGAAGGTAAATAATATATAAGGCAAATATTAGTCTGTGATATAAATAAAAAATAATTCGATTTTTGATCGATTTTAATATTTAATCCTGATCAATATTTTATTTTTGATTAGTCATAAATAAAAGAAAGGTATAGGAGCTTTTACCCTCACATTTAAAAGTTCTCCCACTGTCACCCATTACTCCGAGAACAGATTTAATAACAATTTTTTGAGATTCACTAGTGGACCCACATTCAATTGTAAAGTGAGGAAGTAAAGAAAGAAGGAAGAAAATAGGACTCTAGCTCAAACAGTAGTAACCACCTGTTCTGGTTTATATAGTTAATAATAATTCCCCTCGTGGCTCAATTGGTTAGCGCACTGTACTTAGACAAAGGTTGTTAGTTTGAACGTCACCCGGAGCATACATATTCTTACTTTGATTTTGTCCAAGAATGAACTTAAATATTTCATATTACAATATTAAACAGATTGCTTCGTTTTACTTTTCTTTATGTAATCTACGTAATTTATGGAAATTAGAACCCCAAGTGATGTCAGGTAGCCCTGCTAGTAATATATATGATGGTTGTCAACTCGTTAGATGAGCATGTCCATCACTGGCAAAATCCACAGTTTAGTCATTATGAATGCAAAATGGTAGATGGTGAATGCCAGCAAAGCACACGCTAAACTATAATATTATTAAGCTTGCATAACACAGCAATGACTTGCACCAACAGCACGAATTGATCGAGAGACAAGCAGATGCAAGATGAATTAGTATTGAAAATGAGTGTTTCAATCAGTTTTCCTTCTCCTAGATGAATGCCTTTATAAAAGCTAAGGATTTTATCTCTGAAAGTGTGCCAAGACATTAAACTTTGTATTTCTACATCTCCAAACACACAACGCAGCAAAAAATTGAATGTGAAATTAATTGCTTGTCAAACAATTAGAAAATATAATTTTTATTTATTTTTTTTTTCTAAAGTTTATTTCGTTTTTAGTCAACGTGAATGTTATCTTCATTATGTTTAACAGCTGTTGTTGAGGTGATGGATGCTGCAGACATGGTGATCATTGCAGAAATCATAGTTTCAACCCATGTCATAGTCATTGCCATTTCCATTTATCGTGTTTATCTTATATTTAATCTAAACAGTAATATATTCCTTTTCTCAAAAACTGTCAAAATTGCAAATACAAATAAACACACACATACATTCGATTTTATTTATACATGATGCATAATATTGTTTCCGTTGTCTTCAGCGTCACTTGATATAAAGTCACGAACAATACCGTTCTAGAGAGAAAGCTGACATCACCTAGTATATACCCTTTGTGCTGGCTTGGACATGTGGTGAAAATCCAAGATGATAAGATCCCAAAGGATCACTTTTATGGGAAAACGACCTACAGCTACATTTCAGTGCAACAGGTTTGAAAATTCATCTCGATTTCAGTTTTTTTGCCATCGGCCACTCAAGTTAAAAAAAAGAAGCTCAACTCCAAGTTAAAAAAAAGAAGCTCAACTCCAAGTTAAAAAAAGAAAGATCAACTCCAAGTTAAAAAAAAAAGATCAACTCCAAGTTAAAAAAAAAAGATCAACTCCAAGTTAAAAAAAAAAGATCAACTCCAAGTTAAAAAAAAAAGATCAACTCCAAGTTAAAAAAAAAAGAAGATCAACTCCAAGTTAAAAAAAAAAGAAGATCAACTCCAAGTTAAAAAAAAAAGATCAACTCCAAGTTAAAAAAAAAAGAAGATCAACTCCAAGTTAAAAACAAAAAGCTCAACTAAATTTAAAAGAAAAACATGTCCATTTTATTTGTTTCATCAACAAAATGCTATTTCAAACTTATGCATGACAGACCGACCAACAAAGCCTCTCATAGAAAAGCGAAGTAACATCTAAAATGATTAACTTCAAATGATCAAACTTGCTCTAAATCTGAGGAGGCATTTAAAGAAAAATTGCATTTAAACTCAAACAACTTATTGGTCATTCAAACAACTCCTAGTTGTTTACATAGAAGTAATTTTAAACTTGGTTACTTTCGCACACACAATTTTTTTGATTTGAAATAATTTTCTTTTTATCTTAAAATTGAATTCTTATAATTAAAGAATAAAAAAAAAAAAATTGTTCTTTTGTTTAAATATTTTGAATTGAAGATTATGATCATTGAATTGAGTTTCGAAATAGTCTGCATTGACTTTAGCCTTTTGAAATTAAACAAAAACGGTGTTCACATTCTCGTTGCTCATGCATTTGAAAAAATGATTATCCTAAAATGTGTTTAATTTTTTTAGAGGAAGAGGTTCAGTTTATTATGATATATTCATCATAAAACAGACGCCGACTTTGTAACTGGTGTAACCTTTCAAAAATAAGTATCTAAAATGTATTCTTAGAATCAACATATAATGTCAACCTTCCGATATCTTTCTTTCAACTAAACATACATATTACTTGAACATACTTACCGTAACAATTGAAATGCAATACCACCACCATAAAAAAATTTTTACCCTTTTTTTTTCATTTTCTTTTATCCACAATTGAAACTAAAAAAAAGAATGCATCTCGCAATATTAAGAAATCTTTGTTGTAAAACTGTCCCTTCTAATAACAAAAACAACAAAAATTGAAAGGTGACAAACAATTGGTCAACATTTTAAAGTTAATACTTGACCAACATTTTGAAAGTCATTTAAAGGTGAGTTCATTTAACTTTTTAAAAACGGAACCACATGCAGTCAAGACTGATAGTATCTATCTCGATGGAAGTAGTCACAAAGCCTTTTTCCCCTGATTGAGTTTTCTGGAGGAAAAGGTTTTTTTGTTTAAGAAACAATCTTTTTATAAATCAATCAGGTTTAGAATTCCTCTGGGATTCTCCTGACTCATTCCTTCCAACCATCTCTGTCAAACATCACTGTCGGCAGGTCCTGAGGAAAAGAGGAAAGAAAATAAATAAACAGTTACATACGGAAACAGTGTCGGATCTCAATTTGATTTAATTCTTTTGTCTTTCTTTTTCAAAAAAATACCAACAAAGTTATGAACTATGGAAAACCTTAAGACACCTGATGTGTAGTAAAACAATGGAAACATTGGAAGTATAAAAACTAGTATGAAATCACTAATCCAAACCAATGTATCGTAAATATATTTTTTTAAATTTGCATTTTGACTGGTCTCTTAACCATTTTAAAATGTCAAATTTAAATGCATTCAAACAGTTGAAATACTTATATATATATATATATATATATATATATATATATAATAATGGTAATAATCCAGGTAAAAACATTCACAGAGTAGTAATCCAAAGAATTTCAACCGGGTTTATAAAAAGTGTTCAATATCAAATAGAGCTTTATATATGATTATTTTTATTTACACAGACATTTGTACATGTCTGTGTAAATAAAAATAATCATATATATATATATATATATATAAGGTACACGATAAGTTATGAAAATGAAATGCTGTGGTAGACAAAATGTTTAAAAAAAAAAAGACAAACGGAAAACAGGTTAGAATGCAGGAGAAAAACAGAAAACGAGATTTGACCGGTTTCGTTCATATTATCTGAAGACATTCGATAATACGAACGAAACCGGTCAAATCTCTTGTTTTTTGTTTTTCTCCTGCATTCTAACCTGTTTTCCGTTTGTCTTTTTTCAAATATATATATATATATATATATATATATATATATATATTGGTAAATTTCCTATTTTTTTATGTGAACTTATTGTTTATAGTAACAAATTAAAAGTATACAAATCAAAACTATTAATTTTATTCCTCATACAAAGACTTACAACCCTATATTTTTGAGCAAACAAATTCTAGAAGATAGAAGCGAAACTAAAAAAAAGATATAGGGTATGTGATTGTGCTGATTACTATGTCCTCATGGTTGAACTTTTAGAACCTATTGTAGTTAGTGTAAACATTATTTAGTTTACCTACTAAAAAATAAGGTGAATACCCGTAAAAGGGATTGTAGAATGTTAATCATCCTAGTAGTTGGCCTGATGAACTTCTTGAAATGAAACGCAAACCTTTCTATGTAGCTTTTCATTAGTATATTATCTAAATGAATGAATGTGAAAGTTGGGCCCATTTCACACACTAACGGTATAGTTTTTGACTATTTCAAGTTAATTCGATAGATGCACTATCTTTTTTATATACTGTTTATGTATATGCAATATCAGTCGCAAGGTTAACTAATTTGCATATTAGTTTTGAAAAAGTTAATTTTATTAATTAATTTTTGTTTGTCATTGTTTTTTAATTCAATGATTGTTTTGATTTTAATATAACAAATAGTTCTGTTTCACATTATTGTTTTATTTCTTGGACAAATATTTAGCATTTGTGTTCAAATATTCCTTTTTTTAGAGCCCCCTCGCCTCCCGATAATATTTTTCTAAATTGCAAATGAAAAGGCAAATTGATTTCGTTTTTCTTTTCCTTTCTTTAGGTCACATTTTAAAAGATAAATAAATCTGTTTCAAAATTACCAAAATGTTAATATTTCATGTTTACAACAAAGTTATGAATGAAAAGTTTATTATTTCAAACTAGCAGGGCTACCCAGTGTTGCCCAGTGAGAATAGTAATTTTTTTTATCAATAACAATTGATTTCTTACTGTTATCACATGCGAAGTAAACCTTACTCTAAAAACTGAAACAACTAATTGAGATAAAACTTAACAAAAACCCACAAAAAGCAACAAATATGTGAGTTAAATATTACTTAAAGAAGAAATACCCGTAAAGTTTTACAAAAAATAAAAAAAAAACGAGATAATTTTTGAAATGAACTAAATCTCTCTCTCTCTCTCTCTTTCTCTCTCTCTTTCTCTTTCTCTCTCTCTCTCTCTCATCTGTAAATAAAACATCTGACTAATTCTTATTTTAGTCACAAAAATATTAAGAAAAAGGGAATATCTTTTAGTGCCTATTAAAAGTGAATGAAATTATTTCCTTTTTCTGTTATAAGTTAAGATTAAGCCTTCCTTCCTTCACTCATAGAAAGTCAATTTGCATACCTGATCTTTCTTTATTATTATCAGTTATTATCAAGATTGAGCCTCCCTTTCTTTGCTAAGAAATAAATTTGCATACATGATTATTCACTTTTATTATTTGAGATTAATGTTTCAAGTATATATATAATACACATATTCACAAAGAACTATGTTGTGTTTTTTTATTAAGTATTTTTTGTTTTTGTTTTCTAATGTTTCGCTTTGTTTCACTGGTACATTGGTGACAACATAGATTTTGATTTTGTGATCAAACTGAGTTGTTTTAAAAGCAGCATTCACCCAAAGAGAATCTTTCTCCCAAACAATCATCATCACCCAATGTAAACTACCTGGTTCATAAACCACACCTTTTTCTGATCTCTTTACAAATAGTGAATCGAACTGAGGAATTTATAAATGAATCCGCATTTATCTGTGTACACCGTCGGATTATGTTCTTTGTATTTGCATATTTTTCTTTCTGTCTATAGCAATAAAGTTCATATGATTTGCATTAAACTTCTGTATTATTTTGTTTCTGTAGCTAGACACCATTTCCTGTTTTTTATTACTTAAACAAAAGCATCAAGGAATTATAGGTCTCCCCTTCCCCATAGTAACAAAAATTAAAATTATTTAACGACCTATTTTAGCTTTGATATATGTAGAAATATAGAAATTAAATAAAAACAACAAAAGCAGTCAAAAGGAAGTAAGTTATTTAAAATGACCGAGTTACTTGCATCATAAATATAAAAACTATTATTCTGTTGCAATGAGAATAGTCCTAACATTAACCAGAAAATTCTTAGGTCCAGATCACACCCAAAAGATGTGTCATATATATATATATATATATATATATACAAAAAGGAAAGCCAAAAACTATATTATTTATGTATTCATCAACATTTCGTCTTTATTGTAAACTTCCACAGGATGAAGAAAAATGCAGAAAATTATAGTTATTAATTTTGATTTGCCTGTAAATGTTTGAGTTTCAGCATGGCTGGATATTTTTTTTATGTGTTTTTTTTTTGCATTTTAATAATCCAATAAAAGTACAATAGATTTTATAATTTCAAAATTATATATATATGAGAGCCAGAAAGGAAAAACTATTGAGAAGTAATAAAAAATCAAACCTGAGATTGACCGATTTTTTTCAGATCAATGGACGTCTTCAGAAAAAGTGATATATATGCAGAAGATCAGGACAGGGTAGAGCATGCACTAACATATATATATATATAGAGAGAGAGAGACAAAAAGGAAGATTTCTCAAATTGCCTCAGTTTGGAAACTTATTTTTGAAGTCTAACTCCACCCTCTTGGGGAGGCAAAACGGAAGATTACTCAAGTCCACCGATTTTTAAAAAATGTATATATTTCGTTTATTTATTAAAAAGTTTTGTAAAATAAAAGAAAAAACGCACCCTACATTAAAAAATAAATATTTCATATATTCCCCCTCCTTATCTTAAAATACACAACACAAAAAATAGAATCGTTTTTTGTTTATTAAAATGTATTGTAAAAAGAAAAGACGCACGCTATAAATTTTTATTTTATTATGCGTTCTGTCCTCGTGGGGAGGCAAGTAAATAGTGACACAAAAACATTTTAGAACGAGTTTTCTGCAATATTTCGTTTACAATACAATTATTATCAAAAAAATTTGCGAATAAAAGAAAAACGGCACCCTACATAAAAAAAAAAATGAATATATAATATATATTCCCCCCTAAATATAAATATTAGCATGTTTTAAAAGAAAAAAATCTATATTTCGGACACTTCGATGTTTCTTTTGTTTATTAAAAAGTTTTGTAAAAGGTCAACCGGAAGATCACGGTGAAGACTGAAAGGCATTCGCTGTATCATTGATATGGGGTCCTTATTCCCTGTATGGTCCGAAAAGTCATTCTGTTTAAATCAAACTCATGCTGGATCTTTTCAAATTATACATTCTCTTGATTAAAGATTCAAAGATTAAAGAAAAGTCATTCTGCTTAAATCAAACCCACGCTGGATCTTTTCTGTTGATTATAACGAGGTATGGTATTGTTTCAATTGCTACCAGCATTTTCTGAACCCAAAAATCTTAACGAGAATGTTACTACAATTTTGTAATACAGATGCTGGAAAATTTATATTGTAAAAATAACTGAGTATTTTAAAACCTCCAGAAATAAAATAGCATTCACATGGTAACTATTATTGACAATGTGCAAAGCATTATCATAATTTAAAAAAAAAAAAAGAAAAAGAAATCTTCCTCCTTTGTGCAATTATACATTAACTTCTACCAAAGTTACCCACTGCTAGAACTCACTTGCTTATTCTTGCTTTCCTTTAAAACAATCTGCAAAAACTTTCTGATTGATTTAGTACAGTTGATCCATGACGTTCTCCTTAATCTTATATATAAAGAAAAGCTGTGTGTGTTTAGTTAAAATCTACATAAGACACACCCACAACAAGTTTTTAATGTTCTTATGTAGTAATTTGTCAACGATTTTGTTTTCAGTTGCCAGAGAAAGGGTTCCAATTATGAGAGAAGGGATGATAGGGAGAGGAGGAGTAGAAAGAGAAATTTTAAAAGAAAGATGTTACACACTTTTTAATGTTTCTAGTTTGTTATTCATGCTCCCGGGCAATGCCTGGTAACCCTGCTAGTCTTATGGTTTTCAATGGAGCTTTTAGCCTATAGAAAGTTACAGTAGGTTGGGGTTAGGAGCATATCAAGACTGTAGATAATGTGCAGTTTTTATAAGTTCATATATTTGAGGAAAACTTGATCTCAAAATGAGGATTAATTTAATGGATACCATCATAGACTATGGAATCTGTTATGCTGAGTTCAAATACTATTGTATCTATTTTATTCAATTATACACTAATCATGAGAGAGGTGGTCGTGGTGAAGTGGATAATGATATGGACTGACAACCTGGGTGTATCAAGGCCGAGGCCACCCGTGGACAAGTGTTAATGTGATTTCTATTTTATCCCCCCTCCAGGAGATTAGACACAAGTGTCATGTGGGTTTGATGGAAGCGTTTTCAGTGGAATGACTTGGATTTGAACCTGGCACACCCAGGTTCTCAGTCCGCGTCGATACCAACTAAGCCACTGTGCCATCCCCAAGAATTCCTAACTATGACTTCTTACTTCTGTCTGAGAGGTGAGAAATCCTTCCTAACTGGAAGTCACACAAAACAATTTTAACACAATTCTATTTCCATCGTTATCTTCAGAAGAACTCGTCTCTCTACCACCACTGCAAAGAATTTTATGTTATTCCTCACATTTTGCCTAACATCAAATGGAATTTCCATCAACAAAGTTTCTTTCCAAAAACTTCCATCATCATAATCATACTTGGCTTTTAGAAATTGACTTCAAAATTAACTTATCTCTGGCCAGGTCTTTATTTATCCTTCTTTCTCTCAAGTCCACTCTTATCACTTTCTCCCATGTTTTCTTTGCCATTTCCCTATGTTATAACCCTGCTACCTCAACTGTTCTACATCTACTAACTCAAAAACTCTCATCCATTCTTTAAATGTGACCAAACCATCAAAATCTCTTGTTCTGCACAGTTCTGCACATGTCTCTCTATACTGTCCAGATTTTTTCTTCCTCTGAGGTCATCAAATCTTAGCTTGTATTACACATTCATCGTATCATTTCTCTCCATGCAATGCATGTTCTCAATCCTCACTGGCCAAGTTTCATTTCCATTCATCATCGCACTGCCTGATAGAATCTCCCCTTGGTCAACAGTGGTAACGCTCTGCTAGTTAGTAATGGCAGAAGTTCCCTGAACTTACTCCAAACCACTCCTAACTCTAGCAATCACACTAGCACCTGCCTTTCCTTGTGCTCCAATAGTATCAAAACTTCTGAACAGCCTCGATATCCTCGCCATCTAAATATACTTTCTTCACATCTGAGTTCTCATCTGTCTATTGTCTTACACTTTTTGCACACAAACTGGTTATCTCTCAACCTACTAGTAATTCCACTTGCAATTCACATCTGTAGAACACTGCCACAATATTGCTTCGCTGAGGTCTACAACATGGTCCTCTTCAAATTCAATATCAATAAACACTTGTAATAAACTGTTCGCAGAAGTCATTAACCCTTATCCTTGAGTGGCTTTCAGCCTTGATAAGTCGTGACTCGCTAGTAAAAAAGAAAACAAACAGAAAACAACTTTGTAATAAATTTAAAAAAAAAACACAATTAATGGCATTTTTTTTTTTTTACTCTTTTCTTTTTTGTCCTTTCAGTGTCCAAGTGATGGAGAGGTTAGTGTGACATCTCGGAGTCATGGCTCTCCCAACCTCAGCAGCTCTGCTCGTAGTAGCAGTCAGGTTGATTTGGATACCAACTGTCCTTCACCAGATATGCGCTCCTCCGCAGGATCATCTCCTTCAGCTTCTGGCAGTGGCAGTGGGGGAGGTAGCGGCACCCCAGGAACGGGAGACAGAAGATATATGTTTCAGGCATTAGAAGAAGGGGAATATTCTGGAGCTTCGGCCTTAGATGGGGGGCAAAAAGCTGAAGGAGACGGAAACGATCAAGTCGATAGTGCTAAACAACGGATGAGAGCAGATGAGATTCAAGGTAAAACAATCTTTTGGTTGTGATTTTTTATAATGCTGACGTCACTTCTCTATAACTGGCTCTGTCCTTCAGAAGTCATTTGGTCAGTCATTCTTAACCTTGACTTTAACTCTGCCTCGCTTTGACCTTTAGTGATTCGGTTAAGCTGCTGCTGCTGCTTGTTTTAGTAAGTTACAAACGGGTGCGACTGAATTTAGTAATGTGTGACTAGTAGATTGTGTTATTATCTAACATGAAAGTACATGACTGTAATCTTAGATTTATGTAACCATTGCATTTCTTTAACATTTATTTACATCTCGTCTGCTTCATCATAACAATGCATATGCTGAGAACACCCTGAGCATCTGACAATTCCTACCCCAGAAGAATATTACAATACTGAAACAACCTTCCTATTCATCCGATCTTCTTCCATGTGACTTTTTTTCTTTCATCAAAGTTCAAAAGATTCATCAAGAAGGCTCATTTTGAAGATGTGGCGACTATGATGAAATGCAGCCGCATCCTCAGAAGAATCCATCCAGCATTGCATAGAAATGAATCGGAGTAGGAGTTGAACATGTCTTAGACTCACAAGGGATTACTTTGAAGAGTGGGACCATATATTATTTGGAATTAAAATATGTTGTAATACCTCTCTCATTCCTTTTCAGACATACCTCATAAATACTACTAGTATTGGACTTGATCTAATATTATGAATTGATAATTCGTAGCATTCAGACAACTATTCTCATCTTGATTTTTATTTTCACAACGTTTCAGCTGATGGAACCTCCAGCTTTCTGCTGGGGCATCTTCTCGAACTCGGAAATCTTTATGTAAAACTTGGGAACCTATAAAGGGTTCTTTTTGAAGTTTCGGATATGTTCCCTGAGTTCGACATAAAACTCTCAAGTTTGAAAAGATACACCTGAACAGGATCGGAAGTTACATCGGCTGAAACGTTGTGAAAATAACAATCAAGATGAGAATCGTAGTCTGAATGCTACAAATTAATTTAATATTTTCGTTATATTAAAAAAAAAAAGAAGATTTATTCGTTCAACTTTCTAACTGGACATATCGTTATTAGTGTTATGGCCTTGTTTTGAAATGGTTCTATTAATACCAACATCAGCAATGTTGGGTTGTTGGTGCACAAAAGCTCAGTAATTAATTATGAGCCCCAAATAGAGAAGATGAGATACTAAATAACACACAAAAGAAACACAAGCGACAGTTTATCATATTTAGTTAATGACACCCAAAAAACTCTTCATGCTAAATTTAGTACCACTCTTATATCTTTTATTTCTTCAGGCCCCATCCAACGGCACGTTATTACGTGTAGACCCAAAATTATTTATCATTTATAAATCACTTTGACATCCTTGTGTTGCATTACCCGTTCTTTCGGGGTACCCGGTAAGATCCAACAAGAATGACAAAGAACAGAACGTATATGGAAAAACTTTTGTTTTCTTTATTTCCCATCACCGGATGGTTTACGGCGGCTATGCACACATATATAAAAAAATCTTTTGATATACTTTTGTCTCATGAAAGTCTTTTTCTTGTTGAGGTTCCAGACTTGGTTTCCGCTAGAAACTCGTTCCTATATACATCCGATTGGAAAGCAATTTGCTCTGCATTGTCTATCCAAGCGTGAACTGAAGCAATTGTTCCACAAGCTCTTCCAATTGTCTGTTTGATGAAATACAAGTAAGGGAATTCCTTCACGGTACCAACTTGCTTATCAGTCGCATTTTTAGTCAGCGGACACGAAAGCCTAACAGCAAGACGGGCTTGGATACCATAGTCACTAAAACTTCATCAGTGCCATAAACATTGGTAAACTTCCATTCTTCCGGTACTTCGATACTCCGATCATCAAATGCTCTGGTTCTTCGCGTTTCTGAAACCGCCGCCTTTCAAGTCTTGCTTGTACTGCGGAATCTTCTCCTTTTTAACAGTTATCAAGTCGCTTTCTTTCTTTCTCAACGTCCCACCCACAATGGACTCGTCCACGATTCATTTTTGCCACTCTTCATTATCTTACACTTGGACTGATTCATAACAAAACAGAAAGTCAGCAGAAGTGATCAACCACAGTTTGAACTCTGTCCTATAACTATTAAGAATTGTGCCACAAATACATCCAGACAAAAGTCTTGTTATTATTACATATAATTAAACATATAGTTTTCACCTGAAATCAATTTTTAAAAAATTGAAGACGATTTTAAATAGTTACACGTACGTATACATTTCATTCTCTTCAGTATAAAAAAAAGAATCTTATTAAGAAAAATCTAAAAATCTGACTAAAAAGAAACCTAAATATGGAATAATAATATGGATTCTAGAATAACATTTTGATAAGGAGAAACAACGAGATAAGAATGAAACAAAAGGACAAAAAATGAATAAGAATGATATCAAAATTTAGACAGATAACATTATGTTCGGTGTAATTTTTATTAATAAATGCTTTGATTTGTTTCAGGTAATAGAAACGAGAGTCCTTTTATATTACTTAGTCAGGTAAGCATTCAAGTTCATGAATTAATTTCCTTTTATCTTTGTGAATTCTAGAACTTTTATAAGGCAACAAGATGTGAATTCTAGCAGGTTTATGAGATGACAAGATGTGACTCCTAAAATGCTTCTTTTACATTGAACAACCTATTAACTCAATTTTCACATGCATATTATCTTTTATGCTGAATATTAGTAACAATATGTTTCTTGGGGGTAGGGGGATAATTGAAATCAATGAATTATTTATAAAAATAGCTAATTTCTTTTCTCCAGAAAATCTATATTTTAAAATGAGACTGAAGAACACAATCGAATGATGACATTAACTTTACTCAAAATCTAGGGCAAAAGTGAATCAAAACAATTCTTTCAGTTTAACCATTTAAAAAAAAGAAAAAACATAATGAGATTTAAATTTTACTACAATTTAGAAGCGCCGTTTGGAATGATAACTTTGAAATTTTAGAATCAGTTAACATGACGCGAGATTTTGTTAAACAAGTGAAAATGAAATATTTATTAAATCATTTAAAAAAAAAATTTTTTATAAATCCAAATTTTCGGTTTTCAAAAACCTTATTCATGGTACAGACAATATATTTTTTTTTCCTTTTCTGATGTTATGAAGATACTGTTTTTTTTTGTTTTTTTTTTATGTCCGAACTGTAGTTCCGCGCACTGAAATGCATGTGTACGATAATGAGATTTAAATTTTACTACAATTTAGAAGCGCCGTTTGGAACGATAACTTTGAAATTTTAAAATCAGTAAACATGACGCGAGATTTTGTTAAACAAGTGAAAATGAAATATTTATTAAATCATTTTTTATTTTTATAAATCCAAATTTTCGGTTTTCAAAAACCTTATTCATGGTACAGACAATAATTGTAATTTTATGATGCATTATGAGTTTCCATTAAAATCCTTTCCATTTTTTATACTCTGTTGAGATTGTTACTTTTTTTGCTGATGACTTAACGAAGAACATTTCTGATTGTAGGAAGAATACACGGAACATCGCTCTGGAATCTGCTATTGTCGATTCAGTAATTCTGGTCAGTATGTGGCCAGTTTAGATGCTGATGGAGTGGTCAAGTGAGTTTCAAAATTTTTTTGCAGCAACTTTGAGGACAAAACTATTCACCTATTTTAAGCCTTGCTATTTTTTTCTACTTTATCGTTATTTCCATGGAAGGTGCTTGACTGAGTTTTAATCTTTGTAAGATATTTGCAGCAAGAACTCGTCTTATTACCACCATTGTAAAGGACTTTCCTTTTTTCCTCCATGTGCCTAACATTAAACAGAATTTCCATGAACAGAGTTTCTTTTAAAGAACTTCCCATCCGTGGAACTTATTACCATGAGACTGCGTCACTGCAGGCTACAACAAGGTTATTTTCAAATCCAATGTCAACAAATATTTGCTATTAACCATCCCCATGACTAATTTTGTTCATTTCATTCATCATTTTCAATCCTCATAAAATTCTTCATAATTCAACTGACAATGTATCTATTCCAGTAACCCTTATTCTTGAGTGGTTTTTAGTCTTGATAAGTGGGGACTCATCATTAGAAAAAAATATATTCTGTTATTTTCTGTCACAAATGATTTTCTTTAACATTCTTGTGCTATTATTCATAGTTAAAGTTGTGAAATAGCAAGAAACTCGATTCTTTGTTTTATTCTCTTTTTAATTTTCTCTGCAGAAAATTAAACATTAATAACACGTAGGGGGAGAGAAGAAGTCCTCCGAAAACACGTTTGCTCATGTTACAGATTCAAAGCAAAAAGGAATCATTTCACTGTCTAATTCGCTACATGTCCTTGACACTTTTTGTTAGTAACACAACTTCCTGACGCATTAGCTTAATTTTCTAACAAAGATTTTTAGTGAAATTTTCTACTTAATCTAACTTCATGTGGAGAATTCTGTTTTTAACTAACTTATGTCCAAATATTGCTACAGAGGAATTTTACGATACATATGATCTTCACAACTAATAAATCCTGCTGTAACAAGATCTAAGATATGATTATCGAGACCATTTTTTATCCCACTAAAATTGCAGCAACTTTATTTTATTTCAGTCAAAACATTATCTACTTTGTGTGCCCCATTTAAGGTTTGTAATAACCAATGTAATTCCAGTTTCTTATATTCGTTTTTTATTCTTTCAGAGTTTGGACTTGGAGTCCGCAGCCTTCAACAAAAGCCACTTGTATGGCCAAATCGCCATTCTTATCCTTGGAATGGTCGCAAAAATCAGACCGCCTGGTAAGACTTTTTTTCTTTCTCTTGCCAGATTTCACGGGAAACTCATTTTGTTGGTAAATAAGTTCAGTAAATACTTTGGTTATTAAAGACTTTCAAAATAAAAGATAAAATATATTTTCTTAAGATAAATAATTGTGGTGCTTAAAACCACATTATAAGCATGTGTGTTATGTTCAATTAATAATTGAGTGAGTTGGGCGGAAGTAAACCTTGTAGGTACATCTTTGTGTTAGATAATAAGTTTTTTGTTTCATGGGGGATCGCTGGCTGTATCTTTCTTCTGTGTGGATTGAATCGTAGTTGGGAATGCTTCATCTTTATCTGGGAATTGTTTTGTTTTTGTTGGATCTTTGATTCTTTCACATATCTTTGGTTTTTCTGATTAAAACACACAGATACATTTTTATAAAAATAAGTATAGTTTTTATTTATACTTTATTGTACAGATACATTTTTCATGCTAGGGAAAGAAAAGAAGAGAAAAGGCGTAATAACAAGTACAAATCCATTCATTCCCACGGAGACAATCACTGCTAACGCATCATCAGCTGTATTGTGTCTCAACTTTGTCTTCTGCTCTGCTCTCTATTTGTTCAATTTTTATTTGAAAAAATAATGAAATCATTGTGTCGAGTGTTCAGGTGCACTACGACTCATCAAAAGTGTCGAGTGTTCAGGTGTACGGCGACTCATCAAAGGTGTCAAGTGTTCAGTTGCACCGCGACTCATCAAAAGTGTCAAGTGTTCAGTTGCACCGCGACTCATCAAAAGTGTCGAGTGTTCAGTTGCACCGCGACTCATCAAAAGTGTTGAGTGTTCAGGTGCACCGCGACTCATCAAAAGTGTCGAGTGTTCAGGTGCACCGCGACTCATCAAAAGTGTCGAGTGTTCAGGTGCACCGCGACTCATCAAAAGTGTCGAGTGTTCAGGTGCACCGCGACTCATCAAAAGTGTCGAGTGTTCAGGTGCACCGCGACTCATCAAAAGTGTCGAGTGTTCAGGTGCACCGCGACTCATCAAAAGTGTCGAGTGTTCAGGTGCACCGCGACTCATCAAAAGTGTCGAGTGTTCAGTTGCACCGCGACTCATCAAAAGTGTCGAGTGTTCAGGTGCACCGCGACTCATCAAAAGTGTCGAGTGTTCAGGTGCACCGCGACTCATCAAAAGTGTCGAGTGTTCAGGTGCACCGCGAGTCATCAAAAGTGTCGAGTGTTCAGGTGCACCGCGACTCATCAAAAGTGTCGAGTGTTCAGGTGCACCGCGACTCATACAGAAGTGTCGAGTGTTCAGTTGCACCGCGACTCGTCAAAAGTGTCGAGTGTTCAGGTGCACTGCGACTCGTCAAAAGCGTCGAGTGTTCAGGTGCACTGCGACTCGTCAAAAGCGTCGAGTGTTCAGGTGCACTGCGACTCGTCAAAAGCGTCGAGTGTTCAGGTGCACTGCGACTCGTTAAAAGCGTCGAGTGTTCAGGTGCACTGCGACTCGTTAAAAGTGTCAAGTGTTCAGGTGCACTGCGACTCGTCAAAAGCGTCGAGTGTTCAGGTGCACTGCGACTCGTCAAAAGCGTCGAGTGTTCAGGTGCACTGCGACTCGTCAAAAGCGTCGAGTGTTCAGGTGCACTGCGACTCGTCAAAAGTGTCGAGTGTTCAGGTGCACTGCGACTCGTCAAAAGTGTCGAGTGTTCAGGTGCACTGCGACTCGTCAAAAGTGTCGAGTGTTCAGGTGCACTGCGACTCGTCAAAAGTGTCGAGTGTTCAGGTGCACTGCGACTCGTCAAAAGTGTCGAGTGTTCAGGTGCACTGCGACTCGTCAAAAGTGCTGAGTGTTCAGGTGCACTGCGACTCGTCAAAAGCGTATCACGTGTGGTAAATAGGATGATGTATAATTATTCGGGAAATGAACAGTGTATAAGTTATGATATCCATGTGTGCACTTGTATGGAAGAAGAGCATCAGGTATAGTTTGGTCAAATTCTTGGAAGCATGAGGATTTTAAAGAATGTATTGTGTTGGCAGCCAACAACTGATGCAAGCAGTTTCATGCTTCAGCAATTCTAAGCATGAAAAAAAAAGTTTCTGAAAGTATATTAAATCTGTGCTTTTTTCTCACTTTGTAGGCATGTCTAGGTGTGTTAGGCACAGGGAGATCAAAAAGGTGCTCAGGGTTATTGTTGGCTAGATGGTTAATAATTTTGTGGTTGTTTATTAAGTCAGTTACTAGATGTTATAGCTTTAATGAATCCAGTTCCAGGGAAGCAAGGCATTCAGAGTACATGAAAAATTTCTCCTTTTTTCAAATGTGGAAATACCATTCTTATGATTTATATTTATTAAACAATTCTTATTTTTATGTTTCACACTGTTGTCCTCATCTTCTTCATTGTCTTCTCTATCGTTCTTCTTTCTCGTAATCAGTCACCTTTCAAAGTGAACCTTTTATTTAATCCATTCCAGGTTTCATCCTGACAGACTCCCCGGATATCCTAGCACTAAGTGAAACAAACCTTCAATCCTCAATCTCCTCTCACTACTTTGACATGACTGATTACCTCCCAATCTACCATAAAGACTCTGACAAACATATGCACAGGCTAGGAGTTTATGTTCGAAACACCCTCTCCTTCATTAGAGACCATAGGCTAGAATCAGATAACCAAGCCTACATGTGCTTTAGATTGGCCTTACAACACAGCGTTAGTTACTTATATTTCTTATACCGTTCTTCTTCGATCCAGAACTCTTCCCTTCTTAACTCGATCTCTGAAAGCATAGATACAGAACTCGCACTTGACTCGAATGCCCAAATTCATGTGATTGGGGATTTTAATGCACACCACCGTGACTGGCTGGGTTCTCCAGTTTTACTGAGGCAGCTAGTAACTCTACGTTTAATTTTTCCTTAGTTCACTCCTTCTCACAGACTGTCACTTTCCCGACCCGCTTCCCTGATCGAGTAGACCAGCAAGCCTTACTTCTTAACCTGTTCTTGACCTCACTGCCCGAGGCTTGTGTGACGAATGCCTATAGCCCGCTCGAGAACAGTGACCACATTGTGGTAATGATTGATATCACCCTAAAAACTCGTCCCGAAGCTGATGAATCGATGCTCAAAACGACGAGATACTATGAGCAAGCTGATTTTGATTCCATCAGAGATCACATCAGCGATACCCCATGTAGTGAAACTTACTCACTCCCTGCTGATCAGTGCGCAAATGAGTTAATTGAATGGGTCAAAGCAGGAATTGAAGCACATGTACCCATGTACAAATTCTCAATGGTTCACCTTGAACTGTACAGCTGCCATTGCTGAGATTCCGACAATTCAGCGCTCATAAGTCAACTGCGATAGACAGAAATTTATAGTCAAGAAATAATCGTAAAGTAGTGATAGGTGAAGCAAAGAAAAGGTATACAGAGATAACCAGCAAACGCATTCAGTCACAGAAACTAGGTACTTGTGATTTCTGGAAAATCTACAATAGTGTGGTGAGTAATGGACAATCAACAATTCCCTCGCTATCAAACCATAATGATGTTGTTTGCACGGAAACTGATAAGGCTGAACTACTTGCCCAGCATTTCACCTTAAACTCCACGTTGGACTCAGCAAGCCACCCCCTCCCTAAATTCCCATTATGGACCAAAGCTACACGTGAAAACCTGGTCATCGCTCCATCTCAGGTCAGGGACATCATAAAAAAACTTGACACCTTCAAAGCGTGTTGGCCTGACTTTATACCAGTAATAGTAATAAAGAAATGCTCTGTAGAACTGGCCCCTGTCCTCTTCAAACTATACAACAAATGCCTCGCTGAGTCTTGCTTCCCTGATAGCTGGAAAATTGTCTCTGTGGTACCGGTCTTCAAGAATTCTGGAAATAGAACTGATCCTCAGAATTATTGCCTCATCAGTCTACTCCCGATCTTTGCTAAAATCTTTGAATCCTTAATCAATCTAGCGATAGTCCGTCACCTCGTTAATTCTAAACTTCTTTCTGACCTTCAGGATGCATTCAGGCAAGCACGATCTACTGTGGATATCCTAACGGTCATCACTGACTGCATATATCATACTCTCGACAAGGCAGGTGAAGCTAGGGCAGTAGTGCTTGATATATCCAAAGCCTTTGACAAGGTCTGACATCAAAGGTCATCTCATAAAAATTAATTCATATGGTATTACTGGACAAATATTTAATATAATTAAATCCTTCCTAACCAATAGAAAGATCCAGGTTGTCCTCGATGGCCGTTCATCCAAGCAACATGACAGGTATCCATCCTTTGACCTCTACAATTTCTGATTTTCATAAATGACCTCCCTGATGACATTGAGTCTGAGATGGGTATATTTGCTGACGACACCACGCTCTACTCTCATCATATGGGTAAAACAGACGCGCACATATCCAGGACAATGGCTATATCCTTAGAAAGTGACCTCTCCCTATTAGACAAGATCCCAAAAAGAGTTGCCAACTTATTAGGTCCCTCACTATTCACCAAGCTCCAGCCTTTGTCCTATCGCTGCAATGTTGCGTCCTTGTGCCTGTTTTACAAGTACTTCAATGGATTGTGCTCCGATGAACTAGCTGCTCTAGTGCCCCCTCGACGTAAATACACTAGACCAACTCGACAATCAGCTAAGTCCCATCCATCCAGATGCTGGAGAGCCTTCTACTCCAATAGCTTCTTTCTCTCATGCTGCCGGGCCCTGGAACTCCCTCCCTGCTGATTGTTTCCCTGACTGTACTGACATGCAGAAATTTAAAACTAATGTAAACAGACATTTCGCTGCACAGCTCCCTATTTAGGATGATCTCCAAAACTTACACCCTAATTCTCAGTAGCCCCTTACGTCTACAGTGGCGGCCTGCCTTGTTTGGGGTGAATTATGTTGATAAAAAAAAATATCAAATACCAAATCATTTTTGTTAAGCTCCTTCACCAAAAATAAAATAAAATGTTTTAATTCAAAATCAGAACATTACTGACTATGAAAGAAAAGCATATAAAGAAGGCTGAAGAATACAACGTCCGAAATGCTATGAAAATAACAACAAACATGAGAACAATAGTTTGAAACATATTAATAATGTAGATATAAATATTGCTCAACATCAAAATGTCTAAATAAAATTTCTATTCAATTATTAACTTAAACAAATCTGTTTGTCGATTTTTAGTCATGAAAGCTTCTGTCCTACAAAATATTTAATTCTGAATAGCCAATTTTTTTCAGTGTTGCACCATGTTCTTAACAAGAAAAAAATGGTATTTTGATTCGGTTTCTTTCAAAAAATACTTATTCAAACTAGGAAAGATCGTTACAATGGAGATAGTTTTCAATAATGAGCTGAACAGCAGCATAAGATTAAAATATTAATAAAAAAAATACTACATGATTCTATCTATGTTATATTGGTTTAAAAGAAATAATAAACTATTTATTTCTTAAAATTACTTGTATGTAATAATAGTAAGTAAAGTAATTAGATTTTCAAATACTAATTAAAATGCTGTTTTAATGAAATAATACGAGAGGCTGTTGGAAACTTTATTTTATATCAGAACATCGACTTATTAATTCTGCAGAATTGTTTCTTTCTATGGTAAGTTTATTATCTATTTAACTAATTTATTCGAAACATGTTTGTAATGCATATTTTTTTAAAATATGTTCTTAAAAACAAAAAAATGATACATTAAATCCCATTAAGTTTCGGAGATTACATCAGACAAAAATATCTCTGTACTAATAACATAGCTTGCTGTTCATATCTATTTGCCAACCAATGAGGACTAACTGTCTGTCTATATTTACTTACCTTCCCTCGAGGTTAAGCAACAAAAATATGTTCTCTTAAAAACAAAAAAACGTATTACTGTAACTCCCACAATGTCATAGGTTACATCAGCGGAAACGATCCCTGTACTAATAACTAGCTCTCCATATCTACTTGCCTCCGCACAAGAGCAAAGACATAAGGTCAGTTTCTAATGTGGAAAAAATGCAAATAAAATTCTCGCTTTCAAAAAGTATGAGGGAAATAGATAAAAATTCTTGCTTCGATTAAAACCGTGTCCGTGACTAACTGTCACCTGTTAGAATATTCTGCCAGACTTTTTACAAATATGGAAAATCGGTCTTCATTTATTTTCATTTATTCTTCAAAACCCATAACTCACTGTATGTATCTAATTGCCTCCCCAAAAGAGTAATTTCACTGTCTATATCCAGTTACCTCTCCACAAGAGAAAAGTTAGATACAGGGTCAGTTTTTAATGTAGGGAAAATACATAACTTTTTTTTTTTAATAGAAAATTTTTTTTTTTCCAACTGACTCCAGCATTTTGGAAGATTTTTTTTTTTTTTACTTCATTGTATGAAAAAAAAATCGATCTTCATTTTTTTTAATTTCTTAAGGTAGGTACAACTAGTAAATAAAAAATCTCTATGCTGTAAATGTTGATGAGTCGCTTCGAGATCCATCTCATTTTATATCAAGTTAGCCATAAATTTGTTGCATGCAATTATAATAGTTAAATTTAACTAGAAATTGTATAAACTAAAAGGATTTGAATGGATGACATGTAATGACTTATTGGTTTTAAAGTATACTATCTGTTCTCAGTCAGTGAAGGAGAAATTCTTCTTGACTGAGGGAAGTTTTATTTTTCTGCCAAGTCAGTGCTCCTTTTTGGCAATCTGGATTTTCCCCACATAAAAACCTGACCGACCTTGTGACTAACTCTGTCTGCGTGTATAGGAACTCATTGCTTGTGTTATATCGCCCTTTAGTGAGAAACATTGATGGTGTTCAGTTCTTTTGATCCTGAAGCAATGTCTTGTTTCTTCTCTCAGATAGACAGCTGGAATATGTTCATACATGAAGAAGGAGATAACACCAACCATTGCATCTTAAAATACTGACTTTATTAACATAACTTTAGATCCATTTTCCTTCACTATGAGTCGTTTCTGGCTAGATCATCACTGGAGATGTTCACTTAAAACTTAAAATTATTTAAAACAATTTTTTTTTTTTATTTGTGTAAATAAATATTACATTTTTCTTCCCTTTCAGCTGTTGTTAGGCAATCGCTCTGGCAATATCCGTCTCTTCGATGTAAAAGATAAAAAGTCGGTGGTTGATGCCTGTGCAGATCAAAGTTACCCAAGGTGAGTACAATAAAAAAACACAATACGAAATAACAGTAATTTAAAAAATATAATAAAAAATATACAATGAAATAACAAAATTTAACCTAAATTATTTTCTATATTTTTTATGTTTGTTTGTTAAATATTTAAAGGTCAATACTAATTTAGACAACATGGTGGTATATTTACAAGAGTGTATTTACAGAAGTACAGAATAGTATGTTACAGAAATCATGCGTCCGATACTGTGGCTATGACTGCCACAACACTATTTATAGTCTCTGGAAGAGTCTATCTACTCCCGAAATAGGGTAAATAAACATCACACCATAACAATATTGCCACCCAGGAAGAAAATCATTTTAATTGGTTAAGAATGAATTCAAACATAACTGAACAGAACATTGGGAATTTACTTCAAATAGGTATTGTCATTGGTCAGGAATTGAAACATTGCAGAAATTAATTTATTTAATAAATTAAGGCAAACGTAACTGAGAGAATCAAGCCATTATTATATGTATAGAATCAGTGCATCACTCATGATTTTATTATAGAAAATAATATAGAAATCGAATGTTGACTGGGAGAAATAACTTAAAACTTTAAAGTTTGGGAAATTTTTATGAAGACAAAACATTCAAACTTGCTACGTTTTAGCATTAAAAAAGAATGTATTTTTTATTTTAGAACTAAATTTTAGTCTATCTGATTCCGTATTTGCAAAATAAACAAAAAATATTGTATTTATGTGCATTTATTTATGAAAATCTGACTTTTAGAAATCACCTACAATCTTGTGCATTTCTCCAGCTCTCCTTACTGCTAGCCCAGTCTAATAATACTAAACCAGCAGTGATAATGGCAGATAGATATATTCTCAATATGCTGTCCTAGTCTTTTTCATTTGTCCCTTTTCATACTGTTTTTCTATTTGTTCCTTCTTCTGCTGGATCCTTTCTGTCATTCAGCTTTCTATTTTTTTTTTCATTCTAAAGCTTTTATAGATGCCTGTCTTAGTGTCACTAACTTAAATTTATATTTTATATGCTATGCCTATACCACTATTGGATTAGTGTTATTAGACTGGGCTAATGTTCAGGAGAGATGGAGAAATATTATAGGCTATTTGGGTCATCCGTAATTAGAAAAGTCTGATTTTCATGAATTGATGCTTATAGGATAACTTTGATCACTTTTCTTTTACAAAACATATTTAAATTATAAGTAACCACTGTTAACTAAAGTTTCAGGCATGTGTACACAGTGTGATTATGTTTGGAAGTGAAACCTGTCCAGTGAGGGTTGAGGATATGTGTTCCATGGAGAAAGAAATGATATGAGAATGATACGATGGATGTTTAATGTGAGTCTTTAAGGAAGGCTTAGATCTGATGACCTCAGGGGAAGATTAAATCTGGACAGTATAAGGAGATATGTGCAGAACAGGAGACTTTGTGGGTATGGTCATGTTGAAAGAATGGATGAGAGTGCTGATGGTTAGTAGATGTAGCAGGGTTAGTTGGCAGGGGGAAGGTCAAGGAAAACATGGAAGGACATGATAAGGGTAAATTTGAAAGAAAGGGGTGATAAATAAAGACCTGGCAAAAGATAGGTTCGTTTGGAAGTCAATTTCGAAAAGCTACTCAACACATGCCAGCATGTAAAACCGAATATGATAATGATGAAATAAAAAAATAAAAAAACATGAATAAAAGGAACCAATTTGTGGTTGACTATTCAAAATCTTGACAATAGAGCTACAATCGACTAAAGAATGTCAAGTTTTTGTTTTTATAATCAGCCTTTTTTTCATTCCACTCACCATAATTGGTTATATTTTACATAGTTTACTCTATAGAGTAAGTGTGGTATTATGGTTGTTTAATATATGATAGAGATGGATATATTTATTATGCTGAATTGTATGAGGAATATGTATGGGTCAATTAATCTGTTTAGTTTATTCTAAACATCCCATACTGCCAGAAACTGCACCATCATGTCTGTAACTAAGTGCATCAATTATATTGCTATCAAACATCACCATCCGTGTTTTTATCCTAATTTTTAATGAGTGTGCCTGTTTTGTTTTAATTATAAATATATAATTAATCAACAAAAATGCATGCAGAACATTATTTTTAACGCAAATGCAAGATAGCAGGTCCAGTTCCCTTAACTGTTCTACATCTACTAACCAAAGAACTCTCATCTATTCTGTCAACATGGCCAAACTATGTTGAAAGAATGAATGGGAGTTCTTGGATTAGTAGATGTAGAGCAGTTATGGTAGCAGCTTGCTGAATACTTGAATGGTTTTTTATATGTAAACATTTCAAACTAATACACATCAGTCATAATAGATATTAAAAAGCAACAATAGCATAATGCAAAGCTATCATATTATTTCAGTCATAAGTCCGAGGAAGATTAGGTTAGTAGATGTAGAACAGTTGAGGTAGCAGGTTCAGTTTCATAGGGGAAGGCCAAGGAAAACATGGGAGGAAGCGATAAAAATGGACTTGAGAGAAAGAGGGATAAATAAAGACCTGACCAGAGATAGGTTAGTTTTGAAGTCAATTTCTTGAAGCCGTCCAATGCATGCCAGCATATAAAACAGATGTTAAACCGAATATGATGATGATAATGAAATAACAACATAATATTAAAGAACAAAGTTTTTCCAGTCATACTGTCAACTTTCATAGCAATCTGTCCAAAAGGCATTAAAACCTAAATTTGTATGAATCGGTATGATACGACTTTTGACCGGCTCGACTCTGTTGTTGGCATTGATTTCTTTAATTCTTTTAAGAATCAAGTACTCACAAGAGAGTCCACGTGAAGGTTGCCAACATCCATAGTAGAAGTATTGCTATGGAAGTAACAGGATTCAAACTTGGCACCCCCAGTTTGTCAGTCCATGTCAGTATTTACTTCACTAGACCCACCTCCCAACATTATAAAGGCATTATAAACATTTAAATGGAAGATATTTTTTGGTAATTCCTTATAGAACTGAGGCACTGGACTTTGAAATTTTCACACAGAATGTTAAGTGTTAAAGATTAAGCTAGTCAGTGGAAGACCAACATTTCCTGTCATCTCATGGACTTGTACCGAATTGCATTTTATAAAGCAGTAAATAATATGACACATAAGAATGGTGATTTCTATTTTCATAACATGGTATTCTAAGATGGTATTTGTTTAGTATCAAACATTTGTGTAGGGAGTAACATTGAGGCAATGCATCTGCAATGAATCATTTATAATAACGTGTTGCATTTGTAGTTCAGTGAAAATGCTATGGCATTAAATCTTTTAAAAGTTATCTTGTGAGATGTTAAAAGTTGGACCTAAATAGCATTTAAGCTGACATCAAATTTTGATTCTGACTAGACAGATTTTCATTTGTTATTGTTGTATGAATGTTATTAGCACGATAAGAACGTATTTCACTTCAGTTTATTTTTTTAAATTCTGTAATTGGTAATATGAAAACACTTTTCAATTATGACAAAAAGATTGAAATCATCAAGGGGGATAACTCATATTTTTAATTGAAGAATACAAAAACACTTATCTCCCTTACAACTAAAATTTTATTTCTTTTCCTGTATAAGTTTTTCAGATGTGCAAATTAATAAAATGACTTCAGTGCATGTCGGGTAACGCTGGGTATGTACAGCCAGTAATTTATATAGCACGGTTGTTATGTCGTAAAACAGACAACCCAAACCAAAGATTCCCGTGATAATGATTCAAACATAATCATCAAGTCAATGCTTTTTAATTTTTCCTTTCACTTTTCATTTCAGAATCCGTTGTTTGTGCTGTAGCCCAACAAACCACCAGTTTATATGCTCAGCAACTGCCAGCAAGGCTAAGGTTGTTGGATCCGGTGGAAATGGAGGGCTCCAAGGAACTGGACGTATTGGACGCTTGTCAGTTTGGAATCTTAAAACTATGAAGATGGAAGTAAGAAATTTTTTTGTTTTATTTTTAATAATAATAATATCTAATAATATCATTATTCATAAAATATTTATTGAAATAATTTAGCTTGATAAATGAAAGTTAATAATCAATAATTTTGTCCTAAGTATACAACTAACAACGTTTACTGCTATGAAAAGAAAGCAGTAAGTGGACCTTAGGTTTACTTTTGGTAGCCTCAGAACTCTCACTTCCTTTATTTTGTTTTTTAGTCCTCACATTCCATGAGCGATGTTTCTGACAACGGGGGAAGAATTGCTGTTTTCTGGGTCGGAATTTATCCATCTAACACTTAACGTTGAGTAGTTTTTGACCTTGAAGTAGTATTTTTTTATGGGCAACTGAAAAGAAGATGCACATTACAAAACGCCTACACAGCTTTAAGCTAATCAGATCATTTCACACTTTTTTACAACGTTCCAGAATGTTCACCTAGGCTCATTATATAAACTAGTATTTTTTTGTTCTTAGTAGCCAGAACCGCAAAAGATATTTAAAAAAATAATCTTTGATGCTGTCTGTCACAATGTAATCTTTGATACTGTCTGCCACAATGTAATCTTTGCAGGCTATTTCAAACCTTATCTTTAGACATGAAGAAAAACTTCCATTATTTACAGCCTATTTGTTAATCTACGATAATGTGTACACGTATTATCAGCAGCAGTTTAAGAGCTAAATATTCTTTATCTTTTTCTCTCCAAATCATCTAGACTAGAGACACGTTGATATCCTTCACTGCTTGCTTAAAACTAATCAACATATTCATGTTTGCTACGAGAAACATTATACTGAGAATGGGGGACTATCATACATGTGGGATTATTTTCAAACATCAGTAAAAACAACAAAAAAAAGTTGATTTATCTATTGAATGAACAAAAAATCGATCTTGAATCATGTCAATGAGACTTTTATGATAAATACTCTGCAAATTATTATGATAAATACTCAGCAAATTATTATGATAAATACTCTGCAAATTATTATGATAAATACTCTGCAAATTATTATGATAAATACTCTGCAAATAATTCGATAAATACTCTGCAAATTATTATGATAAATACTGCAAATTATTATGATAAATACTCTGCAAATTATTATGATAAATACTCTGCAAATAATTATGATAAATACTCTGCAAATTATTATGATAAATACTCTGCAAATTATTATGATAAATACTCTGCAAATAATTATGATAAATACTCTGCAAATAATTATGATAAATACTCTGCAAATAATTATGATAAATACTCTGCAAATAATTATGATAAATACTCTGCAAATAATTATGATAAATACTCTGCAAATAATTATGATAAATACTCTGCAAATTATTATGATAAATACTCTGTAAATTTTTATGATAAATACTCTGCAAATAATTATGATAAATACTCTGCAAATAATTATGATAAATACTCTGCAAATAATTATGATAAATACTTCGCAAATAATTATGATAAATACTCTGCAAATTACTATGATAAATACTCTGCAAATAATTATGATAAATACTCTGCAAATAATTATGATAAATACTCTGCAAATAATTATGATAAATACTCTGCAAATAATTATGATAAATACTCTGCAAATTATTATGATAAATACTCTGCAAATAATTATGATAAATACTCTGCACATTATTATGATAAATACTCTGCAAATAATTATGATAAATACTCTGCAAATAATTATGATAAATACTCTGCAAATTATTATGATAAATACTCTGCAAATTATTATGATAAATACTCTGCAAATTATTATGATAAATACTCTGCAAATTATTATGATAAATACTCAGCAAATACAACTTGTCACATAGGCAATTGTAGCAAACTATATATTGTTGTCGATATTTTCTTTCTTAACAATTATTTTAATGTGTGGTAACTAAAGTTGTAACATTAATAATAATAAACGACTTATAACATTGCATGGGTTCTTCTTTGATCTCCATTGTGAACAACTAGGTGGTGTTGTATCGTGGACAGAAACAGCTACTCATCTCTCTCGTTGACATATTTTTTTTTAACTTAGTTCACCCCAAGCAAAGCAAGTTGCCACTGTAGACGTAAGAGGCTACTGTGAATTAGAGTGAAAGTTTTGAGGGTCATCCTAAATAGGGAGCTGTACAGCAGGATGCTTGTTCACATTGGTTTTAAATTTCTGCATGTCGTTACAGTCGGGGGAAACAGGGAGCAAGGAGGGAGTTCGAGGAAAGAAGCTATTGGAGTGGAAGGCTCTCCAGCATCTGGGGACATCCACAGTGAATGAATGGGATTTACCTGATTGTCGGATTGGTCTAGTGTATTTCTGTCGGGGACACCAGAGCAGCAAGTTCATCGAGCCACATTCCATTGAAGTACTTGTAAAACAAGCACAAGGATGCAACATTGTGGCAATGGGACAGAGGCTGGAGCTTGGTGGATAGTGAGGGACCTATCAGATTAGCGACTCTTTTTTGGACCTTATCAAAGAGGGAGAGATTAGTGAATGATGCACCAGCCCAGATGTGACAACAATACTCCATGCATGGACGGATGGTGGCTTTGTAGAGATATAGGATACTGTCAGGTGTGAGAAGTTTTCTAGCTCAGTAGAGGGAGACCATTTTCTTTGCAGCAGCCTTGG
This sequence comes from Sepiola atlantica, assembly GCA_963556195.1. Taxonomy (NCBI): domain Eukaryota; kingdom Metazoa; phylum Mollusca; class Cephalopoda; order Sepiida; family Sepiolidae; genus Sepiola; species Sepiola atlantica. The sequence continues at coordinate 149,725,880 of OY744523.1, forward strand.
CAATGTCTTCTATGTATTTGTTCCAATTCATGTTATCTGTGAATATTAGGCCGAGGAGTTTGAACGTTGGACTCGCAGATAGGTTGTTTTTTGCCATGGCAATCCGTGGTTGAAGAGGTTTCTTATAGTTGTTGAAAGAAAGGAGCTTTGTCTTAGCAGCATTAAATGTTACCATCCATTTATGACCCCATTCCACTATAGACTGGGGGTCACTTTCTATGGATTCAGCCATTGCCTCGGATATGTGCGCATCCATTTTACCCATATGACTAGAGTAGAATGTCAGCAAATATACCCATCTCCAACACAATGTCATCAGACAGGTCGTTTATGACATGTAGTTGTCTCTCAGTAGTGGTGACAGTAACAATCGTAGAGACGTTGATTTTTTCTTGTTTTCTCTTTGTGGTTGGAATAAGTGAAGCAATTAAAAAGAACAACACATAACTTCATTATTTTCTCTGGGATTTGTTTTTAACTTTCTACAGTAATCTTTTTATATGTCTAGATAAACTGCATCTTTCCCTTCCAACCCCCATAAGGTTGTGGGGGTCTTGAGCACAGCATTTGCTCATTTTGACACTAAACTTTCCAGAGGAAGGAACTCTCTAGTTTCCTCCCATGACACATACACGTCATTTCTAACTTTACCTCTAATGGAAAATTCCATTTACTTAATCTAACCTTAAGTGGAAAATTCCATTTTTACTTATTTTTACACACCCAACATCTAATCTTGCTATAAAGTCACTATGCTACACATAGTTTACAACTTGTTTTCGGATGGAGATTTTTGCCTCCTAGTGGTATAGTGGGTGTTTGGGCTGCCTTGTTTAAATGTAACACATTTTCAACCGCATGTATATAAAAGATTAATATTTGAAAAAAAATTGTATCAATCGATATAAAAATTTTAAAAATGTCTCATTATCGAAATAGAGTGAAGGATTACATTCTAAATTCATTTTAGACAGAGTGGGTGGACTTTCTCTGTGCTTTCTCCCTTCTCCTAAATACTTGAAAGGGTTTCGTCTGGTAGTTTTTTATGTGTTAATTTTTTTGTGATGAGATGTATATATATATATAAAATATACAAATAAATACACATTGGTCTTTATTATAGAGTGGAGGATTTTACAAATCATATACTGTTTTGAAGTTATATCAAGTTTTTTTGTTTTTTTTTACAACAATTTTTTTCTCTTATTTAAAAGAAAAACTAAAGTGTATCAAAGCAAAACCTCATCTCAGAAATATCAAAGGAATCTGTGTCTGCTTGGATCTGTTCTTTCTTTATCCAATTCCTAGTTTGTGTTACAATATGTTTGCATTCCTCCAGGCTCCTGTAATTGCTGTATCGTAGAGGCTACACATCACTAGTGACAAGATGAAATGTGAACATGTGGCATTCTTCAATCTTCATCAGAGCAATCTTTAGAACATGACTGACAATTAAAAAGAAACACAAAAAAACAGATCGCTACATGTGGAAAACACTGAACCACCTGGAAACGAGAATGGAGTGATCAAAAGTCGCTATAAGTATATGGGGCTACAGAACTGACTCAACCATCTGTGAATGTGGAGAGGAGGACCATACGATGCAACACTGCCTTGTCTGCCCCCTACTGCCTAACTGGTGAACTTCAAAGATCTCACAAAGTACAATAATGCAAAGGACTGCGTAAAAAAGTGAGAAACTGCTTCAAAGACACGCAAAGAAGAAGACTGTCAGTGAAGTTCCTAACAAAATTAACCATTTTGGGTAACTAAACTTATCAATCATCTAACTACCTTCCCCCCATCATTTGCCAAGTGAGCAAAATACTCTAAACATCTCAGCTGAATATTCTTGTAGAGGAAAAGGCAAATATCAAAAAGAATGACAAAGCAAAAATATATTCAGTTTTATTGACAACAGATAACAACTTGGAATAATAACCAAAAATAAAAGTCAATGGTGAGAGCCGAGTCAGTTAGGATCTTGTGCAAGTTTTGAAAAAACAAGATGAGGCCATGACGACAGAAGAAATCTTTTGTCTCTGCATTAGTTTGGTCTTGCATGTGAGATTAGTAGTAATTGAGACGGTACAAATCGGTTGCCATGGGAAACGAGGTGTTTTTTAAGCAGACTGAGAATGAATTGTTAGCTGGGCTTTTGTTTATATATGGATTTGATCGGCTCTCAGCGCTAGGTGAAAAATATTGTAACATCTCTTATTTTAAATATTGTGGAGGTATATATTTTCTATACTTCTGATTGGCTGAAATCATATTTTTATATTAAGATTTTTATCCAATCAAGAATTAATATTTTTACAAAATATTTGTTCGCTTTTGCTGCTTATTGAAACAAGATTCTACATCCTCACCAAATCTTCTGGACAAATTTTAACCTCAACTCTCACTTTTCTGGTGTTTCTTATTTGACTCTTCAAAAAGGAGAAGACCTTTTACTTGGACTTCTTTTATAACTATTTTATCACATACATGAAAACTTATTACTTCCCAAAAGGTTTTGGAGGCAATCTGCTCTTACCAAAGAAAAAATTATAACGTCCAGCTTATTTTAGCAATATTTTCTTACATTTTTTCGTAGTCATTTTATAACAATTCTTTGTCCTCATCATTTCTTTTCAGAAAGCATTACCGATTGATGTTGGACCCTTGGCTGTAAACTGCTGCGCATTTAATCATAATGGGCAGTTGTTGATTGTCGGAGCTGTTGATGGTGCAATCAGATTATTTGGTAAGTATATAAGAATCCTTATCTATAGGTCTATGCGTAGTGTGATGATGTATGAAAGTGAAACCTGGCCAATGAAGGTTGAGAACATTTATTGCATGGAGAGAAATGATATGAGAATGATACGATGGATGTATAATGCGAGTCTTAAAGACAGACTTGTATGTGATGACTTCAGAGAAAGATTAAATCTGAACAGTATAGGGAGATGCGAGCAGAACAGGAGACTTTGATGTTCTGGCCACCTTGAAAGAATGGATGAGAGTGCTGAGGTTAGTAGATGTAGAACAGTTGAGGTAGCAAGGTCAGTTGGCAGGGAAAGGCCAAGGAAAACATGGGTGGAAGTGATAAGGATAGATTTCAGAGACAGAGAGATGAAGACCTAGCCAGAGATAGGTTAGTTTGGCAGTCAATTTCTAAAAGTTGTCTAACACATGTCAGTGTGTAAAACAAGCGTTAAACATAGTATGATGATGACATGCAACAAACTTCCCCAGATTTTTTTACACAATGTTTCTATATCGGAATGTATAGGTGTGAATGTTTCAGTATCTTTTCTGTGTTTTACTTTTGATTCCATCTCGCCAAACCATTGGTTATTTCTATCTGAAACTTTCTTCACTTAACATATAGTTGTCTTGTTTGATTAAAATAAGTGACATAATTTTCATTTAAAATAAGTATAATTTTATTTTTATTTTAATTTTATATACATATACGTTATTCATAGAAATAGAAGGATAGATAAAAAGTGTGGACTGTTGTCTGTTATCTTGTCATCTGTCATTTCTTGTCTGTTCTCTAACTTATTCTGCTCCATCGCTACCTTTATAATCTTCTACCCTTATTAGACATCCATCCTATCTGGCATGATAATTACTCATCAGAAAAATCAAATAGGTTAAATACGATTTTGATTAACTTTGTTTGAATTTGGCCTGAGTATAACATCCTCTAAGAAGCTATTACAATACACTGACCTGGTTGACTTAAGGACACATTGCTCACCTGGTTGCCATGGAAACATCAAAGTTGATGGGTTCAGTAATGATTCTTTGTAATGTAGATTAGTCATGGTAAAAAGATTTTACCATGAATAAGGTCTAACATACAGATTGAAATATTGGAGCTCATGAAAATTTTAAACCTGTTTCTGTGTCAATATTTTAATTATTTTGTTTTCATGCTTATCCACTCATTTTATATACTGACCATTATATGTATATGAGAGTGCGAGTATACATAGAGTTTGAAAGGTAAGTTATCTTTTCTGTATTACCAACAGCAATGGTAGACTTCTTGTTCTCATCATCTAATTCACCCCAAAAGGATGTCTTCTTCTTCTTCTTTAGATTTTTGGCCAGTCAAAGGAACTAAACTTTGCCTTCTGGAATTATGCCGTAAGGCTCTTTTAAGTTTTGACCTAATAATTAAATAATGGAAAATACATCGGTGCTTGTTTCGATTAATGCACAAGTGAAGTATGGCAGTTCCAAATAAAATAACAGGAAAACTTATGAATATACTTACTTATCAGTTGAAAGTATTAGTGTACACAAAAAATTATGGAAAATTATCAAGTAGAATTTTAATAAAAAAAATAAAATTAATTTACTATTCGGAGTCAATTAACTCTGAATCACAAGACCACATGGAGTCTTCATATTAAAAGAAGGTAAATAATCTTCTACAACGTGCTGGTTTAAAGACGCATAATGGTGTCACATCAACGTATACTTTAAAATATGAGTAAGAAATTAATTTTATTTGTTACTAAAATTCTACGTGATAATTTTCCGTAATCTTTGGTTAACACTAATACTTTCAACTGATAAATAAATATATTCATAAGTGTTATATCGTATGAATAACAATAAGTAAATAAGAAACCCAAGACAGGAATTGAAAGGAATAGGAATTGTATTAAGAATACTTAATTACAATAAGTTGATCGCCATTACTGGCTCTAGGCACACGTGCTAAGCGATTTGCTAAGCGGTTCTCCTTGGTAAGGAAAAAGATGTCGACTTCATAGTGACCTGACGAATCCATTCTGTTACTATGGGTGAATCCGGATCAGTCCACAATAATAAGTTTTCCAGTTATTTTATTTTGATCTGCCATATTTCACTTGTGTATTAATCGAAACAAGTCCCAATACATTTAAGCAATAAAAACACAAGCAGGATTCGTTTTTTGTTTGTATTTTTCAGACATGCAGCAGCAAAGATCGATAGCCAAGTGGACAGCACACGACGGAGAAGTTCTTTCACTTCAATTTAGTTCAGATGAAACTTCCTGCTATAGCATGGGACTCGACAATAAGGTAAACTCTAAACAACTCCGTCTATCATGAACAATAAATAATTAAGAGATACAATCCTTTTTTTATTTTATTGCAACTTTTCAATTATTTTCATCTTTTTATCGCAAAAGACAATGGATACCCTTTAAAAGACAATGGATACCCTCTTAAATGCATGAAGAAAGAGTTGTGCAATCCCCAACCATATTTCTCCTGATGTGGAATTTAAAAAATTTCTTACATTTTTTTTTTATGGAAATCACTCCAGATAAGGCCTGAAGCCACTTGATATAAGGAGCTAATAAGAACGAAAGATGATTATCTCAAAGATAGGAATTGCCTATTGATCTTAGTCTTGAAAAGACCAAGGCTATAGATAGGAGGAAAACCGTCAGCAGTGTTGTATTACTGGTTATTGGCTTCCCAATAACTCTTTGGTTGTCGTAGAACTTCGCTGTTGATTCGTACGAACGGGCTGATATACCGTAGCTACCGATCCGCGTTCTCCGTTCACTGTTGTCGCTATACTGCTACTCGTGCGCGCTTTTCAGTCACTGTCGTCGCTAATATTCGTACTGCCTTTTTTTCGCCTGCAACCATTGTGTCGCACTGCTATGTTGTCTTTGTCATTGCCGTCACCGCCGACGCCATCGCCATTACTCTTTCTGCTTGTGTCGCTGCCGTATAAACTACTGGCACTACTACGAATCTTCTTCTCTCGGGCTGCAATCTTCGCGAGCTGAAAATCAAACCTTCACTGAATAAACTCACAAAGTCTCTCCTGTTTTAATTAGAGCCATCTTTATTTAACTACTTTAATTAGCCGACCTGAACGAGTTCGCTGCGATCAAGAGAGAGAGGTTACGCTAACTAAATTCACTAGTTAATTGTTAGGGATAACTAACGAAACAATTTATTTCCCTTGCATCATTCGGAAAGGTTAAGAGTTATCGCCCTTGTCGATAGTCTTGCCGAGGGAGAAAAGCAAACATTGACCACGGATCAGACTCTTATTTCATCTTGCGTTACAGCGGCAATTAACTCATTATTTTATTCTGTGTTCAGTTGTAATAAATTTGTTAAAAGTTTCTACTGATATTTTATCCATTTTTCTTTATCAAATATTATTGAGTAAACCTAAATTACAAGGTTTACAAAATTAATATTCTTAATTACTTGAGAGAGAGGAATAGGGATGATCTACTAATTGGCTCTTAGATTTCCGTCATTCGGAATCTTTCTCATAACCGCTACATATTTGGCGATGTTGACTCTTCGCTCCCAAGTCAATAACTGATTCAATCTTGATTTAATTCTCTCACGGCGGACAACTCTGACGTCACAAACCTCGTGATCCGCCAGGTGTGCCCTGAGCCTTAACCTTAAGGTTAGATCAGTTGTCACCATGAGCCGTGGGAACGCATCAGACTGAACTTGCACGAGATGACTTCGCTACAAATCGCGTAAGTCAAACCTGTCTCGAATAGATGCGTCCAACTCTCACAGGGCATTATCTAACAAGCAGGAAAAGAGTTCAACAAGCCTGCAGTTCTTGGAAAGAAGCTACTGGAATAGGAAGCTGTATTACAATGAGGTGAATTGCTTAATTCCAATGGTAAGGAGAGATCCAAGATCAGTAGAAGCAATGCTTGGATAAGCAGAGAAAGACTGGTGTTATTTCAGTATTCCTTCTCCTAGACTAGTTGCACTACCAAAGCTTGAAAGTCTAGTTTAACCTGCTATTTCACCCATAGCTTGTTATAGAGCCGAGATGGATTCAATTCTTTTCCGAGGGTATTAGTGAAAGTGACTCAATATCTCTGCAGGAACTTGACTCTGTATGCCAAGCCCACGGTCCAGTAACAATTACACCACTTTTTTTAGAGATATTTATTACTAATAAAAAAAAATCAATTATAAAACAGGCATTCTTCTTATGAGCGAAATAAAATTAATCCTTTTCATCGGAATCAGGATTTAATATAGTCATAATCTAGAGCAACCACCGAGGATGAAAGGAAAGGCCTAATAAAGGGTTGGGTAAAGTACTTGTTTTATTCCCCCTACCAGTGTATACTTATATCTACTAGCAAAAATATGCTACCTCTGGTCACATGTCTTACATTGCTCTCCCTCCTGCACAGGAGGAGGTAATGCCTGGGAAGACAACAATAGATACTACACTACCCCTACACCCCCCAAAAAGAGAGAGTAATGTTTAGAAGGATTATCTCATGACAATAGAACAGATACTACACTACTTAGTCTCCCTCAAAAGGAGGAGGTAATGCTTGGGGGGATGGTCTTATGACAACAGAACAAATAATACAGCCCCCCCCCCCCCCCGGAACTGAGCATTGAAAGATAGTAAGAGTATAATTTCAGTTTCAGACAGACATATACCAAATTGGTTAACAGAAGGTTTAGGAGTAACGTGGAGATTCATGATTTGTGTAAAAAAAAATGCGTTATATACAACTAGTATATTTATATATAATAGTATAAAACTTTTAACTCTGTCAATCCAAGAAAGAATGCCCTGTGTTCAACTAATTTTTTTATTTTTATTTTTTTAATTTTTAAAAATTTATTTATTTAATTTTTTATTATTATTTGCCAGGAGGTTAGACACAAGGTCAAGTGTGGTTTTGAGAAGTCAGCACACTAGGATAAGCACAATGTGGCCTACCTACAAAAAATGCCTGGGAAGCCCTGTCGATATTCTCCGGTAGGGGAGCCTCAGACGATTAGCAATAAACTAACTCCTTCTCAGAGAGAAGGTCAGGTTGAGAATTCTTCTTGGATTCTCCTGACTCGTTCCGTCTAACCATTCCTGTCAGACATCGCTGTCGGCAGGTCCTCTAGATGCCATCCAGAGTCTTCTACTAGTTGGTCGATGTAGGTGTAATAGATATCACCAATGACATCTATTGGTTTTGAAAAATTCAGATCCTATAAATAAAATAGCAACTTGTTTTCAATTAATAGTTTACAATAGATGCATTATGTTTCAGCATTAAATAACTCAAAAAGGGTTGATATGCCATAACCCAGACAAATCCAACCAATAGTAAAATCTCTGATCAACTGTTGGAGAGAAACTAAGATCAATCCACTTGAAAGTAAACATTAACCAATGATACCTGAGAAGTAGGTGTCTCTCACAAACGCACAGCTTAAGTGACTTTCTCTCTCTATTACTATATTATCTGTTTTGTGTGAGGGGGGTCTATGCTGTGGTGTCACTGCAAAAAATTAGACTATTATTGAACATTCTTTCATGGTACTCATCTCATTAGTTTTATTTGGCATCTTCCCTTCTTCTCCAATATGGTGAACTGCGTCACCATCTTGTCATCTCTCATAATGTTACATTGCTCGGTGTCGTCGCCGAGTTGACATTATGTAATCATTTAGTTCACAAAAGTAATTTAATCATTAAATACTTCAACCAACTCAAAAACATACCTTGCCTTTTCACCAGCGTCGTCATTTGTACATATGTTCTGCTATCCTGCCGACTGATGACAATTTCGGTAGCTGTAATAAAAAGCCATCTGACATACTTCTCACATTAATTATTCAATTAATCAATTCAACACAGGATCTCAGAAGATGAATGATTTATTCACCATGATCATCCAGTGAGCTGCAAGGTCAAAGGGGGGAGAAAGAGACTTATTTTAAGCTCATCTCTTAATCATTTAAAGTTGTATTACACCATCTTAAAAACACATCTAGCCTCATTCAAGCTTCCACCGAGCCACCTCTATCTCTGTCATATGTCTGACATCACATCCGACTAAATTTTATTGACTTCCTTTCTCACAAATTTTCACTTATTTCAGGAAAGTCAACCCCATGACTCTTCCATGATTTTTGTTTTTCAACCTAATGCCAGATTTATCTAAGTAAATATATTTTAGTTAATATTTAAACTCACAAACATACCCACCAATTTTTAACAATCTGTGTTTGTCAATATTACTTGGGCTGAATGGATGAACACATAAAACATTGAATATTCATTTATTCAATTCTGAAAACTGTCATCTCTTGCTGGGTTGTTTAGTTGCATTACAGCTTCCTATTACCATTTCTTTATCTGGGTGACTGTGTGGACAGTCCCATGCGAGAGTCTGCAGACTATAGCTGCTTAACACCAACTGCTATTTCAAAATTACCTTCTCTCCTACCATGTGATCCTGCTTGACCAATCAGTGCCTTTTGTATCTTTTAGCCCCCCCCCCCCCCCCGATCATCTAACACCCACTGTGGCTTCAACTCGGATCTTATTTGCATCTCTCCCTTTCAGTTTTACCAGTGGAGCATTCACAAGCCAGGAAAGAAACTCGCCGAGTTTGCCGTCTTTCATACTGCTACATCTCCTATTATCATTAACGGACCAATGGGAACACGTGAAGTCCTGCATGGAAAGTCTTTCGCCTTTGACAGTGAAGGTCAATATATGCTTACCTGTGACAAAACAGATGGAGTTATTTATCAGGTAAGTACTGCACCACTCTGTTACACCTGAAAATTAATTTTTTAGTAAACAAACTTCTTTCCTATCCTTTTTGGGTACAATTTTACTTTTTGACCCTACTTTGTCAATGGAAAAATAAAAATGAGGTTCTATTTTTTTGTCACCACACTGGAAATACATAAATGAAAAAAAATATATTTTAGACTTTAGAGTGTGTGTGTGTGGGGAGGGGCACTATATTGATATAATGTGAAATGATTAACTTCTTCCTGACCAGAAAATATTATTTATCACCTAATTCTTGACCACATAGCATAGGACAGAATGAGTAACCATTTTTTGTATTTCCAAAATGGCTACCTTTTTTTTTATTCTTTCAGAACTAATATATTGTAAATTGTTTTTTGTATTGTCTTAGAGTTGGGGTTAATGAAAGGCATGAACATGGTTACCCATTCTGTAATATACTATGTGGTCAAGAACTGAGTGATCATTTTACATTAAATTTATATAGTAAAGTGAACCCCACTCTAAAATGTAAAGAAAAAAAATCTCTGGTATTTCTAGGGTGTTGACATGTAATTACACACGCACACACACACACACACACACACACAAGAAAAATGGAATCTCATTTTTATTTTTCTGTTGACAGCACGGGGGCAAAGGGTAAAACTTTACCCTTTTATATAAAACTGAAAATGATTTCTTCTTTTATTGTTGTTGGCCTCCTGCAGTCCAAAATGGTGAAGTGTTCAACTCTAATTGGATTGTATGGAGGGTTAATGTTATATAACAATGGGGAGTTTAACATATAGAATCCCAAGAGTTGATAGGAACTTGTGTGATGTCACAGTCACGCAAGAATTAGGACATATAATCTTTTTGTAGTCATTGGTAAAACCAGATATTGCACAGTTTACATGATGAGCTGATCACATTGAGCCTTGTTCTAAATGAGGGTCGAACCTAGATATCTGATTACGTCTTGTCTATTTATAACTCACAACGACTTTTGCGTTTTTGCCATATCCACATGTCATAGCAGTTGTTAAATTTTCTAAGTTTTGACTTTGATATAAAAAACTTTTCATTATTCCTCGTCTCTATCATTTCAGATGCATCGCGAAGGCATGTCCGAAAGTTGTGCCGAGAAAGTTTTGTCCTTGCAGGGCCACAAAGGATTGGTTACAACTGTGGACTGGTCTCCCTCCATTGACACACGCGTCTGTTTAACGGGATCGCTTGACGGCAAAGTCAAAATATGCACACTTCTTCCGAACTGATGATATTTAATCACGACATATTAATATAAACACTGCCCTCAAAACTTTGGTATCAATTTTCATCATTTTAGTCTAGTATATCATGTGGGATACGAGTTGGTTTCATTTTTCTTTGTGTGCCGATGCATTGATCACACGTTATACTGTCACTGCTGTGTATAAAGACTCTTCTGCTGCTGGATTATTTAATTACAAAACCGTTTTCTTTCATTTTTATGTCATAAGTATTTATTTCCAAACATTCCATTGCAAATGATTCTGAACTATTATTGTAAACGAAAAGAAAAGCTTATACAGACATGCATACAAATACACACAATAATCTACAGCCACAGACTTCTTTCTCTCTACACACACATGTATTAATTGAAAAATGTAGTTAGCTCCCTGGAAAAATTGATATAAATGCAGCCATTATGAGTTGTCTGTTTCTTTTAACAGTATTGTTTTTTAACGCTATCAAGAGTGTCTGAAATTACTATTTTTAGCTGTAGCCACCCCGAAAATCATGCCAGAAGAGTAATTATGCATACTGGCATGATTTTTGAATGGAGATATTTTGAAGGGATCAAAATTACAGTTGTTTTTCGGTGCTCGGATCTTGATAGGGTTAAATGAATATTTGTTCCCACCATATGCATACATACATACATACATACATACATACATACATTGTGCATGTGTTATATATATAAAATAGCAAATCGTGAAAGTTTATTCACCATGTGTATTGCAGGAAAATAGACGTTTTGGTGAAAATAGTAAGTTAGTTTTCTTTTGTATATCTGAAGATTCATTTTGTTTATAAGATTCAGACTTTTTAATTACTAATTCTCTGATTGTGTAGCTATGAAGAAACAGCTGTTAGTTTTTAATTAAAACAAATTTTTCTTGATATGAGAACTCGTTTTTGTTGGAAACTATTTCAATTTATAATTGCTCTGGAATTACATATTATAACCCTAGAACTGTCTAATATGCATTAATGCTAAAACACTTCATTTTGACTAGACAACCAAAATAATATATATTCTTCCTTTTTGTTTCATTTTACTTCAGTTGAAGTTCTCAGAAATCAACGGGTCCCTTCCTGGGTCAAACATTTGATCTCTATATGAGATGAGATACATAAGTATTCACATGTTCCAATAAAGTACTCCCTTAGCTCTCAAGCGTTGAGTTAGTGAAAAAGTAAGAAACATTAATTTTCATCTCCCCAATTGACCAGTTGATTATGTTATAGTATATCTTTCTTTTGGTCTCTTAGTCTTACCGGATTCCAGGACAAGAATTCATCTAGTCTGGTGGCCAGCTAAGTGTTGTTACTTAAGGTAACCTCACTAGAAGGTGCACCATTCGTTGTATAAGCTGGTGTATAGCCTAACTGAGGAGATCTTATTTGGGCTTCGAATACTATGTTATTTTGAATATTTGATCAGGGTTTATTTGTAGGGTAAAGTATCCTCATGTCAGGTTGGCCTGACAAACCCCTGTACAGAGAAATTGATGACAATCTAGGATGGTGTCTAGTAGATAATTCTAACTCCCTATATATATATATGTGTGTGTATGTGTATATAAAATATAGTCATCCACAGATAGCTGTTTTGTCTTTTAAAGATTCATCAGTGTAGCTAGGCATATACATTTTATATATCTGAGCAGCAAACATTCATTTAGCTATGTATATAAGCTTAGGACAAACATGCATTATATATATATATATATATATATATATATATATATATATATATATATATAACATTAAAACAGTCTACACAAATTAACTTATGTTTCCATGCTCAAGTGCATTTCAACAGGACTGCAAGAATAACCATGCGCTTGAGCATGGAAACATAAGTTAATTTGTGTAGACTGTTTTAATGTTTATATAAAGTTTATTTATAAAGCTCTACCTTGTATTTAGCACTTTTGAAAAAAATATTGGTTTTTAAGTTAGTTTTATCAATATATTTGAACTTGATTAATTAATTTGTTTCATTTTATTTCGGTCAAAGTTCTCAAATCAAGGGGACCCCTTTTCTGGGGCTAACACTTGATCTCTATATGAGATATATAGATATTCAAATATTCTATTAAATTTCTTTGTATATTCCATTAAAGTTCTCCTTTACCCCTCAAACGTTGAGTTAGTAAAAAAGTTAAGAATATTAATTTTCCTCTCCTTAATTGACAAGTTAACTATGTTATAGTATATCTTTATTGTGGTTTCTTGGTCTTACCGGATTCGAGGACAAGAATTCATCTAGTCTGGTGGAGTATCCAGTTAAGTGTGGGTACTTAAATAACATTACTAGGAGAAAGTGCACCATTCCTCGTATGAGCCAGTGTATAGCGCTGTCGAGGGATCTTTTTGGGGTTTCGAATACCATGTTATTTTGAATATTTCGTCGGCGTTTACTTGTAGGGGGAAGTATCCTCATATCAGGTTGTCCTAACAAACCCTTGTACAGAGAGACCGAAGACACTTGAGGATGGTGTCTAGTAGGTAATTTAAACTCTCAAAAAATTTATGTGTAAAGAATGAAATTTGGATGTTTTTTCTCAATTGAAATGCAAAAGTTTAGGGTCAATAAATGTGGGGTTTTCAATCACACCAAACTCTATAAGGGAGGAAAGATAATGTTTAAAAGTCACGCATATCTAGCTCAAATGCTATACAAATTCACACATTTAACATATTGACACGATTTTAATTTAATCAGGAGAAGGTGGTTCATTTAATAAAATACTGAAATAACCCCGACCACAAGTGGAGGTGCATGATTGGTCTCATGGTTACTTTTGTGGGCTATGGAATCAGCTATGAATTTTCAGTTTGAATCTTATCGGATCTGTGATGGTCATTTTAGCACTAATATTATTGAGAAAAATATCAACTTTTGTTCAGTTAATCATATACAATGATTTGTTAAAACTTTAGATTTGGTTTTAGCATTAAATAACCCAAGAAGGGTTGATTTGCCATAAACAATCCAAACCTCAAAACTAACGACAAGTTACTCAAAGTCTTTACATTACGTAGAAGAAATATACTGTAGAACAATCTCCTCCTGGGAAACACTTATTGGCCCTTCTAACACACACACACACATATATATATTAGTTATTAATAAAAATATGTTGAATGACTGTACAAATCCAATAAGATTTCATCATGGCTATTCAGGATAGCCTGATGAAATTTATGATAAAAAATGATTGCATTTGTATATCTTTTCAACACATTTTATAATGAAAGCTCTACTAATATATTGAGCATTATTTGAATAAATACTCAAAAATTCCTCTCAAAATATTTAAATGTATTATTAATTTTATATATATATATATATATATAATATATATATATATATATATATATTTGCTTTCTCCAACATTTTCAAGTAAATGTAAGCAATTGCTAATTTTATATTCACTTAATCAAAAGAGGAATAAGTAAAAATAAAAGTGCAATTATTTCGTGAACTTCATCAGTTCGACTAATAATTGTCCTAAAAGCTTAAAAACTGTTTTACAGTTATTATTTCAATATCATTTTGAATCTCTCTTGCTCTCTCATGTGGTACTGAGAACTATTTAATATAGTTGAAAACAGTGAAAACATTTAATACAGTTGAAAACAGTGAAAACAAAAAAGGTCCACAAGGATGTTTGATTTTTATCTTTGTGAATACAAATTGATCTTTCCTTTTACATCTGGTTTCTTTTACAACTTCTGCAATTCAAAAATCGTGTCATACTTTTTGAAAACCAAACACAAAGAAAATTTTTTAAAAATAAATGAACTAGTTCTTACAAAGTGTCTCATGTGAAGATATAAAAGGCCCCAACTTTACAAAACTCACTATCTAATCATGAACTAATATTGTTAGAATTAATTTTCGTTTGTAACGTGTGTGGATTTCTAAAGATCTCTTGAAAGATAAATCATTGCAGAATTGTTTCTGTTGATCAATTTCTTTTTCTTTGTTTTTTTTTTGGGGGGGGGGGGGGTTGATTGGTTTTAATCTTAATGACATGAAGAAAAAAGTCATAAAGTAATACATTTATTCAAATCTTCATATATTCACCTTAAAAGCAAGAGACAAAAAGAAATGACATCCAATATAGATTTAGCATGAGAGAGAAATTGTTTATGATATCAAGAATGTCAATCTCACACAAAAGTTCAATGTTTATGAATGGTAAATTATTTCAACCGTCATGTCCAATGGTGCTCACATTCTTGATATGATGACCAATTTTAGAAAAATCAGTAAACATGAGTAAATAATAAATTCTGATACCGATTTCTACATTAGGAAATAGTTACTCTAAACTTTGATTTTTGTCCATTAACAGATGATAGAATTGAAAGTTTCAAAGTGTCTTTTACAAAATCTATGAGAGATACAATATCAATTTTGAATAAAATCAAGAAGTTAACTAAATCTTGAAGAAACACACTTTTCTAAATCATCCCGATATAATGGAACACATCTTTGTCTTAAAACCAGACCTGCTGACGGTGTGAGGCCTGTAACGATCGCAACGTCAACCACTATACTAATCTGATACTGTGTCCAATAATAATCCATGGCCTTAAGAAAAATGATAACTCGGTCTCTTAAATTGAAATAGATCTTTTTTTCTCTCACTAATAATGTGTCCTTCGTCTCGCAAAACAAATTTTATTGATTTATTTTGCCTTTCTAATGTTTTAAATGTTGTAAAATTAAGAAACCATCACCAAAAAAAATGTCTTGTAAAAAAATCACTCAGCTTTTTTTAATAAAATGAATTTATGAAGCAATAAATTAAAGTTGTTATTGACCTGCAATGATTCTGTTGTTGGTGTTGGTCCCCCCATTTCTTTTTTTTGAAGGTTGCTAACATCCAAAGTGAAAGTGTATCTGAGAGGACTCTAACATGGCATGCAGAGTTGCCAGTATCTACTGTCGTCATCTCTATTGGCTGACTGAGAGGAAAACAATCTTAAACAAAGACTAAATTAGTTCTTTTTTAACTATTTACGTATTAATAATTCATTTTACATAAAAATACCAGCATTAAACTCATAAGTCTTTTTTTATTTGATGGGCGTAATATTTCAAAATCATTAATTTCGTGTCAATCAAATGATTCTAGTGTTAGCATTGGTTTCCCCGATATCTTTCTAGTTAGAATTCTTTCTAGAAAGACATCGGGTATTTACAGGAAGGACCACATGAAGGTTGCCAACATCCCTAAGTTTAAGTGGTACTGTTGAACCAACTGGATTCGAACTTGGAACACCCAGATCGTCAGTCCTTGTCGTTAACCACTGAACCACTTTCACCTCTCATATTTCAAAATGAAAATGCTTTAGCAAATTGATAACAAAACTGAAATAGAAAATAGATTTCATTTCTCATTTACATTTTATTTAAATATATATATATATATATATATATTATTTATTTATATTGTCGACACAACATTCACCTAATATGTGGGTTAAAGTTGACTCCACGTGTTTCATGAGAGTTGATTTTCGAAAGTGATTCCCAAAAAGATGCATAAGCCTCATTGTCTCTGACTGCTAATTGATCTTGTAGGTGAGAATGTTTTGCAGTTACTTGGCCGATCAGTCGGAGGTGTCTGATCACACACTAGCTATCTGCGAGATATTCACAAACATAATCGTCTCTGGAAGCTTTCTGATCCTAACAGATACAGTGTTGCTTCTACATTTGGTATTAACTAGTACTGTGATGTCGATGCATGGAGGGGAGTTTGTGCAACAGATCTAAAAAGTTTGCAGCATGTGCCATAATGAGCTATTTTGTAGGACCCTTTTGGCTAGGATCAAAGTATAGTATCTGTTCTGATACTACACTTCATTTTTCCTGTCCTGTCAGTGAAGGAGAAATCTTTCTACACTGAGGCAATTCTTATTTTCGTTCCAATACAGAGTGTCCCTTTTTGGGGAGCTTTTTTTCCCCCATCTTCAAAACTGAACTTATGTCTAATGCTGAACTCATAGCGAGGTAAGTAGATAGGTACTGTGGGATCTAATCCTCAACTACACCAGCTATGCCATATATATATATATATATATATATTATGCACATACCTTGTGTGTCTTTAAGTGGATTGTGTACTAAAACAGTATTTATTTTATAGTGAGGCTGTTTTTGTCGATTGGCCTAGGCATCAGCCAAGGAAGGGCTATAAAAAACGTTTCATGGAAACTTTTTGAGAAGACTGAAAATTCCTGGGAGTCAAGAATAGAAGCTCATGATGGACAACAATAAGAGAGAGGGTGAGTCATTTTGAGGCTGGACAAATTCAGCTGAAGTGAGCCAAATGAAAAGCTAATAGCAAAGGCAGTGCTCACCAACGATTTCTTTTCCTGTAATGTTTGTCAAATGCTCGAGTTATCAACCACATGAACTCTCATGGCAATAGACCTAGAATTCAGCAGAACTTAGAAAATTTTGAAAAGTAAGTGTTTACTGAAACATCAGTTCAAAGTTTAAGACACAATCACTCAGCAAAAATCTATGTTTTACCCTGTCAGCAGGGTCATGAATTAGCAGACTGCAACCCATAAAAACGAGGTCATCTGTTGGCCATGAGTGGCGACCCGTGATGCCATAGGACGGGATCCTGGTGGCTAGTCATTCGTCCATATCTGCCCTAACTTTGGCTAGATGGGAGGTTGGAGAGGTCTGATCCGATCAATCAGTGGGTCACATCATGCCCGAGCATCCATAACTGTATTATTCGATCTGATACTTAAAAAAAAAAATAAAAACCTTATTTCTCCTTTTTATTTTCTCCCCAAATAGATACTAGAAGGTGGTGACTGAGGGTCAATCATTTTGAGAACAAAGATTACCAATGCAAAAGAGTAATGTTTTCAAAGAAGTAATGTTTTTCTGGGAGTGGTGTTTTCTGAGAGTAATGCTTCCCTCTCTCAATAGAATTCCCTTCTTGAGGTAATGTTCCCACTTTCACTGAAATTTCCTTCTACGGGCAATGTATTCTGATTATCTAAAAACAATGTATTCTAGGAATATAAATAATTACCCTACCTATAGAATTATATTTGACAACTTTATTCGGCATTAAATAACCCATAGATGGTTGATATGTCGTAAAAACCAAACAAAAGAAACGTTTTTACAGAGCTGGTACAATGAAGAAACTTAAAAAAAATGAAGTAGAGACTATAATGTACATATTAAAAGCAGTTGATCTACATACAAAAATATAAAGATGTATAAATCCAATTTGATTTGGCATTAAATGACCGGAAAAAGGTTGATATGCAACCAAACCAAACCTATGTTAGTATTGTTTTTTGCTGCAATAATTGTATAAAAAAGGGTCCTTAAATTAGTTATTTTTTGCTAGTACAAATGTTATGCTCATTTCATATTAGTTCAATTTCTACATATTTAATGAGAACATGTAAAAACTTATTCTGTTTACAAATTACAGATACAAACATGGATAACAATTTATAGTTATCAATAAACTAAAGAGTTCTAAAAGGTAACTCCAGATTGCTTTATATATAAATATATATATATATATAGCAATATTAATTTTAAATAAATAATAAATAATTTTTTTCTTTTTATTTATTTATTTTTTTAAATTACTATATATATATATATTAGTAATACAGCACAGTGAAACCTTGTTAAAGAGGACTGTGAAATAGTAAGCCGTGATTAGGTCGACATATCACATGATAGGTTAGGGAGACGGAACTCATCAATGGATGGTTCACTGGTATTCTCTAATGGCCAACAGAAAAGAAGAATGAAGATGAGGAAAATCCTAGGAAAATATGAAAACCAAACAATTTGGCTGTTATTGATTTACAGTTAATAGACATCTTTCTGAGAAAAATATGTCAGTCATAATCATTATTTATCCCATGCAGATCCCAGCCACAACAAAAAATGGCAACACAGTTCACACGTGGGTGGGGGTTAGGGGTTCCGATTATGTCACTTGGCAATTAACAAAGAAAATATCCAACTCCCATTGCTTGTACTTTGAATTCTGTGCACCCCATTTTTCTTTATCTGATCTAACAAAAAGATGGATACGTATTTAATCTGACAATTCTTTTATATTTCTGTTTATTTCCGCTTCTGAACGTCACTTTCTTTTTGCAACATCCACAAAGACATTCTTGCAGGAGTGAATATGGTGAGGTATTTTCTTTTAAAAACAAAACAATTATTCTATGTGTTCTCATTACTGATGTTCATCTTTTTTCTCTCTCCTCCATCGCAAATGTTACCAGCTTTGTTCCAAACTAGACAATGGCTGGTTTCTTATTCAACCAAAATCATAATCTGTCCGAGTAAATAAAAATGGTCATTTATGCTGCAAACTGAACAATTTTTTTGTATGAGCTAAAGTCTAATTATAAATTAAAAATAATATTTGTGAATAAATCTTTTTTTTATTCAAACTATGATGAATACAATCATTTCTTATGGCTTGTTTATTTACGGTTTGAAATTTTTCCCAACGTATTACAAGTTCATACGAAGATTTTCCACAAATCTTCTGTTAAGGTTAGAGTTGAAGACGAAAACAAAGTTACAATATATATATTTAATAGAAGTCCCAGAACGGGTAAAATTAATTCCATGAACAGAACAGTTTTGTACCACTTTTATGTCCCCTTACGAAGATTAAACCTTATGCATAGAATCTTTATTCTAAATTTGATAAAAATTCTGTACATGATTTTCATTCTAGAAAATGTCTAAAATTTAAGGCTTAAACTTAAGTGATCTTCAGAAATTGAAATTCATAGCTAACTTTATATAAATAGATACACACCAAAGTTATATAGAAAAACTAAAATCCCCATATAAGTTATATGCAATAATTTATTTCATCTGCCTTATGACAGAATCTTCAGACAACAATTCATATAACTTTGCCAATATTGCTCTAAAACTACATTGAGCTCTCTAACCAGTGTTATCCTGAAAAGTCCTCTATATCCAACTTGGATAAACCAACTTATTTATATTATAATTAAAAATATATATATCTAAATGAATAAATGCAATAGTTGGGCTCATTTCTCGCATGAACGGTAAAGTCAAAACAGTCTATTTCCAATTAATTCAACTTAATTAATATGTACACCATCTTTTTATATACCGTTCATATAGATGTGATATCAGATTCGCAAGGTTAACTAATTTGCATATTGGTTTTGTAAAAGTTAATTTTATTAATTAACTATTATTTGGTGTTGTTTTTTAAGTCAATGATTTAAAAAAATTTAATATAACAAACGTTCTGTTTCGCAATATTGTTTTATTTTCTGGATAAATATTTAGCATTTGTGTTCAAACGTTTTCGAACGTCGTTCAAATGTTTCAAACATCGGTCGCTCTCAAGAAAAAGCGACCAACTCGATTTTTGTAAATTGCCAGTGAAAAGACAAATTTGTTTCTTTCTTTTTCTTTTCTTTAGGCCAAAATGTTTTGTGTTTGAAAATTTTATTATTTTAAACTAGCAGGACTACCCGGTATTGCCTGGGGAAATAGTAATTTATTTTAACAATTGATTTTCTACTTTGTCACATGCAAGGTAAATCTTAATATACAAACCGAAAACAACTAATCGAAGTGAAACTTACACCCCCCCCCCAAAAAAAACTCAAAACACCACCAACAACAAATGAACAACAAAAATAAACAAATATGTGAGTTGCATCTGACTAAAAAAAGAAATACCCGAGTAAAGTTTTAAAAAACCCAAAACGCTAGATAAGTTTTACTTAAGAAAATAAACTAATCTCATCTCTCTCTCTCTCTGGCGCTCTCTTTCTCTCCCTCTCTCCTGTTAACAACACCGTATTATTATGTTATTGTTTTTTTTATTATTGTTCGAAGCAATAGTTTCGTCAATAGTAAAAGAGATACTGAGAACAGATACTACACTTTGAAGTATTTATTTGCACAAAATATAAAAATTTAAATTACGAACAAATTAGGCACAAGGCAATCAAAAGTGTATGAAAAAGGGGGGTCGTTGGTCATTCTTGGTTAACAGTTATGAACATTTCTATCTTACTCTTAACTAGAATCATCTCAGTCACTACAATACCACATTTACTCTTGGGGGGTCATCCTATTTAGAATATTTTCAAATTGTTGAAAAAACGTTTTTTTTTCATAAATACATTTATTTATAGAAATTCAAAAGCGAGAAGTTGGATTTTAGGGAAAGGACCAAGAAACTATAAACAAATATGTGTTTATAAATGATTACCCCCACCTTAAAAAACTGATTTAATCTATTATTGTATTATTTTTAATGGGGATAGTTTAGTGTAGTATCGGTTCTGTTGTCATAAGCCCGTTCTCCCAGGGATTACCTCCTTTTTTAATCCTCACAAGTCTTACATCCTCTTGTGAGGGGGGTAAATGTATCTGTTCTTTTGTCATGAGACCATCTTCCCAGAGACTACATTCTTTGAGGGGGAGGAGCAGCTGGTAGTGTAGTATCTTCTCTGTTGCCATGATACTATATTCACAGGCATTACCTTCTGCTTTGATGGGATAATCCTCCCAGGTATTACCTCCTCTATTTTTGAAGGGGTATTGTAGTACCTGTACTGTTGTCATGATACCATTCTACCAGAAATTACCTCCTGCTTTGAGGATTAGTGTAGTATATGTTCGTTAATACCTCCTCCTTTGGAGTTCAGCGTATGTAGTTCGTTAATTATGATATCATCCTCCTAGCCTAGCAAAAGTATGCTACTCGAGGGAGCATATATTTGCTAGTTTATAATAATATCACCATCACCATCATCATCATCATCATCCAGTCATGCTAGTGTCATGGGTGTTCTTGACTCTTTCATGCCATCTTGTTCTATAGATGCATTGTGTGTCCTCTGCTACTTGTTCAATGTAAGTTCTCTGTGTTCACCTCACTTATTTTGGCATCCACAAAAGACTATCTCTGACGGTTTCTTTCTTATCCCTCCAATATTCAAGTAACATTTGATTCAACCACAATTGCATTGTAATGTAAGGAGACTACGAAGTGGACGATAGGTTTACATTCGGCAGCATCGTAACTCTCACTTCCCTTATTTTCTCCTTTAGTCATCACATTCCATGAGCAATGTTTCTGACAAAGCGGGAAAAATTACTGTTTTCTGGGTCGGAATCTATCCATCTAACACTTATCGCTGGCTAGTTTTTGGCCTTGAAGTAGTATTTGTTTTAGCTCCTTGCATCAAGTTATTTCAGCCTTGTCTGAAGCAACTTCAATAAAAAAATAAAAAAAACTAGGGCAGAAATCGTTGTTAGAGTGATTCCTCAGTAATCTGACACAGTTAAAATTGTTATGACATTATCATGTCATCATAATGATCTTGTCATTGTCCGGACATCATTTCATCACAATAATCATGACATTATCATGTTATCATTTAAAGACATTATCATGTAATCCTCATTATATTGTCATATTATCATGTAATCCTCATGATCTTGTCATTGTTATGACTCATTTCATGATAATCATCATGTAATTGTCATGATCTTGTAATTGGCATGACATCCTTTTATAATGATCATGTCATTGTAATGACAATGATCATGTTATTGTCATGTTGTCATGTACTCATCATGACATTTCATGATTATTTTATCATAATGATCATGTCATTGTCGTGTCATCATCATGACATTTCATCATTAATTCATCATAATGATCATGTCATGTCATGTCATCATCATGACATTTTATCATCGATTCATCATAATGATCATGTCATTGTCGTGTCATCATCATGACATTTAATCATCGATTCATCATAATGATCATGTCATTGTCATGTCATCATCATGACATTTCATCATCGATTAATCATAATGATCATGTCATTGTCATGTCATCATCATGACATTTCATCATCGATTCATAATAATGATCATGTCATTGTCATGTCATCATCATGACATTTCATCATCGATTCATCATAATGATCATGTCATTGTCATGTCATCATCATGACATTTCATCATCGATTCATCATAATGATCATGTCATTGTCATGTCATCATCATGACATTTCATCATCAATTCATCATAATGATCATGTCATTGTCATGTCATCATCATGACATTTCATCGTCAATTCATCATAATGATCATGTCATTGTCGTGTCATCATCATGACATTTCATCAATTCATCATAATGATCATGTCATTGTCATGTCATCATCATGACATTTCATTATCAATTCATCATAATGATCATGTCATTGTCATGTCATCATCATGACATTTCATCATTAATTCATCATAATGATCATGTCATTGTCGTGTCATCATCATGACATTTCATCGTCAATTCATCATAATGATCATGTCATTGTCATGTCATCATCATGACATTTCATCGTCAATTCATCATAATGATCATGTCATTGTCATGTCATCATCATGACATTTCATCGTCAATTCATCATAATGATCATGTCATTGTCGTGTCATCATCATGACATTTCATCAATTCATCATAATGATCATGTCATTGTCATGTCATCATCATGACATTTCATTATCAATTCATCATAATGATCATGTCATTGTCATGTCATCATCATGACATTTCATCATTAATTCATCATAATGATCATGTCATAGTCATGTCATCATCATGACATTTCATCGTCAATTCATCATAATGATCATGTCATTGTCATGTCATCATCCTGACATTTCATCGTCAATTCATCATAATGATCATGTCATTGTCGTGTCATCATCATGACATTTCATCGTCAATTCATCATAATGATCATGTCATAGTCATGTCATCATCATAACATTTCATCGTCAATTCATCATAATGATCATGTCATTGTCGTGTCATCATCATGACATTTCATCGTCAATTCATCATAATGATCATGTCATAGTCATGTCATCATCATGACATTTCATCGTCAATTCATCATAATGATCATGTCATTGTCGTGTCATCATCATGACATTTCATCCTCAATTCATCATAATGATCATGTCATTGTCGTGTCATCATCATGACATTTCATTGTCAATGCATCATAATGATCATGTCATTGTCGTGTCATCATCATGACATTTCATCGTCAATTCATCATAATGATCATGTCATAGTCATGTCATCATCATGACATTTCATCGTCAATTCATCATAATGATCATGTCATAGTCATGTCATCATCATGACATTTCATCGTCAATTCATCATAATGATCATGTCATTGTCGTGTCATCATCATGACATTTCATCCTCAATTCATCATAATGATCATGTCATTGTCATGTCATCATCATGACATTTCATCCTCAATTCATCATAATTATCATGTCATTGTCGTGTCATCATCATGACATTTCATCCTCAATTCATCATAATGATCATGTCATAGTCATGTCATCATGAGATTTCATCATCAATTCATCATAATTATCATGTCATTGTCATGTCATCATCATGACATTTCATCCTCAATTCATCATAATGATCATGTCATTGTCATGTCATCATCATGACATTTCATCATCAATTCATCATAATGATCATGTCATTGTCATGTCATCATCATGACATTTCATCATCAATTCATCATAATGATCATGTCATTGTCATGTCATCATCATGACATTTCATCCTCAATTCATCATAATGATCATGTCATTGTCGTGTCATCATCATGACATTTCATCATCAATTCATCATAATGATCATGTCATAGTCATGTCATCATCATGACATTTCATCCTCAATTCATCATAATGATCATGTAATTGTCGTGTCATCATCATGACATTTCATCATCAATTCATCATAATGATCATGTCATAGTCATGTCATCATCATGACATTTCATCGTCAATTCATCATAATGATCATGTCATTGTCGTGTCATCATCATGACATTTCATCCTCAATTCATCATAATGATCATGTCATTGTCGTGTCATCATCATGACATTTCATCCTCAATTCATCATAATGATCATGTCATTGTCATGTCATCATCATGACATTTCATCGTCAATTCATCATAATGATCATGTCATTGTCATGTCATCATCATGACATTTCATCCTCAATTCATCATAATGATCATGTCATTGTCGTGTCATCATCATGACATTTCATCCTCAATTCATCATAATGATCATGTCATTGTCGTGTCATCATCATGACATTTCATCGTCAATTCATCATAATGATCATGTCATTGTCATGTCATCATCATAACATTTCATCGTCAATTCATCATAATGATCATGTCATTGTCATGTCATCATCATGACATTTCATCATCAATTCATCATAATGATCATGTCCTGGTCATGTCATCATCATGAGATTTCATCATCAATTCATCATAATTATCATGTCATTGTCGTGTCATCATCATGACATTTCATCGTCAATTCATCATGATTATCATGTCATTGTCATGTCATCATCATAACATTTCATCGTCAATTCATCATAATTATCATGTCATTGTCATGTCATCATCATAACATTTCATCGTCAATTCATCATAATGATCATGTCATTGTCATGTCATCATCATGACATTTCATCATCAATTCATCATAATGATCATGTCCTGGTCATGTCATCATCATAACATTTCATCGTCAATTCATCATAATTATCATGTCATTGTCGTGTCATCATCATAACATTTCATCGTCAATTCATCATAATTATCATGTCATTGTCATGTCATCATCATAACATTTCATCGTCAATTCATCATAATGATCATGTCATTGTCGTGTCATCATCATGACATTTCATCGTCAATTCATCATGATTATCATGTCATTGTCATGTCATCATCATGACATTTCATCCTCAATTCATCATAATGATCATGTCATTGTCATGTCATCATCATGACATTTCATCCTCAATTCATCATAATGATCATGTCATTGTCGTGTCATCATCATGACATTTCATCGTCAATTCATCATAATGATCATGTCATTGTCGTGTCATCATCATGACATTTCATCGTCAATTCATCATAATGATCATGTCATTGTCGTGTCATCATCATGACATTTCATCCTCAATTCATCATAATGATCATGTCATTGTCATGTCATCATCATGACATTTCATCGTCAATTCATCATAATGATCATGTCATTGTCATGTCATCATCATGACATTTCATCGTCAATTCATCATGATTATCATGTCATAGTCATGTCATCATCATGACATTTAATCATCAATTCATCATAATGATCATGTCATTGTCGTGTCATCATCATGACATTTCATCCTCAATTCATCATAATTATCATGTCATTGTCGTGTCATCATCATGACATTTCATCCTCAATTCATCATAATGATCATGTCATTGTCGTGTCATCATCATGACATTTCATCCTCAATTCATCATAATGATCATGTCATTGTCGTGTCATCATCATGACATTTCATCGTCAATTCATCATAATGATCATGTCATTGTCGTGTCATCATCATGACATTTCATCCTCAATTCATCATAATGATCATGTAATTGTCGTGTCATCATCATGACATTTCATCATCAATTCATCATAATGATCATGTCATTGTCATGTCATCATCATGACATTTCATCGTCAATTCATCATAATGATCATGTCATTGTCATGTCATCATCATGACATTTCATCGTCAATTCATCATAATGATCATGTCATTAACATGTCATCATCATGACATTTCATCGTCAATTCATCATAATGATCATGTCATTGTCGTGTCATCATCATGACATTTCATCATCAATTCATCATAATGATCATGTCATTGTCGTGTAATCATCATGACATTTCATCGTCAATTCATCATAATGATCATGTCATTGTCATGTCATCATCATGACATTTCATCGTCAATTCATCATAATGATCATGTCATAGTCATGTCATCATCATGACATTTCATCGTCAATTCATCATAATGATCATGTCATTGTCGTGTCATCATCATGACATTTCATCCTCAATTCATCATAATGATCATGTCATTGTCGTGTCATCATCATGACATTTCATCCTCAATTCATCACAATGATCATGTCATTGTCATGTCATCATCATGACATTTCATCGTCAATTCATCATAATGATCATGTCATTGTCGTGTCATCATCATGACATTTCATCCTCAATTCATCATAATGATCATGTCATTGTCGTGTCATCATCATGACATTTCATCGTCAATTCATCATAATGATCATGTCATTGTCATGTCATCATCATGACATTTCATCGTCAATTCATCATAATGATCATGTCATTGTCGTGTCATCATCATGACATTTCATCCTCAATTCATCATAATGATCATGTCATTGTCGTGTCATCATCATGACATTTCATCCTCAATTCATCATAATGATCATGTCATTGTCATATCATCGTCATGACATTTCATCGTCAATTCATCATAATGATCATGTCATTGTCGTGTCATCATCATGACATTTCATCCTCAATTCATCATAATGATCATGTCATTGTCGTGTCATCATCATGACATTTCATCGTCAATTCATCATAATGATCATGTCATAGTCATGTCATCATCATGACATTTCATCGTCAATTCATCATAATGATCATGTCATTGTCGTGTCATCATCATGACATTTCATCCTCAATTCATCATAATGATCATGTCATTGTCGTGTCATCATCATGACATTTCATCCTCAATTCATCATAATGATCATGTCATTGTCATGTCATCATCATGACATTTCATCATTAATTCATCATAATGATCATGTCCTGGTCATGTCATAATCATGACATTTCATCATCAATTCATCATAATGATCATGTCATTGTCATGTCATCATCATGACATTTCATCATCAATTCATCATAATGATCATGTCATTGTCATGTCATCATCATGAGATTTCATCCTCAATTCATCATAATGATCATGTCATTGTCGTGTCATCATCATGACATTTCATCCTCAATTCATCATAATGATCATGTCATTGTCGTGTCATCATCATGACATTTCATCATCAATTCATCATAATGATCATGTCATTGTCGTGTCATCATCATGACATTTCATCATCAATTCATCATAATGAGCATGTCATTGTCATGTCATCATCATGAGATTTCATCATCAATTCATCATAATGATCATGTCATTGTCATGTCATCATCATGACATTTCATCCTCAATTCATCATAATGATCATG
The DNA here is from genome assembly GCA_963556195.1 of Sepiola atlantica. Taxonomy (NCBI): domain Eukaryota; kingdom Metazoa; phylum Mollusca; class Cephalopoda; order Sepiida; family Sepiolidae; genus Sepiola; species Sepiola atlantica. The sequence continues at coordinate 149,754,020 of OY744523.1, forward strand.
TCATTGTCATGTCATCATCATGACATTTCATCATCAATTCATCATAATGATCATGTCATTGTCATGTCATCATCATGAGATTTCATCCTCAATTCATCATAATGATCATGTCATTGTCGTGTCATCATCATGACATTTCATAATCAATTCATCATAATGATCATGTCATTGTCATGTCATCATCATGACATTTCATCATCAATTCATCATAATGATCATGTCATTGTCATGTCATCATCATGACATTTCATCATCAATTCATCATAATGATCATGTCATTGTCGTGTCATCATCATGACATTTCATCATCAATTCATCATAATGATCATGTCATTGTCGTGTCATCATCATGACATTTCATCATCAATTCATCATAATGATCATGTCATTGTCATGTCATCATCATGACATTTCATCATCAATTCATCATAATGATCATGTCATTGTCATGTCATCATCATGAGATTTCATCCTCAATTCATCATAATGATCATGTCATTGTCGTGTCATCATCATGACATTTCATCATCGATTAATCATAATGATCATGTCATTGTGTCATCATCATGACATTTCATCCTCAATTCATCATAATGATCATGTCATTGTCATGTCATCATCATGACATTTCATCATCAATTCATCATAATGATCATGTCATTGTAATGTCATCATCATAAGATTTCATCCTCAATTCATCATAATGATCATGTCATTGTCATGTCATCATCATGACATTTCATCATCAATTCATCATAATGATCATGTCATGGTCGTGTCATCATCATGACATTTCATCATCGATTCATCATAATGATCATGTCATTGTCATGTCATCATCATGACATTTCATCCTCAATTCATCATAATGATCATGTCATTGTCATGTCATCATCATGACATTTCATCCTCAATTAATCATAATGATCATGTCATTGTCATGTCATCATCATGACATTTCATCATCAATTCATCATAATGATCATGTCATGGTCGTGTCATCATCATGACATTTCATCATCAATTCATCATAATGATCATTGCATTGTCATGTCATCATCATGACATTTCATCATCAATTCATCATAATGATCATGTCATTGTCATGTCATCATCATGAGATTTCATCCTCAATTCATCATAATGATCATGTCATGGTCGTGTCATCATCATGACATTTCATCCTCAATTCATCATAATGATCATGTCATTGTCGTGTCATCATCATGACATTTCATCATCAATTCATCATAATGATCATGTCATTGTCGTGTCATCATCATGACATTTCATCATCAATTCATCATAATGAGCATGTCATTGTCATGTCATCATCATGAGATTTCATCATCAATTCATCATAATGATCATGTCATTGTCATGTCATCATCATGACATTTCATCCTCAATTCATCATAATGATCATGTCATTGTCATGTCATCATCATGACATTTCATCATCAATTCATCATAATGATCATGTCATTGTCATGTCATCATCATGAGATTTCATCCTCAATTCATCATAATGATCATGTCATTGTCGTGTCATCATCATGACATTTCATAATCAATTCATCATAATGATCATGTCATTGTCATGTCATCATCATGACATTTCATCATCAATTCATCATAATGATCATGTCATTGTCATGTCATCATCATGATATTTCATCATCAATTCATCATAATGATCATGTCATTGTCGTGTCATCATCATGACATTTCATCATCAATTCATCATAATGATCATGTCATTGTCATGTCATCATCATGACATTTCATCATCAATTCATCATAATGATCATGTCATTGTCGTGTCATCATCATGACATTTCATCATCAATTCATCATAATGATCATGTCATTGTCATGTCATCATCATGACATTTCATCATCAATTCATCATAATGATCATGTCATTGTCATGTCATCATCATGAGATTTCATCCTCAATTCATCATAATGATCATGTCATTGTCGTGTCATCATCATGACATTTCATCATCTCTTAATCATAATGATCATGTCATTGTGTCAGCATCATGACATTTCATCCTCAATTCATCATAATGATCATGTCATTGTCATGTCATCATCATGACATTTCATCATCAATTCATCATAATGATCATGTCATTGTAATGTCATCATCATAAGATTTCATCCTCAATTCATCATAATGATCATGTCATTGTCATGTCATCATCATGACATTTCATCATCAATTCATCATAATGATCATGTCATGGTCGTGTCATCATCATGACATTTCATCATCAATTCATCATAATGATCATGTCATTGTCATGTCATCATCATGACATTTCATCCTCAATTCATCATAATGATCATGTCATTGTCATGTCATCATCATGACATTTCATCCTCAATTCATCATAATGATCATGTCATTGTCATGTCATCATCATGACATTTCATCATCAATTCATCATAATGATCATGTCATGGTCGTGTCATCATCATGACATTTCATCATCAATTCATCATAATGATCATGTCATTGTCATGTCATCATCATGACATTTCATCCTCAATTCATCATAATGATCATGTCATTGTCATGTCATCATCATGACATTTCATCCTCAATTCATCATAATGATCATGTCATTGTCATGTCATCATCATGACATTTCATCATTAATTCATCATAATGATCATGTCCTGGTCATGTCATCATCATGACATTTCATCATCAATTCATCATAATGATCATGTCATTGTCATGTCATCATCATGACATTTCATCATCAATTCATCATAATGATCATGTCATTGTAATGTCATCATCATGAGATTTCATCCTCAATTCATCATAATGATCATGTCATTGTCATGTCATCATCATGACATTTCATCCTCAATTCATCATAATGATCATGTATTTGTCATGTCATCATCATGACATTTCATCATCAATTCATCATAATGATCATGTCATGGTCGTGTCATCATCATGACATTTCATCATCAATTCATCATAATGATCATGTCATTGTCGTGTCATCATCATGACATTTCATCATCAATTCATCATAATGATCATGTCATTGTCATGTCATCATCATGACATTTCATCATCAATTCATCATAATGATCATGTCATTGTCATGTCATCATCATGAGATTTCATACTCAATTCATCATAATGATCATGTCATTGTCATGTCATCATCATGACATTTCATCCTCAATTCATCATAATGATCATGTCATGGTCATGTCATCATCATGACATTTCATCATTAATTCATCATAATGATCATGTCATTGTCATGTCATCATCATGAGATTTCATCCTCAATTCATCATAATGATCATGTCATTGTCGTGTCATCATCATGACATTTCATCATCAATTCATCATAATGATCATGTCATGGTCGTGTCATCATCATGACATTTCATCATCAATTCATCATAATGATCATGTCATTGTCATGTCATCATCATGACATTTCATCCTCAATTCATCATAATGATCATGTCATTGTCATGTCATCATCATGACATTTCATCCTCAATTCATCATAATGATCATGTCATGGTCGTGTCATCATCATGACATTTCATCATCAATTCATCATAATGATCATGTCATTGTCATGTCATCATCATGAGATTTCATCCTCAATTCATCATAATGATCATGTCATTGTCATGTCATCATCATGACATTTCATCATCAATTCATCATAATGATCATGTCATTGTCGTGTCATCATCATGACATTTCATCATCAATTCATCATAATGATCATGTCATTGTCATGTCATCATCATGACATTTCATCGTCAATTCATCATAATGATCATGTCATAGTCATGTCATCATCATGAGATTTCATCATTAATTCATCATAATGATCATGTCATAGTCATGTCATCATCATGACATTTCATCATCAATTCATCATAATGATCATGTCATGGTCGTGTCATCATCATGACATTTCATTATCAATTCATCATAATGATCATGTCATTGTCATGTCATCATCATGACATTTCATCCTCAATTCATTATAATGATCATGTCATTGTCATGTCATCATCATGACATTTCATCCTCAATTCATCATAATGATCATGTCATGGTCGTGTCATCATCATGACATTTCATCATCAATTCATCATAATGATCATGTCATAGTCATGTCATCATCATGAGATTTCATCCTCAATTCATCATAATGATCATGTCATAGTCATGTCATCATCATGACATTTAATCATCAATTCATCATAATGATCATGTCATTGTCGTGTCATCATCATGACATTTCATCATCAATTCATCATAATGATCATGTCATTGTCATGTCATCATCATGACATTTCATCATCAATTCATCATAATGATCATGTCATTGTCATGTCATCATCATGAGATTTCATCCTCAATTCATCATAATGATCATGTCATTGTCGTTTCATCATCATGACATTTCATCATCAATTCATCATAATGATCATGTCATTGTCATGTCATCATCATGACATTTCATCATCAATTCATCATAATGATCATGTCATTGTCATGTCATCATCATGAGATTTCATCATCAATTCATCATAATGATCATGTCATTGTCATGTCATCATCATGACATTTCATCCTCAATTCATCATAATGATCATGTCATTGTCATGTCATCATCATGACATTTCATCATTAATTCATCATAATGATCATGTCATTGTCATGTAATCATCATGAGATTTCATCCTCAATTCATCATAATGATCATGTCATTGTCATGTCATCATCATGACATTTCATCATTAATTCATCATAATGATCATGTCATTGTCATGTCATCATCATGACATTTCATCATCAATTCATCATAATGATCATGTCATTGTCATGTCATCATCATGACATTTCATCATCAATTCATCATAATGATCATGTCATTGTCATGTCATCATCATGACATTTCATCCTCAATTCATCATAATGATCATGTCATTGTCATATCATCATCATGACATTTCATCCTCAATTCATCATAATGATCATGTCATTGTCATGTCATCATCATGACATTTCATCATTAATTCATCATAATGATCATGTCCTGGTCATGTCATCATCACATGACATTTCATCATCAATTCATCATAATGATCATGTCATTGTCATGTCATCATCATGACATTTCATCCTCAATTCATCATAATGATCATGTCATTGTCGTGTCATCATCATGACATTTCATCATCAATTCATCATAATGATCATGTCATTGTCGTGTCATCATCATGACATTTCATCATCAATTCATCATAATTATCATGTCATTGTCATGTCATCATCATGAGATTTCATCCTCAATTCATCATAATGATCATGTCATTGTCGTGTCATTATCATGACATTTCATCATCAATTCATCATAATGATCATGTCATGGTCGTGTCATCATCATGACATTTCATCATCAATTCATCATAATGATCATGTCATTGTCATGTCATCATCATGAGATTTCATCCTCAATTCATCATAATGATCATGTCATTGTCATGTCATCATCATGACATTTCATCATCAATTCATCATAATGATCATGTCATTGTCATGTCATCATCATGAGATTTCATACTCAATTCATCATAATGATCATGTCATTGTCATGTCATCATCATGACATTTCATCCTCAATTCATCATAATGATCATGTCATTGTCATGTCATCATCATGACATTTCATCATCAATTCATCATAATGATCATGTCATTGTCATGTCATCATCATGACATTTAATCATCAATTCATCATAATGATCATGTCATTGTCGTGTCATCATCATGACATTTCATCATCAATTCATCATAATGATCATGTCATGGTCGTGTCATCATCATGACATTTCATCATCAATTCATCATAATGATCATGTCATTGTCATGTCATCATCATGACATTTCATCCTCAATTCATCATAATGATCATGTCATTGTCATGTCATCATCATGACATTTCATCCTCAATTCATCATAATGATCATGTCATGGTCGTGTCATCATCATGACATTTCATCATCAATTCATCATAATGATCATGTCATTGTCATGTCATCATCATGAGATTTCATCCTCAATTCATCATAATGATCATGTCATTGTCATGTCATCATCATGACATTTCATCATCAATTCATCATAATGATCATGTCATTGTCGTGTCATCATCATGACATTTCATCATCAATTCATCATAATGATCATGTCATTGTCATGTCATCATCATGACATTTCATCATCAATTCATCATAATGATCATGTCATTGTCATGTCATCATCATGAGATTTCATCATCAATTCATCATAATGATCATGTCATTGTCATGTCATCATCATGACATTACATCCTCAATTCATCATAATGATCATGTCATTGTCATGTCATCATCATGACATTTCATCATTAATTTATCATAATGATCATGTCATTGTCATGTAATCATCATGAGATTTCATCCTCAATTCATCATAATGATCATGTCATTGTCATGTCATCATCATGACATTTCATCATTAATTCATCATAATGATCATGTCATTGTCATGTAATCATCATGACATTTCATCATCAATTCATCATAATGATCATGTCATTGTCATGTCATCATCATGACATTTCATCATCAATTCATCATAATGATCATGTCATTGTCATGTCATCATCATGACATTTCATCATCAATTCATCATAATGATCATGTCATTGTCATGTCATCATCATGAGATTTCATCCTCAATTCATCATAATGATCATGTCATTGTCATGTCATCATCATGACATTTCATCCTCAATTCATCATAATGATCATGTCATTGTCATGTCATCATCATGACATTTCATCATTAATTCATCATAATGATCATGTCCTTGTCATGTCATCATCATGACATTTCATCATCGATTCATCATGATAATCATGTCATTGTCATGTCATCATAATGACATTTCATCATCGATTCATCATGATGATCATGTCATTATCATGTCATAATCATGACATTTCATCATCAATTCATCATAATGATCATGTCATTGTCATGTCATCATCATGAGATTTCATACTCAATTCATCATAATGATCATGTCATTGTCATGTCATCATCATGAGATTTCATCATCAATTCATCATAATGATCATGTCATTGTCATGTAATCATCATGACATTTCATCATTAATTCATCATAATGATCATGTCATTGTCGTGTCATCATCATGACATTTAATCATCAATTCATCATAATGATCATGTCATTGTCATGTCATCATCATGAGATTTCATACTCAATTCATCATAATGATCATGTCATTGTCATGTCATCATCATGACATTTCATCATCAATTCATCATAATGATCATGTCATTGTCATGTCATCATCATGAGATTTCATCATCAATTCATCATAATGATCATGTCATTGTCATGTCATCATCATGACATTTCATCATCAATTCATCATAATGATCATGTCATTGTCATGTCATCATCATGACATTTCATCATCAATTCATCATAATGATCATGTCATTGTCATGTCATCATCATGAGATTTCATCCTCAATTCATCATAATGATCATGTCATTGTCATGTCATCATCATGACATTTCATCCTCAATTCATCATAATGATCATGTCATTGTCATGTCATCATCATGACATTTCATCATTAATTCATCATAATGATCATGTCCTGGTCATGTCATCATCATGACATTTCATCATCAATTCATCATAATCGTCATGTCATTGTCATGTCATCATCATGACATTTCATCCTCAATTCATCATAATGATCATGTCATTGTGATGTCATCATCATGACATTTCATCATCAATTCATCATAATGATCATGTCATTGTCGTGTCATCATCATGACATTTCATCATCAATTCATCATAATGATCATGTCATTGTCATGTCATCATCATGAGATTTCATCCTCAATTCATCATAATGATCATGTCATTGTCGTGTCATCATCATGACATTTCATCATCAATTCATCATAATGATCATGTCATTGTCATGTCATCATCATGACATTTCATCATCAATTCATCATAATGATCATGTCATTGTCATGTCATCATCATGAGATTTCATCCTCAATTCATCATAATGATCATGTCATTGTCATGTCATCATCATGACATTTCATCATCAATTCATCATAATGATCATGTCATTGTCATGTCATCATCATGACATTTCATCATCAATTCATCATAATGATCATGTCATTGTCATGTCATCATCATGAGATTTCATCCTCAATTCATCATAATGATCATGTCATTGTCATGTCATCATCATGGCATTTCATCATCAATTCATCATAATGATCATGTCATTGTCATGTCATCATCATGAGATTTCATCATCAATTCATCATAATGATCATGTCATTGTCATGTCATCATCATGACATTTCATCCTCAATTCATCATAATGATCATGTCATTGTCATGTCATCATCATGACATTTCATCATCAATTCATCATAATGATCATGTCATTGTCATGTCATCATCATGACATTTCATCATCAATTCATCATAATGATCATGTCATTGTCGTGTCATCATCATGACATTTCATCATCAATTCATCATAATGATCATGTCATTGTCATGTCATCATCATGAGATTTCATACTCAATTCATCATAATGATCATGTCATTGTCATGTCATCATCATGACATTTCATCATCAATTCATCATAATGATCATGTCATTGTCATGTCATCATCATGAGATTTCATCCTCAATTCATCATAATGATCATGTCATTGTCATGTCATCATCATGACATTTCATCATCAATTCATCATAATGATCATGTCATTGTCGTGTCATCATCATGACATTTCATCATCAATTCATCATAATGATCATGTCATTGTCATGTCATCATCATGAGATTTCATCGTCAATTCATCATAATGATCATGTCATTGTCATGTCATCATCATGACATTTTCATCAATTCATCATAATGATCATGTCATTGTCATTTCATCATCATGACATTTCATCATCAATTCATCATAATGATCATGTCATTGTCGTGTCATCATCATGACATTTCATCATCAATTCATCATAATGATCATGTCATGGTCGTGTCATCATCATGACATTTCATCATCAATTCATCACATTGATCATGTCATTGTCATGTCATCATCATGACATTTCATCCTCAATTCATCATAATGATCATGTCATTGTCATGTCATCATCATGACATTTCATCCTCAATTCATCATAATGATCATGTCATTGTCATGTCATCATCATGACATTTCATCATCAATTCATCATAATGATCATGTCATTGTCGTGTCATCATCATGACATTTCATCCTCAATTCATCATAATGATCATGTCATTGTCATGTCATCATCATGAGATTTCATCATCAATTCATCATAATGATCATGTCATTGTCATGTCATCATCATGACATTTCATCCTCAATTCATCATAATGATCATGTCATTGTCATGTCATCATCATGACATTTCATCATCAATTCATCATAATGATCATGTCATTGTCATGTCATCATCATGACATTTCATCATCAATTCATCATAATGATCATGTCATTGTCGTGTCATCATCATGACATTTCATCATCAATTCATCATAATGATCATGTCATTGTCATGTCATCATCATGAGATTTCATACTCAATTCATCATAATGATCATGTCATTGTCATGTCATCATCATGACATTTCATCATCAATTCATCATAATGATCATGTCATTGTCATGTCATCATCATGACATTTCATCATCAATTCATCATAATGATCATGTCATTGTCATGTCATCATCATGAGATTTCATACTCAATTCATCATAATGATCATGTCATTGTCATGTCATCATCATGACATTTCATCATCAATTCATCATAATGATCATGTCATTGTCGTGTCATCATCATGACATTTCATCATCAATTCATCATAATGATCATGTCATTGTCGTGTCATCATCATGACATTTCGTCATCAATTCATCATAATGATAATGTCATTGTCATGTCATCATCATGACATTTCATCCTCAATTCATCATAATGATCATGTCATTGTCATGTCATCATCATGACATTTCATCCTCAATTCATCATAATGATCATGTCATGGTCGTGTCATCATCATGACATTTCATCATCAATTCATCATAATGATCATGTCATTGTCATGTCATCATCATGAGATTTCATCCTCAATTCATCATAATGATCATGTCATTGTCATGTCATCATCATGACATTTCATCATCAATTCATCATAATGATCATGTCATTGTCGTGTCATCATCATGACATTTCATCATCAATTCATCATAATGATCATGTCATTGTCATGTCATCATCATGAGATTTCATCGTCAATTCATCATAATGATCATGTCATTGTCATGTCATCATCATGACATTTCATCATCAATTCATCATAATGATCATGTCATTGTCATGTCATCATCATGACATTTCATCATCAATTCATCATAATGATCATGTCATTGTCGTGTCATCATCATGACATTTCATCATCAATTCATCATAATGATCATGTCATGGTCGTGTCATCATCATGACATTTCATCATCAATTCATCACATTGATCATGTCATTGTCATGTCATCATCATGACATTTCATCCTCAATTCATCATAATGATCATGTCATTGTCATGTCATCATCATGACATTTCATCCTCAATTCATCATAATGATCATGTCATTGTCATGTCATCATCATGACATTTCATCATCAATTCATCATAATGATCATGTCATTGTCATGTCATCATCATGACATTTCATCATCAATTCATCATAATGATCATGTCATTGTCATGTCATCATCATGAGATTTCATCCTCAATTCATCATAATGATCATGTCATTGTCATGTCATCATCATGACATTTCATCCTCAATTCATCATAATGATCATGTCATTGTCATGTCATCATCATGACATTTCATCATTAATTCATCATAATGATCATGTCCTGGTCATGTCATCATCATGACATTTCATCATCGATTCATCATGATAATCATGTCATTGTCATGTCATCATAATGACATTTCATCATCGATTCATCATAATGATCATGTCATTATCATGTCATCATCATGACATTTCATCATCCATTCATCATAATGATCATGTCATTGTCATGTCATCATCATGAGATTTCATACTCAATTCATCATAATGATCATGTCATTGTCATGTCATCATCATGACATTTCATCATCAATTCATCATAATGATCATGTCATTGTCATGTCATCATCATGAGATTTCATCATCAATTCATCATAATGATCATGTCATTGTCATGTCATCATCATGACATTTCATCATCAATTCATCATAATGATCATGTCATTGTCATGTAATCATCATGACATTTCATCATTAATTTATCATAATGATCATGTCATTGTCGTGTCATCATCATGACATTTAATCATCAATTCATCATAATGATCATGTCATTGTCATGTCATCATCATGAGATTTCATACTCAATTCATCATAATGATCATGTCATTGTCATGTCATCATCATGACATTTCATCATCAATTCATCATAATGATCATGTCATTGTCATGTCATCATCATGAGATTTAATCATCAATTCATCATAATGATCATGTCATTGTCATGTCATCATCATGACATTTCATCATCAATTCATCATAATGATCATGTCATTGTCATGTCATCATCATGACATTTCATCATCAATTCATCATAATGATCATGTCATTGTCATGTCATCATCATGAGATTTCATCCTCAATTCATCATAATGATCATGTCATTGTCATGTCATCATGACATTTCATCCTAAATTCATCATAATGATCATGTCATTGTCATGTCATCATCATGACATTTCATCATTAATTCATCATAATGATCATGTCCTGGTCATGTCATCATCATGACATTTCATCATCAATTCATCATAATCGTCATGTCATTGTCATGTCATCATCATGACATTTCATCCTCAATTCATCATAATGATCATGTCATTGTGATGTCATCATCATGACATTTCATCATCAATTCATCATAATGATCATGTCATTGTCGTGTCATCATCATGACATTTCATCATCAATTCATCATAATGATCATGTCATTGTCATGTCATCATCATGAGATTTCATCCTCAATTCATCATAATGATCATGTCATTGTCGTGTCATCATCATGACATTTCATCATCAATTCATCATAATGATCATGTCATTGTCATGTCATCATCATGACATTTCAGCATCAATTCATCATAATGATCATGTCATTGTCATGTCATCATCATGAGATTTCATCCTCAATTCATCATAATGATCATGTCATTGTCATGTCATCATCATGACATTTCATCATCAATTCATCATAATGATCATGTCATTGTCATGTCATCATCATGACATTTCATCATCAATTCATCATAATGATCATGTCATTGTCATGTCATCATCATGAGATTTCATCCTCAATTCATCATAATGATCATGTCATTGTCATGTCATCATCATGACATTTCATCATCAATTCATCATAATGATCATGTCATTGTCATGTCATCATCATGAGATTTCATCATCAATTCATCATAATGATCATGTCATTGTCATGTCATCATCATGACATTTCATCCTCAATTCATCATAATGATCATGTCATTGTCATGTCATCATCATGACATTTCATCATCAATTCATCATAATGATCATGTCATTGTCATGTCATCATCATGACATTTCATCATCAATTCATCATAATGATCATGTCATTGTCGTGTCATCATCATGACATTTCATCATCAATTCATCATAATGATCATGTCATTGTCATGTCATCATCATGAGATTTCATACTCAATTCATCATAATGATCATGTCATTGTCATGTCATCATCATGACATTTCATCATCCATTCATCATAATGATCATGTCATTGTCATGTCATCATCATGACATTTCATCATCAATTCATCATAATGATCATGTCATTGTCATGTCATCATCATGAGATTTCATACTCAATTCATCATAATGATCATGTCATTGTCATGTCATCATCATGACATTTCATCATCAATTCATCATAATGATCATGTCATTGTCGTGTCATCATCATGACATTTCATCATCAATTCATCATAATGATCATGTCATGGTCGTGTCATCATCATGACATTTCGTCATCAATTCATCATAATGATAATGTCATTGTCATGTCATCATCATGACATTTCATCCTCAATTCATCATAATGATCATGTCATTGTCATGTCATCATCATGACATTTCATCCTCAATTCATCATAATGATCATGTCATGGTCGTGTCATCATCATGACATTTCATCATCAATTCATCATAATGATCATGTCATTGTCATGTCATCATCATGAGATTTCATCCTCAATTCATCATAATGATCATGTCATTGTCATGTCATCATCATGACATTTCATCATCAATTCATCATAATGATCATGTCATTGTCGTGTCATCATCATGACATTTCATCATCAATTCATCATAATGATCATGTCATTGTCATGTCATCATCATGAGATTTCATCGTCAATTCATCATAATGATCATGTCATTGTCATGTCATCATCATGACATTTCATCATCAATTCATCATAATGATCATGTCATTGTCATGTCATCATCATGACATTTCATCATCAATTCATCATAATGATCATGTCATTGTCGTGTCATCATCATGACATTTCATCATCAATTCATCATAATGATCATGTCATGGTCGTGTCATCATCATGACATTTCATCATCAATTCATCACATTGATCATGTCATTGTCATGTCATCATCATGACATTTCATCCTCAATTCATCATAATGATCATGTCATTGTCATGTCATCATCATGACATTTCATCCTCAATTCATCATAATGATCATGTCATTGTCATGTCATCATCATGACATTTCATCATCAATTCATCATAATGATCATGTCATTGTCATGTCATCATCATGACATTTCATCATCAATTCATCATAATGATCATGTCATTGTCATGTCATCATCATGAGATTTCATCCTCAATTCATCATAATGATCATGTCATTGTCATGTCATCATCATGACATTTCATCATCAATTCATCATAATGATCATGTCATTGTCATGTCATCATCATGACATTTCATCATTAATTCATCATAATGATCATGTCCTGGTCATGTCATCATCATGACATTTCATCATCGATTCATCATGATAATCATGTCATTGTCATGTCATCATAATGACATTTCATCATCGATTCATCATGATGATCATGTCATTATCATGTCATCATCATGACATTTCATCATCAATTCATCATAATGATCATGTCATTGTCATGTCATCATCATGAGATTTCATACTCAATTCATCATAATGATCATGTCATTGTCATGTCATCATCATGACATTTCATCATCAATTCATCATAATGATCATGTCATTGTCATGTCATCATCATGAGATTTCATCATCAATTCATCATAATGATCATGTCATTGTCATGTCATCATCATGACATTTCATCATCAATTCATCATAATGATCATGTCATTGTCATGTAATCATCATGACATTTCATCATTAATTCATCATAATGATCATGTCATTGTCGTGTCATCATCATGACATTTAATCATCAATTCATCATAATGATCATGTCATTGTCATGTCATCATCATGAGATTTCATACTCAATTCATCATAATGATCATGTCATTGTCATGTCATCATCATGACATTTCATCATCAATTCATCATAATGATCATGTCATTGTCATGTCATCATCATGAGATTTCATCATCAATTCATCATAATGATCATGTCATTGTCATGTCATCATCATGACATTTCATCATCAATTCATCATAATGATCATGTCATTGTCATGTCATCATCATGACATTTCATCATCAATTCATCATAATGATCATGTCATTGTCATGTCATCATCATGAGATTTCATCCTCAATTCATCATAATGATCATGTCATTGTCATGTCATCATCATGACATTTCATCCTCAATTCATCATAATGATCATGTCATTGTCATGTCATCATCATGACATTTCATCATTAATTCATCATAATGATCATGTCCTGGTCATGTCATCATCATGACATTTCATCATCAATTCATCATAATCGTCATGTCATTGTCATGTCATCATCATGACATTTCATCCTCAATTCATCATAATGATCATGTCATTGTGATGTCATCATCATGACATTTCATCATCAATTCATCATAATGATCATGTCATTGTCGTGTCATCATCATGACATTTCATCATCAATTCATCATAATGATCATGTCATTGTCATGTCATCATCATGAGATTTCATCCTCAATTCATCATAATGATCATGTCATTGTCGTGTCATCATCATGACATTTCATCATCAATTCATCATAATGATCATGTCATTGTCGTGTCATCATCATGACATTTCATCATCAATTCATCATAATGATCATGTCATTGTCATGTCATCATCATGAGATTTCATCCTCAATTCATCATAATGATCATGTCATTGTCATGTCATCATCATGACATTTCATCATCAATTCATCATAATGATCATGTCATTGTCATGTCATCATCATGAGATTTCATCCTCAATTCATCATAATGATCATGTCATTGTCATGTCATCATCATGACATTTCATCATCAATTCATCATAATGATCATGTCATTGTCATGTCATCATCATGACATTTCATCATCAATTCATCATAATGATCATGTCATTGTCATGTCATCATCATGAGATTTCATCCTCAATTCATCATAATGATCATGTCATTGTCATGTCATCATCATGACATTTCATCATCAATTCATCATAATGATCATGTCATTGTCATGTCATCATCATGAGATTTCATCATCAATTCATCATAATGATCATGTCATTGTCATGTCATCATCATGACATTTCATCCTCAATTCATCATAATGATCATGTCATTGTCATGTCATCATCATGACATTTCATCATCAATTCATCATAATGATCATGTCATTGTCATGTCATCATCATGACATTTCCTCATCAATTCATCATAATGATCATGTCATTGTCGTGTCATCATCATGACATTTCATCATCAATTCATCATAATGATCATGTCATTGTCATGTCATCATCATGAGATTTCATACTCAATTCATCATAATGATCATGTCATTGTCATGTCATCATCATGACATTTCATCATCAATTCATCATAATGATCATGTCATTGTCATGTCATCATCATGACATTTCATCATCAATTCATCATAATGATCATGTCATTGTCATGTCATCATCATGAGATTTCATACTCAATTCATCATAATGATCATGTCATTGTCATGTCATCATCATGACATTTCATCATCAATTCATCATAATGATCATGTCATTGTCGTGTCATCATCATGACATTTCATCATCAATTCATCATAATGATCATGTCATGGTCGTGTCATCATCATGACATTTCGTCATCAATTCATCATAATGATAATGTCATTGTCATGTCATCATCATGACATTTCATCCTCAATTCATCATAATGATCATGTCATTGTCATGTCATCATCATGACATTTCATCCTCAATTCATCATAATGATCATGTCATGGTCGTGTCATCATCATGACATTTCATCATCAATTCATCATAATGATCATGTCATTGTCATGTCATCATCATGAGATTTCATCCTCAATTCATCATAATGATCATGTCATTGTCATGTCATCATCATGACATTTCATCATCAATTCATCATAATGATCATGTCATTGTCGTGTCATCATCATGACATTTCATCATCAATTCATCATAATGATCATGTCATTGTCATGTCATCATCATGAGATTTCATCGTAAATTCATCATAATGATCATGTCATTGTCATGTCATCATCATGACATTTCATCATCAATTCATCATAATGATCATGTCATTGTCATGTCATCATCATGACATTTCATCATCAATTCATCATAATGATCATGTCATTGTCGTGTCATCATCATGACATTTCATCATCAATTCATCATAATGATCATGTCATGGTCGTGTCATCATCATGACATTTCATCATCAATTCATCACATTGATCATGTCATTGTCATGTCATCATCATGACATTTCATCCTCAATTCATCATAATGATCATGTCATTGTCATGTCATCATCATGACATTTCATCCTCAATTCATCATAATGATCATGTCATTGTCATGTCATCATCATGACATTTCATCATCAATTCATCATAATGATCATGTCATTGTCGTGTCATCATCATGTTATTTCATCATCAATTCATCATAATGATCATGTCATTGTCATGTCATCATCATGAGATTTCATCCTCAATTCATCATAATGATCATGTCATTGTCGTGTCATCATCCTGACATTTCATCATCAATTCATCATAATGATCATGTCATTGTCATGTCATCATCATGACATTTCATCATCAATTCATCATAATGATCATGTCATTGTCATGTCATCATCATGACATTTCATCATTAATTCATCATAATGATCATGTCATTGTCATGTCATCATCATGACATTTCATCATCAATTCATCATAATGATCATGTCATTGTCATGTCATCATCATGACATTTCATCATCAATTCATCATAATGATCATGTCATTGTCATGTCATCATCATGAGATTTCATCCTCAATTCATCATAATGATCATGTCATTGTCATGTCATCATCATGACATTTCATCCTCAATTCATCATAATGATCATGTCATTGTCATGTCATCATCATGACATTTCATCATTAATTCATCATAATGATCATGTCCTGGTCATGTCATCATCATGACATTTCATCATCAATTCATCATAATGATCATGTCATTGTCATGTCATCATCATGACATTTCATCCTCAATTCATCATAATGATCATGTCATTGTCATGTCATCATCATGACATTTCATCATCAATTCATCATAATGATCATGTCATTGTCGTGTCATCATCATGACATTTCATCATCAATTCATCATAATGATCATGTCATTGTCATGTCATCATCATGAGATTTCATCCTCAATTCATCATAATGATCATGTCATTGTCGTGTCATCATCATGACATTTCATCATCAATTCATCATAATGATCATGTCATTGTCATGTCATCATCATGACATTTAATCATCAATTCATCATAATGATCATGTCATTGTCATGTCATCATCATGAGATTTCATCCTCAATTCATCATAATGATCATGTCATTGTCATGTCATCATCATGACATTTCATCATCAATTCATCATAATGATCATGTCATTGTCATGTCATCATTATGAGATTTCATACTCAATTCATCATAATGATCATGTCATTGTCATGTCATCATCATGACATTTCATCCTCAATTCATCATAATGATCATGTCATTGTCATGTCATCATCATGACATTTCATCATCAATTCATCATAATGATCATGTCATTGTCATGTCATCATCATGACATTTCATCATCAATTCATCATAATGATCATGTCATTGTCGTGTCATCATCATGACATTTCATCATCAATTCATCATAATGATCATGTCATTGTCATGTCATCATCATGAGATTTCATACTCAATTCATCATAATGATCATGTCATTGTCATGTCATCATCATGACATTTCATCATCAATTCATCATAATGATCATGTCATTGTCATGTCATCATCATGAGATTTCATCATCAATTCATCATAATGATCATGTCATTGTCATGTCATCATCATGACATTTCATCATCAATTCATCATAATGATCATGTCATTGTCGTGTCATCATCATAACATTTCATCATCAATTCATCATAATGATCATGTCATTGTCATGTCATCATCATGACATTTCATCATCAATTCATCATAATGATCATGTCATTGTCATGTCATCATCATGACATTTCATCATTAATTCATCATAATGATCATGTCATTGTCATGTCATCATCATGAGATTTCATCATCAATTCATCATAATGATCATGTCATTGTCATGTCATCATCATGACATTTCATCATCAATTCATCATAATGATCATGTCATTGTCGTGTCATCATCATGACATTTCATCATCAATTCATCATAATGATCATGTACTTGTCATGTCATCATCATGACATTTCATCATCAATTCATCATAATGATCATGTCATTGTCATGTCATCATCATGACATTTCATCATCAATTCATCATAATGATCATGTCATTGTCATGTCATCATCATGACATTTCATCATCAATTCATCATAATGATCATGTCATTGTCATGTCATCATCATGACATTTCATCATCAATTCATCATAATGATCATGTCATTGTCATGTCATCATCATGACATTTCATCATCAATTCATCATAATGATCATGTCATTGTCATGTCATCATCATGAGATTTCATACTCAATTCATCATAATGATCATGTCATTGTCATGTCATCATCATGACATTTCATCATCAATTCATCATAATGATCATGTCATGGTCGTGTCATCATCATGACATTTCGTCATCAATTCATCATAATGATCATGTCATTGTCGTGTCATCATCATGATATTTCATCATCAATTCATCATAATGATCATGTCATTGTCATGTCATCATCATGACATTTCATCATCAATTCATCATAATGATCATGTCATTGTCATGTCATCATCATGAGATTTCATCATCAATTTATCATAATGATCATGTCATTGTCATGTCATCATCATGACATTTCATCCTCAATTCATCATAATGATCATGTCATTGTCATGTCATCATCATGACATTTCATCATTAATTCATCATAATGATCATGTCATTGTCATGTCATCATCATGAGATTTCATCCTCAATTCATCATAATGATCATGTCATTGTCATGTCATCATCATGACATTTCGTCATCAATTCCTCATAATGATCATGTCATTGTAATGTCATCATCATGACATTTCATCATCAATTCATCATAATGATCATGTCATGGTCGTGTCATCATCATGACATTTCGTCATCAATTCATCATAATGATAATGTCATTGTCATGTCATCATCATGACATTTCATCCTCAATTCATCATAATGATCATGTCATTGTCATGTCATCATCATGACATTTCATCCTCAATTCATCATAATGATCATGTCATGGTCGTGTCATCATCATGACATTTCATCATCAATTCATCATAATGATCATGTCATTGTCATGTCATCATCATGAGATTTCATCCTCAATTCATCATAATGATCATGTCATTGTCATGTCATCATCATGACATTTCATCATCAATTCATCATAATGATCATGTCATTGTCGTGTCATCATCATGATATTTCATCATCAATTCATCATAATGATCCTGTCATTGTCATGTCATCATCATGACATTTCATCATCAATTCATCATAATGATCATGTCATTGTCATGTCATCATCATGAGATTTCATCATCAATTCATCATAATGATCATGTCATTGTCATGTCATCATCATGACATTTCATCCTCAATTCATCATAATGATCATGTCATTGTCATGTCATCATCATGACATTTCATCATTAATTCATCATAATGATCATGTCATTGTCATGTCATCATCATGAGATTTCATCCTCAATTCATCATAATGATCATGTCATTGTCATGTCATCATCATGACATTTCATCATTAATTCATCATAATGATCATGTCATTGTCATGTCATCCTCATGACATTTCATCATCAATTCATCATAATGATCATGTCATTGTCATGTCATCATCATGACATTTCATCATCAATTCATCATAATGATCATGTCATTGTCATGTCATCATCATGAGATTTCATCCTCAATTCATCATAATGATCATGTCATTGTCATGTCATCATCATGACATTTCATCCTCAATTCATCATAATGATCATGTCATTGTCATGTCATCATCATGACATTTCATCATTAATTCATCATAATGATCATGTCCTTGTCATGTCATCATCATGACATTTCATCATCAATTCATCATAATGATCATGTCATTGTCATGTCATCATCATGACATTTCATCCTCAATTCATCATAATGATCATGTCATTGTCATGTCATCATCATGACATTTCATCATCAATTCATCATAATGATCATGTCATTGTCGTGTCATCATCATGACATTTCATCATCAATTCATCATAATGATCATGTCATTGTCATGTCATCATCATGAGATTTCATCCTCAATTCATCATAATGATCATGTCATTGTCGTGTCATCATCATGACATTTCATCATCAATTCATCATAATGATCATGTCATTGTCATGTCATCATCATGACATTTCATCATCAATTCATCATAATGATCATGTCATTGTCATGTCATCATCATGAGATTTCATCCTCAATTCATCATAATGATCATGTCATTGTCATGTCATCATCATGACATTTCATCATCAATTCATCATAATGATCATGTCATTGTCATGTCATCATCATGACATTTCATCATCAATTCATCATAATGATCATGTCATTGTCATGTCATCATCATGACATTTCATCATCAATTCATCATAATGATCATGTCATTGTCGTGTCAT
This sequence comes from Sepiola atlantica, assembly GCA_963556195.1. Classification (NCBI taxonomy): domain Eukaryota; kingdom Metazoa; phylum Mollusca; class Cephalopoda; order Sepiida; family Sepiolidae; genus Sepiola; species Sepiola atlantica. The sequence goes on from OY744523.1 coordinate 149,775,861, forward strand.
CATCATGACATTTCATCATCAATTCATCATAATGATCATGTCATGGTCGTGTCATCATCATGACATTTCATCATCAATTCATCATAATTATCATGTCATTGTCATGTCATCATCATGACATTTCATCCTCAATTCATCATAATGATCATGTCATTGTCGTGTCATCATCATGACATTTCATCATCAATTCATCATAATGATCATGTCATTGTCATGTCATCATCATGACATTTCATCATCAATTCATCATAATGATCATGTCATGGTCATGTCATCATCATGACATTTCATCCTCAATTCATCATAATGATCATGTCATTGTCGTGTCATCATCATGACATTTTCCCATCAATTCATCATAATGATCGTGTCATCATCATGACATTTCATCATCAATTCATCATAATGATCATGTAATTGTCATGTCATCATCATGACATTTCCTCATCAATTCATCATAATGATCATGTCATTGTCATGTCATCATCATGACATTTCATCATCGATTCATCATAATGATCATGTCATTGTCGTGTCATCATCATGACATTTCATCATCAATTCATCATAATGATCATGTTATTGTCATGTCATCATCATGACATTTCATCATCAATTAATCATAATGATCATGTCATTGTCATGTCATCATGACATTTCATCATCAATTCATCATAATTATCATGTCATTGTCATGTCATCATCATGACATTTAATCATCAATTAATCATAATGATCATGTCATCATCATGACATTTCATCATCAATTCATCATAATGATCATGTCATTGTCGTGTCATCATCATGACATTTCATCATCAATTCATCATAATGATCATGTAGTTGTCGTGTCATCATCATGACATTTCATCATTAATTCATCATAATGATCATGTCATTGTCGTGTCATCATCATGAGATTTCATCATTAATTCATCATAATGATCATGTCATTGTCGTGTCACAATCAGACATTTCATCATCAATTCATCATAATGATCATGTCATTGTCATGTCATCATCATGACATTTCATCATCGATTCCTCATAATGATCATGTCATGCTCATGTCATCATCATGACATTTCATCATCAATTTATCATAATGATCATGTCCTGGTCATGTCATCATCATGACATTTCATCATCAATTGATCATAATGATCATGTAATTGTCGTGTCATCATCATGACATTTCATCATTAATTCATCATAATGATCATGTCATTGTCGTGTCATCATCATGACATTTCATCATTAATTCATCATAATGATCATGTCATGTCATGTCATCATCATGACATTTCATCATCAATTCATCATAATGATCATGTCATGGTCATGTCATCATCATGACATTTCATCATCAATTCATCATAATGATCATGTCCTGGTCATGTCATCATCATGACATTTCATCATCAATTCATCATAATGATCATGTAATTGTCGTGTCATCATCATGACATTTCATCATTAATTCATCATAATGATCATGTCATTGTCGTGTCATCATCATGACATTTCATCATTAATTCCTCATAATGATCATGTCATTGTCATGTCATCATCATGAGATTTCATCATTAATTCATCATAATGATCATGTCCTGGTCATGTCATCATCATGACATTTCATCATCAATTCATCATAATGATCATGTCCTGGTCATGTCATCATCATGACAGTTCATCATTAATTCATCATAATGATCATGTCATTGTCGTGTCATCATCATGAGATTTCATCATTAATTCATCATAATGATCATGTCATTGTCGTGTCATCATCATGACATTTCATCATCAATTCATCATAATGATCATGTCATTGTCATGTCATCATCATGAGATTTCATCATCAATTCATCATAATTATCATGTCATTGTCATGTCATCATCATGACATTTCATCATCAATTCATCATAATGATCATGTCATTGTCGTGTCATCATCATGACATTTCATCATCAATTCATCATAATGATCATGTCATTGTCATGTCATCATCATGACATTTCATCATCAATTCATCATAATGATCGCGTCATCATCATGAAATTTCATCATCAATTCATCATAAGTATCATGTCATTGTCATGTCATCATCATGACATTTCATCATCAATTCATCATAATGATCATGTCATTGTCATGTCATCATCATGACATTTCATCATCAATTCATCATAATGATCATGTCATTGTCGTGTAATCATTATGACATTTCATCATCAAATCATCATAATGATCATGTCATTGTCGTGTAATCATCATGACATTTCATCATCAATTCATCATAATGATCATGTCATTGTCATGTCATCATCATGACATTTCATCATCAATTCATCATAATGATCGTGTCGTCATCATGACATTTCATCATCAATTCATAATAATGATCATGTCATGTCATCATCATGACATTTCATCACCAATTCATCATAATGATCGTGTCATCATCATGACATTTCATCATCAATTCATCAAAATGATCATGTCATTGTCATGTCATCATCATGACATTTCATCATCAATTCATCATAATGATCATGTCATTGTCATGTCATCATCATGACATTTCATCATCAATTCATCATAATGATCGTGTCATCATCATGACATTTCATCATCAATTCATCATAATGATCATGTCATTGTCATGTCATCATCATGACATTTCATCATCAATTCATCATAATGATCATGTCATTGTCATGTCATCATCATGAGATTTCATCATCAATTCATCATAATGATCATGTCATTGTCATGTCATCATCATGACATTTCATCATCAATTCATCATAATGATCGTGTCATAGTCATGTCATCATCATGACATTTCATCATCAATTCATCATAATGATCATGTCATTGTCATGTCATCATCATGACATTTCATCATCAATTCATCATAATGATCGCGTCATTATCATGACATTTCATCATCAATTCATCATAATGATCATGTCATTGTCATGTCATCATCATGACATTTCATCATCAATTCATCATAATGATCATGTCATTGTCATGTCATCATCACGACATTTCATCATCAATTCATCATAATGATCGTGTCATCATCATGACATTTCATCATCAATTCATCATAATGATCATGTCATTGTCATGTCATCATCATGACATTTCATCATCAATTCATCATAATGATCGTGTCATCATCATGACATTTCATCATCAATTCATCATAATGATCATGTCATTGTCATGTCATCATGATGACATTTCATAATCAATTCATCATAATGATCATGTCATTGTCATGTCATCATCATGACATTTCATCATCAATTCATCATAATGATCATGTCATTGTCATGTCATCATCATGACATTTCATCATCAATTCATCATAATGATCATGTCATTGTCATGTCATCATCATGACATTTCATCATCAATTCATCATAATGATCATGTCATTGTCATGTCATCATCATGACATTTCATCATCAATTCATCATAATGATCGCGTCATCATCATGACATTTCATCATCAATTCATCATAATGATCATGTCATTGTCATGTCATCATCATGACATTTCATCATCAATTCATCATAATGATCATTTCATTGTCATGTCATCATCATGACATTTCATCATCAATTCATCATAATGATCGTGTCATAGTCATGTCATCATCCTGACATTTCATCATCAATTCATCATAATGATTATGTCATTGTCATGTCATCATCATGACATTTCATCATCAATTCATCATAATGATCGCGTCATTATCATGACATTTCATCATCAATTCATCATAATGATCATGTCATTGTCATGTCATCATCATGACATTTCATCATCAATTCATCATAATGATCATGTCATTGTCATGTCATCATCATGACATTTCATCATCAATTCATCATAATGATCGTGTCATCATCATGACATTTCATCATCAATTCATCATAATGATCATGTCAATGTCATGTCATCATCATGACATTTCATCATCAATTCATAATAATGATCATGTCAATGTCATGTCATCATCATGACATTTCATCATCAATTCATCATAATGATCATGTCATTGTCATGTCATCATCATGACATTTCATCATCAATTCATCATAATGATCGTGTCATCATCATGACATTTCATCATCAATTCATCATAATTATCATGTCATTGTTATGTCATCATCATGACATTTCATCATCAATTCATCATAATGATCATGTCATTGTCATGTCATCATCATGACATTTCATCATCAATTCATCATAATGATCATGTCATTGTCATGTCATCATCATGACATTTCATCATCAATTCATCATAATGATCGCGTCATCATCATGACATTTCATCATCAATTCATCATAAGTATCATGTCATTGTCATGTCATCATCATGACATTTCATCATCAATTCATCATAATGATCATGTCATTGTCATGTCATCATCATGACATTTCATCATCAATTCATTAAAATGATCATGTCATTGTCATGTCATCATCATGACATTTCATCATCAATTCATCATAATGATCATGTCATTGTCATGTCATCATCATGACATTTCATCATCAATTCATCATAATGATCGTGTCATCATCATGACATTTCATCATCAATTCATCATAATGATCATGTCAATGTCATGTCATCATCATGACATTTCATCATCAATTCATAATAATGATCATGTCAATGTCATGTCATCATCATGACATTTCATCATCAATTCATCATAATGATCATGTCATTGTCATGTCATCATCATGACATTTCATCATCAATTCATCATAATGATCGTGTCATCATCATGACATTTCATCATCAATTCATCATAATTATCATGTCATTGTCATGTCATCATCATGACATTTCATCATCAATTCATCATAATGATCATGTCATTGTCATGTCATCATCATGACATTTCATCATCAATTCATCATAATGATGATGTCATTGTCATGTCATCATCATGACATTTCATCATCAATTCATCATAATGATCGCGTCATCATCATGACATTTCATCATCAATTCATCATAAGTATCATGTCATTGTCATGTCATCATCATGACATTTCATCATCAATTCATCATAATGATCATGTCATTGTCATGTCATCATCATGACATTTCATCATCAATTCATCATAATGATCATGTCATTGTCATGTCATCATCATGACATTTCATCATCAATTCATCATAATGATCATGTCATTGTCATGTCATCATCATGACATTTCATCATCGATTCCTCATAATGATCATGTCATTGTCATGTCATCATCATGACATTTCATCATCAATTCATCATAATGATCGTGTCATTGTCATGTCATCATCATGACATTTCATCATCAATTCATCATAATGATCATGTCATTGTCATGTCATCATCATGAGATTTCATCATCAATTCATCATAATGATCATGTCATTGTCATGTCATCATCATGAGATTTCATCATCAATTCATCATAATGATCATGTCATTGTCATGTCATCATCATGAGATTTCATCATCAATTCATCATAATGATCATGTCATTGTCATATCATCATCGGGACATTTCATCATCAATTCATCATAATGATCGCGTCATCATCATGACATTTCATCATCAATTCATCATAATGATCATGTCCTGGTCATGTCATCATCATGAGATTTCATCATCAATTCATCATAATGATCATGTCATTGTCATGTCATCATCATGACATTTCATCATCAATTCATCATAATGATCATGTCATTGTCGTGTCATCATCATGATATTTCATCATCGATTAATCATAATGATCATGTCATTGTCGTGTCATCATCATGACATTTCATCATCAATTCATCATAATAATGATGTCATCATCATGACGTTTCATCATCAATTCATCATAATGATCATGTCATTGTCGTGTCATCATCATGACATTTCATCCTCAATTCATCATAATGATCATGTCATTGTCGTGTCATCATCATGACATTTCATCATCAATTCATCATAATGATGAGGTAATCATCATGACATTTCATCATCAATTCATCATTATTATCATGTCATTGTCATGTCATCATCATGACATTTCATCATCAATTCATCATAATGATCATGTCATTGTCATGTCATTATCATGACATTTGATCCTCAATTCATCATAATGATCATGTCATTGTCATGTCATCATCATGACATTTCATCATCAATTCATCATAATGATCATGTCATTGTCATGTCATCATCATGACATTTCATCATCATAATGATCATGTCATTGTCATGTCATCATCATGACATTTCATCATCAATTCATCATAATGATCATGTCATTGTCATGTCATCATCATGACATTTCATCATCAATTCATCATAATGATCATGTCATTGTCATGTCATCATCATGACATTTTATCATCAATTCATCATAATGATCGCGTCATCATCATGACATTTCATTATCAATTCATCATAATGATGATGTCATCATCATGACATTTCATCATCAATTCATAATAATGATGATGTCATCATCATGACATTTCATCATCAATTCATCATAATGATGATGTCATCATCATGACATTTCATTATCAATTCATCATAATGATGATGTCATCATCATGACATTTCATCATCAATTCATAATAATGATCATGTCATTGTCATGTCATCATCATGACATTTCATCATCAATTCGTCATAATGATCATGTCATTGTCATGTCATCATCATGACATTTCATCATCAATTCATCATAATGATCGTGTCATCATCATGACATTTCATCATCAATTCATCATAATTATCATGTCATTGTCATGTCATCATCATGACATTTCATCATCAATTCATCATAATGATCGTGTCATCATCATGACATTTCATCATCAATTCATCATAATGATCATGTCATTGTCATGTCATCATCATGACATTTCATCATCAATTCATCATAATGATCATGTCATTGTCATGTCATCATCATGACATTTCATTATCAATTCATCATAATGATCATGTCATTGTCATGTCATCATCATGACATTTCATCATTAATTCATCATAATGATCGTGTCATTGTCATGTCATCATCATGACATTTCATCATCAATTCATCATAATGATCGTGTCATCATCATGACATTTCATCATCAATTCATCATAATGATCATGTCATTGTCATGTCATCATCATGACATTTCATCATCAATTCATCATAATGATCATGTCATTGTCATGTCATCATCATGACATTTCATCATCAATTCATCATAATGATCATGTCATTGTCATGTCATCATCATGACATTTCATCATCAATTCATCATAATGATCATGTCATTGTCATGTCATCATCATGACATTTCATTATCAATTCATCATAATGATCATGTCATTGTCATGTCATCATCATGACATTTCATCATTAATTCATCATAATGATCATGTCATCATCATGACATTTCATCATCAATTCATCATAATGATCGTGTCATCATCATGACATTTCATCATCAATTCATCATAATGATCATGTCATCATCATGACATTTCATCATCAATTCATCATAATGATCATATCATTGTCATGTCATCATCATGACATTTCATCATCAATTCATCATAATGATCATGTCATTGTCATGTCATCATCATGACATTTCATCATCAATTCATCATAATGATCATGTCATTGTCATGTCATCATCATGACATTTCATCATCAATTCATCATAATGATCGTGTCATCATCATGACATTTCATCATCAATTCATCATAATGATCATGTCATTGTCATGTCATCATCATGACATTTCATTATCAATTCATCATAATAATCATGTCATTGTCATGTCATCATCATGACATTTCATCATCAATTCATCATAATGATCATGTCATTGTCATGTCATCATCATGACATTTCATCATCAATTCATCATAATGATCGTGTCATCATCATGACATTTCATCATCAATTCATCATAATGATCATGTCATTGTCATGTCATCATCATGACATTTCATCATCAATTCATCATAATGATCATGTCATTGTCATGTCATCATCATGACATTTCATCATTAATTCATCATAATGATCGTGTCATCATCATGACATTTCATCATCAATTCATCATAATGCTCAGGTCATTCTCATGTCATCATCATGACATTTCATTATCAATTCATCATTATGATCATGTCATTGTCGTGTCATCATCATGACATTTCATCATTGATTCATCATAATGATCGTGTCATCATCATGACATTTCATCATCAATTCATCATAATGATCGTGTCATCATCATGACATTTCATCATCAATTCATCATAATGATCATGTCATTGTCATGTCATCATCATGACATTTCATCATCAATTCATCATAATGATCATGTCATTGTCATGTCATCATCATGACATTTCATCATTAATTCATCATAATGATCGTGTCATCATCATGACATTTCATCATCAATTCATCATAATGCTCAGGTCATTCTCATGTCATCATCATGACATTTCATTATCAATTCATCATTATGATCATGTCATTGTCGTGTCATCATCATGACATTTCATCATTGATTCATCATAATGATCGTGTCATCATCATGACATTTCATCATCAATTCATCATAATTATCATGTCATTGTCATGTCATCATCATGACATTTCATCATCAATTCATCATAATGATCGTGTCATCATCATGACATTTCATCATCAATTCATCATAATGATCATGTCATTGTCATGTCATCATCATGACATTTCATCATCAATTCATCATAATGATCGTGTCATCATCATGACATTTCATCATCAATTCATCATAATGATCATGTCATCATCATGACATTTCATCATCAATTCATCATAATGATCGTGTCATCATCATGACATTTCATCATCAATTAATCATAATGATCATGTCATTGTCATGTCATCATCATGACATTTCATCATCAATTCATCATAATGATCGTGTCATCATCATGACATTTCATCATCAATTCATCATAATGATCATGTCATCATCATGACATTTCATCATCAATTCATCATAATGATCATATCATTGTCATGTCATCATCATGACATTTCATCATCAATTCATCATAATGATCATGTCATTGTCATGTCATCATCATGACATTTCATTATCAATTCATCATAATGATCATGTCATTGTCATGTCATCATCATGACATTTCATCATTAATTCATCATAATGATCGTGTCATTGTCATGTCATCATCATGACATTTCATCATCAATTAATCATAATGATCGTGTCATCATCATGACATTTCATCATCAATTCATCATAATGATCATGTCATTGTCATGTCATCATCATGACATTTCATCATCAATTCATCATAATGATCATGTCATTGTCATGTCATCATCATGACATTTCATCATCAATTCATCATAATGATCATGTCATTGTCATGTCATCATCATGACATTTCATTATCAATTCATCATAATGATCATGTCATTGTCATGTCATCATCATGACATTTCATCATTAATTCATCATAATGATCATGTCATCATCATGACCTTTCATCATCAATTCATCATAATGATCGTGTCATCATCATGACATTTCATCATCAATTCATCATAATGATCATGTCATCATCATGACATTTCATCATCAATTCATCATAATAATCATATCATTGTCATGTCATCATCATGACATTTCATCATCAATTCATCATAATGATCATGTCATTGTCATGTCATCATCATGACATTTCATCATTAATTCATCATAATGATCATGTCATTGTCATGTCATCATCATGACATTTCATCATCAATTCATCATAATGATCGTGTCATCATCATGACATTTCATCATCAATTCATCATAATGATCATGTCATTGTCATGTCATCATCATGACATTTCATCATTAATTCATCATAATGATCGTGTCATCATCATGACATTTCATCATCAATTCATCATAATGCTCAGGTCATTCTCATGTCATCATCATGACATTTCATTATCAATTCATCATTATGATCATGTCATTGTCGTGTCATCATCATGACATTTCATCATTGATTCATCATAATGATCGTGTCATCATCATGACATTTCATCATCAATTCATCATAATTATCATGTCATTGTCATGTCATCATCATGACATTTCATCATCAATTCATCATAATGATCGTGTCATCATCATGACATTTCATCATCAATTCATCATAATGATCATGTCATTGTCATGTCATCATCATGACATTTCATCATCAATTCATCATAATGATCGTGTCATCATCATGACATTTCATCATCAATTCATCATAATGATCATGTCATCATCATGACATTTCATCATCAATTCATCATAATGATCGTGTCATCATCATGACATTTCATCATCAATTCATCATAATGATCATGTCATTGTCATGTCATCATCATGACATTTCATCATCAATTCATCATAATGATCGTGTCATCATCATGACATTTCATCATCAATTCATCATAATGATCATGTCATCATCATGACATTTCATCATCAATTCATCATAATGATCGTGTCATCATCATGACATTTCATCATCAATTCATCATAATGATCATGTCATTGTCATGTCATCATCATGACATTTCATCATCAATTCATCATAATGATCGTGTCATCATCATGACATTTCATCATCAATTCATCATAATGATCATGTCATTGTCATGTCATCATCATGACATTTCATAATCAATTCATCATAATGATCATGTCATTGTCATGTCATCATCATGACATTTCATCATCAATTCATCATAATGATCATGTCATTGTCATGTCATCATCATTTCATCATAATGATCGCGTCATCATCATGACATTTCATCATCAATTCATCATAAGTATCATGTCATTGTCATGTCATCATCATGACATTTCATCATCAATTCATCATAATGATCATGTCATTGTCATGTCATCATCATGACATTTCATCATCAATTCATCATAATGATCATGTCATTGTCATGTCATCATCATGACATTTCATCATCAATTCATCATAATGATCGTGTCATAGTCATGTCATCATCATGACATTTCATCATCAATTCATCATAATGATTATGTCATTGTCATGTCATCATCATGACATTTCATCATCAATTCATCATAATGATCGCGTCATTATCATGACATTTCATCATCAATTCATCATAATGATCATGTCATTGTCATGTCATCATCATGACATTTCATCATCAATTCATCATAATGATCATGTCATTGTCATGTCATCATCAGGACATTTCATCATCAATTCATAATAATGATCGTGTCATCATCATGACATTTCATCATCAATTCATCATAATGATCATGTCATTGTCATGTCATCATCATGACATTTCATCATCAATTCATAATAATGATCATGTCATTGTCATGTCATCATCATGACATTTCATCATCAATTCATCATAATGATCGTGTCATCATCATGACATTTCATCATCAATTCATCATAATGATCATGTCATTGTCATGTCATCATCATGACATTTCATCATCAATTCATCATAATGATCGTGTCATCATCATGACATTTCATCATCAATTCATCATAAGTATCATGTCATTGTCATGTCATCATCATGACATTTCATCATCAATTCATCATAATGATCATGTCATTGTCATGTCATCATCATGACATTTCATCATCAATTCATCATAATGATCATGTCATTGTCATGTCATCATCATGACATTTCATCATCAATTCATCATAATGATCATGTCATTGTCATGTCATCATCATGACATTTCATCATCGATTCCTCATAATGATCATGTCATGGTCATGTCATCATCATGACATTTCATCATCAATTCATCATAATGATCGTGTCATTGTCATGTCCTCATCATGACATTTCATCAATTCATCATAATGATCATGTCATTGTCATGTCATCATCATGAGATTTCATCATCAATTCATCATAATGATCATGTCATTGTCATGTCATCATCATGAGATTTCATCATCAATTCATCATAATGATCATGTCATTGTCATGTCATCATCATGACATTTCATCATCAATTCATCATAATGATCATGTCATTGTCATGTCATCATCGGGACATTTCATCATCAATTCATCATAATGATCGCGTCATCATCATGACATTTCATTATCAATTCATCATAATGATCATTTTTCTGGTCATGTCATCATCATGAGATTTCATCATCAATTCATCATAATGATCATGTCATTGTCATGTCATCATCATGACATTTCATCATCAATTCATCATAATGATCATGTCATTGTCGTGTCATCATCATGATATTTAATCATCGATTAATCATAATGATCATGTCATTGTCATGTCATCATCATGACATTTCATCATCAATTCATCATAATGATCGTGTCATCATCATGACATTTCATCATCAATTCATCATAATGATCATGTCATTGTCATGTCATCATCATGACATTTCATCATCAATTCATCATAATGATCGTGTCATTGTCATGTCATCATCATGACATTTCATTATCAATTCATCATAATGATCATGTCATTGTCATGTCATCATCATGACATTTCATCATTAATTCATAATAATGATCGTGTCATCATCATGACATTTCATCATCAATTATCATAATGATCAGGTCATTGTCATGTCATCATCATGACATTTCATCATCAATTCATCATAATGATCATGTCATTTTCATGTCATCATCATGACATTTCATCATCAATTCATCATAATGATCATGTCATTGTCATGTCATCATCATGACATTTCATCATCAATTCATCATAATGATCGTGTCATCATCATGACATTTCATCATCAATTCATCATAATGATCATGTCATTGTCATGTCATCATCATGACATTTCATCATCAATTCATCATAATGATCAGGTCATTGTTGTGTCATCATCATGACATTTCATCATCAATTCATCATAATGATCATGTCATTGTCATGTCATCATCATGACATTTCATCATCAATTCATCATAATGATCGTGTCATCATCATGACATTTCATCATCAATTCATCATAATGATCATGTCATTGTCATGTCATCATCATGACATTTCATCATCAATTCATCATAATGATCAGGTCATTGTTGTGTCATCATCATGACATTTCATCATCAATTCATCATAATGATCGTGTCATCATCATGACATTTCATCATCAATTCATCATAATGATCATGTCATTGTCATGTCATCATCATGACATTTCATCATCAATTCATCATAATGATCGTGTCATCATCATGACATTTCATCATCAATTCATCATAATGATCATGTCATTGTCATGTCATCATCATGACATTTCATCATCAATTCATCATAATGATCGTGTCATTGTCATGTCATCATCATGACATTTCATTATCAATTCATCATAATGATCATGTCATTGTCATGTCATCATCATGACATTTCATCATTAATTCATCATAATGATCGTGTCATCATCATGACATTTCATCATCAATTCATCATAATGATCAGGTCATTGTCATGTCATCATCATGACATTTCATCATCAATTCATCATAATGATCATGTCATTGTCATGTCATCATCATGACATTTCATCATCAATTCATCATAATGATCATGTCATTGTCATGTCATCATCATGACATTTCATCATCAATTCATCATAATGATCATGTCATTGTCATGTCATCATCATGACATTTCATCATCAATTCATCATAATGATCATGTCATTGTCATGTCATCATCATGACATTTCATTATCAATTCATCATAATGATCATGTCATTGTCATGTCATCATCATGACATTTCATCATTAATTCATCATAATGATCGTGTCATTATCATGACATTTCATCATCAATTCATCATAATGATCAGGTCATTGTCATGTCATCATCATGACATTTCATCATCAATTCATCATAATGATCATGTCATTGTCATGTCATCATCATGACATTTCATCATCAATTAATCATAATGATCATGTCATTGTCATGTCATCATCATGACATTTCATCATCAATTCCCCATAATGATCATGTCATTGTCATGTCATCATCATGACATTTCATCATCAATTCATCATAATATCATGTCATTGTCATGTCATCATGATGACATTTCATCATCAATTCATCATAATGATCATGTCATTGTCATGTCATCATCATGACATTTCATCATCAATTCATCATAATGATCGTGTCATCATCATGACATTTCATCATCAATTCATCATAATGATCAGGTCATTGTCATGTCATCATCATGACATTTCATCATCAATTCATCATAATGATCATGTCATTGTCATGTCATCATCATGACATTTCATCATCAATTCATCATAATGATCAGGTCATTCTCGTGTCATCATCATGACATTTCATCATCAATTCATCATAATGATCGTGTCATCATCATGACATTTCATCATCAATTCATCATAATGATCATGTCATTGTCATGTCTTTATCATGACATTTCATCATCAATTCATCATAATGATCAGGTCATTGTCGTGTCATCATCATGACATTTCATCATCAATTCATCATAATGATCGTGTCATCATCATGACATTTCATCATCAATTAATCATAATGATCATGTCATTGTCATGTCATCATCATGACATTTCATCATCAATTCATCATAATGATCATGTCATTGTCATGTCATCATTATGACATTTCATCATCAATTCATCATAATGATCGTGTCATCATCATGACATTTCATCATCAATGCATCATAATGATCATGTCATTGTCATGTCATCATCATGACATTTCATTATCAATTCATTATAATGATCATGTCCTGGTCATGTCATCATCATGACATTTCATCATTAATTCATCATAATGATCCTGTCATCATCATGACATTTCATCATCAATTCATCATAATGATCATGTCATTGTCATGTCATCATCATGACATTTCATCATCAATTCATCATAATGATCATGTCATTGTCATGTCATCATCATGACATTTCATCATCAATTGATCATAATGATCATGTCATTGTCATGTCATCATCATGACATTTCATCATCAATTCATCATAATGATCATGTCATTGTCATGTCATCATCATGACATTTCATCATCAATTCATCATAATGATCATGTCATTGTCATGTCATCATCATGACATTTCATAATCAATTCATCATAATGATCATGTCATTGTCATGTCATCATCATGACATTTTATCATCAATTCATCATAATGATAATGTCATTGTCATGTCATCATCATGACATTTCATCATCAATTCATCATAATGATCGTGTCATCATCATGACATTTCATCATCAATTCATCATAATGATCATGTCATTGTCATGTCATCATCATGACATTTCATCATCAATTCATCATAATGATCATGTCATTGTCATGTCATCATCATGACATTTCATCATCAATTCATCATAATGATCAGGTCATTGTCGTGTCATCATCATGACATTTCATCATCAATTCATCATAATGATCATGTCATTGTCATGTCATCATCATGACATTTCATCATCAATTCATCATAATGATCATGTCATTGTCATGTCATCATCATGACATTTCATCATCAATTCATCATAATGATCATGTCATTGTCATGTCATCATCATGACATTTCATCATCAATTCATCATAATGATCATGTCATCATCATGACATTTCATCATCAATTCATCATAATGATCATGTCATTGTCATGTCATCATCATGACATTTCATCATCAATTCATCATAATGATCGTGTCATCATCATGACATTTCATCATCAATTCATCATAATGATCATGTCATTGTCATGTCATCATCATGACATTTCATCATCAATTCATCATAATGATCATGTCATTGTCATGTCATCATCATGACATTTCATCATCAATTCATCATAATGATCAGGTCATTGTCGTGTCATCATCATGACATTTCATCATCAATTCATCATAATGATCGTGTCATCATCATGACATTTCATCATCAATTCATCATAATGATCATGTCATTGTCATGTCATCATCATGACATTTCATTATCAATTCATCATAATGATCATGTCATTGTCATGTCATCATCATGACATTTCATCATTAATTCATCATAATGATCATGTCATAATCATGACATTTCATCATCAATTCATCATAATGATCGTGTCATCATCATGACATTTCATCATCAATTCATCATAATGATCATGTCATCATCATGACATTTCATCATCAATTCATCATAATGATCATATCATTGTCATGTCATCATCATGACATTTCATCATCAATTCATCATAATGATCATGTCATTGTCATGTCATCATCATGACATTTCATCATCAATTCATCATAATGATCATGTCATTGTCATGTCATCATCATGACATTTCATCATCAATTCATCATAATGATCGTGTCATCATCATGACATTTCATCATCAATTCATCATAATGATCATGTCATTGTCATGTCATCATCATGACATTTCATTATCAATTCATCATAATAATCATGTCATTGTCATGTCATCATCATGACATTTCATCATCAATTCATCATAATGATCATGTCATTGTCATGTCATCATCATGACATTTCATCATCAATTCATCATAATGATCGTGTATTCATCATGACATTTCATCATCAATTCATCATAATGATCATGTCATTGTCATGTCATCATCATGACATTTCATCATCAATTCATCATAATGATCATGTCATTGTCATGTCATCATCATGACATTTCATCATTAATTCATCATAATGATCGTGTCATCATCATGACATTTCATCATCAATTCATCATAATGCTCAGGTCATTCTCATGTCATCATCATGACATTTCATTATCAATTCATCATTATGATCATGTCATTGTCGTGTCATCATCATGACATTTCATCATTGATTCATCATAATGATCGTGTCATCATCATGACATTTCATCATCAATTCATCATAATTATCATGTCATTGTCATGTCATCATCATGACATTTCATCATCAATTCATCATAATGATCGTGTCATCATCATGACATTTCATCATCAATTCATCATAATGATCATGTCATTGTCATGTCATCATCATGACATTTCATCATCAATTCATCATAATGATCGTGTCATCATCATGACATTTCATCATCAATTCATCATAATGATCATGTCATCATCATGACATTTCATCATCAATTCATCATAATGATCGTGTCATCATCATGACATTTCATCATCAATTCATCATAATGATCATGTCATTGTCATGTCATCATCATGACATTTAATCATCAATTCATCATAATGATCGTGTCATAATCATGACATTTCATCATCAATTCATCATAATGATCATGTCATCATCATGACATTTCATCATCAATTCATCATAATGATCATATCATTGTCATGTCATCATCATGACATTTCATCATCAATTCATCATAATGATCATGTCATTGTCATGTCATCATCATGACATTTCATTATCAATTCATCATAATGATCATGTCATTGTCATGTCATCATCATGACATTTCATCATTAATTCATCATAATGATCGTGTCATTGTCATGTCATCATCATGACATTTCATCATCAATTCATCATAATGATCGTGTCATCATCATGACATTTCATCATCAATTCATCATAATGATCATGTCATTGTCATGTCATCATCATGACATTTCATCATCAATTCATCATAATGATCATGTCATTGTCATGTCATCATCATGACATTTCATCATCAATTCATCATAATGATCATGTCATTGTCATGTCATCATCATGACATTTCATCATCAATTCATCATAATGATCATGTCATTGTCATGTCATCATCATGACATTTCATTATCAATTCATCATAATGATCATGTCATTGTCATGTCATCATCATGACATTTCATCATTAATTCATCATAATGATCATGTCATCATCATGACCTTTCATCATCAATTCATCATAATGATCGTGTCATCATCATGACATTTCATCATCAATTCATCATAATGATCATGTCATCATCATGACATTTCATCATCAATTCATCATAATGATCATATCATTGTCATGTCATCATCATGACATTTCATCATCAATTCATCATAATGATCATGTCATTGTCATGTCATCATCATGACATTTCACCATCAATTCATCATAATGATCATGTCATTGTCATGTCATCATCATGACATTTCATCATCAATTCATCATAATGATCGTGTCATCATCATGACATTTCATCATCAATTCATCATAATGATCATGTCATTGTCATGTCATCATCATGACATTTCATCATTAATTCATCATAATGATCGTGTCATCATCATGACATTTAATCATCAATTCATCATAATGCTCAGGTCATTCTCATGTCATCATCATGACATTTCATTATCAATTCATCATTATGATCATGTCATTGTCGTGTCATCATCATGACATTTCATCATTGATTCATCATAATGATCGTGTCATCATCATGACATTTCATCATCAATTCATCATAATTATCATGTCATTGTCATGTCATCATCATGACATTTCATCATCAATTCATCATAATGATCGTGTCATCATCATGACATTTCATCATCAATTCATCATAATGATCATGTCATTGTCATGTCATCATCATGACATTTCATCATCAATTCATCATAATGATCGTGTCATCATCATGACATTTCATCATCAATTCATCATAATGATCATGTCATCATCATGACATTTCATCATCAATTCATCATAATGATCGTGTCATCATCATGACATTTCATCATCAATTCATCATAATGATCATGTCATTGTCATGTCATCATCATGACATTTCATCATCAATTCATCATAATGATCGTGTCATCATCATGACATTTCATCATCAATTCATCATAATGATCATGTCATCATCATGACATTTCATCATCAATTCATCATAATGATCGTGTCATCATCATGACATTTCATCATCAATTCATCATAATGATCATGTCATTGTCATGTCATCATCATGACATTTCATCATCAATTCATCATAATGATCGTGTCATCATCATGACATTTCATCATCAATTCATCATAATGATCATGTCATTGTCATGTCATCATCATGACATTTCATAATCAATTCATCATAATGATCATGTCATTGTCATGTCATCATCATGACATTTCATCATCAATTCATCATAATGATCATGTCATTGTCATGTCATCATCATGACATTTCATCATCAATTCATCATAATGATCGCGTCATCATCATGACATTTCATCCTCAATTCATCATAAGTATCATGTCATTGTCATGTCATCATCATGACATTTCATCATCAATTCATCATAATGATCATGTCATTGTCATGTCATCATCATGACATTTCATCATCAATTCATCATAATGATCATGTCATTGTCATGTCATCATCATGACATTTCATCATCAATTCATCATAATGATCGTGTCATAGTCATGTCATCATCATGACATTTCATCATCAATTCATCATAATGATTATGTCATTGTCATGTCATCATCATGACATTTCATCATCAATTCATCATAATGATCGCGTCATTATCATGACATTTCATCATCAATTCATCATAATGATCATGTCATTGTCATGTCATCATCATGACATTTCATCATCAATTCATCATAATGATCATGTCATTGTCATGTCATCATCAGGACATTTCATCATCAATTCATAATAATGATCGTGTCATCATCATGACATTTCATCATCAATTCATCATAATGATCATGTCATTGTCATGTCATCATCATGACATTTCATCATCAATTCATAATAATGATCATGTCATTGTCATGTCATCATCATGACATTTCATCATCAATTCATCATAATGATCGTGTCATCATCATGACATTTCATCATCAATTCATCATAATGATCATGTCATTGTCATGTCATCATCATGACATTTCATCATCAATTCATCATAATGATCGTGTCATCATCATGACATTTCATCATCAATTCATCATAAGTATCATGTCATTGTCATGTCATCATCATGACATTTCATCATCAATTCATCATAATGATCATGTCATTGTCATGTCATCATCATGACATTTCATCATCAATTCATAATAATGATCATGTCATTGTCATGTCATCATCATGACATTTCATCATCAATTCATCATAATGATCATGTCATTGTCATGTCATCATCATGACATTTCATCATCGATTCCTCATAATGATCATGTCATGGTCATGTCATCATCATGACATTTCATCATCAATTCATCATAATGATCGTGTCCTTGTCATGTCCTCATCATGACATTTCATCAATTCATCATAATGATCATGTCATTGTCATGTCATCATCATGAGATTTCATCATCAATTCATCATAATGATCATGTCATTGTCATGTCATCATCATGAGATTTCATCATCAATTCATCATAATGATCATGTCATTGTCATGTCATCATCATGACATTTCATCATCAATTCATCATAATGATCATGTCATTGTCATGTCATCATCGGGACATTTCATCATCAATTCATCATAATGATCGCGTCATCATCATGACATTTCATCATCAATTCATCATAATGATCATTTTTCTGGTCATGTCATCATCATGAGATTTCATCATCAATTCATCATAATGATCATGTCATTGTCATGTCATCATCATGACATTTCATCATCAATTCATCATAATGATCATGTCATTGTCGTGTCATCATCATGATATTTAATCATCGATTAATCATAATGATCATGTCATTGTCATGTCATCATCATGACATTTATTCATCAATTCATCATAATGATCGTGTCATCATCATGACATTTCATCATCAATTCATCATAATGATCATGTCATTGTCATGTCATCATCATGACATTTCATCATCAATTCATCATAATGATCGTGTCATTGTCATGTCATCATCATGACATTTCATTATCAATTCATCATAATGATCATGTCATTGTCATGTCATCATCATGACATTTCATCATTAATTCATAATAATGATCGTGTCATCATCATGACATTTCATCATCAATTATCATAATGATCAGGTCATTGTCATGTCATCATCATGACATTTCATCATCAATTCATCATAATGATCATGTCATTGTCATGTCATCATCATGACATTTCATCATCAATTCATCATAATGATCATGTCATTGTCATGTCATCATCATGACATTTCATCATCAATTCATCATAATGATCGTGTCATCATCATGACATTTCATCATCAATTCATCATAATGATCATGTCATTTTCATGTCATCATCATGACATTTCATCATCAATTCATCATAATGATCAGGTCATTGTTGTGTCATCATCATGACATTTCATCATCAATTCATCATAATGATCATGTCATTGTCCTGTCATCATCATGACATTTCATCATCAATTCATCATAATGATCGTGTCATCATCATGACATTTCATCATCAATTCATCATAATGATCATGTCATTGTCATGTCATCATCATGACATTTCATCATCAATTCATCATAATGATCATGTCATTGTCATGTCATCATCATGACATTTCATCATCAATTCATCATAATGATCATGTCATTGTCATGTCATCATCATGACATTTGATTATCAAGTCATCATAATTATCATGTCATTGTCATGTCATCATCATGACATTTCATCATCAATTCATCATAATTATCATGTCATTGTCGTGTCATCATCATGACATTTCATCATCAATTCATCATAATGATCATGTCATTGTCATGTCATCATCATGACATTTGATTATTAATTCATCATAATGATCATGTCATTGTCATGTCATCATCATGACATTTCATCATCATTTCATCATGATTATCATGTCCTGGTCATGTCATCATCATAACATTTCATCATCAATTACATGATAATGATCATGTCATTGTCATGTCATC
The DNA here is from genome assembly GCA_963556195.1 of Sepiola atlantica. NCBI lineage: Eukaryota > Metazoa > Mollusca > Cephalopoda > Sepiida > Sepiolidae > Sepiola > Sepiola atlantica. Next base: position 149,797,986 of record OY744523.1, read on the forward strand.
ATCATGACATTTCATCATCAATTCATCATAATGATCATGTCATTGTCATGTCATCATCATTACATTTCATCATCGATTCATCATAATAATCATGTCATTGTCATGTCATCATCATGACATTTCATCGTCAATTCATCATAATGATCATGTCATTGTCGTGTCATCATCATGAGATTTCATCATCGATTGATCATAATAATCATGTCATTGTCATGTCATCATCATGACATTTCATCATCAATTCATCATGATTATCATGTCATGGTCATGTCCTCATAATGACATTTACTCATCGATTAATCATGATTATCATGTCATTGTCATGTCATCATCATGACATTTCATCATCAATTCATCATAATTATCATGTCATTGTCATGTCATCATCATGACATTTAATCAACAATTCATCATAATGATCGCGTCATTATCATGACATTTCATCATCAATTCATCATAATGATCATGTCATTGTCATGTCATCATCATGACATTTTATCATCAATTCATCATAATGATGATGTCATCATCATGACATTTCATCATCAATTCATCATAATGATCATGTCATTGTCATGTCATCATGACATTTCATCATCAATTCATCATAATGATGATGTCATCATCATGACATTTCATCATCAATTCATCATAATGATCATGTCATTGTCATGTCATCATCATAACATTTCATCATCAATTCATCATAATGATGATGTCATCATCATGACATTTCATCATCAATTCATCATAATGATCATGTCATTGTCGTGTCATCATCATGATATTTCATCATCGATTAATCATAATGATCATGTCATTGTCATGTCATCATCATTACATTTCATCATCAATTCATCATAATGATCATGTCATTGTCATGTCATCATCATGACATTTCATTATCAATTCATCATAATGATGATGTCATCATCATGACATTTAATCATCAATTCATCATAATGATGATGTCATCATCATGACATTTCATCATCAATTTATAATAATGATGATGTCATCATCATGACATTTCATCATCAATTCATCATAATGATGATGTCATCATCATGACATTTCATTATCAATTCATCATAATGATGATGTCATCATCATGACATTTCATCATCAATTCATAATAATGATCATGTCATTGTCATGTCATCATCATGACATTTCATCATCAATTCATCATAATGATCGTGTCATCATCATGATATTTCATCATCAATTCATCATAATGATCATGTCATTGTCATGTCATCATCATGACATTTCATCGTCAATTCATCATAATGATCGTGTCATCATCATGACATTTCATCATCAATTCATCATAATGATCATGTCATTGTCATGTCATCATCATGACATTTCATCATCAATTCATCATAATGATCATGTCATTGTCATGTCATCATCATGACATTTCATCATCAATTCATCATAATGATCATGTCATTGTCATGTCATCATCATGACATTTCATCATCAATTCATCATAATGATCGTGTCATCATCATGACATTTCATCATCAATTCATCATAATGATTATGTCATTGTCATGTCATCATCATGACATTTCATCATCAATTCATCATAATGATCATGTCATTGTCATGTCATCATCATGACATTTCATTATCAATTAATCATAATGATCATGTCATTGTCATGTCATCATCATGACATTTCATCATTAATTCATCATAATGATCGTGTCATCATCATGACATTTCATCATCAATTCATCATAATGATCAGGTCATTGTCATGTCATCATCATGACATTTCATTATCAATTCATCATAATGATCAGGTCATTGTCATGTCATCATCATGACATTTCATCATCAATTCATCATAATGATCATGTCATTGTCGTGTCATCATCATGACATTTCATCATCAATTCATCATAATGATCATGTCATTGTCATGTCATCATCATGACATTTCATCATCAATTCATCATAATTATCATGTCATTGTCGTGTCATCATCATGACATTTCATCATCAATTCATCATAATGATCATGTCATTGTCATGTCATCATCATGACATTTGATTATCAAGTCATCATAATTATCATGTCATTGTCATGTCATGCTCATGACATTTCATCATCAATTCATCATAATTATCATGTCATTGTCGTGTCATCATCATGACATTTTATCATCCATTCATCATAATGACCATGTCATTGTCATGTCATCATCATGACATTTGGATTATCAAGTCATCATAATTATCATGTCATTGTCATGTCATCATCATGACATTTCATCATCAATTCATCATAATTATCATGTCATTGTCGTGTCATCATCATGACATTTCATCATCAATTCATCATAATGATCATGTCATTGTCATGTCATCATCATGACATTTGATTATCAATTCATCATAATGATCATGTCATTGTCATGTCATCATCATGACATTTCATCATCAATTCATCATGATTATCATGTCCTTGTCATGTCATCATCATGACATTTCATCATCAATTCATCATAATGATCATGTCATTGTCATGTCATCATCATTACATTTCATCATCGATTCATCATAATGATCATGTCATTGTCATGTCATCATCATGACATTTCATCGTCAATTCATCATAATGATCATGTCATTCTCGTGTCATCATCATGAGATTTCATCATCGATTCATCATAATAATCATGTGATTGTCATGTCATCATCATGACATTTCATCATCAATTCATCATGATTATCATGTCATGGTCATGTCCTCATAATGACATTTCATCATCGATTAATCATGATTATCATGTCATTGTCATGTCATCATCATGACATTTCATCATCAATTCATCATAATTATCATGTCATTGTCATGTCATCATCATGTCATTTCATCATCAATTCATCATAATGATCATGTCATTGTCATGTCATCATCATGGCATTTCATCATCAATTCATCATAATGATCATGTCATTGTCATGTCATCATCATAAGATTTCATCATCAATTCATCATAATGATCATGTCATAGTCATGTCATCATCATGACATTTCATCAACAATTCATCATAATGATCGCGTCATTATCATGACATTTCATCATCAATTCATCATAATGATCATGTAATTGTCATGTCATCATCATGACATTTCATCATCAATTCATCATAATGATGATGTCATCATCATGACATTTCATCATCAATTCATCATAATGATCATGTCATTGTCATGTCATCACCATGACATTTCATCATCAATTCATCATAATGATGATGTCATCATCATGACATGTCATCATCAATTCATCATAATGATCATGTCATTGTCATGTCCTCATCATAACATTTCATCATCAATTCATCATAATGATGATGTCATCATCATGACATTTCATCATCAATTCATCATAATGATCATGTCATTGTCGTGTCATCATCATGATATTTCATCATCGATTAATCATAATGATCATGTCATTGTCATGTCATCATCATGACATTTCATCATCAATTCATCATAATGATCATGTCATTGTCATGTCATCATCATGACATTTCATTATCAATTCATCATAATGATGATGTCATCATCATGACATTTAATCATCAATTCATCATAATGATGATGTCATCATCATGACATTTCATCATCAATTTATAATAATGATGATGTCATCATCATGACATTTCATCATCAATTCATCATAATGATGATGTCATCATCATGACATTTCATTATCAATTCATCATAATGATCGTGTCATCATCATGACATTTCATCATCAATTCATCATAAGGATAATGTCATTGTCATGTCATCATCATGACATTTCATCATCAATTCATCATAATGATCATGTCATTGTCATGTCATCATCATGACATTTCATCATCAATTCATCATAATGATGATGTCATCATCATGACATTTCATCATCAATTAATCATAATGATGATGTCATCATCATGACATTTCATCATCAATTCATCATAATGATGATGTCATCATCATGACATTTCATCATCAATTCATTATAATGATGATGTCATCAACATGACATTTCATCATCAATTCATCATAATGATCATGTCATTGTCATGTCATCATCATGACATTTCATCATCAATTCATCATAATGATCATGTCATTGTCGTGTCATCATCATGACATTTCATCATCAATTCATCATAATGATCATGTCATTGTCATGTCATCATCATGACATTTCATCATCAATTCATCATAATTATCATGTCATTGTCGTGTCATCATCATGACATTTCATCATCAATTCATCATAATGATCATGTCATTGTCATGTCATCATCATGACATTTGATTATCAAGTCATCATAATTATCATGTCATTGTCATGTCATCATCATGATATTTCATCATCAATTCATCATAATTATCATGTCATTGTCGTGTCATCATCATGACATTTCATCATCAATTCATCATAATGATCATGTCATTGTCGTGTCATCATCATGAGATTTTATCATTAATTCATCATAATGATCATGTCATTGTCATGTCATCATCATGACATTTCATCATCAATTCATCATAATGATCATGTCATTGTCATGTCATCATCATGACATTTCATCATCAATTCATCATAATTATCATGTCATTGTCATGTCATCATCATGACATTTCATCATCAATTCATCATAGATATCATGTCATTGTCGTGTCATCATCATGACATTTCATCATCAATTCATCATAATGATCATGTCATTGTCGTGTCATCATCATGAGATTTCATCATTAATTCATCATAATGATCATGTCATTGTAATGTCATCATCATGACATTTCATCATCAATTCATCATAATGATCATGTCATTGTCGTGTCATCATCATGACATTTCATCATCAATTCATCATAATTATCATGTCATTGTCATGTCATCATCATGACATTTCATCATCAATTCATCATAATTATCATGTCATTGTCGTGTCATCATCATGACATTTCATCATCAATTCATCATAATGATCATGTCATTGTCGTGTCATCATCATGAGATTTTATCATTAATTCATCATAATGATCATGTCATTGTAATGTCATCATCATGACATTTCATCATCAATTCATCATAATGATCATGTCATTGTCGTGCTATCATCATGAGATTTCATCATTAATTCATCATAATGATCATGTCATTGTCATGTCATCATCATGACATTTCATCATCAATTCATCATAATGATCATGTCATTGTCGTGTCATCATCATGAGATTTAATCATTAATTCATCATAATGATCATGTCATTGTCATGTCATCATCATGACATTTCATCATCAATTCATCATAATGATCATGTCATTGTCATGTCATCATCATGACATTTCATCATCAATTCCTCATAATTATCATGTCATTGTCGTGTCATCATCATGACATTTCATCATCAATTCATCATAATGATCATGTCATTGTCATGTCATCATCATGACATTTGATTATCAAGTCATCATAATTATCATGTCATTGTCATGTCATCATCATGACATTTCATCATCAATTCATCATAATTATCATGTCATTGTCGTGTCATCATCATGACATTTCATCATCAATTCATCATAATGATCATGTCATTGTCATGTCATCATCATGACATTTGATTATCAATTCATCATAATGATCATGTCATTGTCATGTCATCATCATGACATTTCATCATCAATTCATCATGATTATCATGTCCTAGTCATGTCATCATCATGACATTTCATCATCAATTACATGATAATGATCATGTCATTGTCATGTCATCATCATTACATTTCATCATCGATTCATCATAATGATCATGTCATTGTCATGTCATCATCATAACATTTGATTATCAATTCATCATAATGATCATGTCATTGTCATGTCATCATCATGACATTTCATCATCGATTCATCATAATGATCATGTCATTGTGATGTCATCATCATGACATTTCATCATCAATTCCTCACATTGATCATGTCATTGTCATGTCATCATCATGAGATTTCATCATCAATTCATCATAATGATCATGTCATTGTCATGTCATCATCATGACATTTTATCATCAATTCATGATTATCATGTCATTGTCATGTCATCATCATGACATTTCCTCATCAATTCATCATAATGATCATGTCATTGTCATGTCATCATCATGACATTTCATCATCAATTCATCATAATGATCATGTCCTGATCATGTCATCATCATGACATTTCATCATGAATTCATCATAATGATCATGTCATTGTCATGTCATCATCATGACATTTCATCATCAATTCATCATAATGATCATGTCATTGTCATGTCATCATCATGACATTTCATCATCAATTAATCATAATGATCCTGTCCTGATCATGTCATCATCATGACATTTCATCATAAATTCATCATAATGATCATGTCATTGTAATGTCATCATCATGACATTTCATCATCAATTCATCATAATGATCATGTCCTGGTCATGTCATCATCATGACATTTCATCATCAATTCATCATAATGATCATGTCCTGGTCATGTCATCATCATGAGATTTCATCATCAATTCATCATAATGATCATGTCATTGTCATGTAATCATCATGACATTTCATCATCAATTCATCATAAGGATCATGTCATTGTCATGTCATCATCATGACATTTCATCATCAATTAATCATAAATATCATGTCATTGTCATGTCATCATCATGACATTTCATCATCAATTCATCATAATGATCATGTCAAACTCATGTCATCATCATAAGATTTCATCCTCAATTCCTCCTAATGATCATGTCATAGTCATGTCATCATCATGACATTTCATCATCAATTCATCATAATGATCATGTCATTGTCATGTCATCATCATGACATTTCATCATCAATAAATCATAATGATGATGTGATTGTAATGTCATCATCATGACATTTGATCATCAATTCATCATAATGATCATGTCCTGGTCATGTCATCATCATGACATTTCATCATCAATTCATCATAATGATCATGTCCTGGTCATGTCATCATCATGACATTTCATCATCGATTCATCATAATGATCATGTCATTGCCATGTCATCATCATGACATTTCATCATCAATTCATCATAATGATCATGTCCTGGTCATGTCATCATCATGACATTTCATCATCGATTCATCATAATGATCATGTCATTGTCATGTCATCATCATGACATTTCATCATCGATTTATCATAATGATCATGTCATTGTTATGTCATCATCATGAGATTTCATCATCAATTCATCATAATGATCATGTCATAGTCATGTCATGATCATGACATTTCATCATCGATTCATCATGATCATGTCCTGGTCATGTCATCATCATGACATTTCATCATAATGATCATGTCATTGTCATGTCATCATCATGACATTTCATCATCGATTCATCATGATGATCATGTCCTGGTTATGTCATCATCATTACATTTCATCATCGATTCATCATAATGATCATGTCATGGTCATGTAATTATGACATTTAATTCTCGATTCATCATAATGATCATGTCATGGTCATGTCATTATCATGAGACTTCATCATCGATTCATCATAATGATCATGTCATAGTCATGTCATCATCATGACATTTCATCATCAATTCATCATAATTATCATGTCATTGTCGTGTCATAATCATGACATTTCATCATCGATTTATCATGATGATCATGTCATGGTCATGTCATTATGACATTTCATCATCGATTCATCATAATGATCATGTCATTGTCATGTCATCATCATGACATTTCATCATCGATTCAGCATAGGATCATGTCATGGTAATTTCATCATCGATTCATCATGATCATGTCATGGTCATGTGATCATCAGGGCATTTTATCATCGATTCATCATAATGATCATGTCATTGTCATGTCATCATCATGACATTTCATCATCAAGTCATACGGATGATCAGGTCCTGGTCATGTCATCATCATGATATTTCATCATCGATTCATCATGATGATCATGTCATTGTCATGTCATAATCATGACATTTCATCATCGATTCATCATGATGATCATGTCAATGTCATGTCATCATCATGACATTTCATCGATTCATCATGATGATCATGTCATGGTCATGTGATCATCATGACATTTCATCATCGATTCATCATGATGATCATGTCAATGTCATGTCATCATCATGACATTTCATCATCGATTCATCATAATGATCATGTCATTGTCATGTCATCATCATGACATTTCATCATCGATTCATCATAGGATCATGTCATGGTAATTTCATCATCATGACATTTCATCATTGATTCATCATGATGATCATGTCATGGTCATGTCATCATCATGACATTTCATCATCGATTCATCATAGGATCATGTCATGGTAATTTCATCATCATGACATTTCATCATCGATTCATCATGATCATGTCATGGTCATATATCATCAGGGCATTTCATCATCGATTCATCATAATGATCATGTCATTGTCATGTTATCATCATGACATTTCATCATTAATTCATGATGATCATGTCATGGTCATGCTATCATCATGTCATGGTCATGTCATCATCATGACATTTCATCATCAATTCATCATGATGATCATGTCATTGTCATGTCATCATCATGACATTTCATCATCGATTCATCATTATGATCATGTCAATGTCATGTCGTCATCATGACATTTCATCATCAATTCATCATGATGATCATGTCAATGTCATGTAATCATCATGACATTTCATCTATAATTCCTCATAATTATCATGTCATGTCATCATCATGACATTCATCATCGATTCCTCATGATGATCATGTCATTGTTAAGTCATCATCATGACATTTGTTACGAATGCCGCTGGTCGGGACCACCGAAAGATATTACGTGACAATGATAAAAAAAAGTTTTTAAAAAAAGTTTTTAAAAAAAGTCCGGAGTGGCTCGTATTATCCCAGGTTCAAATAAAACGTGATAGTGGATGGGGATTTCTCCAATATAAGACACCGTCAGGAAATACAACAAAAAGACGCGAAGAAACGACAAAAAAGACTTTAGGATTTAAATTTTCTATTCATTTATTTAATAAAATCGTATACTAGAAAAAAGGGAGTGTATCTATAAAACAAAACAAAATAAAACATCAAAACAAAAGTATATTCTTGAGAAGAGGGGGGGATTATCTATCCTATCCCTATAGTAGCAGGATTCATTTCTACACAAAAAAAATATACACATATATAACAGCCCTAGGGGGCGAATGTCCGTGAAGAGATATTCAGGTTGTTACTTACAAATGGATGCACATGTAGTTTTGAAATACATTTTTTTCTCAGGAAAAACAATTCCTGGCTGGTTACTTTTTCTCCGCTTAGTTCAGCGGGTCGTCTTGCCCGAGCCGAAGGCGGATATTATTCTATTTTCAACAGGCTCGTCTCGCCCGAGCCGAGGGCGGCTATAATTCAATTTTCAAAAGGCTCCACTGCGATACTGTATTCGCACATCGGTCGTCTCGCCCAAGCCAAAGGCGGATATAATTCCATCTTCAAATTCCATTTACAAAAGGCCCCTGCCTTTCCTCGCGACTTTCTTGTCGACGGTTGTTTATTTCTTCCCCGTTCAGTGCAGAGGTACTCGGGAAGACTGACTATAGTTGTCCTCAAAATATGTCCGTCTTTACCCGGCAGCTAACGTACTTCCTTGCCGGCATCCTTCGTCCTCTGTGTCGCCTAAACCTCCTGTCCACTGTTCTTCTTCGCGTGCGGCTGACGTTTTTTTTTTGTCTTCACTCTCTCTTTTTTTAATCTCTTTTTCTGACGTTATTCGAGTCGCATTATGCTAATTTCTCGGTCGTTTATAAATATGCGGAAATGAATCCTATCTCTCTTTATAAACCGGAGTCGTGAGTTCGAATCCCGATAGCTCTCCCTACATTTTGTAACACATTTCATCATCAATACATCATAATGATCATGTCATAGTCATGTCATCATCATGACATTTCATCATCGATTCATCATAATGATCATGTCATAGTCATGTCAGCATCATGACATTTTCATCGATTCATCATGATGATCATGTCATGGTCATGTCATCATCATGGCATTTCATCATCGATAAATCATGATGATCATGTCATTGTCATGTCATCATCATGACATTAATTCATCGATTCATCATAATGATCATGTCTTTGTCCTGTAATCATCATGACCTTCCATAATCGATTCATAATGATCATCATGTCATGGTCATGTCATAATCATGACCTTTCATCATCGATTCATCATGATGATCGTGTCATTGTCATGGTCATGTCATCATCATGACATTTCATCATCGATTCATCATAATTATCATGTCATTGTCATGTCATCATCGTGACATTTCATCATACTTAACTCAATGATGATCATGTCATTGTCATGTAATCATCATGACATTTCATCATGATTTCATAATAATGATCATGTCATTGTCATGACATCATCGTGACATTTAATCATCGATTCATCATGATGATCATGTCATTGTCATGTCATCATCATGACATTTCATCATCGATTCATCATGATGATCATGTCATTGTCATTTCATCATCATGACATTTAATCATCGATTCATCATGATGATCATGTCATTGTCATTTCATCATCATGACATTTAATCATCAATTCATCATAATGATCATGTCATTGTCGTGTCATCATCATGACATTTAATCATCAATTCATCATAATGATCATGTCATTGTCATGTCATCATCATTACATTTAATCATCAATTCATCATGATGATCATGTCATTGTCATTTCATCATCATGATATTTCATCATCAATTCATCATGATGATCATGTCATTGTCGTGTCATCATCATGACATTTAATCATCAATTCATCATAATGATCATGTCATTGTCATGTCATCATCATTACATTTCATCATCGATTCCTCATGATGATCATGCTATTGTTATTTCATGATCATGATATTTCATCATCGATTCATCATGACGATCTTGTCATGGTATCATCATGACATTTCATCATCGATTCATCATGATTATCATGTCATTGTCATGTCCTCATCATGACATTTCATCATCAATTCATCATGATTATCATGTCATAGTCATGTCATCATCATGACATTTCATCATCAATTCATCATAATGATCATGTCATGTCATGATCATGACATTTCATCATCGATTCATCATGATGATCATGTCATGGTCATGTCATCATCATGACATTTCATCATCAATTCATCATAATGATCATGTCCTAGTCATGTCATCATCATGACATTTCATCATCGATTCATCATAATGATCATGTCATAGTGATGTCATCATCATGAAATTTGCTCATCAATTCATTATAAGGATCATGTCATAGTCATGTCATCATCATAACATTTCATCATCGATTCATCATGATGATCATGTCATGGTCATGTCATCATCATGACATTTCATCATCGATTCATCATGATCATGTCATGGTCATGCTATCATCATGTCATGGTCATGTCATCATCATGACATTTGTTACGAATGCCGCCGGTCGGGACCACCGAAAGATATTACGTGACAATGACAAAAAAAAGTTTTTAAAAAAAGTTTTTTCAAAAAGTCCGGAGTGGCTCGTATTATCCCAGGTTCAAATAAAACGTGATATGGGATGGGGATTTCTCCAATATAAGACACCGTCAGGAAATACAACAAAAAGACGCGAAGAAACGACAAAAAAGACTTTAGGATTTTAAATTTTTATTCATTTATTTAATAAAATTGTATACTAGAAAAAAAGGGAGTGTATCTATAAAACAAAACAAAATAAAACATCAAAACAAAAGTATATTCTTAAGAAGAGGGGGGGATTATCTATCCTATCCCTATAGTAGCAGGATTCATTTCTACACAAAAAAAATATACACATATATAACAGCCCTAGGGGGCGAATGTCCGTGAAGAGATATTCAGGTTGTTACTTACAAATGGATGCACATGTAGTTTTGAAATACATTTTTTTCTCAGGAAAAACAATTCCTGGCTGGTTACTTTTTCTCCGCTTAGTTCAGCGGGTCGTCTTGCCCGAGCCGAAGGCGGATATTATTCTATTTTCAACAGGCTCGTCTCGCCCGAGCCGAGGGCGGCTATAATTCAATTTTCAAAAGGCTCCACTGCGATACTGTATTCGCACATCGGTCGTCTCGCCCAAGCCAAGGGCGGATATAATTCCATCTTCAAATTCCATTTACAAAAGGTCCCTGCCTTTCCTCGCGACTTTCTTGTCGACGGTTGTTTATTTCTTCCCCGTTCAGTGCAGAGGTACTCGGGAAGACTGACTATAGTTGTCCTCAAAATATGTCCGTCTTAACCCGGCAGCTAACGTACTTCCTTGCCGGCATCCTTCGTCCTCTGTGTCGCCTAAACTTCCTGTCAACTGTTCTTCTTCGCGTGCGGCTGACGTTTTTTTTTGTCTTCACTCTCTCTTTTTTAATCTCTTTTTCTGACGTCATTCGAGTCGCATTATGATAATTTCTCGGTCGTTTATAAATATGCGGAAATGAATCCTATCTCTCTTTATAAACCGGAGTCGTGAGTTCGAATCCCGATAGCTCTCCCTACATTTTGTAACACATTTCATCATCAATACATCATAATGATCATGTCATAGTCATGTCATCATCATGACATTTCATCATCGATTCATCATAATGATCATTTCATAGTCATGTCAGCATCATGACATTTTCATCGATTCATCATGATGATCATGTCATGGTCATGTCATCATCATGGCATTTCATCATCGATAAATCATGATGATCATGTCATTGTCATGTCATCATCATGACATTAATTCATCGATTCATCATAATGATCATGTCTTTGTCCTGTAATCATCATGACCTTCCATAATCGATTCATAATGATCATCATGTCATGGTCATGTCATCATCATGACCTTTCATCATCGATTAATCATGATGATCCTGTCATTGTCATGGTCATGTCATCATCATGACATTTCATCATCGATTCATCATAATGATCATGTCATTGTCATGTCATCATCGTGACATTCTATCATAATTATATCAATGATGATCATGTCATTGTCATGTAATCATCATGACATTTCATCATGATTTTTATCATAATGATCATGTCATTGTCATGTCATCATCGTGACATTTAATCATCGATTCATCATGATGATCATGTCATTGTCCTATAATCATCTTGACATTTCATCATCGATTCATCATAATGATCATGTCATTGTCCTGTCATCATCATAACATTTCATCATCGATTCATCATGATGATCATGTCATGGTCATGTCATCATCATGACATTTCATCATCAATTCCTTATAAATATGATGTCATATCATCATCATGACATTTCATCATCGATTTATCATGATGATCATGTCATTGTCATGTCATCATCATGATATTTATTCATCAATTCATCATAATGATCATGTCATGGCCATGTCATCATCATGATATTTCATCATCGATTCATCATAATGATCATGTCAAAGTCATGTCATAATCATGACATTTACTCATCGATTCATCAGAATTATCATGTCATAGTCATGTCATCATCATGACATTTCATCATCAATTCATCATAATGATCATGTCATAGTCATGTCATCATCATGACATTTCATCAATTCCTCACAATGATCATGTCATAGTCATGTCATCATCATGACATTTCATCATCGATTCCTCATAATGTCATAGTCATGTCATCATCATGACATTTCATCATCAATTCATCATAATGATCATGTCATTGTCATGTCATCATCATGACATTTCATCATCGATTCCTCATAATGTCATAGTCATGTCATCATCATGACATTTCATCATCAATTCATCATAATGATCATGTCATAGTCATGTCATCATCATGACATTTCATCATCGATTCATCATGATGATCATCTCATTGTGATGTCATCATCATGACATTTCATCATCGATTCATCCTGATGATCATGTCATAGTCATGTATTCATCATGACATTTTATCATCGATTCATCATGATGATCATGTCATGGTCATGTAATCATCATGACATTTCATCATCGATTAATCATGATGATCATGTTATTGTGATTTGATCATCATGACATTTCATAATCGATTCATCATAATGATCATGTCATAGTCATGTCATCATCATGACATTTCATCATCGATTCATCAAAATTATCATGTCATTGTCATGTCATCATCATGACATTTCATCATCGATTCATCATGATGATCATGTCCTGGTCATGTCATCATCATGACATTTGATCATCGATTCATCATAATGATCATGTCATTGTCGTGTCATCATCATGACATTTCATCATCAATTCATCATAATGATCATGTCATTGTCATGTCATCATCATGACATTTCATCATCAATTCATCATAATGATCGTGTCATCATCATGACATTTCATCATCAATTCATCATAATGATCAGGTCATTGTCATGTCATCATCATGACATTTCATCATCAATTCATCATAATGATCATGTCATTGTCATGTCATCATCATGACATTTCATCATCAATTCATCATAATGATCAGGTCATTGTCGTGTCATCATCATGACATTTCATCATCAATTCATCATAATGATCGTGTCATCATCATGACATTTCATCATCAATTCATCATAATGATCATGTCATTGTCGTGTCATCATTATGACATTTCATCATCAATTCATCATAATGATCGTGTCATCATCATGACATTTCATCATCAATTCATCATAATGATCATGTCATTGTCATGTCATCATCATGACATTTCATCATCAATTCATCATAATGATCATGTCATTGTCATGTCATCTTCATGACATTTCATCATCAATTCATCATAATGATCGTGTCATCATCATGACATTTCATCATCAATTCATCATAATGATCATGTCATTGTCATGTGATCATCATGACATTTCATTATCAATTCATCATAATGTTCATGTCATTGTCATGTCATCATCATGACATTTCATCATTAATTCATCATAATGATCGTGTCATTGTCATGTGATTATCATGACATTTCATTATCAATTCATCATAATGATCATGTCATTGTCATGTCATCATCATGACATTTCATCATTAATTCATCATAATGATCATGTCATTGTCATGTGATCATCATGACATTTCATTATCAATTCATCATAATGATCATGTCATTGTCATGTCATCATCATGACATTTCATCATTAATTCATCATAATGATCGTGTCATTGTCATGTGATCATCATGACATTTCATTATCAATTCATCATAATGATCATGTCATTGTCATGTCATCATCATGACATTTCATCATTAATTCATCATAATGATCATGTCATTGTCATGTGATCATCATGACATTTCATTATCAATTCATCATAATGATCATGTCATTGTCATGTCATCATCATGACATTTCATCATTAATTCATCATAATGATCGTGTCATTGTCATGTGATCATCATGACATTTCATTATCAATTCATCATAATGATCATGTCATTGTCATGTCATCATCATGACATTTCATCATTAATTCATCATAATGATCATGTCATTGTCATATGATCATCATGACATTTCATTATCGATTCATCATAATGATCATGTCATTGTCATGTCATCATCATGACATTTCATCATCAATTCATCATAATGATCAGGTCATTGTCATGTCATCATCATGACATTTCATCATCAATTCATCATAATGATCATGTCATTGTCATGTCATCATCATGACATTTCATCATTAATTCATCATAATGATCATGTCATTGTCATGTCATCATCATGACATTTCATTATCAATTCATCATAATGATCATGTCATTGTCATGTCATCATCATGACATTTCATCATTAATTCATCATAATGATCGTGTCATCATCATGACATTTCATCATCAATTCATCATAATGATCAGGTCATTGTCATGTCATCATCATGACATTTCATCATCAATTCATCATAATGATCATGTCATTGTCATGTCATCATCATGACATTTCATCATCAATTCATCATAATGATCATGTCATTGTCATGTCATCATCATGACATTTCATCATCAATTCATCACAATGATCATGTCATTGTCATGTCATCATCATGACATTTCATCATCAATTCATCATAATGATCATGTCATTGTCATGTCATCATCATGACATTTCATCATCAATTCATCATAATGATCATGTCATTGTCATGTCATCATCATGACATTTCATCATCAATTCATCATAATGATCATGTCATTGTCATGTCATCATCATGACATTTCATCATCAATTCATCAAGTCATCATAATTATCATGTCATTGTCATGTCATGCTCATGACATTTCATCATCAATTCATCATAGATATCATGTCATTGTCGTGTCATCATCATGACATTTCATCATCAATTCATCATAATGACCATGTCATTGTCATGTCATCATCATGACATTTGATTATCAAGTCATCATAATTATCATGTCATTGTCATGTCATCATCATGACATTTCATCATCAATTCATCATAATTATCATGTCATTGTCGTGTCATCATCATGACATTTCATCATCAATTCATCATAATGATCATGTCATTGTCATGTCATCATCATGACATTTGATTATCAATTCATCATAATGATCATGTCATTGTCATGTCATCATCATGACATTTCATCATCAATTCATCATGATTATCATGTCCTGGTCATGTCATCATCATGACATTTCATCATCAATTACATGATAATGATCATGTCATTGTCATGTCATCATCATGACATTTCATCATCAATTCATCATAATGATCATGTCATTGTCATGTCATCATCATTACATTTCATCATCGATTCATCATAATGATCATTTCATAGTCATGTCAGCATCATGACATTTTCATCGATTCATCATGATGATCATGTCATGGTCATGTCATCATCATGGCATTTCATCATCGATAAATCATGATGATCATGTCATTGTCATGTCATCATCATGACATTAATTCATCGATTCATCATAATGATCATGTCTTTGTCCTGTAATCATCATGACCTTCCATAATCGATTCATAATGATCATCATGTCATGGTCATGTCATCATCATGACCTTTCATCATCGATTCATCATGATGATCCTGTCATTGTCATGGTCATGTCATCATCATGACATTTCATCATCGATTCATCATAATGATCATGTCATTGTCATGTCATCATCGTGACATTCTATCATAATTATATCAATGATGATCATGTCATTGTCATGTAATCATCATGACATTTCATCATGATTTTTATCATAATGATCATGTCATTGTCATGTCATCATCGTGACATTTAATCATCGATTCATCATGATGATCATGTCATTGTCATATAATCATCTTGACATTTCATCATCGATTCATCATAATGATCATGTCATTGTCCTGTCATCATCATAACATTTCATCATCGATTCATCATGATGATCATGTCATGGTCATATCATCATCATGACATTTCATCATCAATTCCTTATAAATATGATGTCATATCATCATCATGACATTTCATCATCGATTTATCATGATGATCATGTCATTTTCATGTCATCATCATGATATTTATTCATCAATTCATCATAATGATCATGTCATGGCCATGTCATCATCATGATATTTCATCATCGATTCATCATAATGATCATGTCAAAGTCATGTCATAATCATGACATTTACTCATCGATTCATCAGAATTATCATGTCATAGTCATGTCATCATCATGACATTTCATCATCAATTCATCATAATGATCATGTCATAGTCATGTCATCATCATGACATTTCATCAATTCCTCACAATGATCATGTCATTGTCATGTCATCATCATGACATTTCATCATCGATTCCTCATAATGTCATAGTCATGTCATCATCATGACATTTCATCATCAATTCATCATAATGATCATGTCATTGTCATGTCATCATCATGACATTTCATCATCGATTCCTCATAATGTCATAGTCATGTCATCATCATGACATTTCATCATCAATTCATCATAATGATCATGTCATAGTCATGTCATCATCATGACATTTCATCATCGATTCCTCATAATGTCATAGTCATGTCATCATCATGACATTTCATCATCAATTCATCATAATGATCATGTCATAGTCATGTCATCATCATGACATTTCATCATCGATTCATCATGATGATCATCTCATTGTGATGTCATCATCATGACATTTCATCATCGATTCATCCTGATGATCATGTCATAGTCATGTATTCATCATGACATTTTATCATCGATTCATCATGATGATCATGTCATGGTCATGTAATCATCATGACATTTCATCATCGATTAATCATGATGATCATGTTATTGTGATTTGATCATCATGACATTTCATAATCGATTCATCATAATGATCATGTCATAGTCATGTCATCATCATGACATTTCATCATCGATTCATCATGATGATCATGTCCTGGTCATGTCATCATCATGACATATCATCATTGATTCATCATAATGATCATGTCATTGTCATGTCATCATCATGGCATTTCATCATCGATTCATCATAATGATCCTGTCATTGTCATGTCATCATCATGACATGATGATCATGTCATTGTCATGTCATCATCATGACATTTCATCATCGATTCATCATGATGATCATGTCATTGTCATGTCATCATCATGACATTTCATCATCGATTCATCATAATGATCATGTCATTGTGATGTCATCATCATGACATTTCATTATCGATTCATCATGATGATCATGTAATGGTAATGTCATAATCATGACATTTCATCATCAATTCATCATAATGATAATGTTATGTCATCATCATGACATTTCATCATCGATTCATCATAATGATCATGTCATTGCCAGGTCATCATGACATTTCATCATCGATTCATCATAATGATCCTATCATTGTCATGGTCATGTCATTATCATGACATGATGATCATATCATTGTCATGTCATCATCATGACATTTCATCATCGATTCATCATGATGATCATGTCATGGTCATGTCATCATCATGACATTTCATCATCATGTCATCATAATGATCATGTCATGTCATCATCATGACATTTCATCATCGATTCATCATGATTATCATGTCATTGTGATGTCATCATCATGACATTTCATCATCGATTCATCATGATGATCATGTCATTGTAATGTCATGATCATCATGACATTTCATCATCGATTAATCATAATGATCACTTCATGTGATTATAATCACACTTCATGTGATCATTATGATCATAATGATAAATTGATGATGAAATGTCATGATGATGACATGCCAATGACATGATCATCATGATGATGAAATGTCATGATGATGTCATGACAATTACATGATCATTATGATGAAATCATGATGAAATGTCATGATTATTACATCACTATGACATGATCATCATTGATATAATTATGATGAAATGTCACGATGATGACATGACAATGACATGATCATTATGATGAATCGATGATGAAATGTCATGATGATGACATGACAATGACATGATCATTATGATGAATCGATGATGAAATGTCATGATTACATGACAATGACATGATCATTATGATGAATCGATGATGAAATGTCATGATGATTACATGACAATTACATGATCATCATGATGAATCGATGATGAAATGTCATGATGATGACATGACAATGACATGATCATTATGATGAATCGATGATGAAATGTCATGATGATGACATGACCATGACATGATCATTATGATGAATCGATGATGAAATGTCATGATGATGACATGACCATGACATGATCATCATGATGAATCGATGATGAAATGTCATGATGATTACATGACAATGACATGATCATCATGATTAATCGATGATGAAATGTCATGATGATGACATGACCATGACATGATCATTATGATGAATTGATGATGAAATGTCATGATGATTACATGACAATGACATGATCATTGCATGACAATGACATGATCATCATGATGAATCGATGATGAAATGTCATGATGATGACATGACAATGACATGATCATTATGATGAATCGATGATGAAATGTCATGATGATGACATGACCATGACATGATCATTATGATGAATCGATGATGAAATGTCATGATGATGACATGACCATGACATGATCATCATGATGAATCGATGATGAAATGTCATGATGATGACATGACTATGACATGATCATCATGATGAATCGATGATGAAATGTCATGATGGTGACATGACAATTACATGATCATCATGTCATGATGATGACATGACCATGACAATGACAGGATCATTATGATGAATTGAAGATGAAATGTCATGATGATGACATGACCATGACATGATCATCATGATGAATCGATGATGAAATGTCATGATGATGACATGACCATGACATGATAATTATGATGAATCGATGATGAAATGTCATCATGACATTTCATCATAGATTCATCATGATGATCATGTCAATTTCATGTCATAATCATGATATTTCATCATCGATTCATCATGATGATCATGTCATGGTCATGTCATCATGACATTTAATCATCGATTCATCATGATTATCATGTCATTGTCAAATTCTCATGACATTTCATCATCATTTTGACATAATGACCATGTCATTGTCATATTTCATCATCATTTTATTATGATCATGTCATTGTCATGTCATCATCATGACATTTCATCATTTTATCATAATGATGTCATTTTCATGTCATCACTATGACATTTTATCATCATTTTATGATAATTATCATGTCATTGTCATGTAATCATCATGACATTTTATCATCATTTGATCATAATGATCATGTTATTTCTATGACGTAATAATTGGGGCCAACGTAGATCGTGCTCCTTGGGGGGCGCACTTGCATGCATCTTTGCGATGGTGTTGGGCCCATGTAGAGAGGAAGATAGAAATCTAAGGTCTAGTATATTTTTCACACAGAATAAACTATACACAACAAACGGGGAGGATGGCACCGAAAAGTATGGAAGGGTTCCTTAAGTTGTCTATAGCAATTAAGTCTGTACGATGATGAGTTTAAACAGCTGGACAATTTTGTTCAAGAATCTCTTAGTCACTGATGAATATCAGCTCGTGGGGTGTCGCGCGCGAACGCCCCCCCCCTCCATAGAGACAGAGAAAGAGAATGAGTGTGATAACAAGGTACTGTTTTTGATATTGACCCTAACTTTCGTGACTGCCCGGCAGCAGCGAGCCGACAGCTAACGGAAGCGTCCGAGACCTGCCGAGTCGGCAGACGACAACAATGTAAGACGATGAATATACGTAAAGAAAAAGAAATGCATATATTTTTATACAGAAAATGAAATAAATGAACAAACCCATAGCTGAAATGAATAAACGTTTTTTTTATTAATAATTAACCATTTTATGTTAGAAAACTAACTTTTTAAACTCTTTTTTTTTTGTTTTTTTTAACTGAAAAAAACTGTTTTATGAACGCTAAAATAATAACTTTTTTAAAACCATTTTTTTTGTTTTTTTTGGCAATTACGCAGTGTTTTTTTTGTTTTTTTTTCAATTATTTTAGCTGGAGGGGTAAGGGCTTGTTTTTCGTTTTTGGAGGAGGGCTTAGCGAAATACAGGCAGAAGAGGAGGATGGGGTCGTCGCCGAGGATGTGGAAGGAGTCGGAGCAGCAGAAGATTGTTGGTCGCCAACGACTGGATAAAGTACGGCTATCTGCGATAATATGGCGGCGAAAGGGTCTTTTTTAAAAGTCTGTCGCCACATGAATTCCCGCAGATAGCCGTCTATCAGGGTCCTGCTCGTCCCGCATTCTTTTTTGTTCCTCTGCTTCGCTTCCTTCCACATTCTCTCGACATGATTCGTGCATGCCCCCGTCGTCGGGTCCACAAAATGTTGGGCGTGATTAACAGTTAGGTGTCGATATCCATCCTCCTCTCCTATCCTGCTGTAAGCCCTCCAGCAATCGGAGACGACCGTGGTCCCAGGGGCGACGTACTGTCTGATTATTGGAAGGAGGGTTTCGGCATTTCTGTTTGGTACCGTCACCAGGAAACCCTTTTTTCCAGTCCACTTGCGTGGCACTAGACAGTACGCCGCATTCTTTTAGTAAATTTTTTCCGGTCGCCATATCCTGGGACCACAGGTATATCATCTTTAGAATTGTTCATAAAGTCCCCGATCGCAGCGAAATCCAAACCCGGCATTCCTGGGTGGGGAATCTCCAGGCATATTTTTCCGAAACACTCTTTCGCGGTACTAGCCGGCAAAGTCGGCCGCCGCCGCATCGCATACATCGCATATCTTTTGCCATCAGAGCTTTCTGCTGGCAAAAGTTAATGTACTGCTCCGGAGAGGCAATCGAACTACACAACACTTCGAAATTAATTTTTAATTAGTGCCAAGCGTCTCTCTTTGAAATCAATATCGTCTGCCTGCCAGCCTCGTTTTCGATTTCGGCAGGTCTCGGACGCTTCCGTTAGCTGTCGGCTCGCTGCTGCCGGGCAGTCACGAAAGTTAGGGTCAATATCTAAAACAGTACCGATAACAATATAGCCTAAGCGAGGAATTGCAATTGCCGTATCGCGTGCCCCCACCCCAGCTCAGAGAGAGAGTGTGGGTCCGTAGCGTGCACACCACCCACCCCGGGAGAGGGAGAAATATTAGAGAAGAGGGATTGTTGAGAAAAAAAAGGTGTGACAATATGCTTTTTGAGGGAAGAGAAGGGACTTTTTGGTTTTAGAACGAGAAGACAGTTACGCAGAGAGTACACGAGCGGCGGGCAAGTGAGAGGGTCGCGCGAACGACCTGTCGTTTGGATGACGTTGGCCATAGTATTCCCCCCCATCGTTTTTAGTAGACAAGTTATGCCTTAATTAAGAACTTGCAGTCGTAAATCGATTTTCACGCACAGAGAGACGACGAACTAGTTTAGTTAACCCAAAGGACATTTTATCAACAAATAGACTTTAATTCGACGTTTTAAACACAGTTGTTTATCTTGTTAATAATTATTTGATACAAAAAGAAACTGCTGAGTTGTTTGAATTATTTCTATTGTCGATTTGTTCTGCTTGTGTAACCTTGCCTTCACAGAATCACGAAATCATCATCATCGCCGTCATCACGACCTAGACGAGATTCGACACATCTTAGTTTTTACTGCCACTAAAACAATAACCGGCCAAAGAGGGTGTTCACAGTCTGGCAAGATTTCTGCGCAGAGAACCAGAGGTGTGAACACACAGATAGAGACACGAGTGGACCACCTATGTTACAAGTGGTTCAGTGACACTGGATCAGAGTGAGGTATCTGTTTTACTCGGCACCGCGACCCTGGATATCAAACACCGGTGCGTGAGTGGCCGACAACAATATCCACGGGGTCAGAAACAAGCGTGTGGAGTCCTGTGTCACATTTGGTTTCGTGACGCATGGTCGGGTGGGGTCCTTTGTTACATTGCAATGTCATTATCATGACCTGTCATTATCATTTCACCAAAATTTCATTTCACATGAGTTTATTACAATGTTGTTGTCATATCATGTCATCATCATGACATTTCCTAATCCTTTTATACAAATGATCCTCTCATTGCCATGTCATCATAGCATTTCATTCCGATTATGATCATTATGTTATTGTCATGTTATCATGTCATTATATCATAATGATCATGTCATTGTCATGTAATCGTCATGAAATTTAATCATTTTATCATAATGACTGTCATTGTCATGTGATCATCTTGACATTTAATCTTCATTTTATCATAATATTGTTATGTAATCATCATCATGACATTTTATCATCAATCATGATGACATTTCATCAATTAATCATGATGATCATGTCATTGTAATGTAATCGTCATGACATTTCACTATCAGTTGATGATGATGATCATGTCATTGTCATATCATCATCATGACATTTAATCATCATTTTATCATGATTGTCATTGTCATGTCATCATAATGACATTTAATCATCATGATCATGTCATTGTCATGTAATCACCATGACATTTAATCATCAATTTATCATGACATTTCTTAATCATTTAATCATAATCATCATGTAATTGTCATGTCATAATAATGACATTTCATAATAATTATATCAATGATGATCATGTCATTGTCGTGTCATCATCATGACATTTCATCATAATTACATCATGATGATAATGTCATTGTCATGTCATCATCATGACATTTTATAATCATTCATCAATGATGATCATGTCATGTCATTATAATGGCATTTGATCATAGTTATATTATGATAATAATTTAATTGTCCTGTAATCATCATGATATTTCATCATCATTACATCATCTTAAGTATCATGTCATTGTCATGTAATCATCATGACATTTCATCATAATTACATCATGATGATCATGTCATGTCATCATCATTACATTCAATAATCATTATATCAATGATAATCATGTCATTGTCATGTCATTATCATGACATTTCATCATAATTACATCATGATGATCATATCATTGTCATGTGATCCTCATGACATTACATCATAATTACATCATGATGATCATGTCATTGTTATGTTATCATCATGACATTTCATAATACTATATCAATGATGATAATTTCATTGTCATGTCAGCATCATGACATTTCATAATTACATCATGATGATCATGTCGTTGTCATATCATCATTATGACATTTCATCATAATTACATCATGCTTATCATGTCATTGTCATGTCATCGTCATGACATTTCATAATAATTTATCAATGATGATCATGTCATTGTCATGTCATTATCAAGACATTTCATCATAATTAAATCATAATGATCATGTCATTTACTCACAATTATATCATGATGATAATGTCATAATCATTTATCAATGATGATCATGTCATGTCATCATCATGACATTTCGTCATAATTACATCATGATGATAATGTCATAGTCATGTCATCGCCATGACATTTCATCATAATTACATCATTATTATCATGTCATTGTCATATCATCATCATGACATTTCATCATTATATCAATGATGATCATGTCATTGTCATGTCATCATCATGACATTTCATCATAATTACATCATGATGATCATGTCATAGTCATGACATTTCATCATCGGTACATTATCATGACTGTCATTGTCATGTCATCATCATGACATTACATAATCATTACATCATAATCATCATGTCATTATCATGTAATCATCATCATGACATTTCATAATCATTATATCAATTGTGATCATGTCATTGTCATATCATCATGACATTTCATAATCATAATATCAATGATGATCATGTCATTGTCATGTCATCATCATGACATTTATTTCTCATTACATCATGATGATCATGACAATTACATGACATGACAATTACATAGTAATCATTATAAAATGATGAAATGTCATGATGATGACATGACAATGACATGATCATCATGATGTAATTATGATGAAATGTCATGATGACATGATAATGACATGATCATCATGATGTAATTATGATGAAATGTCATGATGATATGACAATGACATGATCATCATTGATATAATGATTATGATTTGTCATGATGATGACATGACATGATCATCATTGATAAATGATTATGAAATGTCATGATGATGATATGACAATTATGTCATATCATCATCATGACAAATCATAATCATTATATCAATGATGATCATGTCATTGTCATATCATCATGACATTTCATCATAATTACATCATGATGATCATGTCATTGTCATGTCATCATCATGACATTTCATCATTTTATAATGATTACTATGTAATTGTCATGTCATGTAATTGTCATGATCATCATGATGTAATGAGAAATAAATGTCATGATGATGACATGACAATGACATGATAAGCATGATGTAATTATGATGAAATGTCATAATGATGATATGACAACGACATGATCATCATGATGTAATTATGAAATGTCATGATGCTGACATGACAATGAAATTATCATCATTGATATAGTATTATGAAATGTCATGATGATAACATGACAATGACATGATCATCATGATGTAATTATGATGTAATGTCATGAGGATCACATGACAATGATATGATCATCATGATGTAATTATGATGAAATGTCATGATAATGACATGACAATGACATGATTATCATTGATATAATGATTATTGAATGTAATGATGATGACATGACATGATCATCATCATGTAATTATGATGAAATGTCATGATGATTACATGACAATGACATGATACTTAAGATGATGTAATGATGATGAAATATCATGATGATTACAGGACAATTAAATTATTATCATGATATAACTATGATCAAATGACATTTCATCATTTTATAATGATTACTATGTAATTGTCATGTCATTATCAACATTTTATACTAAATTCATCATAATGATCATGTCATTGTCATGTCATCATCATAACATTTCATCATCATTATATCAATGATTATTATGTCATTTTAATATCATCATGACATTTAATCATCAATGCGTCTTAATGATCATGTCATTGTTATGTAATACTCATGACATTTCATCATCATTATATCAATGATGATCATGTCATTGTCATGTGATCATCATGACATTTCATTATAATTACATACTGATGATAATGTCATTGTCATGTCATCATCGTGACATTTCATCATCATTATATCAATGATGATCATGTAATTGTCATATCATCATCATGACATTTCATAATCATTTATCAATGATGATCATGTCATGTCATCATGACAAATCATAATCATTATATCAATGATGATCATGTCATTGTCATTTCATCATAATTACATCATGATGATCATGTCATTATCATGTCATCATGACATTTCATCATAATTACATCATGATGATCATGTCATTGTCATGTCATCATCATGACATTTCATCATTTTATAATGATTACTATGTAATTGTCATGTCATTATCATGACATTTCATACTAAATGCATCATAATGATCATGTCATTGTCATGTCATCATCATGACATTTCATAATTCATTATGATAATGATGTCATTGTCATGTCATCATCATGAGATTTCATCATAATATCAATGATGATCATGTCATTGTCATGTAATCATCATGACATTTCATCATCATTTTATAATGATTACTATGTAATTGTTATGTCATTTTATATCAATTCACCATAATGATCATGTCATTGTTATGTCATCATCATGACATTCATATCAATTCATCCTAATGATCATGTTATTTTGTCATCATCATGACATTTCATTATTATTACATCATGATGATCATGTCATTGTCATGTCATCATCATGACATTTCATCATGACATTTCATCATCATGATATCAATGATGATCATGTCATGGTCATGTCATCATCATGACATTTCATCATCAATTCATCATAATGATCATGTCATTGTCATGTAATCATCATGACATTTCATCATCAATTCATCATAATGATCATGTCATTGTCATGTAATCATCATGACATTTTATCATCAATTCATCATAATGATCATGTCATTGTCATGTAATCATCATGACATTTCATCATCATTACATCATGATGATCTTGTCATTGTCATGTCATCATCATGACATTTCATCATAATTACATCATGATGATCATTTAATTGTCATGTCATCATCAAGACAGTTCATCATCATTACATAATGATGATCATGTCATAATCAATTCGGGGAAGCAAGATTCAGCATTTATTGAAGCGTTGTGAGAGGACAGGGGCCAGTTCAGCAGAACATTTCTTCATTACTATTACAGGTATAAGATCAGGCCCACAAGCTTTAGAGGTGTCAAGGTTTTTTATCATGTCTCTGCCATGGCATGGGGTGATAACCAGGTTATCAAGTTTGACTTAGGTCCGCATAGGGAATTCTGGGAGGGGGTGGCTATCTGAGTCTAAAGTAGAGTTAGAAGCGAAACGCTGGGCAAGTAGTTCAGCTTTATCAGTGGCCGTGCAGACGACATCATTGTGGTTTGATAGTGGGAGAATCGTTGATTGACCATTATTCACTACACTATTGTAGATTCTCCAGAAATCGCGAGTACCTAGTTTCTGAGACTGGATGCGTCTTTTTGTTGACTCATTATACCTTCTCTTTGCTTCGCCTATCACGGCTTTGCAATTATTTCTTGACTCTATGAATTTATATCTATTAGTAGCTGACTTATGGTGGCCGAATTTACGGAATGCTTGTTGCCTCTTAGAAATGGCAGCTGCACATTCTGAAGTGAACCATTGAGGAGAAAGGGGCTTGCTAAAGAATTTTCGCATGGGGTCATAGGCTTCAATGCCTGCTTTGATCCATTCAGTTTATTCGTTTGCACACTGGTTTGCAGGTAGTGAGAAGGTTTCCCTCCATGGGGCGTCACTGATGTGATCTCTGATTGACTCGAAATCAGCCTGCTCATAGTATCTTGTCGTTTTGAGCAACGGTTCATCAGTTTTTGGACGACTTTTTAGGGTGATATGTATCATTAGCACAATGTGATCAGCATTCCCGAGTGGGCTATGAGCTTTCGTCACACAAGCCTCGGGCATTGAGGTCAAGAAAAGGTCTAGAAGTGAGGCTTGTTGGTCTACTCGATCGGGGATGCGGGTCGGAAAATCGACAGTCTGAGAGAGGGAGTGAGCTAGGGAGAAATTATACGTAGAGTCACCGGATGCGTCAGTTAGGCTAGAGAATCCCAACCGGTCTCGGTGGTGGGCATTAAAATCCCCAAATACATGTATCTGGGCATTCGAGTCAATTAAGAGTGCTCTATCTATCTATGCTTTCAGAGACAGAGTTTAGCAGAGTACAGTCCTGGGTCAACGGGAGTGGTATAAGAAATAGAAGTAGCTGACGGTGTGATGTAAAGTCAATCTAAAGCACATGTAATCTTGGTCATCTGATTCTAAACTATGTTCTCTAGTAAGGGGGAGGGTGTTCCAAACATAAACTCCTAGCCCGTGCATATGTTTGTCAGAGTCTTTACGGTAGAGTGGGAGGTAGTCAGTCATGTTAAAGTGATGTGAGGAGATTGAGGATTTAAGGTTAGTTTCACTAAGAGCTAGGATATCCGGGGAGTTTGTCAGGAGAAAGGTTTCTACGTCGTTGATGTTGGTTCTAAGTCCGCGGATATTTGTGAATGCGAGCCTCAATGGCGGAGGCGAAAGTGTTTTTTGTTGGGTGTCTGGTTTAGGTTTGCTTTTATTTCTTTGTAATGACATGTTTTGTTTGATTATAGAGTTGGTTGGGCAAGGTGGGTCCTTGTTTGGTGCCAATAAGCTCACACAGCCAGTCGATTAGTCACGACCTGGTCCATCGGGGTTGTGGCCTCGGGAAAGCCCACCAGAGATAATTGCAGGGTCCCTTTCCATGCGCGACATGGCACATACAACTACCCACGGTATTATGCAACTGATGATGGGGCAGCCGTTCTTAGTGCTGCCCAAGAGTTTGGGCTCCTTCTTATCAGTCGGAAACAGCAGCCAGACAAGCTGTATAACCCGTACCCTTAACCTGTCGGAGCAAGAGAGACCCAGACTGGCCATGTAAGACTTAGTAACGAAAAAACTTTCCCCAGGTTGACCAAATAGAGAGAAAGAGGACGGCGTTCATTGTCCTAGTAAGGAAACTAGGCTAAGCACTGAGTGTTAAGAGGAGTCCCAGCGCTGTTACCTCTGCGCCTGACTAATAAACAAAGAAGGAGTGCAAGGTCGATAGACAGAACCTATCTACTCCTTAAGCAATTGTAGGTTTGCAAACCGAATATTTTGTTCTAGATTCCAACTCTAGGAAGGTTGTCGATCAAGACTAAGGAGGCCTCCCTCCCCAACGGTTTACTGCCATGGCGTAAGTAGCTGGTAGTAAGGTTTTTTTGTCAGAGATTTCCTTCTCTTAGATGGATGGCCTAACGAGGTCTTACAGGTCCAACACTCCGAGAGGGGTAACGATAGCCTGCGCCCGTGTACTAGTCGGGTATTTCCTAGCCTCCGCAGGTGTAAACAAAATTTTTTAATAAAAAAATCCATACTACAATATATATATATATATATATATATATATATATATATATATACATATATATACATGTGTATATATATATACATATATATACATGTGTGTATATATATATACATGTGTATATATATATACATATATATATATATATATATGCATGTGTATATATATATATACATATATATATACATGTGTATATATATATACATATATATATATACATGTGTATATATATATACATATATAAATACATGTATATATCTACATGCATATATATACATATATATATATATATATACATGTGTATATATATATATACATATACATATATAAATACATGTGTATATATATATATACATATACATATATAAATACATGTATATATATACATGTAGTTATATATACATATATATATATATATATACATGTATATATATGTACATGTATATATATATATATACATGTACACATGTAGATAGAATAAGTTCATTGTATACAAAAATGAACAGTAAGTTGAAGATATGTTTCCCTCTCGCAAGTAAGTAAAAATAAGAAAATTAAGAAAAAGACATCCAAAAGCTTCAGGATAGCGTAGGATAAAGAATTTCTTCATTGAGAAATAAATAGACAGTATATATCAATAATTATACACATTTAAGTCAAACACAGAAATAAGACAATTCATGTATGAATGTCTTAGATACGGTTTGATATTATTAGTTGAGAACTACATTTTCTTCTATTTATTATACATATATATATATATATAATATATATATATTATATATATATAATATATATTTATTATACATATATAATATATATTTATTATATATATATTATATATATATTTATTATATATATGTTATATATATATTTATTATATATATTATATATATATATTGCATATATATGTATATATTTATTACATATAAATATATATATA